>PVHT021183543.1:30853931-30913731 GCA_004024745.2 Catagonus wagneri | reverse complement strand
AAAAAAAAAAAAAAAGACAACCCAGAGAATGGGAGAAAATATTTGCAAATATATCGACTGACAAGAGATTAATCTCCAAAATTTACAAACATCTCCTACAGCTCAATACCAAAAAAACAAACAACCCTTCAATAAATGGGCAGAAGATCTAAACAGACAGTTCTCCACAGAAGACATACAGATGGTCAAAAGACACATGAAAAGATGTTAAACATCACTCCTTATTAGAGAAATGAAAATCAAAACCACTAGGAAGTACCACCTTACACCAGCCAGAATGGCCGTCCTCAAACGTCTACAAACAATAAGCACTGGAGAGGGTGTGGAGAACAAGGAACCCTATTGCACTGTCGGTGGGAATGCAAATTGGTGCAACCACTGTGGAAAACAGTATGGAGATTCCTTAGAAAACTAAAAATAGAATTACCATTTGATCCAGCAATCCCACTCCTGGGCATCTATCCAGAGAAATCCATGACTCAAAAAGACACATGTACTCCCATGTTCATTGCAGCACTCTACACAATAGCCAAGTCATGGAAACAACCTAAATGCCCATTGACAGAGGAATGGATAGGGAAGATATGGTACATATACACAATGGAATATTACTCAGCCATTAAAAGAAACGAAATAATCTATATATGTATGTGTAACCAGGTCACCACGCGGTGCAGTTGGAAAATCTGACAGAAATCTGTAAACCAGCTATAATGCAAAAAGAAAGAAAGAAAGAAAGAAAGAAACGAAATAACAGCATTTATAGCAACATGGATAGACCTAGAAATTATCATGCAAAGTGAAACCAGTCAGACAATGAGGCACCAACATCAAATGCTACCACTTACATGTGGAATCTAAAAAAAGGAAACAGTGAACTTTGCAGAACAGATACTGACTCACAGACTTTGCAAAACTTAAGGTTTCCAAATGAGACAAGTTGGGGGGTGGGGGTATGCACTGAGGGTCTGGGATGGACATGCTATAAAATTTGACTATGATGATTTTTGTACACCTATAATCGTAACAAAATTCATTAAGTAATTAAAAAAAAGAGAATGCATCATGGGAGTTCCCGTTGTAGTGCAGCGGAAACAAATCCAGCTAGGAACCATGAGGCTCTGGGTTTGATCCCTGGTATTGCTCAGTGGGTTAATGATCTGGCATTGTTGTTAGCTATGGTGTAGGTCGCAGATGTAGCTTGGATCTGGCATTGCCGTGGCTGAGGTGTAGGCCAGCAGCAACAGCTCTGACTAGACCCCTAGCCTGGGAACCTCCATATGCCGTAGGTGCGGCCCTAAAAAGACAAAAAAAAAAAAGAATGCATCATGTCTGAGTTGGAATTGGTGGGTTTTCTTCTAGAGTAGTATATAAGATAATAGTATGTTATCAATAAACTTTTAGCTTTGATAAACTATGAAACTTCATCTAGTGGCCTTGGTGATTTGTTTCAGAGTCAAATGGGGAAAAGAATTAGTTTAATGGATTGACTGTCAAATGTTCCTTGCTATTTATTCTTACTTGGCAGTTTAATAGTTTTTAAGGGATTCTTTTGCTAGGTACAAATTTAAGCATATTCAGTGAGTCTATCTGAAGTCAAGATGGGGAAGGTTCTGGGGGACTCTGTGGCAGCAACCTTGGGGGCAACACTTATGTAGATCCTTACTTTTCTTACTTACCCACTTAAAACAGAAGTAAATACCAGAATAGGGGCTCGGTGGCAGCTAAGGACTCCAGTTTTATGGAGGTAAGCTTTGCAGTTGATGCCTTTGTTACAAAAGAAATATGGGAATTCTGGCCTGGCTAGTGGGTCCTTCCGTAGGAGCTGGCAAGAGGTTTAGAGATTATCTGATCGCCACCATCATTTTATAGGTGAGGAAAATGATGCTCTGGTTGCCCGAAGGTAAATGGCAAGCTGGACCAAGGTTAGAAACTGGGTCTCCTGGGTTCTAAGATCCTGATCAGTTTTAAGGCACATGCTTCTAAGGCTCTCGAGAAGCAGAGCTTGAGATAGATGTTCCTGTGAAAGTGATTTGTTGGGAAGAATTGTTGGAAGAAAGGAAGTGAAGGGAGTCGGAGAGGGTGGAGAATAAAAGCTGAGCAAGGACACAGCTTCGGGGGCAGATGAGCCTCAGCCTGACCTCACCATGAGCTCAGGGGCGCAGATCCAGCCCAGAGTTGTCTGACCTTGAGGCAAGAGGTCTGGCCTTTTGAACCTGTATCAGCCATTGGCTATGGGCAGCTAGCGGCTGGGTTGCTAAGATGCCCTTCTGTTATGGGCTGAATTTTGTCTCTCCCAAACTCATATGTTGAAGTCCTAATACTCAGTGCCTCAGAAAGTGACTGTATTTGGAAATAAGGTCTTTTTTTTTTTTTTTGGTCTTTTTAGGGCTGTACCCATGCATATGGAAGTTCCTAGGCTAGTGGTCCAATCAGAGCTGCAGCTGCCAGCTTATACCACAGCCACAGCAATACCAGATCCTGGCCATGTCTGCGACTTACATCACAGCTCACAGCAACACTGGATCCTTAACCCACTGAGCAAGGCCAGGGATCAAATCCGCATCCTCATGGATACTAGTTGGATTTTTTTCCATTGAGCCATAGTGGGAACTCCAGAGACAGAGTCTGTATTTTTTTGGTCTTTTTTTTTTTGCCTTATCTAGGGCCGCACCCGTGGCATATGGAGGTTCCCAGGCTAGGGGTCTAATTGGAGCTGTAGCCACCGGCCTTCGCCACAGCCACAGCAACGCGGGATCCGAGCCGCGTCTGCAAACTACACCACAGCTCACGGCAAGGCCGGATCCTTAACCCACTGAGCAAGGCCAGGGATCAAACCCGCAACCTCATGGTTCTTAGTCAGATTCGTTAACCACTGAGCCATGATGGGAACTCCCAGAGACAGAGTCTTTAAAGAGATGGTTAAAAGGACATCATTAGGGAAGATCATGGAAGACCCCAGAAGAGGATGACCACCTCCAAGCCAAGAGGAGAGACCTCAGGATGAAACCATTTGAGCTTGGACCTCTGACCTCCAGAACTTAGAGGAGATAAACTGCTGTTGCTTAAGCCATCTGGTCTGCAGCACTCTGTTACATCAGCCCTAGCAAAGGAAAGCACCTCCGGTCAAGGACTGCTCTCTGCAGGAGGGCGCAGCTGTGCACAGTGTTACTGGCCAGCCCGCCCAGCGGCTGGCGGATGGATGCCCTGGCTGGTAAAGGGATCCACCCTCTAGGGTTACGTGGCACCAAAGGATCTCTTCCAGGGCGCTCTGCAAGCTTTTAGAAACCAGTCTGGATTTGGCTTCTACCTGGGTCAGTCTCAGGGGACACAGAGGGGCAGGGGGAAGTTGGAGATTTCTTGATTGTCCTGATCTTGCAGCTCAGTGCTTTCATCTTTTTCCCAGAGCAGAAGTGGAAGGAAAATGGGGCCTGATGAGCAGCAGAGGAGGGAAAGGAGGATGGGGCTTGTCTTTCTTAACTGGAAAGTGTAGCGGGACCTGCTGGGAGAAGAGCGGCATCTGCCACCTCTCCTTCCACCCCCAGATGAAGTATGAACCGTCTTAATGACATGAAGCTGGCGTTATGAGACAGGCTGCCTTTCCCTGTAACCATAATTCCACTCTTTCCCCTGATGGTTTTACCACATTTTTTTTTTTTTTTTTTTTTACTCTGGCTGGATGAGTGAGAAATTTTAAGGAAGGCAAATTAAATTATTGCTGAAGTTTATCAAGTTGATTTTTCCACCCCATCACTTTCTGTGCTTAATAAAGCAAGGGAAAGGTTATTGATTAGGAATTTCTCCAGGACACTGTACGAGCAAGGTAGCCAAACGTAATTCTTTTTAATAGTCAGAAACTTGGCTGCTTCAAACCTGCAGTATGATTTCCATCCGTGGAATGGAACTCACTTTCTCAAGCATTTACTCCGTTTTGTTGCCACCAGCTGTATTAAATTGCTACTAAGCAAGACGATTCCTTCCATAATCCGGACAGCACATTTTTGGACTCTATCACATAAATCTTGGTGCCAGAAGGAAGCTTCCAGCGCCCTGATAGGGCGAGGCCATCATAAAAGAGAAAATCCTTAGGCTGCCTGAGTGGGAAGAATGCAAACTGGATACACTCATCAGAGTCCTCCTCCGTGTGAATGAAACAGGCAGACGTCTGAGACCTTGCCTGTGTGCACAGAGGCGGATCGACGGAAAACAATACAGCTTCGGCTCAGAGGCCCCGCACTCGCATGAGCACTTCCAAGGCTCTGTACCTAATTCTTCGTTCCCGGAAGTTTTTATTCCATTCTTCTAAAACGGACACCGCACTGAGTCTTCCCCAGGCTCCCCATATATGGAACTGCCCCCTACTGGATATAATTTGGCCAAGAGAGAGTCTTACGGGTGAGACAGTTGGGCCAGTACCTATGAAGCAACACACTGACAAAGGGGAAATATCTAGTACAAACACCTGTTGATTTGAGGACATAAACTTCTTTCACCAACGATTTCCCAAAGTGATTATTGCATGGAGACTACTAGCAGCTATTTAACTGGCTCTTGGTTTTTGGTTTGGGTTTTTTTTTTTTGTTTTTTGTTTTTTGTCTTTTTAGGGCCACACCCATGGCCTATGGAAGTTCCCAGGCTAGGGATGGAATTAGAGATGCAGCCGGCAGCCTATACCACAGCAACTCGGGCTACGAGCTGCATATTTGATCTACACCACAGCTCGTGGCAACGTCAGATCCTTAACCTGCTGAGCAAGGCCAGGGATCAAACCTGCATCTTCATGGATACTAGTTAGATTCACTTCCAATGAGCCATGACAGGAACGCCTTGCTTTTCGCTTTTGTTTTGTTTTTTTTTAGTAGCACCCGAGGCATATGGAATTTCCTGGGCCAGGGATCAGACCTGTACCTCAGCAGAGACCCGAGCTGCTGCCCAGACGACACTAGATGCTTCACCTGCTGCACCACAGCCTGAACGCCTAACTGGCTCTTGTTATAGTTCCATGGGGATCTAGAACAGCCATAGCCACGCGAAGACGGCATGCCATGAAACAGTTTTGGAATACTTAGCCTATCTTTTGCCCAGTGTTTTCCAACTGGGGATGATTTTGACCTCCAGAGAACATTTGGAAAAGTCTGGAGACATTTTCGATCACCCTGACTGGGAGGCACCACTGGCATTAAGAAGGTAGGGCGAGGCTAGGGCTGCGGCTCGACATCCTGCAATGCACAGGACAGGTCTCTGAACCAAAGAAGTATCTGGGTTCCCAATGACAGTGCTGTCACAATTAAGAAGCTCTGCTGTAAAGAGTGGAGGTGAGGGGTTCCCACTGTGGCTCACTGAGTTAAGAACCCAACTAATATCCAAGAGAACATGGGTTTGATCAGTGGGTTAAGGATCTGGTGCTGCCATAAGCTGTGGTGTAGGTTTCAGAGGCGGCTCAGATCCTACATTGCTGTGGCTGTGGTATAAGCCGGCAGCTGCAGCTCCAATCTGACTCATAGCCTGGTAACTTCCATATGCTGCAGATATGGTCCTAAAAAAAAATGTGTAGGTAAAGATTCTGGGGTCAGGGTCCAGAGATCTGAACTCAGGTTTTTCCACTTGCTGGATCTGGAAGCCTCAGTTTCCTCATCTGAAAATGGAGATAATATTAATATCAGTCTCCTAGGGTTAAGAGGGTTTTATGAGGTAACAAATGCTTAGCACAGGGCCTGGCCTATAGTTCTCATAAAGTGCTGGCCACTATTGCTATTATTATGTTTAAATCCTAATATTTTAGATACTTTGAACAATAATACAGCTCTACTTCCTTCCAAGGGTTAACCTCTGAAGAACACTTCTCTGGCTAAAATAAGAAGGAGAAACAAAGAAGTCAGTGGATTTAGTGAGGACACTTGTGCTCCCCTCACCCTAAAAGCTTCCATGGGGAGGGGGACAGGGGCAGGGCAGCCAGTGTGCAGAGGTAGAAATGCCCAGCTCTAACTCAGGTCCATAGGCTCAGTTTTGATCTGTTTTGTTTCTGCTTTGAGTAAGAGTCTTAAAAAAAAAAAAAAAAACAGCTTTGAAAAATATTGAAGTAAAAGCTTCATTCCAATGAAAACATATCATGATTATGTAATACTTTTAAATACTTTCAACATCTGTAAGCCCAAATAAACGGCTGAAGCATTTGGGTAAGACACACGACTGTGAGCACCTTTTTCTGTGGAAACAGAGCAGATTTTTATGTGGAGCCTAATAAGTCCAGAAAGAAAAAGATCTCCTAAATTGAGTCTGGGAAAGATGTTCTTTATCTGGATTTTCTTGGTTAACATCTTGACTGTTATCTTCGTGTAGGAACCACGTCATCCGGATGTCCACGTGTAAACATACCTACAGAGGTTCTGTGGCACAAGGATCTGTAGTTTGGACTGACAAATCTGTGTCTTGCTTTGGGTCAAAAACATGTCACTGAACAGAAAGATGCTTCCATGGGTTCTGATATGCAGCCCCAGTCTTTAACCAGGGTGTGTAAGGGCCACGCTCTAGGACTGAACTGGACTTTTTTAGGTGTTTTCCTGGTCTCCCAGGTCAGGTCTGCCCCTGGAACACCCTCTTTGTGCTGTGTCGGGTTTCTGCCAGCAGCTCCAGGAAGGATTATGTCTGTGGATGCTGACAGCTCTGTGTCTGCTCTCTCTCTGGAGGGATGGCTGTGAGCTGGGGCCTGCATCCTCTCAGTGTGCGAGGCTCTCTGCTGGGAACAATCTCTTCTGGCCGAACACTGAGCAGGAAAAGAATCACACTTTTGGGCTGGGCTGGACACCTCCTGGGTGGCAGCATTAAATCACTCCCCAGCCACACTGGCTCAGGGTGTCTTGGTCTTTGGTCCAGGGCCCCATGTCTGTGGGTGGCCTGCCTTTCAGAGTTGTAGGACTGGGGCAAAAACACAAAAGATGGCTCTCAGCCTGTGGCCTGCCTCCTTTGCTTCCTGGCCCTGATTCCATCCTGCAGAGCAAGGGAGCTCATACCAATGCACCTGGACCCTGGCCCGCAAGTTTAAGTCCCATTCAGATCCTCCGCAAAAGCCACACTTTGGGCCCACAATTTATCGTGGTGACCCTTGAGAGGAAAGACAAAGAAGTCCGTGCAGAGGGTCCCAGGGTCTGAATGGAGGCACAGGGTCTCTGGGTGGACATAATCCCTAAGCCCTGCACACACCCACTCTGGAAAAGGGCAAGAGCAAGGCTTCTAAAGTACAAGGCTTGGTCCAAGGATGGTCCTACCATCCTCCAAGGAGATGATACTGTACCTGTTTTCTGCTGCTTCTCTCTTTTTTTTGTTAGGGCTGCACCTGCAGCATATGGAAGTTCCTGGGCTAGGGGTCAAAGAGGTCACATCGGAGCTGCAGCTGCCAGCCTACACCACAGGCACAGCAACATGGGATCTGTGTTTGTGCATGCGCTTGCAGCAACACCAGATCCTTAACCCACTGAGTGAGGTCAGGGATAGAACTTACATGCTCATGGATATTAGTCAGGTTCTTAACCCACTGAGCCACAATGGGAACTCGTATTTTCTGCTTCTGACTTTACTGATTCAATAACACTATACAGAAATCCTTACATGTCGTAATGTGCTCTTTTTACATGTTTGTATACTATTTTACGGTACAGATGTATCATAATTTAGTCAGACTCTTCTCTCTTAGTTGACATTGACTGATCAATTCAATGTCCAGTTATTAGTTATGAATGATGCAGTATAAGTATTTATAAGTATTTACATTCGATGGTGTTATTTTTTTGGGTTTTTCCATTTCCAGGAATGAAACCACTATGTCAAGAATATACAATTTAGACTTTAATAAGTGCTGCCAAATGGTCAACACACACATGAGAAGATGCTAAATTCACCAGTCAGCAGGGAAATGCAACTTAACCTAACATCGAAGCATTACTTTACATCCATCAGATTGAAAAGCTGTAAAAACGAGTTATAACATCAGTATAACTCTGGGGAGAAGCATCAGCTCATACATGGCTGATGGAAATATGAAGTGCCCCAGCCTTCCCGGAAGGAGGCTCAAAGCTTATTTATAGGGTCCCAGAAATAAAGCAGAAATTCCATGTCCTTTCACGATTCTCTCCTTTTCTGTGAACTAACATGAGCGTGACAATATTATAAACCTGCTCCCTTTTTGCCTGCGGGGCGTGGCAAAGGAGGGCTGAAGGATCCCGGACCTTGGGTACCTTCAGCAAAGCTCACATGGGCTCCCAGAAGCTCACCTCCTGGTTGGTGGCGGCCGATTTTCATCTTAGACACAAAGGGATGGAATGAAAAGTGGGGGGCTGGAGTTCCTGTCATGGCTCAGTGGTTAGTGAACCTGACTAGGATCCATGAGGATGTGGGTTCGATCCCTGGCCTTGTTCAGTGGGTCAGAGATCTGGTGTTGCCGTGAGCTGTGGTGTAGGTTGCAGATGTGGCTCGGATCCCGTGTTGCTGTGGCCGTGCTGTAGGACGGCAGCTGTAGCTCCGATTCAGCCTCAAGCCTGGGAACTTCCATTTGCCTGGGTGCAGCCCTAAAAAGACAAAATGAAAAAAGAAAGAAAGAAAGAAAAGTGAGGGACTGATGAGGACAGCTCCCCTTTCCTCAATTTAGCAAGTTTTCTGTGCAGAGGACTCCAAATCAGGCTGTCACCAAGGTCCATCCCTGATAATGCAAAAGCCCATGACTCTTTCCCAGAGGACTCTGTCCAGCTAAGAAATTTCTAGCCATAATTCAACAGTGCCCTGTGTTTTCTTCTGGGTCAAATAGGCTGTGAGTCTTGGTCCCTGCCCATCCCCGTAACCCCGTTTCTGGAAACTGTATGGATTTTCAGCACGGTTGATAAAACAGAGAGATTAAAAAGCCCAATTTTTCTTTTTAGCATAGACATGACTAATTAACTATAAATGTCAAGTATCCACAACTTAATTAATTCCAGTTCATTTAACTACTGTAATTAGATTTTTTTTTCCCCAAACAAAGCAACAGTCTGTTTTCGAAGGTCATAGAGTAATACGACAATGAACAAGGCTGAAAGGCCTGCAATTGGACGAAAGGCAGCTGATGGCTGGTGCCTGTGGGAGGAACAGACCACACAAAATAAAAAAATAACTGGCAGGCTAATGAATAGAGTTTGTTTGAAATGTATACATAATGCATCTTTGATTAATAGCACCACCGAGTCCTTGAAATTAAGCCTTTAAAATTTTCAGAGACTTTTCATTATAATAAGAAAATTGAAAAAAAGAAATCTGACTTGAGTTTGAGGCAGACCCATAAGAAGCCGGGATTCTAATTAGTGGAAAATGTCTTTTAAGAAAAGCAATTTAAATGGGCATATTTGATGTCAAGTTCTCCAGGGCATAATCTGAATGGGGAGAGATCTAAACAAGGGAGGGTTAACTTGTTTGCCTTAGGATAAAAACCTTAAGAAAATTTGGGAGTTCCCCCTGTGGTGCAGTGGGTTAAGAATCTGACTGCAGTGGCGCGGGTCGCTGCTGAGGTGCGGATTTGATCCCCAGCCTGGCACAGTGGCTTAAAGGATCTGGTGGTGCTTCAGCTGTGGTGTAGATTGCAGCTGTGGCTGAGAGTCAGTCCCTGGCCTGGGAACTTCCATGTGCCTCAAGCGTGGTCATAAAAACGAAGAAAGGAAGGAAGGGAGAGAAAGAAAGAGAGAAAGAAAGTTTGAAGAGGCTGGTAGGGGTTTCTGGTGACTGGGAGAGGGATTCTGAAGGATATTTGAAAGGAGACAAAAGAAGGGGAGACCCAAGCCACATGTAGACAGTGAGCGCTACCAAAAGTGGAAGACGTGACCCAAGGAGGGAATGTGGTCAAATTCAAAATGGAAACAAAACTCAAATTCAAAATGGAGATGTCTGTTATTCAGCTTTGTTTTTGGTGCTAACTTCTGCGACCACTTCCCCACAAATTCAAGTAAAGCTCTTCCAGATGGAACTGGCTCGTGAACAGTGGAGTGTTTGGGGAACGAAGGAAGCGGGCTGGAAACAGCGTGGGCTGAGGACATGGAGCCGAAACCAGCCTCTGTTCACCGGCACCAATTAAGTCTCAGAGACAGAGTTTTGGGTGAAACAGGAAGAAAAGCATTATTGCTTTGTCAGGCACAGGAGGACACAGCAGGCTAACACCTCAAAACTGTGCCCTGCCTTGAGAGGGATAGCAAGAGGTCTTACAGGTTTAGCTCAGAAGACAGGGTTACTGATTAAAAAAAAAAAAAAAAAAAAAAATATATATATATATATATATGTCTTTTGACTAGGGCTGACCCTGCAGCATATGGAGGTTCCCAGGCTAGGGGTTAAATCGGAGCCTTAGCTGGCAGCCATGGCCCCAGCCACAGCCACAGCAACTCAGAATCCGAGTCACATCTGCAACCTACACCACAGCTCACGGCAATGCCGATTAATGTGCCTATATTATTCTTCCTCCAGAGATCATCTCACAGTCATCAAGTCCAGCATCAGTCCGTCTGGCGATAGTGTCTGTCTTCTGGGTTATCGGTCCTTGACCTTTTCTCTGGAAAGAAGATTTCCTACAGGCAAGGGGTGTTAGGGACTGTTCCAATTACAAAAGAAAATGCTAGGTGCAATGTAACTCTAACTAGAAAGGAACTGTTAGTAAAAGAAAGCAGTTAAGTAAGGAAGAGATCATTTGTGAAAAGCCACAGACTAGGTAAAATATAACTCTAATTAGAAATCAAACCCTGTAATAGATTAGTGGACCAAGGCAGGCCTACATCATGGAGATTGTTTTAACTAGTTCTTAGCTGAAACAGTATTTTCTAATCATTTACTTTTTTTTTGTCTTTTTAGGGCCAAATCTGTAGCATATGGAAGTTCCTAGGCTAGGGGTCGAATCAGAGCTATATCTGCCGGCCTACACCACAGCCACAGCAATGCAGGATCTGAGCCGCATCTGAGACCTACACCACAGCTCACGTCAACGCCGGATCCTTAACCCTGAACAAGGCCAGGGATTGAACCTGCATCCTCATGGATGGTAGTCAGATTCGTCAGCTGCTGAGCCATGGGAACTCCCTAATCATTAACTCTTGAGTCAGCCTTTTGAGACTGGGGGAGGCCTGGGAGCCTGCAGGAAAAGTCTTTTACTTCAAAGCACAAGGACTCAGGGGCTTGTACATGGTTTCAGACACGTGGAAGGGAAGGAAAAGCACATGGCAGACATTATTTCAGTAGAAAGAACTCCTCCCTCAGAGGTCACTGGCTGGGATCCGCACCTCCAATAACACACAGTGACCTGAAGCAAACAGCTCCAGCAAAGTTGGATCTATTCAGGATCAGCAGAGAATTACGACTCAGGGTCTGTAACCATGGCGAGCCACATGCAAATCCCTAAACTAGGGAAGGAGAGCGTTTTTATAGAGGGGACGAGGAAGCTGGGAAACGTGCAATAAACATAGAGACCATGATTTTTCACTGGCTGAATTTTTGAGGGAGAAAGAAGGCGGCTTCCTGTTGGGCTCTGCCATCATCGCAGGGTGTGAGCGCTCCCCCTTCTGGTCAAGCAAATTTATTTAACTGAGGTTTCTATTAATTTTTTTGCAGGGCACAGGATTGTTTCAAACCTTTTAAAAAATTGATTCATTTACTTTATCGGTTTTCAAAATGCTGTGCTGGTTCACTTCCATCCTTCAATGGTTTCCAATTAATTTTTAAAATTATTATGATCTTATGTATTGAAATAATTTTTTTTTTTTGTCTTTTTGCCTTTTATGTAGAGCCGCACCCGCGACATATGGAGGTTCCCAGGCTAGGGGTCTAACAGGAGCTGTAGCTGCCAGCCTTCGCCACAGCCACAGCAACGCGGGATCCGAGCCGCATCTGCAACCTACACCACAGCTCACGGCAACGCCGGATCCTTATCCCACTGAGCAAGGCCAGGGATTGAACCTGCAACCTCATGGTTCTTAGATTCGTTAACCACTGAGCCACGAAGGGAACTCCTGAAATAAATATAAGTTTCAATCATTTGCAGTAGTCTTTATTAGTGCTCAGGTGGTCCCTTCTCTGGCCCAAGGGAGGCTCTTGAAATGGCATTAGCCATTTTTGAAAAATTTAGATATGATTGACACATAATTTTATATTAGTTTCAGGTGGACAACACACTCAGTATTTGTATATATTGTGAAATGATCACCACAATCAGTACAGTTAACATCCATCACCTTACATTGTTACAAATTTTTTTTACTGATGTAAACTATTTTTTTTGTCTTTTTTTTAAGGGCCGCACCCGTGGCATATGGAGGTTCCCAAGCTAGGGGTCTAATTGGAGCTTCAGCTGCCAGCCTACACCACAGCCACAGCAATGTGGGATGCAAGCTGCATCTGTGACCTACACCACAGCTCACAGCAACGCAGGATCCTTAACCCACTGAGTGAGGCCAGGGATTGAACCCACAACCTCATGGTTCCTGGTCAGATTTGTTTCCACTGCACCACGATCGGAACTCCAGTGATGTAAACTTTTAAGATCTACTTAAATGCTCTTAAAATGGCACAAGCAATTTTTAATATGATGCCAATAAGCCATTTTTTAAAC
The DNA here is from genome assembly GCA_004024745.2 of Catagonus wagneri. Lineage (NCBI taxonomy): Eukaryota > Metazoa > Chordata > Mammalia > Artiodactyla > Tayassuidae > Catagonus > Catagonus wagneri. Next base: position 30,901,124 of record PVHT021183543.1, on the reverse strand, counting down.
TATGAAGACAAAGGGTAGTTGTAGAAAGCTAAAATCTCAAGGCTATCAAGGCAGCAGACTTCTGTGAACTGACATTCTTCTGTTTCTCAACACGTTTTCCTTTTGTCCCTCTTTTTCAAAAATGAGATCACTTCACCTCAGTTCACGCATCTTATCAGATTTACAGGAAAACCATGACTCAGTTTCCTATGTGTGTATATATTAAGCGCCCACTAGGCTGGGCCAGGAACCTTGACTCTGATATTCCGATGTGTTCTGTTGTCTGTGAAAGGCAGTCATGGCGGTGACTTTCTCAAATGGCGTAGACTTGTCAGATTAATAAATTGGGTGAGGTGTCAACAATGAAGCTACAGTGAAAGGTAATCATTCTTCAATAGTTTGGGTAATGCCTCCTTCCTGAATTGGCTTTTACTGTGACTGAGATATAAGGGAACATCGTCCTTGCGGTGTTTTCAAGCATAGGTAACTGGGTTCACGGCCCATGACCAGAGTGGGCAAAAGGATTCACCACTGCGGATGGCAATGCTGGCCACGCTACAACTAGGCTGCAAGTGCTAAGGGCAGAGCAGAACTTCTCCCACCTACCTACTCTGGCTGTGAATAAATGAGTCATGTTCCGAGTTTCCAGAAACCTTCCCTCCAAACTCTTCTTGTGTTCTCAGGAAGGGTATCTGTCTGTCATGCTAGTCACTTCCCCAGATGCTCGAGGGCCAAGAAGTCTTTCTGAGGCAGGTTTCCTGTGGAGCTGCTGTCCTTAGAAGGATCAAGTCAGGTCCTGGGGAGCACAGGGGTCGCAGGTGAGGATGGCACCCCCCTGCTCTAATCTTTCATCTCCGTGGCCGGTTCGGTGTCCACCACTAGGGCCTGGAGTGGAGACAAGACACCACTGGAAAAAAAATTCTCTCTCCTCCTTGATGTAGAAAATAGTGAGTCAAACGAATGTGACTCTTGGCTTTAGCCAAGATTTGGACATTGTCTGACGTTGAGCTCTTTCTGAAAGCAGACTCAGAAAAAGGTTTGAAGGTAAGCCGTTAACTCGGGAGGTGATTCTAGGAGGCGCTGGCAGAGGAGTGGGGAGGTGAGGCAGGGAAGGGCAGGGCGCCTACAATGTACGTTCTTGAGAGATTTACTGCTGTGGGCACCTGCATCTCACTCCCACTGGGGGGCCCCCGGGAGGCTGCACAGAGCATGCCTCAGCGCCAGCCCACACAGAGAAGAGAAAGCTGGGGTATTTATCCACCAACCTCTTTCCACCAGGGACAGGGGCTGCCACCAGGGGTGTTAACCCTCCAGCCTGTTGGGTGTGGCGCTCAGTTTGCTTCTGCAGCCAGAGATAGCCAGGCACAAGGGGACAGCTGCTTGCTCTAAGGAGCCTCTGGCCTGAAGGTCAGCTGGTGTATGTGAATAGTGAGCCCACTGTAAACATGTTAGGCAGTGTCTCCAGGCCTTGGGTTTCTCATGTGAAAAACAGAGATCACCTTAGCTACTTCTTGGGGTTCTTGTGAAGGGTAACAAGCTAACGTGAGGGAAGGGCTTGCCATAGAGCACTCAGAGTAGGCACCTTCATTTTCCTTGAAGGTACTCCATAGCTGTGACAGCAAATAATCCTGCACACAGGCTCCATGCTTTCCAGACTCGGGTGGAAGGAGGAGGCGGGGTGGGACCAGCAGGCAGATGCAGGGCTGAGCAGTGTGGATGAACAGGAATAAAAGCATCAGGTAGAGTGCTGTATACTCGTCCACGGGGATGCTTCAATATATTTGCATAGAAAGAAAAGATTTCTGCAGTTTCTTCACAAAGTTTTCCCAATGGCACCTCTTTAGTATAATATGCAATGTGTTTCAAAAGCTAAATTGCTGCCTGGCATCTTAAAATGGAATCTTTGTTTTGGGATCAGGCAGCAGAACATGAATAATTTGTACCAATATATTCTCTTCCATTCTTCAAAAACTAAGTACTTTCTGTCATTAACTCCACATATCGCACACTTCCTTTAGGGAAGGGAAATTATCTCATCGGCAAGCATTCTCACTTCCTCCACTTGACAGTTGCAGAGACCCAGCTTAGAGGTATATCCTGGTAAACAGGGTATGGCCCCACCTTGGAAAACTCAGGTTCCGGTTACATCAACTCTAATCTTCATGAAATGGTAATATCCAGAGCCTCATAAAAGAAAATGGGAACATTATACTCTCTTTCTAAAATTGGGCTGTGGTAAATGGGTTACACATGGCTCTGAATCTTCTCTTGGCAAGGAAGTGAGACAGCGCAGCTTGCATGCATTTGTGGGTAGGTGGAGCCGTGCTGTGTCTTACTTTTTTTTTTGTTCTGTTTTTATTACTTGTGCATTTGGGTCTGAGAGTGTGTGTATATGTGTGTTTTGGTGAATGGTCCAGGCTAGAGAATAACTAAGATCAGAGACCTAGTCCATCATGTGCCTTTTTGTTCTTACCTCAAGATTAATGTATCAGTCAGGATAGGCTAGGCTATGCCAAGGTAACAAACAGCCCCCAAATCTCAGCAGCTTTACACAAGCAAAGGCTCCTTCTATGTGTCCATCAAGGGTCAGCTGGGACTGAACTCTGCCTCTGTGTGTTTGATCTCCCTCTAGGACCCAGGATGATCAACAGCCATTATCTGGGAAGTTTCTAGTAATTATAGAAGAGCAGAGAGAGAGACAGCCGTAGATGGTTTTCTATCAATAATTAAATGTTCAACCTGGCATGACATACATCACTTGTGCTTACAGCTTATTGCCTAGAATCAGTTGTGGTTGCCAATAAACTGCCAGGACTCTTGGAAGTGCAATGCTAATGTGTACCTAGAAGAGAAAAAGAACTAACATATATGGTGGACAGCAATCATGACCACCTCAACTTGAGTTATGGCCAGTTTGGGATAATTGCTACCTTCCTGCTATTATACAGAAATGCCCCACCTCACAGACATAGTATCGCCATATTCAAGATATAAAATTTTAGTCATTTATTTCTAGATCAGCTCTGTGCAGCAGAGCTTTCTGCAGTAATGGAAATATTCTTCACATTGACCAATACAGTAGCTTCTAGCCAGCTGTAGTTATTGAGCACTTGAAATGGGGCTAGGGTGACAGAGGAACAAATTTTTAAATGTGCATTTAACCTTAATTAACTTACATTCAAATACCCACTAGTGGCTCCTGTATGGCCCCACATAGTTCTAGACCTCTGAAGTCACACTGTGGGTTCACTGTCCATCTGCAATTATAACAATAACATTACTACCTCCTTATACTTGTGTTGCATTCTGTAGTTTTCAAAATGCTTCTATGTACACCACTCATCTCAAACAATTCTCCCAACATCCATCAGAGGTAGACAAGGAAAGTCATATTATAATACCCATTTCATAGACGCAAAAACCAAGATTTAGAGAGTTTAGGTGATTTACTCACGGTAATGGGGGGATGAGTGGTACAGAGACTGGTCTCCAGACAGAGATGTGCCTTGTGTGACATTAGCCAAATGCTTGTCTCTCAATGGATAATTGACCCAACACTCAAAAACTCTAAGAACTTCAGAGCTAACCCATCTCTCTTTCTTTTGAAGCACTTCTTTTCATGAATATTTCCATAGAACCCTGTTCAATATCACTCCATATTAATCATAGAGTAAGCTTATATTAATCATATTTTTTCTTGAGTTGGTATCTGTCCATGTAAGTGAAATGCATTTCTTTCTTTCTTTTTTTTTACATCTAATTAAGTTGCAAACGCTTTAAGTTTAGAAATTTTTCTTTCTTTGGTGATTGCCTCAGTGCCCAGGAGGGTGACCAACTGTCCCCGTTTGTCTGAGTGACAGATTTCTCAGGATGCAGGACTTTCAGTGCTGAAGGCATTGGGACAGCTGGGCACCCAGGCATCCAACACAAGGATGGATTGAACTGATTGTTTTGAATTGAACTGATTTTTTTTTTTGTCTTTTGTCTTTCTAGGACCACACTGGCAGCATATGGAGGTTCCCAGGCTAGGGGTCGAATTGGAGCTGTAGCTGCTGGCCTGCACCACAGCCACAGCAACACCAGATCTGAGCCACATCTGCAACCTACACCACAGCTCGCAGCAACGCTGGAGCCTTAACCCACTGAGTGAGGCCAGGGATCGAACCTACGTCCTCATAGACGCTAGACAGATTCGTTTCCTCTGAGCCACGACGGGAACTCCTGAATTAAATATTAGATAGTAAAGTTGCGTTTCAATCACAATCCTCCCACAGTCACCTGAGTTTTGTAGGTACTCTGTAAATGCTTTATTTAAATTCTGCAACAAAAATAATGGGTGACAAACTTTGTATATGTTTTCTTATGTCCAAATAGCAAACTAAGGAAATGGATTTTGGGGGAACTGTGTGATGCCAGTAGACCTCTCTTTTTATATTTTACATCTGGTTTGAGTGCTGTTTCAAAGTCAAGAATAATGATGCATTACTGATCTTGGATATAGCAGGCATTGTACAGCAGCCACAATCAAATGATGGCCATTCTCAAAAGCTTCCATTGACTTTAGGTAACTATTCTAAAAGTTGGAATGTTTGTTTTCAAACTTTGATGCCTTCTCATTCTTAATCTTTTTTTTTTTTTTTTGTCTTTTTATGGCCGCGCCCACAGCACATGGAGGTTCCCAAGCTAGGCGTAGAGTCAGAGCTGTAGCTGCTGGCCACAGCACAGCCATGAGGGATCCAAGCTGTGTCTGCGACCTGCACCACAACTCACAGCAACACTGGATCCTTAACCTGCTGAGAAAGGCCAAAGATTGAACCTGCATTCTCATGGATGCTAGTCAGATTCATTTCTGCTGAGCTGCCACAGGAACTCCCCATCATTCTTTGAAATAACTATTACCTTCCATCTCTCTGGGGAACAAGGCCAAGCTCTTGCCTTGTGGATTTTCCAAGCTCTGCTCTTACAAGCAGGACTAGAGCTTTGATTTTGATCTGTGGATTTGGGGGGAGGGGGGCATTCTCATTGTGCCTCGAGCCTCTGAATTCCTCAGTCACTACAGCATATTGATTCCCTTGACTTTTCTAATGAGAAAGTACCTTCTGAATAGCAATAAGGCAACTCCTGACACGCCTCCTGAATAATAATCTCCTGTGTTTGTGTGCGGACTAGCAATATCTTGAGGTGTTTCTCATCACAACAGACAACTTTGCTGTCTTCTGCATCACCATTACCTGGCAAAATTCATGAGGTCCTCCGCTGGCCCTCATTTTATCCAATAGCTAAGTATATTGACTTTTTAGGGCCACAGGTGTGGCATATGGAAGTTCCCAAGCTAGGGGTCGAATAGAGCTGCAGCTGTTGGCCTACACCACAGCCATAGCAACGCAGGATCCAAGCCGCATCTGTATCTGCGACCTACTCCACAGCTCACTGGATCCTTAACCCACTGAGCGAGGGAAGCCAGGAATTGAACCTGCATCCTCATGAATACTACTCCGGTTTATTACAGCTGAGCCATGACGGGAACTCCTCCAGCTGACTATAATGAGCAGCCAAGTCTGAGGACCACTTTTGAGGAAGAGGCTGTCACAGTCCGAATTCCTTGAGAAAAGGTCATTAAGGGAAACATCTGTGATACAATGGAGAGAACACAGAGGAGTGTATGCTGCCAGTTATGCTGTATATTCCAACTTTGGACTTTGCTTCTTAACTCAGTGCTCTGTTTCTAATGCTCACAGTAATGGCACAGGAGAGAAATTCATGTAAGGTCCAGTTTATGCACCTTTCCAAATTCCCTCAGTTTCAGGTGTCTCTCAGTGGAGAATCTCACTTTCACCATCCAATTATCTCTTCCTAATCCATCAATGTGTTCTAGCCAAACTGCTCTGCTCCCCTAACCCAGCGGTGTGAAGACGGGGAGTTCCAGAGTGTTCCCTCTTACTGTGACTTTGATTCTTTGCTGCTTGTGGACAACCTCATAATTGAATAGCTATCTACTTTTTCTTTTTCTCTTTTTCTTTTTATGGCTTCATCTGTGGCATAAGGAAGCTCCCTGGCTAGGATCGGGGCTGCAGCTGCCAGCCTATGCCACAGACACAGGAACATCAGGTCCAAGCCACATCTGCGACCTACACTGCAGCTTGGGGCAACTCCAGATCCTTAACCCACTGAGTAAGGGCAGGGATCGAAATCACCTCCTCATGGAGACTATGTTGGGTCCTTAACCTGCTGAGCCATGACAGAAACTCCTGTCTGCTTTTTCTTGCAGTAAACTCAGTAGTCCTTGTCCTTATATTTGCTTTGCTTTCATCTCTGTCTTACTTTCTTTTTCTCCTCACTCTCACCATCCTGGGTTGAAGCCCTCAGTAAAACACTAAGAGGAAGTTTTGAAGGCGACTCAAGCAAAGACAGAATTACTATCCCGTCAAATGCTGGTGTTGGTCTCCAAAGTCCATGCCCTCTTCACCCCTCTCTCCTTCTTTACTGCCCTCTCTCCTCCTTGGAGAGAGAAGGACCGGAAGGCGATCCTTGCTTTGCGGCTGACTTTCTGTATAATATCAGGAAAGCCTCTCATCTCCTTCAAGCCTATTTCCTAACCCATCAAACAAGAGCACTGGGCTATCAAATGTTCTTAAGCTTCTGGAGTCCATGGATTTCATTGACAGTTTGGTGAAGCCCATGGATTCTGTCTCAGAAAAATGTTTTTAAATGCATAAAATAAACTACACATAGAATTACAAGACCCCTACAATTATATTGAAATATACTTGTTGTGATAATATGTGTGTGTAGCTCACAAACTATGTGTGATATCATAATATATATGCTTCCTTACTCATGTCTTTTTTTCTTCTGGTTCTATTGAGATATAACTGACATGCTGTATTGTATAAGTTTAAGGTATACAGCATAATGATTTGACTTACATACATTATGGAAAGATTATCACAATATACTCATGTCTTAAATAGATGCCTATTTAATAATGATCATATCTAAGTAGTGATAAGAATGCTATTTTAAGATATCTACAAGAAAACAGCCCTGAAAGCAACTAGGCTATAATGATCCCAATAGAAATAAACAATGCTCAAAGAATATAAATGGTCATCAGACAGGTTCATTGTGTAACAATATTTTATTTCACTTTATTTTATTATATTTGCTTTTTAGGGCCGCACCCGCAGCATATGTAGGTTCCCAGGCTAGGGGTCCAATCGGAGCTACAGCTGCTGGCTTACACCACAGCCACAGCAATACCAGATCTGAGCTGCGTCTGCGACCTACACCACAGGTCACAGCAATGCTGGATCCTTAACCCGCTGAGCGAGGCCAGGGATTGAACCCACAACCTCATGGTTCCTAGTCAGATTTGTTTCCATTGCACCATGACGGGAACTCCCTGTGTAACAATATTTTAAATAAGGCGGCAAAGACTAAGGCACTCTTGAAATACAAAGATGACTAAACACTCTGCCCTCACAGCAGACACAAGTGACTAACAGCTTCTTGATCACTTGTGACTTTAGACTTGTTTAATGCTCTTATGCTCTAAATAAAAATGACCTAGGTCCGCAATCACTGAATGGTTCCCTAGTATTGATAAGACCCAAAACTGTCACCCCAACTTCCTTCAAACTTCCCAGAAACACTCAAAACAAGCCAAATCCTACTATGATTCCATCCCAATTCCTTCTTTCTTGGGCATCTTTGGTTTTTCTGGGGTACGTTTTTTTTTTTTTTTTTTCCTGCAGGGAACTAAAATAAACAAATATTTGGACAACGTATTCCTGATGGCCTTTGAATGGTGGGCTTTAACTTCTGCAATAACTGTAACAGGAAAAGACCTGTGGTTCCTACACAGGACAATAAAACTGTGCACCTGAGATCCAAATCCAGGTCTTCTGGTTTCAGAGACTGAACTCTTAATCTCCACGCTCCATAGCCTCTAGGCATAAAGAATTAAAAAGCACACAATGTAAGTAGTCACCCACCACTGACGTACTGTGGCATACACAGCATCCCTAATGACGTGTACAACTTAGAGAAATTGTAGTTGGTTCTAAAACAGCCACACAACAAGTCATAGTAGAAAAGGGAAGGGAGATAAAGAAAGTCCAAAAGGAAGTAAGTGAGCGTAACAACAATCTTCCATTTGTTGAGGGGTTTTTTGTCTTTTTTTTTAGGGCTGCATCCATAGCATATGGAGGTTCCCAGGCTAGGGGTTGAATCGGAGCTGCCCTACACCACAGGCACAGCAACGCCAGATCCAAGTTGCACCGGCTGCCCTACACCACAGCTCACGGCAACGCCAGATCCTTAACCCACTGAGCAAGGCCAGCGATCAAACCTGCGTCCTCATGGATGCTATTCAGATTCGTTTCTGCTGAGCCACGACGGAACATCCCAGTCTTCCATTGTATAGCCCTTTATACTTTACTGGACCATCTGCATAGTAGCCTCAGCTCAGCGAGGGCAGACCACCCTCTGCCCCTCCACCCCTGCCAGGGAAGGTTTTACTTGGCCATAACCTAAGTCTTTTCTTTACCTATAGGATTTAACTAGAGACATGATTCCCGTAAGGGAGGAAGATGGGTCATTCTCAGCTCATTGCTGAAGCCTTACTATTTATATTCAACCAATATTGATTAAATACTGTTATTGATTGAATTGTGCCCACCTACCGAGCCACCCCTCATCTCCAATTTCTATGTTGAAGCCCTAACTCCCAATATGACTATACTGGGAGATAGGGCTTTTAAAGACATAATTAAGGTTAAATGAGGTCATCAAGTTGGGGCCCTAAACCAACAGGATTTGTGTCCTTATAAGAAGAGGAAGAGACACTGGGGATGCAAAGTGCATGAGAAAAGGCCACGTGAGGATACAGCAAAAAGGCTGCCGTCTGCAAGCCAAGAAGAGAGGCCTCACCCTTCCAACACCTTGAACTTGGGCTTCCGGGCTCCAGAACTATGAGGAAATAAACTTCTGCTGTTTTCACCCAGTCTGTGACATTTTGTTATGACAGCCCTGGCAAGAAAACACCTAAAGAATATGCTAGATGTTTTTACTCACTTTTCATTAAATCACCACATCCAGGAGAATGCTGGCTTGTGAGAGCCAACTTAAGAAATTTTTAGAAATTTCGTCAATTGATTTTTAAGACATCTGTTATTAAAATTAAGCTATGTAAATTTAAAATGAAATAAGCTGTATTTTTAAAAGGTGATGAATATGCAAAATTCATCGCGTCCTTATTTTACTGCCTTTTACAATTATCTATGTCCTTGAAGTTATATCTCTTGTGTCTGAATGTTGGGAACACTACATAAAGGCATGCTACCATGGGCTGGTAGTTTGAAATAGGCCAGGGTGGGGGTATTTACACCATGGAAATGGGCAAACAGTGCCAATCAGGTTTTCTGGGCACCCCAAGGAGCTGTTAAACATTTACCAGCATATCCCTGATCACAATAATCCTGCAAAGGAGGCTGCCTAGTTTCAGACTTAGAAATGTAGAAACTTCAACCACTAAAATGACTCCAACACTAAAACACTGCTACTGAAACTACTAAAGACTCAAGCAAGACCCAGACCCCCTCGCTCCTGAATTAGCTCTTCGCCTGATGCCACACTGCCTCTCTGTGCACCCAGGAGGAACTGCTGTCGCTCCACATCTCATCCAGGCCGCCCCACAGAAATCAGATGAAAGGGGGCTAGTACACTGGGTGAGGGTCCAGGCTCCGCCTCCTAAATTTCTCTGCCCTGCATGGCCACTAATGCAATGCTAATACCCCATAGAAAGGAGGCCACTGCTATAAATCCCAAGGCGCTAGGAGAAAGCCATGGGCGGAGCACTCTTTTACAACCACCATCTGCAGCCTGTTGTAGAGGATTTGCCTGCGTGTTCCTGCAGCATGCCAAAACTAAGGAGGAGCAGAAGGCTGAGTCCAGGCACATGTGGAGTTGGGAGCAGCAGCCCTGACCATTCGGAGATGGATGCACAGAAACATGGATGGAAGACCCAGCAGGAACTCTTCGAAATAACTCTCGGAGAAGCTTCTTTGATGAGCTGAAGCCATTCAGCAGTTCCTGCACTGGGCATTCATGCTCGTAAATCACACAGCTTTGCAGGGGTTGTAAGACATTTCCCACCAGCAGTAAAAAGAGATGTGCTGGCTGCGGTAGCATGAATAACCTGCTGCCTGTGATTTTAGCCAGGTCCCTTGCATCTTAAGGGACAGTTTGATTTCTGTGGTTGATTATTGGATGCATACACATTTAAAAAGGCTAGCTATTAAACCACTCCAAGAAAAACTCGGGGAGATCATATCCTGAGGAGAATATACGCAAGAAACCTTTGAAGACTTCAAATGTGTTCTTTTAACCTCTGAAATTGTGAGGGTCTAAGGTCTGATTTACGTAGGCTGGGGGTGTGAACCACCTGGAGAGCTTTAGAAAGCCTAAAACTTACATTGCTCCATCCAGAGATGCTGACTGATGTGGTCTGGGCTGGACGTTTGGATTTTTAAAGCTCTCTGGAAGACTCTGAGGCACGGTCAAGATGGAAACCACTATTTTAAATCTTTGCATCTCAAAGTGTGGTTGATCTCTGGACCAGCGGCATTTGCCTCACCACAGAGTTTGTTAGGAATGGAGAAATTTGGCCCAGACACATTGAATCAACCTGTATTTTCACATGATCTCTGGATGATTCAATTTTGCAGCCAGAGTTGAGATTGTCTAGAACCCAGGGAAAAGAAGCAAGAATCTGACCTCCTGAAGGACACTGTCCATTGTCCTTAATTCAGGCTAGAAATAGTGTTTTTTCTCTCATTCCCCACATCCATTTAGGTACCAAGTTCTGATTTATTTTCCTTTCAAATAAATCTCTCTTGTGTTTCACAAGCTTGTCCCCAACCAGCCCCTTCTATCTTCCTTGAGGGCTGCTGCTGAAATAAATCCTTTCACTGCCTCTGCTCAAAAAATTGCAAGCGACCCCTATTTCCCATCATTTCAGATATGAATTTCTCCAAGGCCATCCCACGTCTGGCTCCAGGTGACCTGCCTAACCTGATTTCCCCCGCGTGTCTCTCTGGTGCCAGCTGGCCTTTTCGCCAAGATGCCAGCCCGTTCCTCTGTACCTTGGCTCCTGGAGGCCATCGCCTTGCCATCTTCCCTCTGCCTCTCCAAACCTCACTCATCTTTCAAGGCCACTTCACTTCCTTTTGCTCTGAGTGCCTCCGGCACTTATAACTTGAAAACAATTATTAGCTCTGCGTCTTTTCACACTGCTCACTAATCTTCATGTATCTAGGACCAGCTCTAAACCAGGACTAAATGGACCCTAGAGATGAACTCAACTTCTCTCTGTTCAGAACAGGCTCGAGCTCCCTCTCTCCCCGCCAGGAAGGCACCCAGCTGATGCTGCTCATCACCACACCTATGATCATGCTTTGCTCCCAGCTCATAGGTCAAGCCTGACGGTTTGCCTCTTCCATCAGACTAGAGGCCTTCATGTTCAGCCTGGCAGCCTCTGTGGGTCCAGTGTTGTTATCACTAACTTAGCAGGTGGATCCTGGTGCCACCTGTATGCAGATCACCATTCCAGGTGGTGGCGGAGGTGGGTGGAGAGATGCAGCACTGGGCTGATTCATGGAGCACTGGCAACAGCTCGAATGCATGGAGGGCTGTCTATATGCTGAGCATGATTCAAAGTGTTTTATATATTATTTATCTAAAACTCTTTTTTGTTTTTAGGGCTGCAACCACAGCATGTGGAGGCTCCCAGGCTAGAGGTCAATTGGAGCTGCAGCCACCGGCCTATGCCCCAGCCACAGGCCTATGCCACAGCCACAGCAACATCAGATCCAAGCCACAACTGTGACCTGCACCATAGCTCAAGGCAGCGCCAGATCCTTAACCCACTGAGTGGGGTCAGGGATCGAGCCCACAACCTCATGGTTCCCATACTGATTCTCTTCTGCTGCACCACGGTGGGAACTCCTAAAAATCTTTTTACTATAAAAGATAGATGCAGAAAATCAAATAAAATAATAAAACATTATAAGGTGAACACCCTTATGGACATCACTAAAATCAAGAAACAGAATCTCACTAGTGACCCATCCTAATTAGAACCTCCTGTTTCCTTTCCCCACAAAACAAAACCATTATTTTCACTTTATTGTGGTAAAACATATAGCATAAATTTTACCATTAAGTGTACAATTCTGTGGCATTAAGTACATTCACATTTTTGTGCAACCTTCACCTCTCTCCATCTCCAGAAGCTTCTCTTTTTCTCTTCTTTTTTCTTTTTAGGGCCCCATCTGAGGCATATAGAAGTTCCAGGCTAGGGGTTGAACTGGAGCTGTAGCTGCCAGCCTATACCACAGCTCAGGGCAATGCTGGATCCTCAATCCACTGAGCGAGGCCAGGGATCAAACCAGCATGCTCATGGATACTAGTCAGGGTCATTACCACTGAGCCACAATGGGAACTCCTCCTCTTTTTCATCCCAGTTGAAAGTCTGTCCCATTATTTAAGTTTCAACGGGGAATGGGGTATTAAATAACACCCCATTCCCCCTCCCCCAGCCCCTGGGAACACACTCTTCTACTTTCAGTCTCTATGAATTTGACAACTCCAAGTCCTTTATGTAAGTGCACTTTTGTGACTGGCTTCTTTCACTTAACAGAAAGTCTTTAAGGTTCTTCCATATATCAGAATTTCCTTTCTTTCCAAGGTTGAATAATATTTCACTGTGTGTATATACCACATTTTGTTTAGCCATTCATCTGTGGATGGAAACATGGGTGCTTTCCACCTTTTGGCAACTGTGAATAGTTCTGCTATGTACATGAATGTACAAATAGGTATCTCAGCTTTTATAGTAAACACATCATTAATAGTTTTATCATCCAATTGTGCATTTCCAAGCACTTTCATTCGGTCTTAACCATCCCTTATAATCTGATATTTCCTTTCATTCTCTTTTAATATACACTTTGAAAATACTATTTCTTATCCTGGCAAACTCTATGCCATAGGTATTATAACTGCCCCCATTATGCAGATGAGGACACTGAGGTTTCTCAAGGTCAAGCCAGAATTAAGATACAAATGTATTTATTCCCACAAGTGTTTTTTCAACTACATGGGCCATTGTTTTACAAAATAACTTTGGGTTCATTACATTAGCACTGCCATTCAAGATCCTAGAGGCATACAGCATCACCCAGGGAGCTTTAAGAACAAAATCATGAGAGGGTCCCACCCTAAACCAATTAAATTTTTTGCCTGTGGGGCTCCAACATGTTTGAAAAGCATTCCAATAATGCATTAGCACCTTTCTCAAATAGCTGAGATAGCCTTGATTATTTGCTTGGCATGTAAATTCAGGACTGCCAATGATAAAAATTCAGGCAGTACGACTTGCCTATTGTAAATTAGAAAAAAAAAAACTCCATCAAAGCGATCCTCTTGCACTTCAAATATATCCCTGAATATCTGATGAGTCTAAAAGTTAGGCTTCAGTTGTCATAGCAACAAGGCAGGGGAAAGGAATGACCATGTGCACTGCCCAAGAAGACTTTATTCCCCTCTGCCATCCTGTAATAAGTTGAGCCTTTCTTACACCCAGACAAAGTTATCGATTAACTGAGCTCTTCTAGGGCAGATTCATGGAGACTGCTGTCTGAGGCGCTACTTCTTGTGGTTGTCATCATGACCTAACCAATCAGGGCCTGGCAGGCACCCACTGGGTCACACCTGGTCCTGGAGCAGTTATATTTCCACCTTCTTTCTCTTTCTTTCTTTTTTTTTTTCTTTTTAGGGACGAACCCACAACATATGGAGCTTCCCAGGTTAGGGGTCGAGTCAGAGCTATAGCTTCCAGCCAAGCCACAGCCACAGCAATGCCAGATGTGAGCCACATGTGCAACCTACGCCACAGTTCACAGTAACGCTGGGTCCTTAACCCACTAAGCAAGGCCAGGGATTGAACCCACAACCCGATGGTTCCTAGTTGAATTTGTTTCTGCTGCACCACAACGGGAATGCCACAACTTTTTTCTTGAAGCAGTGGAACGAAGTGCACTTAGTGAGGACAGGATCATATTTTATGGGATTTTGTACAAAAACAGACACAGAAGTTAGGCTTAGTTGCCTAACATTTTCTGGTTATCTTCATTTCAGTAGTCACACTACAAAGAAATGCATTCCCAGAGCTAACCATTACTTTCTGCAGTAAACTGTTTGCAAAAATAGCCATAGTAATACCCCTTGCTTATCCACACCTCCATGCCCTGTGACTTTTCATCAACCTTCATCAAGAGATGAAGGCCTTGAGTCTGGGCTGGTGTGAGTGGCAGAACTGGCAGTGTGCTAGTTCCAAACCAGGGGCCATGGGGCCTTGCACTCTTCTTTTTGTCTTGGGATCTTTTCCATCATCACCATGAGAACAAACCCAGGCTAGCTTCCTGGAGAATGAGAGACCACAGAACAGAGATGAGCACTTGACCTGTATCTAGGTCAGCCAGCTCCGTAGCTGATAGACACACAATCCCACCCAGGACCAGGAGAACCACCAGCTGAGCTCTAGCCCCGGGGTTAACCCACAGTATCATTAGCCAAGTAAACGGCTATTGTTTTAAGCCACTAACATTGGGGTGATTTATTACACAGGAAAAGCCATGTGATTTGTATATATCCACTAACACATTAAAGTATTTTCTATCAAGTTTAAGTGACTTCATACATTTCCCAAGGGGACGCCTATTCTGTGATACAGAAAGAAAGTGAGATTTCATCTCTGCCTTTAAGAAATTAATAGACTTTTTTGAAGAATGAGGAATCTTAGGCCTTCTGCCATCTGGAAAAATCAGTTCAGACTTGTTGGGGAATCCTAAGCAATATTCAAATTGCCAAAACAACTCCACCTGGCAATGCACTGAAGGTACTAGAGAGAGAAATTTGGGACTCACCAGTAGGAAACTGAATACAAACTCTGGGAGACAAAGCATCTATAGTTTGGTTTGGGGTGGAGGCGACCCTAGGGGGCATAGTCATAGAAAGATTCTCTGATTAGGCAACCTTTGAGCTGAGACCCAAGTGACAAGAAGGAGCCATCATGGATCAAGACAAAGAAAGTGGATGCCAAGCAGAAAGATCAGCAGGTGCAAAGGCCCTGAGGTGAGGGGACAGGTCATTCAAGGAACAGAAGACTTAATGTTATTGGAACAGGCTGATGGAGGGGGGAGCAGGAGAGGCAGTGGAGAGGTAGGCAGGGGTCAGTCCCGTTGACTGTGGTGGAGGATCTGAATTTTAAGTTAAGTGCAAAAAGGAGGAAGTCACTGAACAGTATCAGGCAGAAAAGTAGCATGGTCTGAGGTACATTCTAGGGGACACATGTAGTGTGCTGTATGACAGTTGGATTATGGCGAGCAAGAGTGCTGGGTGCAGCTCGGAAACAACAGTCTTGAGGAAGACAGTGGAGGTTTGGAAGGCGGCTGCAGGTGTGTGGAGAGAAGAAGATAGTAGTGGGAAATAGAAACTGGTAAACAGAGGAGGCACTTCAGTCTTCAGGACTCAGTATTATGAGCTTCTCAGATGAAACGTGCCCTTAACACAAACATGCTATAAACACACAATGAAATGAGTGTTGTTAAAGCTGACATTTCACCTCATCATTTGAAAAACTGAAGCAGTCGAGTTCCTACTGTGGCACAATGTGATCAGCCTGTCTGCTGCACTAGGAAGCAGGTTTGATCCCTGGCCTGGTACAGTGGGTTAAAGGACCCTGCCTCGTGGCAGCATAGGTTGCACCTGCAGCTCAGATGTGATCCCTGGCCTGGGGACTTCCATGTGCCAAAAGGTGACCAAAAGAGAAAAAAAAAGATTGTGATGATTGTTGTACAACTATAAATGCAATAAAATTCACTGAGTAATTAAAAAAAGAAAAATTTTTAAAAAGTAAAAAAAGGGAAAAAACTGAAGTGTGAGAAATGGGAAATTGCACTATTTCAACTCTTCAAATCCTTTGAAGGCAAAGGGAAATGATTATGTTTGATGATGAAAGTTTCAAAATTCTTATTTAGGGGCTAATTGAAAAGCGGAGTAATTTTCAAAGCAGATGTTTCCCTTCTTTCATTAGAGAAATTAATGCTGCTCAGTGGTGTTGTTATGGCAGAAACAAATGAAGAGGTCAGTGATATATCACCTGGGTTGAGCCTGAATTGCTTCCTACACTGAATGTCAGGCAGTTGAAAACAGGGTCAGTAGCAGGACCTGTCTTTGGAGTGTGCGCTCTCTCTTCTGGGCTTGCTCTATGGCCCATCTGGTGTCCTTTAGCATCGTACTCTTTGAATTCAAGAAACTGCATATCTGGAGTTCCTTCGTGGCTCAGTGGTTAACGAATCCGACTAAGAACCATGAGGTTGCGGGTTCGATCGCTGGCCTTGCTCAGTGGGTTAAGGATCCGGCATTGCCGTGAGCTGTGGTGTAGGTTACAGACGCGGCTCGGATCCCGCATTGCTGTGGCTGTGGCGAAGGCCGGCAGCTACAGCTCCTGTTAGACCCCTAGCCTGGGAACCTCCATATGCCGCGGGTGCGGCTCTACATAAAGGCAAAAAGACAAAAAAAAAAAAAAAAAAAAAAAAAAAAAAAAAAAAAAAAAAAAAAAAAAAAAAAAAAAAAAGCAAAGAAACAGCGTATCTGACAGGATGCATATCATATAAAAATACTGTGACTAAAGCCATTTTTCTGGGACATAGCCTGCCATAAATACTGGATGATTCCAGTCGTGAGAAAATGCCAGACAAACCCAAATCAAGGGACAACCAGTCTGGCCTCTTCAAAATGTCAGAGTCATAAAGAACAAAGGAAGGCAGAAGGACTGTTCCAGATTAAAGAGAAATGTCAACTGCAGCCAATGGTTGATTGGAGATGAAAGAACATTACAGAGAGAATCGTTGCAATTTGAATACAAACTATATAGTCAATAATCATATTGTACCAATACTGTAAAATAACCAGGATTTGATAACTGTATTGTAATTACAGAGGGAATATCCCTGTTCTTAAGATGTGAAGAATTTAGAGGCTGGGCTGAAGCATTTAGAGGTAAAGGGTTATAACGTCTGAAGTTCTAAAGTGTCTCAGCAAGAAAAAAAGACAGGACAAAAATACCAAGAGAAGTGGCAAAATAAATTTCGTGAAACTAGACAAAGGGTACACAGGTGTTCATGGTTGCTTTTTTTTTTTTTTTTTTTTTTTTTTGCTTTTTATGGCCACACTCTTGGCATATGGAGGTTCCCAGGCTAGGGGGCAAATCAGAGCTACAGCTGGCGGCCTACACCACAGCCACAGCAATGCAGGATCCGAGTCGCATCTGCAACCTTCACCATAGCTCACGGCAATGCCGGATCCTTAACCCACTGAGCAAGGCCAGGGATCAAACCCGCAACCTCATGGTTTGTAGTCCGATTCGTTAACCGCTGCGCCACGACGGGAACTCCCATTTTTGAAACTCTTATGTGAGTTTGAAATACACAGTTTAAAAAGTCAAGAAAATTTGGGACACAAAATCTATCAAATTGACTTGTGATGATTTGTGTACACCTATAATTGAAATAAAATTCCTTGTTATAAAAAAAATTTAAAAAAAAGTCAAGAAAAGATAAAGCCATTTTCCTTTACAGGTCACCTCACAGACTATATAGCTTACATATAGCCTGGGTAAACACCAAGATTAGGTATTTCTTTTTTATTTTTTTGTCTTTTTGTCTTTTCAGGGCTGTGCCTGCAGCACACAGAAGTTGCCAGGCTAGGAGTCGAATCAGAGCTACAGCTGCTGGCCTACGCCACAGCTCACAACAACGCCGGATCCTACTGTACAGCACAGGGAACTATACCCAATCTCTTGGGATAGAACATGATGGAAGATAGTATGACAAAAAGAAGGTGTATATATATGACTGGGTCACTATGCTGTACAGCAGAAATTGGCACAACACTGTAAATCAACTCTACTTTAATAAGAATAAAAAATAAGCCACCTGCAGTGAGTCCCTGTGGCACACTTAAATACCCTCCTAAGGTGATTTACGTGCTGGTCTCTAAGACACGGAAGGGCACTCTGTGCGGTGCTCCAGAGGGACAGAGCAGCTGGAAGTGCTGCAGGGAAGGATGTGGAAGGGGGCTACTTAGAAGCTGCAGGAGCCGTGTCCTTTGAGGTCACTTTCCACGGGGCTGCACTGGGATCCAGGAGAGCTGAGTTTCCACCTTAGCTGTTTCAAGATCTAGCTCCGTGAAACTGGGCCACTTCCTTAACCTCGATGGACTTCATTTGTCTTTTCTTCTATAAATTTTTTTTTTTTGGTTATAGTCGCTTCACAACGTTCTGTCAATTTCTGCTGTGCAGAAAAGTGCCCCCGTTTTATGTATACACACACACACACACACTCTTTATCTCATATTATCTTCTATCACATTCTCTCACAAGTGATTGGATATATTCCCTGTGCTGTACAGCAGGACCTCATTGCTCATCCATTCTAAACGTGATAGTTTGCATCTACTTACACCAGACTCCCTGTCCATCCCACTCCCCTAACCCCTTGGCAACCACAAGTCTGTTCCCATGTCTCTAAGTCTGTTTCTGTTCTGTAGGTAGTTAAAATGAAGAATCCTGAGTCAAGCAGGCCTACTTTCAAACATTGGTACTCCCTGCTCTTACTTGCTCTCAGAATTTGGACAAATTATTTACTGTTCCAAAAACCTCAACTGCCTCATCTGTACAAAGGGATCTGTAATGTTACTTATCCTGAAACATTATTGAGAAAATTAAATGAGATAATGCATAGAGTGCCACATAATGAGCATTCATTAAAAATCAAATTTCTAAATACTATTAATAATGTTCTATTGGAATATAAGAAAAATCTCTTTCATCTAGGATACTCGGACTGAAATTACATGATTGAAGTTCATTTAAAGCCTAACAACAGTGCAGAAAAGGCAAGAAATTTCATGATAAAGTCTATTTGGCAAAGACAAACAATATTTTATAAGATGGGAGTTCCCACTGTGGCTCAGCAGGTTAAGAACCCGACCAGTATCCATGAGGATGCGGGTTCAATCCCAGGCCTCGCTCAGTGGATTAAGGATCTGGCATTGCTGCAAGCTGCAACGTGGGTCACAGATGTGGCTTGGATCCAGCATGGCTATGACTATGGTATAGGCCAGTAGCAGCAGCTGCAATTCAACCCCTAACTTGGGAACTTCCATATGCTGCAGGTGCAGCCCTAAAAAGAAAAAAAAGATTTTATTAGATGAAAGAGAAAAGCTGGTTTGGGCCAAGACTGAAATAACTCCTGGCTTAAATATTAAAAATACCACCAAGTATGGAACAACTTAAAAAGTTTATATGTAGAATGTTTATCTTAAAAATGTATAATAAAATGTAAAATGTACAATAAAATGTAAAATAAAATTAGTAACTGTATAGCACAGGGAACTATATCCAATTTCTTGGTATAGATCGTGATGGAAAACAGTACTTCATTTTATTTATTTATTTATTTATTTATTTATTTATTTATTTATTTATTTATGTCTTTTGTCGTTTTAGGGCCACACCCGTGGCATGTGGAGGTTCCCATGCAAGGGGTCTAATTGGAGCTGTAGCTGCCAGCCTACGCCAGAGTCACAGCAACACCAGACCTGAGCCTCATCTGTGAACTACAACACAGCTCACGGCAACGCCGGATCATTACCCCACTGAGCGATGCCAGGGATTGAACCTGCAACCTCATGGTTCCTAGTTAGATTCGTTAACCACTGTGCCACGACAGAAACTCCCCGGAAAACAATACTTTAAAAAAAAAAGGGATGAATAGATATGTATGACTGAGCCACTTTGCTGAATAGCAGAAATTGGCACAGCATTGTGAATCAACTATACTTTAATAAAAAAACATAATAAAAAATTAGTACATAGATACATCTAACTCAAACAAAATATCTTCACATAATATTGGTTTACAAAGTCTTCATTATTGCCTAACCAAATCCCACTGCCCTCCCCAGATGTAATCACTATTATCAGTTGGGATGAATTAAAATTTTTGTCCTTCTATTCATTTTTGTTTGAATATTCTAAATCTGGGAAATCAGGGCCAATAGTTCATGACTGTTAAGCTGGTTGATTCTTTTTGTCTGTATGAAATATCTCTTGTCCCTTTCTGATTCTAAATTTGCCTAGAATATTGTTCATTTTGTAGCATATAGCTTTTATTTTTATCTAATTTCAGCTTTTTTTTCCTTTTTTTTAACTTTTTTAGGGCCGCACCCATGGAGGTTTCCAGGCTAGGGGTTGTATCGGAGCTGTAGCTACTGGCCTACACCACAGCGACAGCAATGCCATGTTGAGCCGCATTTGCCACCTACATCACAGCCCACAGTGACGCTGGATCCTTAACCCACTGAGTGAGGACAGGAATCGAACATTTGTCCTCATGGTTCCTAGTCAGATTCGTTTCCCCTGCACCTCGATGGGAACTCCTGTTTTCAACCTTTTGATGTGGTTATATTACACATATATCTCTTATTAATAACACAGAGTTGGGCCTCTTCAACTTGAGCAATGCTTTTCTTTAGTTCTGTGATTTCTTTTTCCAGTATTGGTTTTAGAACCCTCACTACCATCACTCTATTTTCTACTAAAATTCTTATTAGATATATGTTGGCACTTCTGACTTGTTCCTCCAAACCCTTATCTTTTCTTACATAGCTCATAATTTTTTAAAAAATCAAAATTCCTTGGAGTTCCCGTCATGGCTCAGTGGAAACGATCCTAAGAACCATGAGGTTGCGGGTTCAACCCCTGGCCTCACTCAGTGGGTTAAGGATCCAGCGTTGCCATGAGCTGTTGTGTAGGTTGCAGACGTGGCTTGGATCCCATGTTGCTGTGGCTATGGCATAGGCTGGCAACTGTACCTACAATTAGACTCCTAGCCTGGGAACCTCCACATGCCATGGGTGTGGCCCTAAAATGACAAAAGGCAAAAAAAGAAAAAAAAATCAGAATTCCTCACCTAAATTTTCCAGGCCACTGATTTCTGACACACCAATGTCTATTTTGCTGTTCGACCCATTACTTAGTTGTTAATTTCAATGGTACATTTAAAAAAAATGCCCTAGATCTCCAATGGAGCATTTTTATGGCTACACAATATCTTCTTAGACTTGTCTGAGAATAGGGACTATAATCATTCCAAAGTCCTCTTCTGTTTACCATATTAACTCTGTTTCATAATTCGTTGAGTTTCCTGGCCTTTTCCAGTTGTTGATCTACTCAAAAGCTTGCATATTCCTACCCAATTTCCCATTACCCTGACTCTGCAAATGTTTTGTCTTTTCCATGGTCCCCCATTCATGGATTCCTTCATTATGCGCATAAGGGGGATCTGCTTTTAGGTGGGGTAGACTGTGGCCACTCTGAAGGTTTGGGGGTTGCAGGTGGGCACAGTGTGGCATGCTGTCTTCTGGACATGAGCAATTTCCAGTGCCCCATTTGGTCACCATCCTTCTGAGATGGTCCTGTTGAGCACTGTCTACCCCTGCAGAGAGTTGGAAGGGGAAGGGGAGTCAACCGTTTGCCTAATTCCAGCCAGTGATCCAGAAATCACCATACCCTCGCCCTCCCTTCCTCTTGCCTTTGCTACCTCTAGGCTGCAAATGCTCCCTTATTCTACAGAAATCCTTTCCTATGTGGGTTTGCAGTTTCTATGGTACAATCTTACTTTCCTTCTGATCTACCCAAAATGCTTCTTATTTTCCAACCTGATTATGTATTTATTTTTAAATATAATATATTTCTCCCTTAATTTCTAAGACCGTGCAATGGGAAAAAGTTAAAGAGTATTGTCAGGAGCATACCTCTTTCTGAATAGACTTTAAAAACTGTTTTAAGTTTTGTTCTCAAAGAGCACAGGAAATAGTGCTGTATTTATTTATTACAAGGAGTTATCTTTATATTCTATCAGGGTTATATTTCAACTCCTTGAAAGCATATTGCATTATAGAGATGCTCTTGTTAAAAGAGAAATCTTTGAAGAATGCCAAGGGTTATCTTGGCAGAAATCCACAGTAAACAGAGCTTGGCTCAAAGGGACCATGCTACACAGTCTTTCAGATAAATGACCCTAAAAGAGGAGGCACAATTCTGCATCTGCCAGCATGGTGTGTGTGTGTGTGTGTGTGTGTGTGTGTGTGTGTGTGTGTGTGTGTGTGTTCTTAATAGAAAAATTTTATTTGCAATTTCATGTTAATTAGTGACCAGTTACCAGCCAAGACTTGAAATTCAATTAGGAAATAAGATGAGATGAGTTGTATATACCCCAGGAGAAGATTCTTTTGGGGAGAAAAAATAAAATATAACTTCTGCCTTTTCCTCCATAAAATAGCAGATTCGGCTTTATTCTTGTATATAAAAAGTCTAGGTTTCAAAAGAAACCTCTGATCATTTATGCTGACAAGCAACAGTGTGCTCCTCCCTCTTGAACTCATGTCTGTGTTTATCATTCATCCTTACCTTCACTGTATTAGCTAATTTTTGCTTGGCAGCGAACCACCCTAACCATTATGGGGCTTAAAACAATAGTCATTTATTTAGCTCAGGCACTGACTGGGTATTTGTCTGTCTTGGTGAGGCCTGACTGAGCTCAGCTGGCCTCATTCATGCATCCGTGGTCAGTTGATAACTGGCCGAGGGCTGCCTGGGCTATTGGCAGAGGTGATGGGGCAGCTGGTCCAATGGGACCACTGATTCCTCAGCATCCAGCAGGCTAGCTTCCACTCCTTCACTTGGAGGCTGGACTCCAACAGCAGAAAGAGGGTAAAACCCAAAGCATGAACCCCCTTGAGGCCTCAGCTAGCCTCACTCTTGTTAATGTCCCGATGGGTGAAGCCAGTCACAAGGTACAGAATATATTCAAGGAGTGAAAGTGTAATCGAACAAAGTCCACGTGCCCGATGCACAGTGAGACTAAACAATACCTAAACGTCAGAATTTGGGGCAGAGAAAGGTTTATTGCAGGGCCATGCAAAGAGGTAGGTGGCTTATGCCCCCAAATCCCAGAACTCCTCCAAGGCTTTCAGCAAAGCCCTTTTAAAGGCCAGGTGAGGGAGGGGCATGGTTAGTTGCTGCAAAGTTCTTGGTGTTGGAACCTTTGTTTCTGTCCAAAGAGGTCAGGTCATGGCCAGGTCATAATGTTCCAGCCGAAGCATCTTCACATGGTCATTCACGCCAGCAGAAGGTGTCTCGAGTTCACGGTCACACTGAGCACCGCCATCTCCATTTGTCTGCTGGTCTACCTGTTAGCGTGCCTGCCTGGCCACCCCAAACACCCCAGACTCGCCCAAAGCAAGAACCTCTGACGCTGCTGCTGCTTTTCCTTTTCAGTCCCTTTTTCAGCATACTGCTCCTCCAGGCCTTATATGGTGACTGTGCAGGTGAAGGGGGCCAGTACACAAATGGGGGCTGCTGGGTCCCTCCGACTCCCAGCCCAGGAGACTGCCAAGGTGGAGACCACTGCCATGCTGACCCTGGGTGGAGTGCGACTGCTCAGGGCTGGGTGCTCTCTCTGGGTGCCCTACTACAATTCCTCCTTTTTCTTTGAAACCAAAGAAATCTTGAGGAGAACCAGAGTAGACAAGGAGGGAGATATGGTTTTGGATAGAGAGGTTCATCATAAACTCAGTGGGGACACTCAGTTTTAGGGGGACTCAGATTTGACCTACAATCCTATTTCATCCTTCCCCAGATCTTTCAGGGAATGGGGCAATGACCGCCGCTCTGGCTACTTCCTACTGAAGTGGGGTGCAGGCCTACCTTGATCTGGGGAATGGACATTGAATCAGAAATACTCCCAAGTTCCAAGTCCTGGATCCACATTTTCTATTAATAAAGATCTCATTCTCTGGGAAATTAAGGCCAATAAGCCTGAAAACCAGTCTGTGCCTGGCCCTCTGGGGGAGACCTGTGGCTGGTTGTCTACTTTCACCTAAGTAAGTTTTAACTTCTGACATGGTATTAACACATATATGACAGGAGGTACTGGCCTCTACGCTTGTCTCCTTTTTTTCCTGACATCTGATCTAAA
Source organism: Catagonus wagneri (assembly GCA_004024745.2). Classification (NCBI taxonomy): domain Eukaryota; kingdom Metazoa; phylum Chordata; class Mammalia; order Artiodactyla; family Tayassuidae; genus Catagonus; species Catagonus wagneri. The sequence continues at coordinate 30,876,978 of PVHT021183543.1, read as the reverse complement.
ATGATTTTATTGTCTAAAAATGTAATAGGTACGAGAGGGGACCTTGATATCATAAGGTTGCAGCTGCCATCTGCCAGCAGGCACTGCTCTGAGAATGGCTGGTGGCATCTGAAGCCTGACACGGTTCAGGAAATTCAAGTTCTCAGCAACACAGGAACATGTCTGAAATCACAACCCAACGGCCACATAGTTTAACCTTGGAGGTCTGAACCACAGCTATTCCATTTTTGACTTTCAAATGTACTCCCCTCCTCCGTGGCTAAGGCAGACGTGTAATGTGTGTCCAAAGGCCACAGAACAGACCCCTCTGGTCAGTAAAGCGTAAATTAAATCACATGTCAGCCAGAATGACTTCGCCATACCTCAAGGCACGAGCAGATATTTTCCATCATTTCCCTTTTTAATTACAAATCCTTCAACAGACCAAAGCATGTCCCTTGCAGCTGGAGTGATTTAGCTGCTTGCCCTGGGGTCTAGATCCTGTCCCTCGGTGGTTGTAGGAATCCTTCACACTTGCCTAGATATTCATGCTGGGGGAAAACTGACCAGATAAGGTAAACAGGCTCAGAGGTATGTTAATGGGGAAACCCTTTATAGCCCATACATTTTATCACTTATATCCAATTGTCACACAAACATTGTATATGTGCCTTATTATTATTATTTTTTTTATGGATGCACCCACAGCATATGGAAGTTCCTGGGGCAGGGACTGAATCTGAGCCACAGCTTCGACCTATGCCACAGCTGTGGCAATGCCAGAGCCTTTAACCCACTGTGCCAGGCTGGGGATCAAACCCAGGCCTCTTAGCAACCCGAGCTGCTGAATTTGGATTTTTAAGCCACTGTGCCATAGCAGGAATTCTGTGTATGTGCTTTTAGTGACAGACTTAAAGTAAATAGCTTTATACATCATGAGTAGTTACACTCTGTAGTAATTCCTCTAGATCATTTTCTTCCCTCCTGAACATCAGGGCAAAACTGTGACTAACAAAATAACTGTCATAAATACAGCCCTCAATTAACAGAACTAGGATTTAATGTCTATTGAAATATAAATTACCCTCATCTCCACAAATATGCCAAATCAAAGCTAATTTTCCTAGAGCGATGAAAATAAAAACAAAAATAAACAAATGGGACCTAATTAAACTTAAAAGTTTTGGCACAAAAAAGGAAACCATAAACAAAACAAAAAGACAACCCACACAATGGGAGAAAATATTTACAGATGAAGCAACTGACAAGGGATGGATCACCAAAATATACAAACAACACATGCAGCTCAAAATCAAAAAAACAAACAACTGAGCCAAAAAATGGGCAGAAGATCTGAATAGATATTTCTTCAAAGAGGACACAAAAAAATATGAAAAGATGCTCAACATTGATAATTATTAGAGAAATGCAAATCAAAACTATTATGAGGTACCACTTTACACCATTCATAACTGTCATCATCAAAAATCTACAAACAATAGGAATTCCTGTTGTAGCTCAGTGGATTAAGAATATGACTAGTATCCATGAGGATGCGGGTTCAATCCCTGGCTCGCTCAGTGGGTTATGAATCCGGCAGTGCATAGATCGCAGAGCAGATCTGGTATTGCTGTGAATGGCTTATAGGCCGGCAGCTGCAGCTCCGACTCTACCCCTAGCCTGGGAACTTCCACACGCAGCAGGTGCAGTTCTAAAAGAAAAAAATATGTCTACAAACAATAAATGCTGAAGAGCGTGCAGAGAAAAGGGAACCCTCTTACACTCTTGGTGGGAATGTAAACTGATACAACCACTAAGGAAAACAGTATGGAGGTTCCTCAAAAAACTAAAATTTGAACTACCATATGATCCAGCAATCCCACTCCTGGGCATCTATCTGGAGAAAACCATAATTCAAAAAGATACACGCACCCCAGTGTTCATTGTAGCACTACTTAAAATAGCCAAGACATGGAAGCCACCAATATGTCTGTTGACCGAAGAATGGATAAAGAAGATGTGGTACAGGAGTTCCTGTTGTGGCACAGCAGCAACGAATCTGACTAGGAACTATGAGGTTACGTGTTTGATCCCTGGCCTTGCTCAGGGGGTTAAGGATCCTGCGTTACTGTGAGCTGTGGTATAGGCTGCAGATGCGGCTCCAATCTGGTGTTGCAGTTGCTGTGGTGTAGGCTGGCAGCTGTAGCTCCGATTGGACCCCTGGCCTGGAAACCTCCATATGCCACAGGTGCGGCCCTAAAAAAAAAAAAAGATGTGGTACATATACCCAATGGAATATTACTCAGCCACAAAAACAATGAAATGATGTCATTTGCAGTAATATGAATGGACCTAGAGATTATCATACTAAGTGAAGTAAGTCACTTAGAAAAAGACAAACATCATATGATATCACTTATTTGTGGACTCTTAAAAAAAAAGAGATACAAATGAACTTATTTGCAGAACAGAAACAGACCCATAAACTTTGAAAAAAACCTTATGGTTACCAAGGGGGACAGGTGGGGGAGGGATGGACGGGGGTGTGGGACTGGCATATGCACACTGTGATGTGGGGAATGACCGGCCAACGGGGACCTGCTGTATAGCACAGGGAACTCTACTCGATATTCTGTGATCTTCTATATGGGGGAAGAATCTGAACAAATGGGTATGTGTACATGCAAAACAGAATCACTTTGGTTGCCTAGCAGAAATTATCACAACATTGGAAATCAACTGTACTTCAATAAAACTTTTTAAAGAAGAGAGTCTAAAAAGGTATTTTAAAAAAGACTCATTTGTAAAATATGCCTGGTCCATTGACCACAGTGGCTCCTCCAAACGAGCTATGGTGGAACCCCTCAGGAATCTCAGACTGAATTCCCTTTGGGGAGAAATCCAAGCCAAAGGCTGGCCATCAGATTCTGCCTGGGTGGAATTCTCAGTCCCCACATATCAAGTTTTTGGTACATGGCAAGAGATGGCCTTTTCCAGTCACCTGATAAGGCTGCTCAGAACCCGAGTCTCCAGTTTCTGGAAGGTCCACCCAGAGAGAAAGGAAAAATAGTTCAATTTTACTCACAGAGGTGTAATTTGCCAAACTGCTGTTAAGTCATGAGTAATTTGAGGTGAAGGGCTTCACTATATCTGGAGAACACAGATCAAAACCAGTGCTATTCCAGACAAACCCTACAAACATTATAACCACATCCACTATTTCACTCAGTAACCAGTCCTTTTGTTAACTTTTTATGAAGTCATCAGGTTTTCCATTAGGACTGTTAATTTATTACCCTGTTCAGTGCTGTAATCTGAAATTTATCAGAGACCTGTGCTTGTCAAAAAGTCCTTCCTATGAATCTTCTTGAGGATGAAGCACTTTTGCAGAGCATCAGCTTAACTGTCTACTGAAGACTTAAAAAATCAAGATGAAAGATCTGATTACCATGTGTTGAAAAAGAAGCTTAATCAAGTTGCTGTGACATACATTTTAAGATAACCAGAATTATGACTGATAGCACTATACCAGGACATATCTACATTTCAGAAAATTTACATAATTTCTAGAATATCTCTATTAATAACATTTATCCATACGGTATAATCTGAGGAGGCTTATCACTCATTTGACAATACTGCCCATGTAATTCAACATACCAAATAACACTAGTTAAATATTTCTCTCTGATGTGCCTCAGTATCCCAAAGTTAGCTGAAGTCAAAAGACTGTTCATTAGAATTCGATAGGACGTTCATCCAAAGGTTTCAAAACACTTGGTCAAATAAGATCACTGGTCACCATGAGGCAATACTTATTTCTTAACCAAAGTGAGAAAGATCTCAAAAGCAAATACAGACCACTTAAAAGCAGGGAAGCTCACATAATCCATTACCAAAAGCATAATTCTAAGTAAACTTGTTTTCTTAGCAGAGAGGAATCAAATCTAGTCTTGTATCAGCCTATCTTTAATGAAAAATTCACCAGTTGGGTACAATGATCGGCCACGTATAGAACCGCCCCCCTTCTTTTCCTCATTCAGAAACAAACAAGCTCTAGGATACATTTTCCTCCTTATTCCCTTTAATAAAATGCATTTCCTTTCCTCACACCTTTTGTTCAAAACACATTCTACTTTCCTTAAAAGTGTTTTCATATCATTTATCTTCCTTGATGATAAATTTGCACCAGATAGCATAAGATCTTATTTTAACTCAAGTAAACCCAGGCACAACTCAAGTGTTATATTTAACATTGATTACTTTAAAGACATGTTTATATTAACCAAACCAACAAGCTTAAGCTAGCATCAGTTAAGACACCAATTCAGTACTGAATACTTCTCAGATCACAAAGACCTGAATTTCATTTTGGCCAATTTTCTAATATTAGAAAGTATGTAATTGGTAAGTCCTTAATTTTAAGCCAATTAAATAGATCTCGTTTACAAGTTAACTTCAGCAGTACCATCCAAAGACACATAATCATAATGAGACATATATCCAGACAGACAGAGATCTCATACCTTTATCCTAAAATGAAATCATGAATCGGGTACTTTAATACAAAACTTATTAGCTTATGTTTTTATTTCATGCTCTCTATTGTAAAACAGTTCTAATTGCATAATAGTGGGATAGGTTAGGGATCCATTAATGGGCCACTTCTTTCCTGAATCTTGGGAGTGTTATGGTCAGGCCATATTACAAAGGAAAAAAAAATCAGCTTTTTACATATGAAACGGTTTGCAACTGAAAGTGGTCCAGTTCTGGAGAATGCACCTCAAGGAGCTGCATTCAGGAAACAAATTTGAGTTTCCCATCGCTGGCACACTTACACACAAGACAAATGCAAACACACACACAAAGAACAAAATCTAAATCGTGCAGGACAAAAGCAAAAAGTGAAGTCCAACAATTTCTTCAACTTTTTCAAACAAGGATCCCTGTTTTTAACAACAAAAAACATGCGAATAGAAAGACAGGGAATCATGACCTCACATGTCACGGCAATACACACGGCAAGTGCAAAACCAAAAATAACAGTTGGTGGTTTTCTCAGGGTCAGAATTCTGAAAAAAGTATTTAATCAAGCCAGCTTTCTCTAACTGCATGTGCAAACAGAATCAACTGTGGAATTTCCAGAGAGTTTCCTCTTAACCAATTTTCTTCAGAGTCTAAACAACATTGTGGTCATGCAGCGTTCTTTCTCTCTCTTTCTAGGAACATACTAAAGATCTCCCAGTTTTGTAAAATATACCCTAGGGGGACTGTAAGATGGAATAGGACTCTGATTATCCACACTTAATTATTCACAGCCGTTGTTATCAGATAACAAGCAAACAAATGCAATGCAAAATGCTCTCTCAAAATCACAGGTTTTTTTTAGCACCAAAAAAAAGAGATTCCTAACCAATGCCCCATCAATCCAAATGGGGAGAACACCAGCCAATCCATTCAACTCCAAACCATCTCTGTCCCCATCAGAGATGAAGGTGAATGAATGACCAAGGCTGGTAAGAAGGAAATCCCAACCAACACTCCACCACAGGCAAAAGCCAGCACAATAGGGAAGGATACTCTGGTGTCCCACGTGCTATGGATACACATGAGAGCCCCATTATTCATCAAAGATGACATGATACACATGTGAGCCCCATTATTCATCAACGATGCTATGGATACCCACTTGAGCTCCATTATTCATCAATGATGTGATACACACGTGAACCCCATTATTCATCAAAGATATCTCAACTGATGAGTGCTTACTGATATGTACAAACAGCAAACCCATGGTCCCACAAAGGCACAAGATGGAGTGGCTCACCCCAAAATGATATACGCAAACAACAAATAAGCTCCGGTTGTAGACAGAAAGTCAGAGGAAGTTCAGTCTAAAATTCCATTTCCTCTCCCAGAAGGAAGCCTCCAAACAGACAGGCCCAGCTCTTGGAAGAGAACAGCCTCAGAGTGGCTCACCTCCCACGAAGGAAGCAGCCTAAATGGAGTGGAGAGAATTCCCAGCCTGCCCAAGCCGGAGTGACTTACCCAAGTGACACTGGATGTGGACCGCAGCTCAAGGCGTTTCTCTGCTGTCAGGGAGAGTCCCCCTCTCATTCCACCAGGCAAAATGAGCTCCTGCAGGTGCTGGGAACTTGGCGAATAGGCTGCCCCAGCCAAGGTGGACACACCAGGGCACACTTTTCTGGCTGGCTTGCCACCTTGTTCCTAAACAAAGTTTGTGTGCCCAAGGCACAGTGAGGCCAAACAACACGAAAGCATTGGGAGTCTGGAGCAGAGAAAGGTTTCAAAGCTCTTTCAAAGGCTAGGTGGGGGAAAGGCATGGTTAGTTGTTGCAAACTTCTTGGTGTCGGATCCTCTGTTCTTACAGCTGTCCATATAGGTCAGTCAGGTCATGGTCAGGTCACAACGTTCCAGCCACAGCATCTTCAGGTGGCCTTTCACACCAGCAGAAGGCCTCCTGAATTCACGGTCAGACCTAGCGTGGCCAGCGCTACCTGTCTGTGAGTCTACTTGTTAGTGCGCCTGGTCGTCAGCCCCAAACACCCAAACTCGCTCAAAGTGAGAAGCTGCAAAGCCTGTGCAGGAGCCAGACATCTTCCGCAATTTTTCCCCTTCAACAGCTTCGCCAGGTGTCAGGGGGCGACTGCACAGGTGAAGAGGGGAGGGAGCAAACTGGGGCGGGTCCCACGGACTCCCATCCAGAGAGATTGCCCCCGCCCCGCCCCGCCCCCCTCAGGGGCGTGACCACTGCCGAGCAAACCATTGGCTGAGCGGACCCCTAAGGGCTGCTTGCTAAGGTGCAGGGCTAACCACCAGGTGCCAATAGCCAGGCGCTAAAGACCCGCCCGGCCCTCGCTCGCCCCGCCCCTATTGCACCTTCCCGGGAGCCCACCAGCCTCTTATAAATGAATGACTGAAAGAATTTTTGGCCATTTTGCAATCCATCAAGTCACATTTTAGTTGATTTTGTGAATTCAGTTTACCCATACGCATTAAAGGTTTCTCCACAAAATTCAAGGAATTAAGAAAAAAATATCGTGGGGAAATTACAACAATTACCTAGTCATCTGTTACGAGATAAGATTGGGTAGGAAAACTGAGTTCCAGGCCCAGTCCACCATTTTTTTTCCTTCCTTTCCTTTCCTTCCCTTCCTTCCTCTCTCTTTCTTTCCCTCTCTCTCTCTCTCTTTCTTTCATGCCATACCTGTGGCATATGGAAGTTCCAAGGCTACGGTTTGAATGGAGCTGCAGCTACTGGCCTACACCACAGCCACAGCAACGATCCCAGCAGTATCTGCCCCGCACTTTGCAGCAAAGCCAGATCCTTAACCCACTGGGCAAGGCTGGGGATCTAACGCGCATCCTCACAGACAACATGTCCGGTTCTCAACCTGCCTAGACACGAAAGGAACTCCTTTTTTTTTTTGCTCTTTAGGGCGGCACCTGTCGCCTATGGAAGTTCCCAGGCTAGGGGTCGAAATGGAGCTGTAGCCGCTGGGCTACAGCACAGCCATAGCAATGCCAGATCTTTAACCCACCGAGCGAGGCCAGGTACCTAACCGGGAGCCTCATGGTTCCTAGTCGTATTCGTTTCTGCTGCACAAACGAGAACATTTTTTTTTTTTAATCAGTGTGATTTGCGGCAAATCATTTAGCTTGAGAATTAGATTTTTTTAACATTTAAAATGAAAGAATTGGACTGGATTACCTCTGAGGTCCTTCTTCTCACTCCATTATTAATAAAAAAGAAATCTGACATTAAGATGTAGAAAAGCAAACAAAGATGTTTTATCTGGAGGAATTTACATAAACAGAAATTCTGCACACAGCAAAAATATAGGGACTATTCCAAGAATTCAAGTACTAAATATTCCCAGATTTGAACTTTGGATACTTAATCCCCAAAGAAACTTTCATCTTCTTTCTCCACCTGTCCACTCTGTTTCTGACCGGAATGTGCCTTGAGGAGATCAAATCAATAGACTTGGGGCTTACCTTCCTGCCTTGCTGTGACACTCTCCAATCTTAGATTAACCTTGACCTCTTTGACACAGTGTCCTGTACATTCTTCCTAGTACTCTGAGTCACATGTCAATCATCAGTAAACATTGGCTGAATGAACTGAATAAAATTGAGCTGATTTTCCACACTGAATAGAAGAAGAATATATTTCTTTGAGGACAGGAATGGCATTTTTTTTTTTGAAACTGGAAAACAATGGGGGCTGCACCCCCAGTCCAAGTTAGAGGCTTTCTACCTCCCACAGAAAGTGATTTGATTTACTAGGGCCATGGGGGTGGGGACACAGGTTGCTCTGTAAGGTAGAGGAAACTTTGCATTTGCCAGAGCACGAATCAGAGACCCCCTTCTGTTTGGAATAGAACATGGTGGTGAGGAAACCTAGGTTCAGACACCACGTGGGCATCGCTGATCCGGAGCACTCAAGCACCTGAATCTCCATTCTCTGAGTTTGAGCCTAGGGCTGGCACCAGCCTTCTCAGCAGCAGGGAGGCAAGTCCATTCCTGTAGCCCCTGTCGGCCTACACGTTTTCGCTCCAGCCCATCTCCCATCAACAGATCGAGCACCAGGAGGGAGGCAGGGAGGAAAACAGCTTCAATGTGTTCTCCCAAGAAAACCAGCATTTGGATAATCAGCAGGTGACCAGAGGTTATTATTATTATTTTTTTTTTTTACGAAAGTCATTAACTTTCCATTCAAGGTCTGCCATGATTTTGCCCTGGGTTTTGGCCAAGATTATCTCTGAAAGTGAAAGATGGATAAAAAGCAAACTTATATTGAACAATGAGATTTCGCCCATTTAACTTAAATAAGCAACAGCAACAGTAATGGAAAACATGCAATAGCAAAGAAAAAAAATCCGTCATTTTCATTGATTCACAATAGATCTAATAAATTTAATGCAACATAACTTATTGATTAACCCAGTGAAGTAGGTATTAGAAACCAGTCTTGCAAGGGAAAAAATATTTGATTTGGGAAAAATTATACTCAAGAGATTCATGTTCATTTTAAACCACAAAGTGTGATGAGTAATAAAAAATTGAGGCCTTAAGCTTCTGATTGAAATCGATTTAGCAGTGGCTTTACCCAAAGCCAAGGAAATGCAGTAGAAATCCTCATTATTTTGCATAGATGTCCTTAGTTAATTAACCCTTCATCGTTCCACACAATGCTCCTGTGAGAAGGAAACCTGGAGAAGTACTGCCATCTTAATGAGAAGGAACACGAGGCAATGGGATATAAAATGATCTCTTAGGTCACAGAAGGAATCCACAGCAAAACCGGTACAGAACACATGTCTGCCCAACTTCCTCTCCGGTGCAAAGAGAGAGGTCTCTGAATAAGCAGATGCTTGCTCTTCATTCTCCTCCAAAAGGCCTTTTGAACTTAAAACGAGAGGGAGTTAGACTCTGTACCATATTTTCTGAGCCTTTCAAGACCAACAGCTATGATGCCGTGTAGTACCTGGATTTCCCAGTGTTGCATATTTACAAAGGGTTTGAAAAGGGGAGAGAAAAATGGTTGCATATAAACCTACACTGTTCTTTAGCTTCTTATGAGTGGCTGCCTTCTAAAGGGAACTTGAAATTTAACTTTGGGAACAGATTTTCAGAGCTTGGTGCAAGCAATGCATTGTGATGGCCTGGTCACGTTTCCAAACATCCTTTTTTAAAACATTTTTAAGTGGTTCTTCCACACTGTCTTGAGGGATGGAAGTAAATAAAGTAAATGTTTTGGTGGCTATAATACACTGCTGGGCCCAAAAGCTCTTTATTTCAAGATTAAGAAGACTAAGAGCAAGTGTAATCAGAATAAATCCGGAAAACTGGAAGGAGAGGGTGCCCTTAAGAAGCTGGCAGATAGACCGTGAAATCCCATCCTAAGAGCAGGAACAACTTGGCTCCACAGTGCTACCTTCATTCAAATTCCTGGAAGAATAAATCAATAGTGTTTGAACTGCTTCCGAGCGAGTATGAATGCGACAAGCACAGAAGGAATTACCGGAGGCAGGAGTCCAGCTCTGAGCAGCAGGGTTACTGAGATGCACTTTATTCACTTTGAGCCATTCAAAGGCAGAAAAGAAAGAAAAATAGAGTGTAAGCAGATGTTTCCTTTTCAATGTGTTTAGTCAACACTCTGAGAAACTGGATACAGTTGCTTCCCTTAGTCCACACAGGCCACCATTGTACTGCAGGCAGTAGATGGCTGGATGAAAAGAGCCTGGGGGGCTTGCTTCCGGGTAGTTAGCCTACTACAAGCATGGTGTTCAGGGTTCAGACTTTCTGGTGAACCTTGATGTTGCTGGGGAAAAGCAAACTTCTAGCCTCAACTTGGTGGAAATGAAGGGCCCCTGATCTTGGTCAAGGAAGACAATCAAATTGGGATGAACTGTGCCCATGGCAGCCCTTTCTTTTATTTATTATTATTTTTTTTGCCATGCCCAAGGCATGTAGAAGTTCCCAGGGCGCGGGGGGGCGGGGCACAATGACTGAACCCTTGCCACAGCAAGCAACCCTCGACACTGCGGTGACGATGCCAGATCCTTAACTCTGCCACTCTCTTTCATACACTGAAACCCTAACCCCCAGAACCTCGGTAGGTGACTCTATGTGGAGATGGAGTTTTAAAGAGGTGATGAAGTTAAAATGAGGCCCCGAGAATGGGCCCTAATCCAGACTGACTTATGTCCTTATAAGAAGAGGAGATGAGGACACAGAGTGTCAGGGACACACAGAGCAAAGGCCATGTGAGGACACGGAAAGAAGGTGGCTGTCTGCATGCAAGAGAAAGACCTGGGGAGAAACCACATCTTTAAGGACTTCCAGCCTCCAGAACTGTGGGAAAATAAAATTCTGCTGTGTACCCAGCCTGCGGTGCTTTGTCAGGCAGCCCAAGAATCCCAAGGCACCGGTTCTTGATCCTGCTAGCTGTCCACACTCGCTGCACAGGAGCAGAACCCCATGTCCAGGCATACAAGAGGAGCTCAGAAATGTTCCTAGAGGAGCTCCCATTGTGGCATAGTGGAAACAAACCCAACTAGTATCCATGAGGATGAGGGTTCCATCCCTGTCCCCGCTCAGTGAGGTAAGTAAGGATCCAGCGTTGCTGTGAGCTGTGGTGGAGGTAGCAGACAAGGCTTGGATCTGGCATGGCTGTGGCTGTGGCCAGAAGCTGCAGCTCCAATTCAGTCCCTAGCCTGGGAACTTTCATACGCCACATATGCAGTCCTGAAAAAAAAAAAGTTTCAATGAATGAATGAATGAATGAATGCAATGGACATGTCTCTCCTTCAGCTTCCTTATGTCTTTAAATAGGCACAGTTACAGTAACTTTATCACAAAACTGTGGTTGGACGTAGCTGTCAAGTGCTTAGAATGTTGTGGCTGGCACACAGTAAACCCAAAAAAGTGTCTGCTCTTATGACCTTTATTTATTTATTTTTTCTTTTTAGGGCCACATCTTCAGCATATGGAAATTCCTGGGCTAGAGGTCGAATTGAAGCTGCAGCTGTGACCTATGCCACAGCCACGGCAGCACTGGATCCAAGCCACATCTGCAACCTATGCTGCAGCTTGTGGCAACACTGGATTCTTAAATTAGAAGTGGATGTGACAAGTTACATCATTCTGTCTCACTCTTTTTTTTTTTCTTTTTTTGCTTTTTAGGGCCTCATCCACACCACATGGAAATTCTGATTCTTAACCCACTGAGCCACAACAGGAATTCCTCATGACCTTTACTGTTAAGCTTTGTATTACTTGTCATCTCTTTGGTGGCTTTACAGACAATGAGCCTTGAAGTAGGCAATGAGATACACTCTTGAGCACCAGGAATATTTTACTTCATACAGTTCCAATAGAACCTGGACTGTTTCTATTATATTTAATTGGTTTGTGGACTGGAAAAAAGAATCACAGAAAATTAGACGTGGATGTGACAAGTTCTATCATTCTGTCTCATTCTTTTTTTTTTTTTTTTTTTTTGCTTTTTAGGGCCTCACCCACACCATATGGAAATTCTCAGGCTAGGGGTCAAATCGGAGCCACAGCCACAGTAACATGAGATTTGAGCCGTGTCCGCAACCCACACCACAGATCACAGAAATACAAGATCCCCGACCCACTGAGCTAGGCCAGGGATTGAACCTGCATCCTCATGGATACTAGTCAGATTCGTTCCCACTGTACCACAATGGGAACTCCGTGTCTCATTCTTTTTGTTTGTTTGCTTGCTTGTTTTTTTGTTGAAGTTTGCAGGCCAGGGATCAAACCCTCACCACAGCAGTGACCTGAGCTGCTTCAGTGACAATGCCAGTTCCTTAACCCAGGGTGCCACAAGGAAATGCCACATCTCTCTCACTCTTGAACAGCTGAACCAGGCTGTTTTATGGCTGTTTGGTATTTTATATCAGGAGTGGGAATGCAGAATGCGAGGAACGAACCCCTGTTCTTTACTTTCCCCCCTCTCCCAGCTCTAAAGTCCCAGCAAATATATGGCGCCCAAAGCAGTCAGGACTTGGGCCTGGACTGTGTGTTGGGTTGGGTGGAAGAAAGGTCAAGTTCCCACAACAGGGCTTTAAGTATAACGAGTGTTGGAAAGTTCAATTTTTGTCTTAGTAACATTTCCACTATGGGCTAGATTTTGCTTCTCCTTGCTCCTTAGCTTCACGTGATTATTTTTAGTTATTCCCCCACCCCCAGAAATCCTCTTCTGCCACACAAGCCCCTCAGTGAAGCTAGCAAAGCCAGCTTTTGTGCTCCTGATATTTTATGATTAAGGAGCTAGCCTGCTTCATGCTCCATTAATCTCTCAAACCAGTCTCAGACTTGGGCTGCAATGAAAGCATTTCTAATTTGAACCTGTCTTGTCTTCTGTGAGGCTTTGTTTATGCAGTGCTGTCTCAGAGGGCCCTGTGCTTCTTCTGTGTTCCTTTTTGTGTTCCATTTCATCACCACAGTATTATTATTTTGTCTGCCCCGCAGCATATGGAGTTTCTGGGCCAGAGATCAGATTCAAGCTGCCAGTGCAATCTATGCCACAGCTGCGGCCACGCTGGATCCTTTCATCCACTGGGCTGGTCTGGGATGGAATCTGCACCCTAGCACTTGCAGAGACTGGCACTGCAGACCTCTGCCATTGATCCTGTTGTGCTACAGTGGGAACGCTGTCACCACATTATTGTTAATTTAAGGTTTCTCATTGTGGATTGCCCATAGTTTGCACACATCCTGGGCCCCCTTTAGGTCAGGAGCTTATCTTCAGGGTTTGCTTCTTCCGTAACCTGTCCCCATGTGTGAGTAGAGAGTGCCTAGTAACTAAGTGATGGGATGGGACGTGCTGGCCACACATCCATGTCCACCTTTGATCCTTCTTCCCATCTGCAGACACTTCATTCTTTATTTTCTCTCTTGATTACTTTTTTTGAGCAGTCAGTGTAGTGGAGCTCATCAAAACTGCAAGTATGCCATTGAGGGATTAGGCAGAGAGGGAGAATGTTTTAGGTTTTAGACTTTGAAATGCCATGTGCCTCCAGGAAAAACCAACAGGGCAGGCTCAGCCATTAGTTGGGCAGCTAACACGGTCCACAGAGGATGTGCGAGTGCACAGCAGCAGCCACAACAAGGTGACTGAGACAGGTGCCAACGAGGGAAGAGAAGAAGGGGACTTGTCCCAGCCACCTGTCAGCCCGGAAATCAAAGGGCTGCCAGCAGGGAAAGCTGCTGACAAGAGAGAGAGAGAAGATGAAGGAAGAGAAGGGGAGGGAGAAATCTAGAAAGTGCGGCCTCCTGACTCCCCCTGTTCACTTAAGGATGCTCTGGCCACCACACACTGCTTGTCCCCAGGATATGGGACACACAGCTCAGGCACAGAGGGCGGCTAGCCCCTGGGGCCTCCTCCCTGGCAGTCGGACTTTCCAACTGTGAACTATAGTCAAAGATTTTTTCTTTTAGTCTTTCTCCAATGGGCGTTTAAAAGCAAATAGAACCACAGGATATTAGAGTTGTAAACAAGTTTGGAGATGTTATTATAACCCTTCATTTAACCCTGCCCCAGCAGCACACAGGGAAGTTGGGGATGGGTGATTACCTACTAGATGCCAACCAACCACAGCTTATCATTTCTGTGTTTGTTTTCTAGCACACTTTTTACTGAAGTGTAACATCCTCAGATAAAAAGGCACAAATCAAGAGCTCCCTGATAGCTCAGCGGGTGAAGGATCTGGTGTCATCGCTGCTGTGGCTTAGGTCACTGCTGTGGCACAGGATCGATCCCTGGCCCAGGAACTTCCACATGCTGCAGACAAGGCAAAACACACACACATCATAAGTGTATGGCTCAGTTTATGTTTCACAAAGTGAATTCATTGCACCCATGTAACCAGCATCTAGATTAAGAAATGGCCCCTTCCCAACACCCCAGAAGCCTTCACTGCACCTCTTTCAAGGGCAACCCCCTTCCACTTCAGGTAACTTGCATCCTGATTTCTAATAGGAGAGATCCAACTGCCTTTTTCTGAAATTTATATAAATGAAACCAAACAATAAGACCTATTTTATGTTTGGCTTTTTACACTCAACATTACATTTGTAAGATTTATCCATGTTGTTGCACGTAGAAATGGTTGGTCCATTTTTTTTTTCTTTTTGGCCATACCCAGGGCATATGGAAGTTCTTGGGCCAGCGATCAAACCTGAACCATGGCAGAGAAATGCCTGGTCCTTAACCTACTGCCCACAATGGAACTCCCTCCTTGTTCTTTTTTCTTTTTATGCAGCTGCACTTGCAGCATATGGAAGTTCCCGGTCTAGGAGTCAAGTTGGAGCTACAGTGGCTGGCCTACACCACAGCCATCGCAACACCAGATCCAGCCACATCTGTGACCTATGACATAGCTTGCAGCAACACCAGATCCTTAATCCACTGAGCAGGGCCAGGGATCAAACCTGCATCCTCATGGACGTAACACTGGTTCCTTAACCTGATGAGCCAGGCCAGGGATCAAACTTGCATCCTCATGGACATAACACTGGGTCCTTAACCTACTGAGCCACAATGGGAACTCCTCTCCTGGTCCATTTTTATTGTCATATACTATTCCATTGTGTAGATTTATACTTATTCCATATCTTTATCCATTATGCTGTTGAAAGATATATGGGTAGTTTCCAATTTGGGAATATTATGAACAGTGTTCTGAACATTCTAGTGCACGTCTGTTGTTTTGTTATTGATCTTGCATATCCATAGGCATGTCTATTGAACATTAAACTTGGAGTGGAGCTTCTGGGTCATAAAATATCCCTAGGTCCAGCTTTAAAATGTATAGCCAAACAGTTTTTGAAAGTGGTTGTATTTACACTCCACCAACATCTGAGTATTTTCTGCCTTTTCCATTTGAGCTATTCTGGAATGTTGGTTAGAGTTTGCTTTTAAGACAGAGATTTGGGAGTTCCTGCTATGGTGCAACGGGATCGGCGGTGTCTTAGGAGCACTGGGTTGCAGGTTCAATCCCTGGTCCAGCACAGTGGGTTAAGGATCCAGCATTGCCACAGCTATGTCACAGCTATGGCTCGGATCTGATCTCTGGCTTGCGGACTTCACATGCTACAGGACAACCAAAAATGAAAAAAAAAAAAAAAAAGGACTCAAAAATTTGGAGTAAAGTTTTTTTTTTTTTTTTAACCCTTAGTGGAAATATTCAGTGAGCTGGTTAGTCTATGCTCCTCTGGTTTCTGATGCCTACTGCTGGAGTAATCTACAGGACTCTGTCAACCTAGAAATATCTAATACCTAAGGTGGAGTGATTCAGAAAAAGTATGGGGCAAAGAGCTCATGATCCACTTGTCATTCTACGTATGACACCAACAGGCCACAGTTAAGTACTACAAAGTTTGGGACCAATGTTAAATATTCTCTTAATGTTTGCTGAATGTTGGGTACTCTAGTTGTTAAACGCAAAAAGTAGAATCAGTCTCCAAAATCAGAGAGGGGAGATGACAGAGCACTGGGGCTGGGAAAAGCTTCAGGAATGAAATGGGACTTCAGGTGGGCATTTAAGTGTAGGATGTTTGCAGGTGGGGAAA
The DNA here is from genome assembly GCA_004024745.2 of Catagonus wagneri. Classification (NCBI taxonomy): domain Eukaryota; kingdom Metazoa; phylum Chordata; class Mammalia; order Artiodactyla; family Tayassuidae; genus Catagonus; species Catagonus wagneri. The sequence continues at coordinate 30,860,865 of PVHT021183543.1, read as the reverse complement.
ACTGGAAAGGTATTTCATGACATTTTCTGTGCAGATGGGCGTGCACATCTGTGTATATGTAATAATGAACAAATATTTTAATATTGATAATGACCTAAATTGCCAGCACCTCAAGGAGAGGCATGATTATGTCAGAAACACAAGGCACAGGGATCAGCCCACCCAACGTTTCAGAGAGTTAGTGCAGTCCTTTAAGTTTCAGATTGTCTTATATCTTGTATTAGCTGTGACTTAAGTCATTTAGAGCAGAAGGGGCTTTGAAATTAGGGCAAGCATCAAAACACGATTTGTATGCTGTTGTAAACAAAATCTGCTTCCCACCTCACATTTCAAAATAATGAAGTAAATCTCTCATTTCTCGTAAACACTTAGAAAGAATCAATGTTACTACAAGCATATATCACAAGAAAGGTCTTTACGATGCATTTAACTTGGCAGGTATCTTTTTTTTAACCTCTTGAGAAGGAAATGTGACAGAGGGTGTCTTGCCTCCAAATATCATTTTTCACTTTTTGTCTTTAGAAAACAAAACCACAGGCAACATCTGCTAAGAAGTATATTTTCAGCCTTGTTTGTAACTAGGTGAGCCTCTATAACTAAGTTCTGTCCAAAGTGATATAAATAGAAGTATATTTTGAGACTTCTGAGAAGCCTGTCTAAAAGAGAGTAGAATTAGCCTTCCTCCTTCTTTCTTTCTGCTACCTAGAATATGGATGTAATGGCTGGAACTTCAGCAGCCACTATGGACCAAGAGGTGATCTTATGAATGGAAGGTTAGATTTGTCTCAGAGACATACAAGGGAGAAGGCCATATGATGACTGATGCAGAGATGAGTGATGTGTCTGCAAAGCTAAGGGACACCAAGTTTTGCCAGAAGCCAAGAGAAAGGCATGGAGTAAATCGTACCCTAGGCCTTCAGAGAAAGAGACGCCCTGCAGATACCTTGATTTCAGATATCTAGCCTCCAAACTGTGAGAGAATAAATTTCTATTAAGACACCTCATTAGTGGTAGTTTGTTACAGAGGCCCTAGGAAATGAATACATCACAATCCCTACCCTCTCCACATCTGATCCACCAGCAAGACCTGTAAATTATATTTCTAAATAGCACTTAGGAGTTCCTGCCATGGCTCAGGGGAAATGAATATGACTAGTAACAATGAGGATGTGGGTTTGATCCCTGGCCTCACTCAGTGAGTTAAGGATCCGGTGTTGCTGTGAGCTGTGCTGTAGATTGCCTATGTGGCTTGGATCCTGCTTTGCTGTGACTGTGTTGCAGGCCAGCTGCTGCAGCTCCAATTCAACCCCTAGACTGGGAACTTCCCTATGCTATGGGTGTGGGCCCCAAAAGAAAATAAAACAGTATTTAAATGTCTACTTCTCTGATGCCAGATTAATTCAGGCCAGCCTCATCAGCAGCTTGAATATTGCAGCAATTTCCTAACTGGCCTGGACTTGACCCCTCTAATTCATTCAGAAAGATCCACACAAATCCTCAGATCATGTTCATCCTCTGCTTAAACATCTGACTTCTATTGCTCTTAGCAGAGCACCCAAATGTCTTAACATGGCTTGCAAGATGCTACCTGATCTGATCTTTGAAGCTCCACCCTCTCCCTGCATGCTCCAGCTATACCGCTCATTTTATCTTCTTCTTCTTTTTATAGTTATTCAAATTTGGTGAATAATTTCTTTACACCTCAGGGCCTTTGTAAGAAGTATTTACGTTGCCTGGGGAACTCTCCGTTGCCTTCCTCCTACTATCATTCTAACTTTAGGTCTATAGTCTTTCCCCTCCATGTCTACCCTTCCTTCCTTCTTTCCTTCCCTCCTTCCTTCTTTTTCTCCAGTCATAAAGAAGATTCACATATCACCCACCTTCTGATGGCCCAAGACACTGCAGTTCCAAAGATAGCCCACATATCCTAGGAAGAGCACCCCCAGGAGAAACCTTGACTACTATACCATCATCAGGTTCACCCTGATCACCAAGTCAGCCAAGGAGAGAGAAGACAACAACTCACTTGTGCTCATTGTGGATGCCAAGGCCAATGAGCGCCAGATCAAATGGGCTGTGAAGATGCTCTATGACATCGATGTGGCCAAGGTCAAAACCGGATCAGGGCCAATGGAGAGAAGAATGCATATGTTTGACTGGCTCTCCACTATGATGCTTGGGGTGTCATCAACAAACTTGAGTCCAGGTAACTCTAAATACAATTTTTTTCAACATAAAATAAAGATGGCCATAGTAGTATCTCCCTTCCCTCAAGTTTTCTACAGTGTGAATTTGCCATTCCCACACCAACAAATGGAATTCAGTTTTCTTCCCCTTGAATCTAGGCTGGCCTTATGACTCACTTGTAATCAACAAGAAATTTTTAAAAGTTTCATTGTGTGACTCTCCAGTTTAGGTTCAAAAGGACAATGTAGCTTCCACCTAGCTTTCTTAGGATGCTTGGTCTCTGGCAACATGCCCCTATATAAGAAATTCAATGGCCCTGATACCACCGGGCTCTGGAGACACCGTGCCTGGTTGCTCCAGTTGACAGTCCCTTGTGAGCTCAGTATTTTAGCCACTCCTGCCACCAGACATGTGAGTGCAACTATTGGGATCCTCTAGACCAACCCACCTGCCACCTGAGCCCCACTGAGTGACTTAGGTGGCTCCGGAAGGAGTAGAACCACCCAGCCAAACACTGACTAAATTCCTGACCCACAGAGGCCACAAGACATAATCAAACAGTTGTCTTAAACTGTTAAGCCTGAGTTTGTTATCCACAGTAGCTACTCACCATGCATAAACATTGACTCATTGGTCAGACACGTCAGAGACATCAGAAGCCCCATGACAGCAGGTGGCATATCTATGCTGCTTCACCTACTACCATGTCTTTAGTAACTAAGAGGATTCAGGATATTGTAGGTGCTCAATAAATATTAAGAGGGTCCCCAAGTCTGAGAGCACAGACTTCTCAGCCACCTTGTGCTGAATGAAGCCAGAGAGGAGCTCTTGTCTTGGCCACTAGTAATGGAATCTGACATTTGCAATTTCAGTCATGAGGAAATAACTTAGAATGAATCTCTTTCAGGCTTCTAAGCTGACCAGTCTCATTTAGAACCTTTGGCTGAAATGACAAAATACATTATAAGTTATATTAATATCTTTCAGGAGCTGAAGTCATTTGGTAATTTTAAATGTCAGAAAGTAGCTTCATATTAAAGCTGAAAAAAAAAGACTGATTAAAGGGAGACTATCCAATATCAATAGGGGATAAATACTACTTCTTACTTTTTTCACTATCCATTTTAATAAACTCATTAACCCAGGTGATGGTGTTTCTGCCAGTGGATATTGAAGAAATTTACAATAGTTTAACTGACCCACATTCACCTTAAACAAAATAGAATAGGAAGCACCAGCCTCATTTACATAATTGTTTTGGATTCCCCAGACAGAAATAATTTTCAGTGTTCTCTTGTCTGAACATAATCTGCAATTTAAACTACAGGCTTCCTTTTTTTTTTTTTTTTCTTTCAACTTCCTTGTGATAGGAATCCAAACTGTCTCATGATATTAAATCTTGCCTGAAATGTTTTATATACATCCTGGTCTCTTGCTGCAAGATGATTCTGACCACCCTAAAATTAGAGTGTGAATATGACATCTCTTTATTTTTTCAGAACCCTTCCCTGAAGGTATGTGAAAATGCTACACTACCAACCACTAATTCTTCTCTCAGTTGGCTTTCAAGATCTTTTCTTTCTTTTCTTTTCTTTTCTTTCTTTCTTTTTCTTTCTTTCTTCCTTTGTTTTTTTTTTAAGGGCTGCACCTATGTCATATGCAAGTTCCCAAGCTAGGGGTTGAATTGGACCTACAGCTGCCAGCCACAGCCACAGCCACAGCCACAGCAATGCAGGATCTGAGCTACGTCTGAAACCTAAACACTGCTCATGGCAACACTGGGTCCTTAACCCACTGAGTGAGGTCAAGGATCGAACCTGTGTCCTCATGGATACTAGTCAGGTTCGTCACCACTGAGTCACAACAGAAACTCAAGATATTTTTTTATATAGTCATCTTACATAGGTAACCAATAATTTTAAGATTAAATTACTCAATGAAGGTCACTCAGAATGTAGATCATATAGTTATAAATGGATTACTTTGATTTTCTCCCTTCAAAAGGAATGATTCACCTCAGATATATAAACTCATATGCACTTAAAAACAGTCTGTAATTATGAAACTGCTTATATCAAACTCTTCTGAACTTTCTAAGAATTATTTCTCAGAGGCAGTTTAGTGTATAAGTCAAGATGGGTTAGGATATGCTGCATTAACAAATATCCCCTGGAGTTGCCATCGTGGCTCAGTGGAAATGAATCCGACTAGGAACCATGAGGTTGTGGGTTGGATACCTGGCCTTGCTCAGTGGGTTAAGGATCCAGTGTTGCTGTGAGCTGTGTGTAGGCTGCAGATGCAGCTCAGATCCCGTGTTGCTGTGGCTGTGACAGAGGCCGGCAACTGTAGCTCCGATTAGACCCCTAGCCTGGGAACCTCCACATGTCGCAGGTGCTGCCCTAAAATGACAAAAGACAAAAAACAAAAAACAACAATAACAACAAAAAACAAATATCTCCTAAATCTCGGTTAAGTATTTCTTGCTTATATTACACAAACAGTTTGATCTGGTGTATGTGTGTGAAGAGGAGCTGTTCTCTGGTCATTGTAGTCACTTTGGGACCTAAGCTTGACAGAGGTTCCACCTTAGCATATAGGTACCAGATCACAAATTCAGGAATACAGACACTTGGAAAATTGTGCACTGATCTGTAATGCTTCTGGCTGAAAGTGATGCTTATCTCATGTCCCCACACTTTGTTAACCAAAGTTACATGGCCATGCCAGTTTGCAAAGGGTGTGATGAGTAAGCTCTCCGTGAACTTAGAAGGAGACAGACAATGACTCACAGACTTTGGAAAACCTTGGTTTTTCATATAAGACAATCTGGGGGATGGGGGGATGCACTGGGGGTTTGGGATACAAAATCTGTAAAACTGACTTGTGATGATTTATGTACACCTGTAATTGAAATAAAATTCATTAAGGAAAAAAAAAAAGAAGAAGACAGGAACCAGCACGCTTATGCACAGCTGCAATGACTACCAAAAGCTAGAAGGTTACTCTGGACCTCACAACCAGACAACCTCTTGTCAAGAAGGAACAAAATGTCCAGACTTTCTCACTCTCAATTAAGACTTATTTCCAAGAGCCCAGGCACTTAAAGTGCAGTTTCAGATAAATAGCACCTCCTTTGAAAGAAAGAATCCACTTGTGTTTGAATTAGATTGTATTCTGTGTCTAACTATTGTGCAATCCTGGATAATTGACCAACACTCTTAAAGAGGTCATTCTTAGGGTCTTGCAACCCAAAATGTGGGACCAGCAGCATGAGCATCTTGTGGGGACTTGCTCTACATGGAGATTCTCAAGCCCTATCCCAGCTCTACCAAGTAAAAATCTGATTTTAACAAAATGGTGAGGTTATCTACAGACACATTAACATTTGAGAAGCACTGGATTAGGATATCTGTCTGGGATATGCCTACAAAATCAATGATATATCAGACTTGAAATGACATCATTGAGGGCCCATATTTTTAAAAGTTTGCCTTTTAAAAACTTGGATTTTTAAGCTGTTGCAGGGGTCAAGACAAAAAATTAACACACTGAATCATAAAGCAAAGCCTGCTATACCTAAGAATTTTATTTGCATGATTTCTTGCCTGTTTGGTGGGCTGCATGGGACTGGCATCTTATTTTCCAATCATTTTTTTTTCTTTTTATGGCTGCACCACAGCATATGGAAGTTCCCAGGCTAGGGGTTGACTTGGGGCTGCAGCTGCTGGCCTAAGCCCCAGCCACAGCAATGCTGGATCCAAGCCACATGCTGCCATGTAGGGTCCTTAACCCACTGAGTGAGACCAGGGATCAAACCTGCATCCTCACAGATACTATGTCGGGTTCTTAACCCACTGAGCCACAGTGAGAGCTCCTACTTTTCCCATCTTGAAGGGAATGGCAGTCATGTGATGTTACTTCAGTGACTTCCAGGGGAGGACAGACTGTACCACGCAGAGCACAACTTATACAAAATGTTGAACAGTGAGAAGTTCAGGTTTCCTTCACAATTCTTTGAGTTAGTTATTAAGTCTACAAAGGTAAACTACTGCTTCCAAACTTTATGCAGTGCAGACATTATCATAGCCTATCTCAGATCCCTTCTATTTTGGGGAAGAGGGTATTATACTCATGGATGTGAAAAACACCCTCTTATTAACATTAACAAAGTAGTGCACATTAGAGGTCATGGTCACCACTTTGGTCTTTCTCTTCCCTAAAAATAAGAATACTTCCAAAAAGAGGAGCTCCTGTTGTGGCTCAGGGATTAAGAACTCAACCAGTATCTATGAGGTTGTGGGTTCAATCCCTGACCTCACTCAGTGGGTTAAGGATCCAGCGTTGCCACAAGCTGTAGAGTAGGTTGCAGATGTGGCTCGGATCCCCTATGGCTGTGGCAGTGGCTGATGGCATAGGCTGGCAGTTTCATCTCCGATTCAACATCTAGCCTGGGAACTTCCATATTTCACAGGTATGGCCATAAAAAAATAATAATATTTCCAAGAGCTCCCATTGTGGCGCAGTGGAAATGAATCCAACTAGGAATCATGAGGTTGCGGGTTCAATTCCTGGCCTCACTCAGTGGGTTAAGGATCTAGCATTGCCGTGAGCTGTGGTGTATGTTGCAGATGCAGCTCGGATCTGATGTGGCTGTGGAATAGGCTGGCAGCTGTAGTTCGGATTGGACCCCTAGCCTGGGAACCTCCATATGCAAAAAAAAAAAAAAAAAAAAAAAATATTTCCTAAA
>PVHT021183543.1:30839030-30853831 GCA_004024745.2 Catagonus wagneri | reverse complement strand
CCACCACAGTTTTATGATGCATTTTTTCTCTAAACATGGCTATGTCTCCAAATTACTGCAGCAAGATACTGAAAACTAATGAGAAACATAAAATACGTGCAGATGAGGTAGGAAAAATATATGTGTATTCAGAATCACTAAGAGACGTCTCAGTTATCCTTATAATTTAGGTGTCTTGACACAGTTTTATTCCCAGCTGTTGGTGATAATTTTTCTGCTACCCCTAAAATAAGCGACCTTCATCATCAGTAGACACATTAAGCTTGCCTAGTGTTACAGCACTGCCTCAGGGTTTAGTTTGATGAAAACCCTATTTCACAGGAAAGTAAATCATGTCGCCTAACTGAAATTTGAGAGACTGGACTGAGTAGAATTGGTAAACCTATTTGCTTTCCTAGTATTTTTTTATATATACATGGGTTTTTCAGAAATAGACATAAAAAACTAACTTACGGTTACCAAAGGCATGGGGAGAGATAAATCAGGAGTTTGGGATTAACATACACACACTACCATATTTAAACTAGATAAGCAATAGGGACTTACCATATAGCACAGGGAACTATATTGAATATCTTGTAATAACCTATAATGGGAGAGACTCTGAAAAAGAATATACATACATATAACTGAATCACTTTGCTATACACCTGAAATTAACACCCTGGAAATCAACTATACTTCAATGAAAAAATATGTGAGTTTTGACATCTGATTCTTGGTCTAACCCTCAAGAGGTGAATCCGGTTATAAATGAGTTCTGGTTGTTTTACAGTGCATCTCACTAAAGTCTAGGTGTTATAATGCTCTGAATATAGTTATGTAAACAGACCATGCAATGCTTCTCACAAGACCAGAAAAGCCCCTTTGTCTCTTCTTTCCTTTCTCAGACCTACTTTCAAAGACCGGGTTTCTCCAAAAGGCTCAGGAAACTGCCCAAGGACAGGAAAATCCACTGGCTCTTTTCAAAATTTGGGAAAGAGCCTGCAGGTCATTGCCACTGAGTTGACACTAGATTTCCTCCTCATAGTGTAATGTAGAGTAGCCATTGTTTAGTTGTTAGCAGAACTCCACTCGTCCCTTGTCCTTAGGTCTCTGCATTTCCTGTGGCATTTTCTGCCCAGGTAGAGTGTCTTTGCAAAGTTTTATCTTAGCTTTTTTTTTTTTTTTTTTTTTTTGCTTTTTTAGGGCCTCATGTGCTGCTTATGTAAGTTCCCAGGCTAGGAGTCAAATCAGAGCTGCAGCTGCCAGTCTACACCAAAGCCACAGAAACACTGGATCTGAGCTGCATCTGCCAACTACATCGCAGCTGATGGCAATGCCGGATCCTTACCCCGCTGAACTGGGCCAGGGATTGAACCTGCATCCTCATGGATATTAGTCAGATTCATTACCACTGTGCCACAGAGGAACTCCCTGTCTTACCCTTTTTTAGTGGTTATAATGAGCTCTTGGCCAGAATCACTTACAGACCACAGATTAGCCATCTTCATTATCATCGAACTGAATTAATTGCTCAGATGCCCTGTGTGCAGGGCAGCTTGTCTTTTGTTATTCAGAAATGTTTTTATTTAGTTCACTTTCTCTTTTAATGTGTTAAGGACATTCTCTTTGTATTCTCTCATAAGTCCTTAACTGAGGCAGGATTATTTACATTCCTTCTAACTTTTATAGCTACATAATAAAATATGCCTTTCTGTGATTGTTTAATATCATTTCCTACACTTATGTGTGTCTTCCTAAGGCATCTCATTTGTTCAGAGTTGCCTAATATTCCATGAAATTTCACACACTTATTCAATACATATTTATTATCAGCCACTTTTTCAGTTACAGAAGGTACCTGAGTGAACAAAGTACAGAAAGATCTTTACCCTCAAGAATCTCACATTATTTTGAAGTTGTTTCACCTCTAGATGATCTTCTATTATTTATTTATTTATTTATTTATTTATTTATATATTTATTGTCTTTTTCTCTTTTCAGGGCCGCACCCGCGGCATATGGAAGTTCCCAAGTTAGGGGTCTAATCAGAGTTGTAGCTGCCGGCCTACGCCACAGCCACAGCAACGCAGGATCCGAGCTGCATCAACAACCTACGCCACAGCTCACGGCAACACCAGATCCTTAGCCCACTGAGTGAGGCCAGGGATTGAATCCACGATCTCATGGCTCCTAGTCGGATTCGTTTCTGCTGTGCCCTGACGGGAACTCCCTCTCAATGATCTTTTAAAATAAAAATCCTCATCTTATAAAAAAAATCTAGTTGATGCCTTTATCCACATGTCCAAGTCACAGCCAGCACTTAGAAATAACATTTATGGGTGTTCCCGTTGTGACTCAACGTAAGGACTGTGTTTTCTCTGTCAGGATGCTGTTCAATCCCCGGCCTTGCTCAGTGGGTTCAGCATCCAGCATTGCCACAAGCTAGGGCGTCGGTTGAAGATATGGCTCAGATCTGGTGATGCCATGGCAGCTGCAGCTCTGATTCAACCCCTGGCCCAGGGAACTTCTATATGCTGCAGTAGAGGCCGTGAAAAGAAAAAAAAAAAAAATTATGAACCATTTATTTTGTGTCTGGCAATATGCTGATCGCTTTACCTTTTTAAACTCACTTAATAGCATGGTAACTCCAGAAGGAAGTATTGTTATGATCCCTAGTTTACAGACGAGGACAGTGAGGGTCAGAGGGATTAGTTAAGGAGATGTAAGTTTCAGTTTTTCTTGATTCTCAATAATCATTTCATATTCCAGATGATGCTTTACACACATTTGATAAGTGGATGAACGAACACACCTACCTTTTGGAATTCTCCTTCAGCTTGCCATTACACACCAGCAACCTGATTACTAGAACAATCTAACCATTTTGTGGGGAGAAGAAGGTGGGAAGGGGGGTAGGGAATTGATGTTTTTTTCAATGAGTTTAGGAAGATGATTGTATTAGCGTTTAGCTATTACTGGAGGTAAATGCCTTATCAGGTGAGACAGCTGGACACAGACATCGATTCCCTCCAACGTGGAGCCTCAAATTAGCTGCTTCTGGGATTTAAGCTCTTCAGTAGAATGCTGGAGAAGAGTTCCCTCAGAGTCCCAAGAATTGGAAGAGACTTGGGTGGGCGGAGGGTACTTGCTGCCCTGAAGGTGACGTTAAACTAGGGGCAGCCAGAGTCCAGAGAAGGGAAATCAGGAAATCAGCCAGAGTCCAGAGAAGGAAATCTCCTGCAGTGGGCATTAGGTGCTGCACTTGTAAAACTATTCAGAGGGTCCTTGATTTAGGATGGTTCGACTTAAGATCGTTTGACTTTATAAAGGTGCAAAAGTGATAAGGATTCAATAAAAACCAGACTTTAAATTTTGAATTTTGATTTTTTCCTGGGCTTTTGATATACAGTAGACACAGTGTCCTGATGCTGGGCAGCAAGCCACGGCTCCCAGCCAGTATGGGACCATGAGGGTGAACTACCATTCTGTACCCAGACTACCATTGTGTTTTTTCACTCTCAGTATAGTATTCACCAAGTTACACGAGATGATTTTGTCCAGCTGTAGGCTAATGTGAGTGTTCTGAGCACTTAAGGTAGGCTGGGCTAAATTGTGATGTACGGCAGATTCGGCGTATTAAGTGCATTTGTGTCTTACCAAGTTTTCAATTTACAGATGGGCTTGTCAGGACGTAACTACGTAACTCTTTCAGTAGAAGATCTGTAGAGCATTTGGAAAGACAGAAAGCACTTGTTGCATGGGATAGACCAGCGCAAATGAATCACTGACCTTCGCTGTTCCCACACTCAGCGGCCCCAGGAAACCAGTTTAATCCCACAGGATTCTCACAAACCTCTTCCCCTTCACCCACAGCCCTCTCACCTCTTCTTCCAGCTAGCGAGATGTGCGCGTGCGCGGGAGGATTCCCAACTGCCGCCTTGGAGACTGTGGAGTATCGATTCACTCCGGGCTCGGCTTCTTGATTTGTCGGTACTCGATTGAGGCGCTTGGCAGCGCTACTTCCGGTGCCTGGCTCCGCTTCCGGCTTCCAATTTCCGGCTTCCGGCTTCTGGTTGGTGTGGGACGCGCCGGCCACCTGGGGTGAGTTGAAGCGTTTTTTTCCTTGCTTTCTTCGTTTTCGGGCTTCCGAATTGTCTCTCCGCCCCACGTTCCGCTGTGGGAGCAGGGGATAGACGAAACGCGGTGCTGGGGCTGGAACGTTGGCTGCCCGGCGTTCGCGGAGAGTCGTCGAGGGGGCGAGGCGGGATGGGAACTGATGCGCGAGTCCGGCAAGGCCTCCGGACTTAGGAACCTTGTTTCTAGCGGGACGGGTCGGGACCGGAGGTCGCGTGGCGGCTTCCTGAGGCTTCAGGCCTGGGCCGTGGGCGAATGTGACTGGGTCTGGAGAGGTGAGAGGCTCGCGCGTATGAAGTTATGAATAACTGGTGTCCCTTCGCAGCTGTGAGGGCTTTACGGCTCGCTTTGGATCTTCAGGTGCCTGCTGGAGGCTCTCTTTTGGATCCGGGAGGCGACTCCCGGTGCCCCGGCGCTAGTCCTGCCTTGCATGAAAGCTCGCGTGAGATAATGCGAAAGCCTCCCCTTTAATCTCCCGGCCTTCGGTTTGCTGCCATTGCAGTCTTGTCTTCGCGTCCGCAAACGCCCAGGTTTCAGTTTACGGGTCGCAAGTCTGTGAGAAGCGTTACCTTTCACCTGTTACTCGTATGAGTACAGTCCCCATCTTTAAGGCTCTTGTCAGTGGACCTATGCTGTTTACATACAATGGTTGTAAATATTTGTGAAATGAAGGAATATGTGGGACGATAAAATAAAGATCAGAATTTGCAACTGAAACTGTAAATAATAGTGTGGTGGGTGTGAAAGAAAAGTACAAGAGACAGAAAAGGAAGGGTTAAATTCTCACATCTCTAGCCTAATAAGATGTGACTACATGTATACAAGGATATGTATTATTTTGTGATAGAAATTAATTACGTGTTGCTAGAACTTTATCTCATTTAGTCTTCTGAGCTCTACTGGATAGATGCTGTTCCTATCCCCATTTTACAGATGTGGACCTGGTAGATTAAGCAATTTGCCCTCAATCAAGCAGCTAGTAGGAAGCATAGACATATTTGAATTCAGATCTGGCTGGCTCCAGATTTTGAGCTCTTTCAACCATCTTGCAGTACCGCTCTGGTATTTCAAGTCCGTTACAGGTCACTTTGGAGGCAAGGTTGTTGGTGATGGCGTGTACAAATTAAGTAGTAAATATGAAAGTGCCCATGAGATAGTTCTTGGCAAACTTCGTTAGTATTCCGTCTTAATGATTTTTACTGGACATACATTTGCAAGTTCTTTTTTCATTTTTCTTCAAATCTACTGTTCCTTTTTAACAAAATTTTAAAACTATTTCACTAATGAAGAACAAGTGGAAAAGCAGTATCACTTGTAAGTGAAAGATAAATATAAAAATAAATGTGTGGAATAAAAGAATGTTATTAAAACCTGACTAGGTAATAGTGCCCCACCAACTTTTCAGCCTGAGAGTTGTTCTTGTTTTGTTTCAAGAGGAAGGCTAGTAAGTTCTGGAGAAGTCTTAAAGACTATTGCCAAACTGATATTTTCTGACATTTGGAATTGAAAGGATTGAAAAATTAACCTTGTGTCCTTAGTTCCACACTACCACACAATGAATCCTCCCTGTTTATAACAGAATATTTACTGTCTCTTTAGGCTGTTCGAACAGTTTAACCCAAAATATGGATATCAGACCAAATCATACAATTTATATCAACAATATGAACGACAAAATTAAAAAAGAAGGTAAGTGCTTTTAAAAAGCAGCTGAAGTGTGTTTACTTATACCATCTTAAAAATTATACAGCTTCAAAAGTTCTCATCTAGTCCTCTTTCTCAGTGTCTGAAATAATGGTTTATCCCTTTGTGCATGGGGATTTTAAGGCTTTTTAAAGATAAAAAATAGGGGCTGAAAATGTGTTGAATTTGTTTTCACTCATAGATAAAATGGTTTTAAAAACTTGTAAAAGTAGACATCCAATGGGACTAGTATGATATTTTTATTAAAAAATGTAACTTGGTATAAATAAATGTGAATGGTGGGGGGGCATTCAGTGTAGTGTCATTTTATGAAGAATCTTGTCATCATTTCATTCACAAATAACTGGTTTCCTCTCTAATTTTGTGCAGAATTGAAGAGATCCTTGTATGCCCTGTTTTCTCAGTTTGGCCATGTGGTAGATATTGTGGCTTTAAAGACCATGAAGATGAGGGGGCAAGCCTTTGTTATATTTAAGGAACTGGGTTCATCCACAAATGCCTTGAGACAGTTACAAGGATTTCCATTTTATGGCAAACCGATGGTAAATCAGTCTTATTGTTTTGGCTTTATTCACTATTAATGATGTGGTAGATTTGTAAATACACCCTTGAGAATATGACTGTTGCTTTTTGCTTTCAACTACATGTTAGAGTGGGCCTGGGCTTATTTTATTTATGTATTTATTTTTATAGAAACACAGTAGTGGAAGAGCTTATAAGTCACCACTTAATTTATGACAGTTCAAATATATTAGGCAAAACAAAATGCATTGAGATGTAGAATATTTTAAAAGCAGCATTAGTACAGGCAATACTGTCATCTCAAAAGAACTAGAAATTAATAATTACTCAGAAAATTAAAAAGAAACCTCTTTTCGTAAACTTGTAAAACAACACAAAACAAAAATAGTAGGTCAAAGAGGAAATCCAGTCTGAAGTTTCAGAAAATACCATAATTAAATTCTGCATATCAGAAGCTATGCAATCTAGATAAAGCAGTGATCTAAAGACACTTCATAGACTTGAAGTCATAGTTTTTATTAATGAATAACAATGAGTGGAAATGAAGTAGTTGTACGTGGAAAGTTTTAAACTCAGGAGTGACATGATGGGATTTCACATTTAGCTGCTGGATGAAGATTGGATGGTGGGAGGGATCGGAGGGAACTAGAGAGCTCAGGAGGTGTTGGCGTAAGTCAGAGATGGTAGAGGGTTGGATTAGGTTGGAGCAGTGTATATAGCAAGGGGTTCTACGTGTGTGAATGCGTACACAGGACCCTGGGTGTGGACTCCCAAAGTGCTCTTCTACTGGAATTGGAATGTGATGGGTAGGGATGTTGGGGAAAGGTCCAAGACCTGGAGTTTCAAGGACCCATGCTCTCATTCTGCCTTTGCCATTAACTGGCTCTGTGTGCATGTTCAGTTTCACCACCTGTAAGACGTGAGCAGATTGGATATTCTTTGCTCTGATTCGCAGGTGAGCAAAAATTCTATAAAGGACCAGTAATAAATATTTTAGGCTTTGTGGGCCATGTACAGATTCTGTTGCCTATTCTTTTGTGTGCGTTGTTTTTTTTTTTTTTTTTTTAACATTTAAAATTGTAAAAAAATGAAAAAGAAAAAAAGTTTTCTGGCATTCCCGTTGTGGCACAGCAGAAACGAATCCGACTAGTATCCATGAGGATGTGTGTTCGCTCCCTGGCTTCGCTCAGTGAGTCAGGGATCTGTTGTTGCTGTGAGCTGTGGTGTGGCTCACAGATGCAGTTTGAATCCCGAGTTGCGGTGGCTGTGGTGTAAGCTGGTAGCTGTAGCTCTGATTTGACCCCTAGCCTGGGAACTTCCACATACGGCGGGAGCAGCCCTAAAAAAGCAAAAAAAAAAAAAAAAAGTTCTTAACTCACAGACCATACAAAAACAGGTTATGGGTTGGATTTGGCCGGTAATATCTAGTGTAGACCACTGGTCTGATTCTTTTATTTTTACAAATGAAGAATCAGACACAGAAAGGTTATGTTATTATAACCAGTAGCAGCATGAGGATTTGAGGGCTAATCTAACACTCAGTACTGTGATTTTTTTTTTTCTCCCTTAAACAAGACTTCAACATGCTCTCTGTAAAGAACGGGGTAATAAATATTTTAGGCCTTATGAGCCAGGTGATCTCTTTTGCAGCCACTTAACTTTGCCTTTATGGCCACAGACGGTGTGCATGTGAATGAGCGTGCCCGTGTTCCAAGAAGACCTCATGTACAAAACAGGCAGCTTTGGCTGTGGTCAGTTAGTCTGAGGACCTCTGTCCCATACTGTGTAATTCAGGACTGAGCACTTTCTGTGTTACTGGAGCAAGTTTTCTTCTCATCCTCTATCCAGCTCCTTTCCCCATCATTTCCCACCTGAATGAGCACTGTGTATATAAAAAGTCCCATTCCAGAAAACTGGGAGATAGGACCCACATTCCCTAATTTTCAGTAAATTGGCATTTCCTGAAACCGGTTTATCTTTCTCAGTAGTATTAAGAAATAGCATACTTGAGATCTCAGTTGGCAGTAGCAAAAGACTGGGCTTTAGCTAAAATCTGAAATTACATTAGTGTGAAGGAATGGTTTCTTCCCCTTGAGGTTTTCAGGTCTGTCTTGCTAAGTTGGGATGACAAGGTTGCATGACTGACTCCAGATGCAGGAAAGCTGGAAATTGTTCACTGTGTTTGGCACGGGCTTTATTTACCTTGCCAACTAATTTTTTAAAATCAATGGAAAAAGCCCATTAGACTGGTTTCATATTGAAGGTGTTTAGGCGGTCCATTCTCTGCCTTTAGGAAAGTAGTAGTTGCCACCAAGTTGCCAGCATCCTGGAAAAGGGAAAAGAATGTTCCTTGAGCTGCTTTCTTTATATTTACTTAGGTGGTTTCAGTTGCTCTTCTACTTTAACTCAACATACCAGATCAGGAATGAAAAAAAAATTATATAACTTGGAACTCAGAACAAAATTCTGCTCTGTGATTCAAGGACATTTGGTATTTAATTCCAAAAATACCTCAGTAAGGTAGGACCATCTTCCTAAGGGCTTTTGTCATGAAACTTTTGGTATAAATGTAAATCTTGCACTTTCAGCTGTGAGTGGACTTTTTCCTGTATCAGGATTTAGTCTAGACCAGAGCTTTTCAGCATCTGGTACTTGGGGCATTTGAACTGAGTAGTTGTTGCTGGGGCTGCCTTGTTGGTTGTGAGGTGTTTAGAGCACCCCTGGCCTCTGCCCTTTTAGCATGACAACCCACTGTGTCCCCTTTTAGCAGTGCCAGCTGTCTCCTGGGGGCAGATTCTTTCCTGATTGAGAACTGCTGCTCCAGACCAGCCTGCTGAAAGCGAAGGCTCAGGGCAGAGGTATTCTCAGGCCACAGAGGCAAATACAGGATCACCCAAGATCTCTTTATGTCAACAAGAAGGTTAAAGACTCCGGGGAGCTGGGAGGGAATTCTGGGGACCAAGTCAGAGTTAGTCCAGACCTGTCCTTTTCCATTAGATGACGACATGCAGGACTAGCAGAGTTGATTGCAGCTAAGTCCATGACACGCAGCTTAGCTGCCGTGGTCCAGTGGCCGGAGCTACCAGAGGAAGCCTTGGGGACTCAGGGGTCCTGGGAGGCCTGCTGCCCTCTCGTTCCCCTGTACATCATCTCTAGCTGACATAAAAGAAAGGAAAGGGAGTTCCTGCTGTGGCCGAATCCAACTGCAGCAGCTTGCATCACTGCAGAGGCATGGGTTTAATCTCTGGCCGGGGAACGTCCAAAGCCATGGGTGAGACCGTTAAAAAAAAAAAAACAGGAAATGGACTGTTGTTGTAACATATTTCTTGCTTTAAAGCCTGCATTACTTTAAATTGTCACTTGTTCCCTTCAGACTGAAATCAAGTTTTTGACATATGGCACAGTTTTAGAGAGAAGTGATAGGAGTGTGGTGTTTTGATATGGTCACAGAGGTAGTTTCAGCTCTTGGATGCCAGGGATGTAATATTCCCTTGAATTGGAAGTTGTAGTTTGCAAATAGGCACACCCGGATGACAGCATAGTGAAAGTTTGGGGACAGGTAATTGTGAGACTTAGCTCTGGGACAGTGTTTTAGGGCAGGGCCACACTGCTCAAAGTGTGCCCCCCCCAAATCCCCTCTGTGCTTGTTAGAAGTACAGACTCTCAGGCCTCACCAGAAGCACTTCATCAGGATCTGCATATTCTCTGGGTGATTGGAATTCCTGTTAAATTTGATGAAATGCAGTCCTAGACCAGGGTTTTTCCACGCTTGCTCCCTGGTGTTTGCTGTGCCTGCTGGCTGTGGCCTGTTATTCAGGTAGGTGGTCTAGTTGCACTTGCTGTGTTGCCATCCTTTCGTTTCCTTTCAAAGCTTTTAAAATTTAAGTTGGTGCCGCCATTAGTCATTTCACTTAAAAATAATAGCTCATTCAAAGGGAGGTCTTTCTCAATCTTTGTTACTTTAATTTTGGAGGTAACAGATCCCATGCCCGTTTTTGACCTTCTGTTGAGCATCCCTGCTAAGGAATGGACAGCTTTCCAGTGCGGTCTTCTCTGTTTTTTTAAGTGGAGGGGAGCAGTGGTATGGATATTTCAAAGTCCTGTTTTCTAATATGAAAATCTGTGTTTTTTCTTCTGATGAACGTGGTCGAATCTAACTTTGTCTCACTTGTAAATCATGGGCCACAATTGATTTTCATTTGGAGCTCAGTGTATTTGACATTTCCTTAAGGATGTGTTTAAAATTAGCTCATTTGTGTAATGAAATTTGCAAAATTAATGACAAGTGTAAACAGCCTTCAGCAGAATGAAAAGTAACCTGTTTTAAAATAATTAAAACAGCGAATCCAGTATGCAAAAACAGATTCTGATATAATATCTAAAATGCGTGGTACTTTTGCTGACAAAGAAAAGAAAAAAGAAAAGAAAAAAGCCAAAACTGTGGAACAGACTGCAACGACCGTGAACAAGAAACCTGGTCAGGTAAGATGGGCAAATATTCATATTTATTTGGTTCTAAAAAATTTGATAGTTATTTGTCTTCTACTTGAGGGATGATCTTGGGGCATGCCTGTGCACCTGTGTGTCTTTGAGGTGGATTTTTAAGAAGCTGGAATGGTTGAATTCTAAAATTCCAATATTTGTGTTTAAGTAACAGATTATAATATAAAACTTCACCTGTGGCAGTTGCGTATTAATGAGTTTTATTTGAATTTGCCTGACATTTAGTTCCATCATTCTCTAAAATATGTTCATATCCATTGGCTTATTTTTCAAGTTCTGTGTATAAATAATGCTGTAGATATTATCTTTAATCATGAGTATTCCACTCAAAACTGCTTTCTTTGAACAGTTCAAGAATTCAAAATCTAATTCAAAATACTAGATAAAGGTGGTAAAGTAGTTACTACTAGATAACTGCTAGATAAAGTAGTAACTAATAGATAACTAGTAGTTACTTTGAGATTGAGTGATTAGAAATCAGTTTTACTAAGTATAATTTTTTACTTTTTTTGTGGTATTAAAAAAAGTGAGAAAGACTAGTCCTTGATTTCCTCTTATATATTTCTGCATAATTTTGAAGCCTATAGGCTGAATTTTATGATACAGTCTAAAGTTAGGGCTAGACCTTTCAAAAATATTCTACCATACATAAATGTTTGAGTGAGTTTTTAAGATGTAGATTTTCAACAAAGTAAAGTGGAATAAAAAAAAATCTGTTAATCATGCTTTTATGCAGTAATTATAAATGTAAATATCTGCCAGTTTTTTTTAGAAGGGTTTGAAATTGTACCTTTCTCTATTTTTTTGGCTTAGGGAACACCAAATTCAGCTAATACCCAAGGAAATGCAACACCAAATCCTCAGGTAATATTATTTTTCCATGTGATACTTATTTTAAAATAAAATTATAAAGCAGTGACAGTAACATACAACAACCTGCATGTCTTCCAAAACCGAAAATGATTCCATCTATAAGCCACAGTACATTAAATTATGTACCACTTCCATGTGGAAACTCACTCCTCAAAACATTTTAATTTTCTTTATTCCTTGCTCTGCACAGTGACTCTATAACAGAGTCAGAATGCCAGATTCTAAGCTCTGTGAAAGCAAAGAGCAGAACTGAAGTTTTCCCACAGTATGTGGCCCAACGCTTCCCAGACTTGTGGCTTGGGTGGAGTTGGCTGAGGCACTAACCCATCTATTCTCATAGAGCCAAGTTATTTTACAGTTTCCTCTACTCTTATTTCCTCAGCACAGATATATATATTTAACTCTCCTGATATAGATGTTTTAGAACCTTGTTACTAAGTCTTCCCAGTAAGGGCCTCAAGAGAAAGCCTCAGTCCTGGACTGAGGGTTTCCTGCTTGATCCTTGGGTGCCGGAGTCTGACAGGATCCTTACATCAGGGAATCGCTTAGCTACTTCTCTGTAGTCATTCAGCAGTTGTAGAGCAGTACACAAATGCCAGCACTTAATTTTCTAAGCCCTAAGTTGTTCTATACATTTCATCTTTCTTCTGTGAAATTAACCTGACAATGGAGGGGCTCTTACAAAAGAACCTTTTGCCATGATTCCCTGTATCCTTGGGGTCAGATATCAAATAATTTAGCTTAATACCTAATAACAGTGTCTGTTCCTGCTTACTTGTATGTAACTAGATGCCATGTATAGCTCATTGATTTGCAGAAAACATTACAAGTCACCAAGTAGTGGTTCTAAGTGGAAATTGTTCTGTTTCCAAATGTTCTTAACACAGTGGGAAGTAGTAAGCAGTAGGATTAGGACAGGTGAACTCGACGCCTTCTCTAGTTCCTTTAGGATCTGTTATGTAATCCAGAAGACAAAATCCTCCAATTCCAACTGACCTCCAGATGTTTAAAACTTAAATATTACCTTAAATACTGTTAATACTTAAAACTGTTCATAAGATTTGTAATTTTCTAAATTTGTATTAAGTGACTTGAATGTCTACCTTGTTTATTCACTGTTAGGTTTTTGTTTATTTCTCTGGTGTCATTGTCTTTCAGCTTAGGGTTTGATGTAGTCCGATTTCACAAACCTTAAACAGTGGAAGGGCTTTCTCTGAAGTTTAGATTTTAATGTGAGAGCTAAATGGCTTACCATACGTTTTATACTTCTAAGCTAGCTTTGCCTTTTCTTTTTAATAGGTCCCTGATTATCCTCCAAACTATATTTTATTCCTTAATAATTTACCGGAAGAGACTAATGAGATGATGCTATCCATGCTGTTTAATCAGTAAGTGTTTTCATAAACAAGTCTGTGTTTCGAGAGCCTTCTGACGGGACATCTAGCACTTCCCTGGGTTGAATCCATTTGTGTATCACGTGGCAGTAATTCCTTACAGCCTCACTGATTTGCTCCAGGATTAATCACGAATTGAAACCGGGCTGCAGATTTAGCAAACAAAAAAGCTAAATTACCTCTAATGCTTGAATTATTAATGCTATTTGATGAGTAAAACAGGAAAAAGCTTTGATGAAATGACAAAACCAGAATTAGCTTACGTGATTCTTGCAGTTCTTCTCGTGCTGTTAGATACATTCCAGGCTCTTTCTCCCTGCTCGGGATTCTTGGTGGATATACTGCTTTTTCTGGACTAATATCAGGGTGTTGCTTAACAAATTTAAACACAGAATAGACATTTGTATACTTGACGTCATTTCTGTATCTACATATATATACATCGTTTCCATATCTAAAAATGGCTTTTCTTCCTTATAGGTTCCCTGGTTTCAAGGAAGTACGTTTGGTACCGGGGAGGCATGACATTGCTTTTGTTGAATTTGAAAACGATGGACAGGCTGGAGCTGCCAGGGATGCTTTACAGGGCTTTAAGATCACACCATCCCATGCCATGAAGATCACTTATGCCAAAAAATAACATTCGGGATAGTGGTCTTTAAAGGACTCGGTGTTATTTATAGTTTTTGTTTTGGTAACGTTCAGTGAGGCCATTTTTGTAGTTGCGGGGAGTGGGGATGTGTATGTGAAATTTTTGTGAAGGATTTAAAAAATTACCTAGTCTTTGGTTAGTAGTCTCAGTGAACTGTGAACTACAAAGGCCTTAATTTTGACAATAAACATTTATTTGTATTTTGTATGTAATATATCATTTATTGGCCCGCTGTCCCGTCACCACATGCTTGTGCTAGTCTAGAACACTTCTTAAGGTATATAAAACTGTAACAGGGTGCTGTTCTAGTGTTCTTTTGAGCAGTTATTGGTAGAGAAACATGGAACCACATTAATAAAAGTAAGTTAGATCAAGCACTTGATTGGATTTTCTGTATGTGATTTTTTTTTTTTTTAATACATATGAACTGCCATCCTGGAGTTCATTCCTTTTTTCTCCTCTCTCTCTCTCTCTCTCTCTCTCTTTTAAAGGAATTTTTTTATTAATGGTAAAACGGTCATCCTGGATATTAGAAGAAAACAATACCTGGGCAGGGTCTAAATTTCATGTTTTTCAAATCAGTGAACATGTTTTGCTGGTAGTTTGCATTTCCAAATCTTTTCATTCAGTTTTTAGATGAGTAAAGGCCGTTTAGGAGTGACTGTATACACTGTTTTCTGGGAAAACGGAAGGAAAGTGAATATTGCCTTCAAACTTCACATTGTATGTGTTACCCTCTTGAGGTAAGATGGTTCTGAGAAATACCTGCTCAGGTAATAACCTAGCCTCTTTATTGAATGACCTCCAGAGGAGGGATTTTTAGTCTAATCTTTCTGAAGATTAGTAGGCTACTTGGAAAGGTTGCCAATCCTAATCTTACTGCCTCTTTTTGCTTCTTAAACGTAAATCCTCAGGCATTTCCAGAGCTCATTTTCTGTGTCATTCAATTTCTACGTGAGGCTACTGATTCAGTCCCCTGCTAGTAAAATCATGGGTGTGTCTTCAGAAGTGGACAGTTTTTTTTTGGGGGGGGG
>PVHT021183543.1:30806582-30838930 GCA_004024745.2 Catagonus wagneri | reverse complement strand
CCCTACCTGGGACCTTCCATAGGCCACAAGTGTGGCCCTAAAAAGCCAAAAAAAAAAAAAAAAGACAATTTTTTTACATGTATAGCACATGTTAAAATGATACTTTTTTTTTTTGTCTTTTCCAGGGCCGCACCCGTGGCATATGGAGGTTCCCAGGCTAGGGGTCTAATCAGAGCTGTAGCTGCTAGCCTACAACACAGCCACAGCACTCACGGGGATCTGAGCCACGTCTGTGACCTATACCACAGCTTATGGCCACACTGGATCCTTAACCCACTGAGCAAGGCCAGGGATCGAACCTGCAGCCTCATGGTTCCTAGTCAGATTCGTTAACCACTGACCCACAACGGGAACTCCTAAAGTGATACTATTGATCACTTTTTGTGTCCCTGTTTTATTATTTTCCTTCAATAAGACATCACTTAGAATTTATATATATATATATATATATATATATATATGGAATATACATTTAGAGAAAAACCACTTTTAGACTTACGTGGATTTATCATATCACTCTTGTGCACACATGAGGAAAAAGCAGAGTAATTTTTGTGCTGTAAACTTTGCCCTCTTAACTTTTTAACTTAGTTGTCAAGGTCAAGCATGTCATAAAATAACAGTGAGTTACTAGAAAAAGGACCGTGCTCTTGTGTGTTAACAGCAATGCTGGTTGCTAGCAAATTTTCTGACTGCTTACTCTCCATTGACTGTCCTTAGCTTGTCTCAGAACAGAAAATGTTTTGCAGACTGGTCCTGCTTTGGCTGTTTGAGAGGAAGTAGCATCATTGTGGATTTAGTGGGTGGGGGGAGGCTGGAAGTGGGGGATTGTGGAAGCCTTTTGAAGGGCTTGCTTACCTCTGAAATGGAGAGCTATTAGAGTGTTTTTTAAATTGAGTTACTTTCATACAGTAACATTCACCCATTTTAGTCTTCAACTTTTTTTTTTTTTTGGTCTTTTTAGGGCCACACCCATGACATATGGAAGTTGCCAGGCAAGAGGTCCAATCCGAGCTGCAGCTCTGGGTCTGCACCACAGCCACAGCAACTCGAGATCCAACCCGTGTCAGTGACCTACACCACAGCTCACTGCAATACTGGATCCTTAACCCACTGAACGGGGTCAGGGATTGAACCTGTGTCCTCATGGATACTACTTGGGTTGGTTACCTTTGAACCCCGACAGGAACTCCTGGTCTTCAGTTTGATAAGTTTTGGCAATTGTGTAGAGTTGTGTAATGGTCATAATCAAGCTATAGAGCTTCTGTCACCCCCAAAAGGAAGGGCTCCCTTGTGCCCTTCGCAACCCTAGGCAACCAGTGGTCTGTTTTTTGCCCCTGCAGTGGGGCTAGCATGCTTTTGAGGTTCATCTCTTGTTCTGTTAGTGGATGAGCATGGGGGTTCTTTCCAATTTGGGGCCATTATGAATAAAGTGGCTGTGAACATTCACATACAAGTCTGTGGACATAGATTCTGTTAAAAGATTTCGAGCAGAGGAGTAACATCTGATTACTTTTGAAAGCTTTTTATTTTGATAAAACTTTCAATTTATGTGAAAGTGGCCTTTGGACTTCCCATGCGGCTCGCGGTATATAAAAGTGGCCAAAATAGTACACAGAGCTCCCAGAAGTGTTTTTGATCTGTCAAGGAGAAGTTTCCCCCTCTACCCGCCTCTTGAATTGTTATGTCTGGACTAAAAATTGGCACGAGACAGGGAGTTCCTGTTGTGGGTCAGTGGTTTAAGAATCTGACTTGTATCCATGAGAATGCAGGTTCGATCCCTGGCCTTGCTCAGTGCATTAAATAAATCTGGCCTTGCGGCGAGCTGCAGTATAGGTCGCAGATGAGGCTTGGATCTGGCATTGGGGTGGTGGAGGCCAGCAGCTCTGATTCCGATTCGATCCCTCCTAGCCTGGGAACTTCCGTGTGCCACAGATGCAGCCCTAGGGGAAAAAAAAGACAAAAAAAAAAAAAATTGGCTCAAAACAGATTAACAGGAGAAAAAGAAACAAATTTTAATTCGTGCACACAGAGTTCTCAGAAACAGAATCTAAGGTGTGGCCAAAGCAGGCAGCTTTTATACATTTTAGAGAAAGAAACAACACATTAGACATGAATTGATAGGGCAAAGAAGCTTAGGTTTGGGGTGCTCAGTTAATGAAGAATCTAAACAGTTTGGCCCTGAGGTAGGAAATTAGTAACAAGATGTCTTTCTGCAGACCTCCAGGTACCTGGGACTCACCTTCCACATGGGAGATTTACTTCCTGCTTTCTGGGAGTCACAAAGGATCGAAGTGTGGCTCTTGCATTGGCTGTCCGTTCAGTAATTTTAAATCAATTCCTTTACCTTTAGGCAAAGTTCCTCTGTGGTGCAGTGGGTTAAGGATCTGGCATTGTCACTGCATCGCCTTGGGTTGCTACCATGGGTTTGATCCCTGGCCTGGGAACGTTCTCATGCCATGGGAATGCCCAAAAATAAAATTAAAAAGTTAAAAAAAAATTTCAGGTCCTTTACCTTGAAATTTAACTCCTTGCCTTTAATTCAAAGTAATCAAAATGGCATGGTGGTTATTTGGGAGATTCCCCCCGCCCCAGCCCTCACAGAACCATTGGAGAATGAATTGACCTGATTGCTCATGACCACTTCATACTTCAGTGCGGATCCTCTAAGAGCAAGCCCATTTTTCCACATAACTTCTAGGTGACCAGAACATCGGGAGATAACATTCCTCCAGTTTGTTGATATCCCAGTCATGACCCAAGAATCCAGTCCAGGGTCATGTGTTGAGTGCAGTTGTAATGACTCTTTAGTCTCTTGCCAATTCTTGAGCCTGTTCTTATCTCCATGAGCTAAATTTTATAGACATCTATACCGCTATGGGTATTTCTATACCATTATATTAAAAATGATGAATTTACAACAGTATCTCTGATTGCAGTCCACACTTGATCTTAGCCAAAAGGCCGAGAAGCGATCTGATTGCAGTCCAATAGCATCAAGTTTATTCTGGCTTTAACCCCCTCCTTGTAACTCTCTTCTCCTCCAGGCCCATGAATCTCCATGTACTTACTGACTACAGTTTGAAGAAGATTCTATCAAACTAGGATCTTCTGACTGTCCTTTACCTTACTCATCTGTGGGAGTTGCTATCCAGCCAATACAGTGGTTCTCAACTTTGAATTTTACTTTCAACTTTTAGAATCATCCAGATGTTTTCAACTACTCATGCCTAATCAATACACCGTATCAATTAAATCCCAGTCTTTAGGGATGAAACCCAGTTGTCAATATTTCTTAAGCTCCCCCAGTGATTCCAGTGTGAGTCAAAGTTAAGAACTAACAAAGCAGATTTTTACCCTTATGAAGTGGGTTATAATGATTATATTATTCAAATTGCTTTTTTCAAAGGCAATCTATTGTTAAATGGACAGTGTAAAAATAGAAACTTGTGAAAGGCTCACATCTATATTCTAAACGTAAAGGTTTAAAGTATTTTGTCTTTGGGTATTTGACAGGCATTTTGTCCCTTGAAAATATATCCAGCAAAGACCTAATGATGAATGTGAAATCCTGGCTAAAAATTGGTGCTGTATTTGCTTTACCCTTGAAGAGCTCTTCTCAGACTTAAATATTTGGGAGTTCCTGTTGTGGTTCAGTGGTAATGTATCTGACTAGTATCCACGAGGATGCAGGTTCGATCCCTGGCCTTGCTCAGTGGGTTAAAGATCTGATGTCGCCATGACGTGGGTCACAGATGTGGCTCAGATCTGGCATTTCGTGGCCGTGGCTCAAGGCCAGCAGTTGTAACTCTTGATTCAATCCCTACCCTGGGAAACTCCATAGGCCGTGGGTGTGCCCCTAAAAAGGAAAAAAAAAAAAAAAAACTTTAATATTGGAACAAATCGCTTCTGTATCTTGTTAAAAAGTAGATTCCCATTGTGGCTCAGCGGGTTAAGAACCTTACTAGTCTCCATGAGGATTTGGGTTTGACCCCTGGCCTTGCTCCATGGGTTGAGGATCTGGTGTTGCCACAAGCTCTGGCATAGACTTGGATCCAGCATTGCTGTGCCTGTGGCATAGGTTGGCTGCTGCAGCTCTGATTCAACCTCTAGCCTAGGAAATTCCATATGCTGCAGATGCGGCCATTAAAAAAAAATGTAAATTCTGATTTAGCAGATCTGGGGTGGAGGCTAAGAGAATTTATTAAGTGATGCTAAACTTTCTGGTCTGAGTGATTTCGGAGAAACAACAGTGAGTGATTGATGGCTTGGAGCGAGATCTTAAACTCTCTGCTCAGGAATTGAACCTGGGCAGCCTGAATAAAAACCAGGAGTCCTAGCTGCTAGACTAGCTAGAGTATAAAAGCAGAATTTCTCTGATTCTTGCCCCCACTGAAAGCAAAAACTTTTCAAGGAGGCAAAGACTGTAAAAACAGGTACAAAATCCATTGTTAGAAACACAGTACAGGAATTCCCATTGTGGCTCAGCAGAAACAAACCTAACTAGTATCCATGAGGATGCAGGTTTGATCCCTGGCCCTGCTCAGTGGGTTAAGGATCCGGCATTACTGTGAGCTGTGGTGTAGGTCACAGATGAAGTTTGAATCTGGCATTGCTGTTGCTGTGGCGTAGGCTGGCAGCTGTAGTTCCGATTTGAGCCCCTAGCCTGGGAAACTCCATGTGCCATAAGTGCAGCCCTGAAAAGCAAATGAAAGAAAATTAAAAAAAAGAAAATAAAGAAACACGGTACAATACATGGGAGAGCACACAGAGAATAGTCTGTTTATCTAAGGCAGAAGCAAAGCGTTAATACACGTCCAAAGGAGTGAGGGTGCGGGCGTCCCCCTGAATGAGGAGCGAGCCAGAGGGTGATATAAACCACTTATATAAGACAGTTCTTCCAGGTCTTTGTCTCCCTTTGTCCAATTGTCTTTTTATCTTTCACAGCTGACCAGATACAGAGCCCTCCCCGCATCTGCATGTGCATCTTTTGGCCAAGATGGATTCCAAAGCAAAGCGTGGTGGGAAGGTTATCTAGATTTATTATGGCCTGGAACGCCCTCCCTTTTTGTGCAGAGAAGGGTCTCTCTGCGCATGTGTCGTTGGGGTCTCCCTACCCATAGGCCCCTAGATTTTTTTTTTGTCTTTTTGCCTTTTTTTTTTTTTTATGTAGAGCCGCACCCGCGGCATATGGAGGTTCCCAGGCTAGGGGTCTAACAGGAGCTGCAGCTGCTGGCCTTCACCACAGCCACAGCAACATGGGATCCGAGCCGCGTCTGCGACCTACACCACAGTCACAGCAACGCCGGATCCTTAACCCACTGAGCAAGGTGAGGGATCGAACCCGCAACCTCCTGGTTCTTAGTCGGATTCATTAACCACTGAGCCACGATGGGAACTCCCGTAGGGCCCTAGATTATAGGAAGGAAAAACCCTGAGGATGGGGAGTATGTGACCTCTTGGTCTTTTGTCCAAGCAGGGATCAGCCCCCTCTTTTGATCTGGTCATTACCGTTGTTTAACGAGTTCACAGAAGACAAGTCCCAGTTATTTCCCTTGTGCCTGTTGTTATTTCTATCTTGAAGTATAGATAGGTGGCTGCTTGTAAATGTTTATCCCAGAGCCCACCTATCTCTTGCCTCAAGAAGTGTAAATAAGAGGCCAGCTGTAAATGCCTATCCTGGAACCCGTTTGTCTCCTGCCTCATGGGGACACGCTTTGGCAGAGTATCTGTCCTAATCATTTAATCAATGAGTCTTAATTTGAGGGGTGTTATGGAACCTCTTTTTAAGTCTGATAAAACCTAGAGACTTTCCCCAGGGAAAAAAAAATAAGAGTACACTTGAATGTAAACACCCAAGCCTACTATTTCAGGGGGATCATGGATTCACTCAACACCTGTTTATAAGCACCAAATATTTTTCTGGGTGCTGATAATAGAGTGATGGACAGAAGAGACAGAGTCCCCCCGTGTGGTATTTTCACCATGATGTTGGGGGTCAAACCACCACCAAGTAAATAAAAAAGGCATGTCAGGTAGTGACGTGTGTCCAAACAGCGTACAATGACTGTGCGATGGTCAGATTGGGTTGGGGGAGTGGGGAATGGCTGGTAAACTGGTCTGTTGGTGGAGACATATTGACCAGAGTCCTGAAGGCCTGTATCTGGAGGAAAAACATCCCAGGCCATCAGCTCAGAGGGCCTGAAGTAGAAATGAGCTTTGTTTTCAAAAGACAGAGCAGCTGGTATGACAGGAATGGAGCCAGTAAGGGAGAGTGAAAGAAGGTGACTTCAGCAGGGCAGAGGGGCCGGTCCTGCAGGGCCCTGTACGTCAAGGAGAGGAGGCTGCTTCTGCCCTGTCCACTTGTCCAAGCCTATTTTTAGACCCTAAAGGAGCTACTGCCACCCTTTTAAGAACCCCAGACTGAGAAGCTAATTTAGGAACTCGAGGGGAAAAAAAATGTCTTTGGGGGGAATTAAGGCTCAGAGAATCCATCTGAAAATCCAGGAAAATTAGGACTCAGAGAATCCATCTGAAAATCCAGGGGATGAATGGAAGCAAGTTTGAGAAGGAGCCCTTCTCTAGCCCCCTGAATGGGTGGCGACTCAAGCGTGCTACCAAGCATGACAGCCCACTGAGTTATTCTAAGTTTAAATTCTTGTTTGTGAGCAAAATTTTACAAAGAGCGTTTTAGTCTCCAGCCGTCTCTGTCCATTGCAGAAGGCCAGGGCATCCCACGCCTGCCCAGGATGCACTCCGAAGACTTGGCCTCTCTTTTCTTAATTCTCCCCCTTCAAATAGCCCATAATGGCTTCGTGTCAGCATCAGTTGGCTAAGTTATTGTGACAGCTCGGAGGTGGCTTTAGTCAACCTCTCCCTCTGCTTTGGGGGCCTGCCTACGGTGTGGCCATCTGAGCCTGGGCAGTGCCCATTTCTGAAAGTGCCTCTTGGATGGCAATTGTCTTTTAACTCTCCTGTGTTGAGGGCTGCTTGGAGAGTATAAGTGTCTGTAAAACAGCTGCCCAATCAGGAGATTTGATGGAGATGATCTGATCGATGCTTTCATTTTCTGAGAGATCCCTTTAAGCCCCGGGATTACAGGAAGGAAAGATGCACTGGCATTCTGCTCTTGAAAGTGATTTCTAATTCTTTCTTTCCTCAAAGTTAAAAAGGAAATAAAGAATGTAAGGACCCAATTCTAGGTTCACAGTGGATGCATGCAAATGGCACAGGACCACAAATCCACTGGGTGACCTTTGGATGGGGTGGTTAAGAAAGCCTGGTCTGGGCTGTGCTGGGCCTCAGTCTATAATGAAGATGTTGTATTACATCAGTTTCCAAATCACGGTCAGCTGTGTAAAAGATCTCCCCTAAAAATAACACCCACGCCCCATCCTCACACCACACACACCCAAACAGCAAAACTTTTTTACACACACACACACACACATTAAAATTATGCTCTATTTTTGGAGATCCCTGGTAGCTCAGTGGGTTAAGGATCCGGCCTTGTCACTGCCATGGCTCAAGTCACTGCTGTGGCTTGGGTTTGATCCCTGGCCCGGGAACTTCTTCATGCCATGGGTGTGGTCAAAAATTTATACTGTATTTTGCTTTACCAGTTTATCCCTCAGAAACCTCTTTTGTACTATTTTGTGAGCTGAATGCTCGTCCCTCCTTTTGTGTGGCGGTGGTATTTGCCAGGCAATAGGAAGAGATTCTGCTCTAAAAACCTTATCATCAACCAGGTTGGACAGGGCTTCTTTACAGGGCCTCTATTCTGTTTTATTTTGGGCTGCACTAATGGCATGTGGAAGTTCCTGGGCCTGGGATTGAACCCACACCACAGCAGCCACAACTGGAACTCCCATGAGTAGGGTCTTGAGGTGTTACAATCCATGTCTGCCCCAACAGACATGACTCCTAAGAATTCCATCATGAATGATTGGTAAACACAAGTATCCTTTACTTATCTATTCCGTAGATCCAGGTGTTTGTTAAATGTTTAAATCAGAAGTATTTGTATTAACGATAGAGATCTCCAATTGTCAACAGATGCCTCCAGTTAGCACGTCTTTGCTCATAAATCAAAAGATTATGAGGGGTGAACTAAAAAAAAAAAATGTCTTTAGGAGTTCCCTGGTGGCTCAGCAGGTTAAGGAGCCTGCACTGTCACCACTGTGGTCTGGTTACTGCTGTGGTGTGGGTTTGATCCCTGGCCCAGGAAATTTTTCATGTTGAGGGCATGGTAAAAAAATAAAATAAATAAATAAATAGATAAATAAATGACTTGAAATTTTCATAGTTCTTTCAACTTTGTCATCTGATGTAATAAACCATGAAAAGAAGAGAAGATGACTTTAGTAACGGTGGACTATTTTGGACAGGATTTGTGCATAAAAGAGACAGAGTGATTGAGTGTTTTTGGTGAATCAGATGCTTCAAAGCCCCTAGAGCCCAATAGCTGTTATGAAAGCAGAGAAACAGTAGCTACCATCCCATTGGCCAGGGGACTTGCCCAGAGGTCTGGCCTTCCCATAAAAGACAGGAAGCACTGAAGTCAGTCTCCACTTCCACTCAAAGGGTGAAAGCAAAAACAGCAAAAAAAAAAAAAAGAAGATGGCAAGACTACTGTTACTTTTCCTCCCAGGTCTTGTGGCCATATGTGCTGTGCATGGAATATTTATGGACAGACTTGCTTCCAAGAAGCTGTGTGCAGATGACGAGTGTGTCTGTAAGGACTTTTTATGCCTTTCACTACCTTTCTATTATATAACTGGGGGAAAAAAATCTGCTAAGAGCCTCAGATTGAATTGTACTTTGAAGTGAATCTTCTCTAACGTGTTTGTGATTAGCACTGTTTCTCCTGGTCTGGGCCTTTTGTGTCTGAGCATGAAGAATTCGCTGGGATAAGATGCTGCTGGAGGCAGCTTTAATACCTTAGTTATCTTACTCTTCTAGAACTGAATATGAGCTATTAGTCACTCTGATTCCTAATTTTCTGATATGCTTTGCCTTTTTACTGTTCTAAAATCCGGAAGCCATTTTTTTTTCCCTTTTAGATACTACTTCCATGTTTTGTTTTGTTTTTTTTTCCTTCCAGATACTATTTCTCTGGCCAGAGCTCAAGAAGATTACAATGCCCCAGACTGTAGATTCATTAACGTTAAAAAGGGGCAGTGGATCTATGTTTACTCAAAGCTGGTGAAAGAAAATGAAGCTGGAGACTTTTGGGCTGGCAGTGTAAGATGTGATTATTAAAACCTATACACACATCTTGATATATATTGCTCATAATATTTCCCCATTAGCTATTCTCAATGCCCCTCAATACCTTTTTTTTTTTTTTTTTTGACTTTTTAGGGCTGCACCCGCGGCATATGAAGGTTCCCAGGCTTGGGGTCCAATCGGAGCTATAGCTGCTGGCCTACGCCACAGCCACAGCAACGCCAGATCCAAGCTGCATTTGCGACCTACACCATAGCTCACGGCAACATTGGATCCTTAACCCACTTGAGTGAGGCCAGGGATCGAACCCTCAACCTCATGGTTCCTAGTCAGATTCGTTTCCACTTTGCCACAACAGGAACTCCTTCAATGCGTTTTAATGTTTAAAACTAGCTGTTAAGAACGATACGGAGGCTGCAGATGCAAATGCAAAACTTCGTATATATTTTGCTTTGATTGCATTTTGAAGAGACAAAGACAATTTCATAACAAAGCCTAACGTAGGTTTATTTGATGTTTTGGCAAGAAAGACTGGTCAAAACCCTGGGGGCTTTAACATCCCAAAGAGCTTGAATCTTTTTCAAAAATATTTGAGTGGATGTGCCGAGTAAAAAGCATGTGTGTTGGCAGGCAGTCTACATTCCAATATTTTAAAGGAAATTTTGGCATCCTCTTTAATTCCAAAGAATCTGCTTTCTTCAGTTAAAACATGCAAGGATGGGCCTGGTGGAAGAGATGAAGCAGGGTTGATTTACTGTCTTTGACTGTAGCACCGGCTTCAGAGACAGATTCTCAAGTAATGAAGAATTAAATCTTAAACTTGCTCAAGTATCTGTTCATTTGAATTTTGTAAAAACCGAAGAAGTCCTTTAAAGTAATAGTGTCAATTTCCTTTTTTAGAAAGGGTACAGACTTTACAGTTTCCAAAAAAGATTTCAGGTAGCTCACAAGATTGCATAAAGTAAAGGAATGTTGGAGCAGTGAGACCCGTTAAGTCTGGGCCACAAAGAAACAGATACACAATTTCCGTGGGTTGACCTAGCTGCCATGCATGAACTTCAGATTTGGACCTGAGCCCCCCAAGAATCGAGGCTGAGGATTGAGGCATTGGTGGTTTTGTTAATTCCCATGGACAGCAAAGAGAATGCTGGAGGGTTTCTAGAAAAGGACTCGCAGGAGCTTTCTTTTGACTCACTGTTACAATTCTGAGCACTCAGGTTTATGGTGATGAAGATGAGGATGAGATGGGAACCGTGGGTTATTTCCCCAGCACCTTGGTCCAGGAGGAACGTGTGTACCAAGAGGCTACCAAGGAAGTTCCCACCACGGTAAGCATCTCTTGGGGAGCGGGAAGGGCTGGGAAGGACTCAGATCTTGGGGTAACGTAGATGTAGGCAGGTGTTAAAAAGGCATCATGTGGAGTTCCCTGGTGGCTCAGCAGGTTGAGGATCTGGCAGTTGTCATTGCTGTGTCTTGGGTTCGATCCATGGCCCAGGAACTGCCACATGCCAAAGGTGCGGCCAGAAAAAAAATTTGTCATTCAAATTACAAGATGCATCAAGCCAAGCCCCCCCACTTCCAGTGGTGACCTCTCTGAGACAACCAAATTTGGGGGAGCATTTATATCTGCTATTGATATTGGAAGATTAGTAAACTTTCTCTACAACCCGCTTTTATTTTAGAGGCAAGTTATCCTGGAAAGGACTCCATGTCACAAAGAGAGAAACCAAAATAGTATTATCAGCTTCTTACTGATGAGTATCTTTATTGACTAAAGACTTGGGCTGGGGAAAACATCAGCACCTGTATTTGATAAAATCAAAACATTCTGGAAAATGTTTAGATGCCTTATTTTTGTGATAGTTAGATTCTAGTTATGTATGAAAAAGAAATTATACTCTTCGTAATGCCCCGGATCTTGTATACCCAGAACAGAAATAAAAGATCCCCTTTGAGTAACTTTGCAAGGTGGTTGTTTTGAAGTGATTCTCCTGGAACAAACTGCTGTGCAAAATAACTTCAAAACATCACTCCACTTACACAAACACGTCTCACTTGTCATCGTGTCTTAGCACTGAGCTCGAATGTGCCAAAACCATAAATTAAAAGTGTTATTTGAGAACCTGCATTTTAAGTATTTGACTTAAAAGAATACTTGTTTGCATACTCTTTGGGGTTCAACCTTTGCTTATTTTAAATCCAAATTTCCCTTTGATTTACTATGATTTTAAATAAAGAATCTACATTTGTTTTCTGCATGCTTGGCTCAACCTCTTTTTTTTTTTTCCAGGATATTGACTTCTTCTGCGAGTAAGAAGTTAGACAAATCTGCACATAGAAAGGAAACCGCAAAAATAAAGGGCAAAATCGCCAAAAAATAGGTGTCCCTAATTCCTGACTTCTGTTCCAAGGGTTTGTTATCTCCCTGGAGGGCTGGGATGTGGGGCTGGAGATAGCAGATAAAGGTGGGGCCTGGGGGAGGGGAGGGAATCTCCTGGCCTGGGCTTCCCACCACTCAAGCTCCTTTCACCTTCCCATGCTCAAGAAGGTAAATAGAAAATAGAAAGTTGGTGTTCCCGTCGTGGCTCAGTGGCTAACGAATCCAACAGGAAACCATGAGGTTGTGGGTTCGCTCCCTGGCCTTGCTCAGTGGGTTAAGGATCCGGTGTTGCCGTGAGCTGTGGTGTAGGTTGCAGATGCAGCTTGGATCCCACGTTGCTGTGGCTGTGGTGTAGGCCAGCGGCTATAGCTTCGATTGGACCCCTAGCCTGGGAACCTCCATATGCCGTGGGTGCGGCCCTAGAAAAGACAAAAAAAAAAAAAAAAGGTAGAGAGTTAATTATTTTTCAGCCTAGAGAATATTCTCCACCTGGGAACCATACAGAAGATGGTTCATTTGCTAAATACTAATTCCCAGCTCTTTGGATTCCTATAAAAACAGCTCCTAGGTGTTTTCTTTGGACATGATGTTTTCTACTTATTTGTCTTTCTGGTCAATTAGAGTGTTATAATGTACCCAAAGGGACATACAGTGTACCCAAAGGGACTATGTTATCAAGGAGTATTCCAGGATGGTTGCTGTTTTTAATATTTGGTGTCTTGGGATGTGAAGCTTTTGGGGAGAAAAAGAACTGTTTGGACATAGATGTTTGGACTATGCTTCTAAATTTCTCTTTAAAAAATGTGTCATAAATTATTTCAGTCAAGTAATTTTACCTTCTAAATGATCAATTTACATCTCCCCACATTTTATTTTATTTTATTTTTTTGTCTTTTTTATCTTTTTAGGGCCACACCCGTGGCATATGGAGGTTCCCAGGCTAGGGGTCTAACAGGAACTGTAGCTGCCAGACTTTGCCACAGCCACAGCCACAGCAACGTGGGATCTGAGCCACGTCTGCAACCTACACCACAGCTCACTGCAACGCTGGATCCTTATCCCACTGAGTGAGGCCAGGGATTGAACCCTTAGCCTCATGGTTCCTTGTAGGATTTGTTTGTGCTGTGCCACATTTTAAACAAATTTTAGTATATGTGCTGCTGAAGCAAGCACCACATTTTAAAAAAATTTTAATTTTAAATCTACTTTAAACATTTTAAATTTAAATTAAGTTTTAATACATTTAAAAAATTTAAATTTTAAATAAGTGGTGGTGGGGTGCATTCTGATATATGTGATGGAATGGTTTCCCTTTATTATGTGCTATTCCTGGATATTATCTAAACTTCAAGTCAAAAGATACAGAAAAAAAGTCTGTGATGGAGTTACCTTGTGATACAGCAGGTTAAGGACCCAGCATTGTCCAGTGGCAGTGGTTTGAATCACCACTGTGTTGTGGGTTGGATCTCTGGCCAGGGAATTTCCACATGCTGCAGGCGTGACCATCTCCAGGTTGTTTCTTTTCTTTTCTTTTTTAGTTTATTTTTGTCTTTTTTAGGGCCGCACCTGTGGCATATGGAACTTCCCAGGCTAGGGATCTAATTGGAGGTGTAGCTGCTCAGGATCTGAGCCACACCTTCAGCCACAACTCACGGCAATGCCGGACCCTTAACCCACCGGGGTTGAAACTGGGTCCTCATGGATACTAGTCAGGTTCATTACTGCTGAGCCACAGTGCGACCTCCTGTTTTTTTTATTTCTATTTCAACTTTGAATATCCTTTTCCCATGCTGATTCCCCCAGACATGCTAGGAAATCTCATGAGGGGATACAGATTTGGTGGTCTTGATGGGACTACGAGTTTTTCTGTATTTAACTGGAAATCATCTTTGATTATGTATTACTAATGTGATTCTTATGATGTAGTCATGAGCTTTTTGTTTGTTTGCATGTGATTAAAATGCCTGTACTACACTAAAAAAAATAATTCGCAATTTCCGAGTTAAAATTTTTTTTTTAAAAAAAAGCACTTTCACCTTGAGGTATAGGAAGTCTGCTAAGTGGGGGCTGGGAAGGGGGTTTGTTCCTCAGTTTTCTGGGGTCCAGTCATCCCCCAAGGAAAGCATTTAGGAGAAGTCGGAGACTTGGACCCCAGAATGATCTTCCAGCTATGTCTACTGTCACTTTGGGTGACTGTGGAGGTCAGTCAAATAAAATGGTACCCACCCTCGACCCCCCGAGAAAAAGTCCCCTAAGCTCAAACGCACCTGTGTATTTTTTTCTCTCACTTTATTTCATAAAAGTTTTCAGGCAGCATCGAGGGCTCCCAGCACAGGGTTAAAGTAAGAGGCATTCATCCTCCCTCTCTCTCTGCCTCTTACTTGCTGCCCCCTCCCATTCCAGACAACTCATCGCCCTTCGAGAAACCAAGCCCCCCCCACCTCCATTGTGTCCTCAGTCTGCCCAAAGCCCCTGTCTGTCTGGCCTCAGGCATCCAGCCTCGATTCCCAAGCACCAGGCTTCCAGCGGTAGGTTCCCACCCACAGGGCCGCTCTCATCCAGGAGTTCCAAGATCATCAACTGACTTACATCTCCCTGGGGTTTATCTGCTTGAAAAGAATAAGAGCACTTGCAGGAACTTTAAATGTTGTGGCGGCACTGGGAATTCGAGATGCCATTCCTGGACCAGGAGCCGGTCAGAATGCAGAGTCTCAGGACCCACTGTAGACTTTCTGAATCAGTATCTGCATTCTGGAGTTCCCTTGTGGTGCAGTAGTTTGGGGACCCAGTGTTATCACGCCTCAGCTTGAGTGCACTGGCCGGGGAACTTCCACAGGCCACGGGCAGGGACAAAAAAAAAGAAATTGCTTTTCCTGGGAGTACCTGTAGTGGTTCATCAGGTTAAGAACCTGACGTGGTGCCTGTGAGGATATGAAGGATCCAGCATAGCTGTGAGCTGTGGTGTAGGTCACAGATGCAGCTTAGATCCCGAGTTGCTGAGGCTGTGGTATAGGCTGGCAGCTGGAGCTCTGATTGGACCCCTCGCCTGGGAACTTCCATAAACCACAGGTGCTGCCATAAAAAAGAAAAAAAACCTGCATTTTTCTATCAGACCATCTGGGAATGTCTAAATCAAAGGTATTTGTAACGCTTTCCAGATTGCATACTTTTTTGTAGTTTCATTTAAAAGAATAAATCACCTGAAATTGACACAGTCTCAAGTCATTCCACCAGCCATTCAGGGACATGGTGTGGGATACAGGAGTATAATTTAGATCTGAGGTCCCAGTTCTGGCCACGGCCCTCGATCAACACCAGCAGGCGAGGGTCACCGCACCTTATAAAGGTGGACATACATAATTTGCTCACCCGTGAGACCTAGAGCCAGACGGGTATCAGCATGTAAACTAAACACATTTAGCTCAACCAAGTAGAGCTGTCTCATTTGTATATGACCAACACTTCTTGGGAAACTGACCTCAAAAGAGCGTGAGTACCTTGGGGCCACCTAGAATATCCTCAGGGTTGTATGCTGCCCCTCTGCTCTCTGGATGTTGGAAGTTAACATCTCTGGCCATTTTGACCCCCACTCTGTTGAGAGCCTTGTACAAAATCCAAAGCACATGACAGCCCAGGTGGCCACTGGGAAGAGAGAAAGCCTTCTCGGACCATGTGGAGACTGATGTGTGGTTTCTACACTTTCTCTAAAAAGTATGCATGGGTACAGAATGCATATGAATGGGGGAGTTATTCTGGTAGATTACTAGAGTATCTGATGTTATAGTGGCTATGGCTTCGTTATGTCAGATACTCCTAGAGTAAATACAGGTAATCAGAACAGGATGCTTATGGTTGGTGCCTTGTGTTATGGCAAAGCTGTTGGGATTCCTGGAATGGGAATAACTGTTGATTTCAGAGCTCTCGAGACTCTTCCATGCCCTGTGAGACCATGGCTCAAACTTCTGTTGTTTGTGTCACCACATTCATGTCATTTAACCTCTTGATTTTCAGTTCGCTCATCTACACATGGGAATAATGCCTTTGAGGATAATAATAACTAACTTCGGGGGTAACTATGGGGATTAAATTAAATGAAATTCTGTAAGTCAAATTACCCAGCATGCTTGCACAGTACATAGGAGGCATGTAATAAAAGCTAATTAAATTAACTTCAAAAGGAGAGGCTTTTAAAATATTTTTGAGGGAGCTCCCATTGTGGCTCAGCAGTAAAGAACCCAGCTAGTATCCATGAAGACCAAGTTCGATCCCTGGCCTTGCTCAGTGGGTTAGGGATCTGGCATTGCCGTGAGCTGTGGCATAGGTCACAGATGCAACTTGGATTCCGCGTTTCTGTGGCTGTGGTGTAGGCTGGCAGCTACAGCTCTGATTTGCCCTCTAGCCTGGGAAAGTCCATAAGCTACCAGTTTGCCTCCGCACCCCCAAAAATAAAAATAAAAATAAAATAAAATTGAAGAATGACAGGTTCTTATTTTAAATGAATGAAAAGTGTATCTTAAGCAGCTTTTCTTTCCAGAACACTTCTGGTTTTCTCCACAGTTTTTTTTTGAAGTTGTTTGCAAGGCACTCTGCAAATACTTAGCATAAAGTTGCAAACACACATGCATGCGTGTGCTCTCTCTCCCTCACTCTCTCTCTCACACACACATTTGGTAAACGTTACAGCTAATATCTGGGATGGCACTTTTTCCTTGCCTTCATTACCTGAGAAATGTCTCTGGTGCTCTGTCAAAGGGACATTTAAAAAACACCTGGGCACCAGGGAGATATTGTTCCCTATAAGCCTCGATGCTCTCCAAATTCAGCTCCTTCCCTCTCTCCCCCTCCTGCATCCTCAGAGAATGTTGAAGCTGGCACGGGGCCACCAGACCTTCCCTGCTCCCTGGTCCCCAGCCAACAGCGACTTCGCTTGATTTCAGCCGCTCTGTCTGAGTGCTTGGCGTTGTGACATATCCTTGGGATGACAAACAAATAAGTGGCTAGAGGTCTGTTGGAGTAAGTCCCTTACAGTTCTGCAGAAATGATTAACGTTGACCTAATTAATGGTCTATAGATCTGCAAGGCACCTCGTTTTCAGAGCACAGGCTTTAGAATTCCTTTTCTTGGCTATTTCCCTGGAATAAACATTCAGGACATGGCAAGAAAGGGCAATTTAAGGCAGGGTTTCGATTACCTGCTGAAAGCACTGTGAGCTCATCCCTGCTGGTTGGGCAGCGTATTCCTGTTGTCCTAACATTCCCTTTTGCTAAAAGTCATACCTCTTGTTCAAGGGGCAGGTGGTTGGGCTTGATTCCTTTGCTCTCTGCAAACCTGCAAGAGGTAAAGTGGAATCCCCATCAGATATTAAGAGTGGCAACCCCTCTTTTCCATTCCTGGCCATGAATTCCTAAGACCCTTTCCTAACCAGATCTAGCAAGAGGTTTATCAGATTTGCCATGTGAAATGGCAAAGGGAAATGTAGTCACTTGATTTTCAGGCCTCCAGTCGACTCATCAGAAAATTCCAGATTACTGGGGTCCTACCTCCCTTCCTGCCCCAGCAGGTTTTGTGAAGACACAGGTTGCCTGAAAAATATTTGAGTCACAGTTGGCTTAGTTCAATGTTCACGGTGGGATTCAGTTTAGCAGTGGTTATTCACAGGCTTAGAAAAAAGATAATGATGTTGGTGATTTCAGCATCATGCTTTCCTGATCCTTGATAAGTATGGGCCTTTATTGCTTCTCGTGTTTATTGGATTTGCCTTCATGGATCCAATTCAATACAGGGAACTATGAAAGTCTTTCATATAGTATGTATGTATGTATGTATGTATGTATGTATGTATTTACTTTTTAGGGCCATACCTGCAGCATATGGAAGTTCCCAGGCTAGGGGTTGAACTGGAACTGCAGCTGCCGGCCTACACCTCAGCCACAGCAACACTGGATCCAAGTCACATCTGTGACCTATGCCACAGCTTGCAGCAATGCTGGATCCTTAACCCACAGAGCGAGGCCAGGGATCGAATCTGAATCCTCACAGACACTATATCAGATTCTTAACCACTGAGCCACAACGGGAACTCTGCCTGCAATATTTAAACAAATCTCTGGAGAGAGTGGCTATTTCAGCCTTGAATGGAAAGAAGACATAGGAGCAAGCACTAGGAAAAAAATCTCATTTCTTCAACAATCAGCCATATCTGTGAAATAGTAAAAAAAAAAAGAAGAGAGAGAGAGAGCGAGAGAGAAAAGGAAATCACACAAACTAATACTATCCCGTGTTCTATGTTTGAACCATAATTTGTGTGTGTGTGATTTAAAGTTCTTTCCATGCTACGATGTCTTCCCAGCTGTAACACCTATAAATGCCATGGTGCACCGGTAGTTTAATCAGGAAAACAATGTACTGATCCACATGCTTGATATAACCTGCCCTCAAACGCATCATTTGCAAAGGCAGGGAAGCCTCCCCAACCCCATGATTTAAATATTTTTCTCGGTGGAGATGACTTTTCCATCACACGGGAGGGAGCCATTGTTTTAATCATTTTTCTCAAGAGTATGCTAGGCTGGAGCCAATATGCTTTGGAGGCAAAAAATGAGACCGTGTTGCTAGTATCTCACCCTCCTTTCTTGTCTCTCTTCTCTTCTTTCCCTCCCTCTCCGCTTTTCCTCTTTGCTGCAGCATGTGAATTTATTCTGGGAAAATGAATCAGTCAAGATGGGAATGCTAATTTGTTTGAGCATTCCTAAGTCAAGCTGGGGAGGAATAAATAAATAAAGCCTATGCTGGCTTTTCGATTTCACCCAACCAAGGCAGAAGCAGAGCTGTCACTCCCATGTGTCCGTTTACTCACCCCTCTGGACCCACAGTCACTCAGCCTTGGCAGTGCCCTCCTCCTCTTTCTCCTCTTCCCTGTCCCTCATGACCCCAAAATGACTTAAGGGTCATTTAAGCCACTCCTAGATCTTTTCCTGGGCCTTAATTGCTAGTACTGTTGCCAAAACTCAGCCTCTGTCCACCGGTGCTGAATAGAAACACAGAGATAGAAGGGGAAAAAATAGCTTTACGGCTTTGCCAGGCAAAAGGGGCCACAGCAGGCTAATGCCTTAAAGACTGAGTGTTCCGCCCGCCCCCGGAAGTAGTTATATAGTTTGGGTGTAGAAAATAGGGCCACAGAGAAAGATCAGGGTGGGGACAAGATTGCGATTTTTTTCAAAGCTGGTGTGTAGTGGCCCCAGGACTGGTTCTGGTGGTCCTTCTTCTTTCCTGCTTCCTCAGGTCTTTCATTTGCGGGGGTTTTAGTTCTGCAGAAGAGCTCAAAGATACTGTTATGTGTATTCCTTGAGGGGGACCCAGGACCCTGCCCCAAGCCTGGACTATTGTTTCTTTCTTTCTTTTTTAATCTTTTTAGGGCCGCACCCGTGGCACATGGAGGTTCCCAAGCTGGGGGTCAAATAGGAGCTGGAGATGCCAGCCTACGTCACAGCCACAGCAACGCCAGATCCGAGCCGTGTCTGCGACCTACACCAGATCCTTAACCCACTGAGCCAGGCCAGGGATCAGACCCACATCCTCTCGGACACTATGTCATGTTCTTAACCCAATGAGCCACAACGGGAACTCCTACCATCGGACACTGATTAAGGGCCAGTGGGAGAACAGCATGTCCGGGTAGTCCTGGTTCTCTCTGCCTTTGGGCGAAGTGGACTGGAAGAGGCCAAAGGTGCTGAGGGTCATGACAGCATTAGAGCGGCGTTCAGGGGCATTTGGGGAGAGTACCAGCTCTACCTGTTG
Source organism: Catagonus wagneri (assembly GCA_004024745.2). Lineage (NCBI taxonomy): Eukaryota > Metazoa > Chordata > Mammalia > Artiodactyla > Tayassuidae > Catagonus > Catagonus wagneri. The sequence goes on along the minus strand of PVHT021183543.1, from coordinate 30,819,525 downwards.
TAGCCCAGCTCTGCACAAGGTGCTTCACTTCACTTCACCTCACCCACCTCACCTCACCTCACCTCACTTCACCTCACCTCACTTCACTTCACTTCACCCTCCTAGCATCCGGTTTCTACGACATTCTCTGTGAGCAAGAGGCGGCTAATCTCCTCTCAGAGTTCCTCCCCAACCTGCTTCCCTGGACCCTGAAACTTTCTGACATGCAAGTTACTGAGAAACTGGTGGGACCAGGGTGACATCCAGTGGTGACCATGGAATCTGCATACAGAGATCTCAGCTCAAGTTTTTAGACTTGAGTCGGCAAGTCAGGGTGTGAGCACCCTGCCAGCATTCAGAACCTACAGCATCCGGGCCCCCCTCTGGGGATGGACTCCATTACACACTCCACCCCCCACCCGCATCACACACAGTCTTAAAACCTGCGTGTCACGCGGCGTAGGCTGGGGTATTAGTATACCACGATTGCTGACCTTGTAATACATTCAACTGATTTAAAAATTCACACGTTAGGGAAAAGCTGACTTCTCACTTTCAGATCTGTTTTGCACATTGGCCTTGGGTGTGGAGGCCTGCAGAGTTTATAGATTGTTTTCATTGATTTAATTCATTTATAGGAAAGCAGCAATACCACCTGGAGCAGCTTCTCTAGAAAACACAGGAGCGTCACTGGGGAGGTGGCCAAAGGCATAGGACTTGGTGTCCCAGATCCCTTTTTATAAAGTGTGAGAGCAGGGACCTGCAGCCAGGCATCCCGGCTTCAAGGTCACCAGGTGTCCAAGACATCACCCTGGAGTATGGCTAACAGAAAGAAAGTCTTGGATTTCCACTTGCTCTAACAGGGCGTTTCTCTCCTTAGGGCAGTTTTGACCCCATCTCCCAGTATTGGAGCTATTTGGTGATCTGGAGACATTTTTCATTTTATTGAAGTGTTGTGAATTAACCATGTTGTGTTAGTTTCCAGTGACAGCAAAGTGATTCAGTTGTGCATGCATATACATATATAGGCATATATATATATATATACGTATATATATATATATATTCTTTTCCATTGTGGTTCATGGCAGGATATTGGATATAATTCCTTATGCTATAGACTAAGACTTTGTCGTTTAGCTATTTTATACACAGTAGTTTGTATCAGATAAGCCCCAAATTCTAGTTTATCCCTCCCCCTCCCCCTTTCCCTTTTGGGAACCCTCCATCTGTTTTCTATGTCTGTAAGTCTGATTCTGTTTTGTAAATAGGCTCATTTGTATCTAGAGACATTTTGGATTGTCACAACCAGAAGGGGAAACCACTGGCGTCTAGTGGGTGGAGGCCAGGGACGCCGTTAAACATCCTATAAAGCACAAGAGAGCCCCCAAACGAGAAGGACCTGGATCCAAATGTCCATAGCATCTAGGTTAAGAAAGTCTACTGTGAGGGGTGATTTAATCAGTAGATGAGCTTTGAAAGAATAACAAATGCTAGGAAAACCTAAGCCATTATCTGGCTGTGTGTTTGTTTTCTGAGTCCAATCTGGGGTGCATTTACTTTGTAGGGAAATATTAGGTCAAGCCAGATACCTGAAAAATGGGTCTGTGCAGGCTTATCCTGACACACATACCCCACATCTCCAGCCCAAAGAAGCTTCGTTGTGCAATCGGCCTGTTACAATTAACCATTGGCAATTCTCTTTCTCCAGGATTTTCTTTTCTTTTTGATTTTATTTTTTTGCTTTTTAGGGCTGCACCTGTGGCATATGGAAGTTTCCAGGCTAGGGGTCAAATTGGAGCTACAGCTGCCAGCCTACGGCACAACCACAGCAATGCCAGATGGGAAGGGAGCCATGTCTGCGACCTATAGCACAGCTCACGGCAACGCTGGATCCTTAATGCACTGAGTGAGGTCGGGGATTGAACCCACCTCCTCATGGATCCTAGTCAGGTTCGTTAACCACTGAGCCATGAAGGGGACTCCCTCTCCAGGATTTTAAACACATCCTTTTGCTTTCTGCTCTAGCTATGCACGCCCATAACTGCATTTCACCAAAGGCCCTTCATCAGTCTGGGAGTGCTCAGGGCTGACACATGACGGTGGCTGAAGGCTATCTGCATTTCTTCCTGCATCCGTTTTCAGTCCTAGAAGACTAGGTGACTGCTTAATTGCTTCTCAAACAGTTCCATACCCTCTTAGCTTTACAGCTTCTACCAGAAGATGATTACCACATCTTATTCTTTTCTGAGCAAAAATAGCACTTCCTTACCCCTCAGTAATGTGTGCGTTGTCAATTCCAATAGCATCAGCTGCCTTTACCTGACTTGGATCTCTTTTTCCCTTTATTTCCCCCTTTTTGTTATTGTCGTACCATTTACTTTTTCTCAGGAGAGCTTCCTAGGTACACAGTTATATTTATAGAGGTCTATACATTTTGTGGCTAAAATTAAAATGTAGATATTATACATTTCTCATTCCTTAGAGGAAGAATTTACTTAAATATTAATAACTAAATGTGCAATGGACTTTTCAGCCCACACTTCAATTCTGAGAAGGCGAGTTCTCATCTGTTAGAATTGTGGGTTTGTTTTACAAAGATATGTTCTGGGGACCTAAAGCCAAATTTGAAATCGGTTACTTTATCTTGTAGTGGAAGCATAAATGAATTCAGACTTTTGAGTGAAACCTAAGCTTCATCTCTGTTTCTTATAGCTCATGAACTTGAATAGGGCTGGTGTGACTTTTTTTTTTTTTTGAGGTTGCTATTGATTTAAGTTTAAAGGAAAGATAGCACTCCTGCCGTCCTCTCACCATATTGCAATTTTCAAAATGGACAATTGGAACAACAGGAAAGTAAAAGATTGGAGTTCCTGTGTGGCTCAGTGGGGTAAGGATTCAGTGTTGTCACTGCAGTGGCTCAGGTCACTGCTGTGGTGTGGATTCAGTCCCTGGCCTGGGGACTTCCGTATGCTGTGGGGGTGGCCAAAATATATATAAAGGAAAGTAAAAGATGGCTAAAATATACATGAGGGTTGGGATTTGGGTTTATTACAAGTCCTGCATTCCCACACTTCCTCCCTTCCTGAGAGTCCTGACAAACGAGCGGCATCCACAAGGTCAAAGTGATAGGAATGGAGTAGGATAGTTACACAGGTAGCTGTAGAAGTCCCAGTAGGGGACAATAGATAGGGAAACCTAGGGGACTTTGGGAGATCATGTAAGTTAATAATCGCTCAAGAAACCATCAGTGGGAGTTCCTGTTGTGGCTCAGTGGTTAATGAACCTGGCTAGGATCCATGAGGATGTGGGTTCGATCCCTGGCCTTGCACAGTGGGTTAAGGATCCGGTGTTGCCGTGAGCTGTGGTGTGGGTCGCAGACGCGTCTCAGATCCTGTGCTGCTGTGGCTATGGCGTAGGCCAGCAGCTGTAGCTCTGATTTGACCCCTAGACTGGGAACCTCCATATGCCACAGGTGCAGCCCTCAAAAGACAAAAAGAAAGAGGTAAAAAAAGAAAGCCATCAGTACGAAGCAGACTTGCTTAATTATAAAACCATAAATAAAAGCATGAGATATGTCTTAGGTCATTAAGAGAAAGATAAAATGAGGCCTGGGTTCAAGTTCAGCAAGACAGTAATCCTTAGGACCAAGGACAGGAATTTAAGGGAAAAGTGACCTTCCAAAGTAAGAAACCCTAATTGTAGGGAAACCTGAGGTGATTCAACATACTTAAAATATGCTACCACCCTTCTGCGGATTTGAGTAAGTGCCATGACAGTCCTAGTTTGACCTCATATTGTCAAATACTCTCTTACCAGATATGAAGGAGGAGCTAATGATATAAGCCTGACGTCTCCTCAAAGGGGAAGAAGCGGTCTTGCTCCCCTCCCCACTTTTCTTGGATTATAAAAATGTAGCCCACCTAATCCTCAGAGCAGAACTTCTTTGCTGGCCCACTTTTATGTCTCACAAGCATCCTATCTTAATAAATCTATTTCTTGCCTATCACTTTGTCTCTTGCTGAATTCCTTCTGCACCGAGACACAAAGAACCTGAACTTCAGTATGTCCAGATAACAGGTGAGTGATTTTCACACACACAAAAAAACAACAACTCTGGGTTCAAGTCCCAACCTGGGTTCTGGCTAGGTTCAAGACATAGGTATTGTCAGTTTCAATAGAACCACGTGAGTTGCAAAATGTCAGCTTCATTAACCACTACACAAAGACGCCCGCATCTCCTAAGATAGGGCTGGACTGGAGGATGTGGCTCAGATGGGAAGTAAGGATTCCAAGTTACTGTTTCCTCGAGTCTTGGTCACCTGCATCTGTGGCACAGGATTCAAGGAGTCATGTGGACAAATGGCTGATCCCACTCAACCACAGATGGAGAAGTCACAACAGAGAGGAAGAAGAGCAGGTGCTCCTGACACCTGGCCCCTGACTCCTGCATCTCTTTGCCTGATGGTCACTGGAATTTGCTCTGCATTTACAGGGCAATCAGGAAATACCAGAGGACTAACACCCCCTAGGAGGATCCTTTAATTAATAATGAATGGAGGTTGGCATGTGGCATGTCAGCACCCCACCCTTAGGTGTATGGTCTGCACTGTCTTCCTCAGTGAAACTGAGGTCCAGGTGCCCACAGAAAAAGATGACTTTCCCAGCCTAGGAGTCCAATCGGAGCTGCAGCTGCTGGCCCACATCACGGCCACAGCAATGCCAGATCCAAGCTGCATCTACACCATAGCTCACAGCAAGGCCAGATCCTTAACCTGCTGAGTGGGGCCAGGGATGGAGCCCGTGTCCTCACGGACCCTAGCCGGGTTTGTTACTGCTGAGCCACAACGGGACCTCCAGGGATGACTTTCTTGATGACACACCCCTTGTGGCTGTTTTCTCCTCCCTGCCTCCCTTTCCCGCTCCCCTATTTTGAACCTTGGAATCACCTCCCAAATAAATTATTTTTGCTCTTATCCCTGTTTCAGGGTCAGTTTCTTGGGAAAACTAAACCAAAACAAAAAGGAAGACTAGATCTATTCTTAACAGGCAGGCCCTCTGCGGGGAAGCTGGAAGCAAAACTGAATGAATGGAGAAGGCCTGGTTTGAGTTCCTGTTGCCATGTGCCTTGGTGGAGGTGAAAAAGGACCTGGCAGAGCCATATCACTTCCAAGCCCAGTGGTCCCCCCGCAGTAGTAGGACTTAGCCTAGTGAGTGTCTTGGCTTCTGACCAATAACGTTTGCAGTTCCTTCTCCTCTGGAGCAGAGATGGTGGAAGGCAGGGTGGTGGAAAGCCTGGGGTTTTCCCCTCAGGTTGCTGTCCCATTCCACCCCCTAAAAAAGAAAATAGCCAAAACAAAAAGTCTTCCCTCCCAGCAGCTCAGGTTTATTGCAGACTATTCCCATGTCCGAGTGGCAAGCATTCCAAACTGTCTACAGTCAGAACCCCCTCCAAGCTCCCAACCCTGCAGAAAGATGAAATAGAATTTGACACCATTTGATATATATTCAAAACTCTTTTCTCTCTCCTTTTTTTTTTTTTTTTTTTTTTTGGCTGTTGTTGTTGTTCTTTAGGGCTGCATTTGCAACATATGGAAGTTCCCAGGCTAGGGGTTGAATACGAGCGGCAGCTGCTGGCCTACACCCCAGTCCCAGCAACGTGGGATCCGAACTGTATCTGCAACCTACACCACAGCTCACTGCCACACTGGATCCTTAACACACTGAATGAGGACAGGGATTGAACCTGCATCCTCATGCGTACTAGTTGGGTATGTTACCGCTGAGCCACGACAGGAACTCCTCATATTCAAAACTTCTTATACCACTCGCAGACACCCATAGCTTTCAGATTCATTGTGGTAGAACTCACTATTCAAACACAACAGCTCTCCAGTTCCTCCGATTCCTGGTACGAACAAGACTCAGAACTATGAAAAGCTTGTAGTGCAGCCTTTTGCAAGTGTTTTATTAAAAGGTAAGATTATGCTTGAAGCAAAGGTTAGGCAAACATTTGCTTAATGCCTTCGTACTCCACCAGCAAGGAAGCCCTTCTCATTCGGGAAGCTGACTAAAACGGCTGCTAGGTTAAGAAAGGTCTTTACTGAAAGGTCAAAACAAAATAAAATGGGAAAGATAAAAAGTTTGAAATAGGCTTTTTTTTTTTAAAGGAAAACTAGTTCTAGGTGGAGATTTGTTTCTTCTTTCAAAGTTTCTAAAGTTCATGTGTCAGGTTTAGAAACACAGTTACTCTCAAGAACAAATGTGTAACTGGAGGAATGCAGTTAAATTGGCCCCAGCACAGCCTCAACTTTAGGATTTCTTTTTTTTTTTTAGGGCTGCACATGCCCTAAAAAAAAAAAAAAGGGTCCAATCAGAGCTACAGCTGCCGGCCTACGCCACGGCCACAGCAATGCCATCCGAGCCGCGTCTGTGACCTCCACCACAGCTAACGGCAATGCCAGATCCTTAAGCCCCTGAGAGAGGCCAGGGAGTGAACCCGCAGCCTCATGGTTTCTCGTCGGATTCATTTCTGCTGCGCCACGGCAGGAACTCCAGCCTCAACTTTATTTTTATTTTTATTTTTTTATTACTTAATGAATTTTATGACATTTATAGGTGTGCAACAATCATCACAACCAAGTTTTTATAGCGTTTCCATCCCAAACCCTCAGTGTATCCCCCCACCCCCCAATCTGCCTCATTTGGAAACTATAAGTTTTTCAAAGTCTATGAGTCAGTATCTGTTCTGCAAAGAAGTTCATTGTGCCCTTTTTTTAGATTCCACATGTAAGTGATAGCATCTGACACTGGTGTCTCATTGTCTGACTGACTTCACTTAGTATGTTGCTGCAAATGCCGTTCTTTCCTTTTAATGGCTGAGTACAGCTTCAGCTTTAAACAGGAGAAAAGTTCCCAACCTCCGTCTTCCTAGCATGACCCAGTTAAGTGTCCTGCTCCTTCATGGCCTTCTGCTTCCTTGTTCTGGATTTGCCAGACCTGGATCCCCTTTCCTCAGGGGAGAGGTGGACTGGGGACTGGAGACTAGGGACTAGAGCAGTCTTTTTTTTTTTTTTAATCTTTTTAGGGCCATACCCGGGACATATGGAAGTTCCCAGGCTACCTGTTCAAGTGGAGCTACAGCTGCCGGCCTACACCACAGTCACAGAAATGAAGGATCTGAGGTGTGTCTGCGACCTACACCATAGCTCATGTCAATGCCAGATCCTTAACCCACTGAGCAAGGGCAGGGATTGAACCCACATCCTCATGGATACTAGCTGGGTTCGTTACCCCTGAGCCACGATAGGAACTCCAGATCAGTCATTCTTGAAGCTGCTATGGGCCAGAAACTCAGCTCTGCACAGGTATCACTAGCACGGGTGCTTTTCTGCCAGAGCAAGGAATTGCAGAGGCTGGCAGACTGCTGGGGAGAACACCCAGGTTTAGGACGCTTCTCAATTTTCCAAAAGTCTTAAGTGTGATAGGTCACCAGTACTTGGAGCAGGCTCCAGGTTATACGTATTTGTCCCATGACAAAATGCATGCAGAGGTGGTAGGCTGTTTGGTTCCTTCCTAAACCTTTAACCACGTTCTCCTATGGGAAGTTCCAGCACCTTTTCTCATCTTCACTAGATTTAATCAAACCTACTCAGAAACTTGCTGGACTTGTTACATGGTATAACAATGATGCTCTGGGGAGTTCCCGTTGTGGCTCGGTAGGTTACAAATCTGAATAGTATCTGTGAGGATGAGGGTTCAATCCCTGGCCTCACTCAGTGGGCTAAGGATCTGTGGTATAGGTGCAGATGTGGCTTGGATCCAGTGTTGCTGTGGCTGTGGCTGGCAGCTGCAGTTCTGATTGAACCCCTAGCCTGGGAACTTCCATATGCGTCTCTAAAAAGGATAAAAAAAAAAAAAGCCCAAAAAAATAATGCTCTGATATACCTGGATTTAACAAACGGTTTTGCTTCTCTGAGACTTATGGTAGGTAGTTAACTTTTCTAAGATTCACTGGTACTAGCTGAGTTTTTGAAATATTGCTTTACTCCCTGGTACATAGTCACTGCTCGGAAGACCTTCCAATGACTTTCCTGTCACCCCCACTTCATAAACTCCTCCCCTAGGATCGCCAGGGCCTCTAAGAGTTACAAACCGAATGCCCAGAACCCCATCTGTACTCAGCACTCTGCTCCTTCTGATGGGCCGATGCCCACACCACCTCTAATTTAGTGGGACTCCGCTCTCTGCACTTCCCTTTTCACTGGAATCTGGTTCTTCAAAGTCCTCACTGCCTTGGTAGCTCTCTGATGGTTCAGACATATGTTGTCTATTTTTTCCAGCTCTCCTGGCTGTTCTCGGTGTGTTGGAGAGCAATAAGCTAGTCCATCACTGCTAGAAGCAGGAACCATCTGTGGACTTATTATGTGAGACGGTTGAATTGCTATTTGATAGGCTACTAAGAGTTTGGTTAGTTGTAGCCCAAGGAATTCCCAGTGGATAAGCATGGTCTTGCTAGGACCCTGCCATGTGTGATCCAAGTTCATTTGATCTTTGTGACAACTTTGGCATGTGTGCTAAAGGACGGAGACTGGGCACGCTGACTTGACTGGAGGAGAGAGACATAAAAACAGAATCTTGGGATAAGTAATACTTCAGGGTAATCAGAGAAAGGTAATTTATTTAAATTATTTATTTATTTATTTTTTTATTTTTTAGGGATGCACCTATGGCATATGGAAGTTGAATTGGAGCTGCAGTTCCCAGCCTATGCCACAGCCATAGCAACAACAGATCCAAGCCAAGTCTGTGATCTACATCACAGTTTATGGCAGTGCTGGATACTTAATCCACTAAGTGGAGCCAGGGATCAAACCCAAATTCTAATGGATACTAGTTAGGTTCATTACCACTGAGCCACAATGGGAACTCCTAATTTTTTATTTTTTTAGGGTCACACATGTGGCATATGGAAGTTCCCAGGCTAGAGGCTTAATCAGAGCTGTAACTGCCTGCCTGCACCACAGCCATAGCAAGGCCAGATCTGAGCCGCGTCTGCGGACTCCACCACAGCTCATGGGCAAGGTGATCTCAACTAGCGAGGCCAGGGATTGAACCTGCGTCCTCACGTATACTAGTAAGATTTGTTTCTGCTGAGCCACAATGGGAACTCTCCCTAAATTTTTTTTTTATTTTTATGTTTTGTTTTCCAAAGGCTGAAGGAGTGGCTAATGTATTATACATGAGAAGTCTGTTAATCTTCAAAAATTTTCTTAACTGAAATTTAGTTGATTTACAATATTGTATTAATTTCAGGTGTACAGCAAATAACATATATATATGTTACTTTTTTTTCTTTTGTCTTTTTCCTTTATGTAGAGCTGCACCTGCGGCATATGGAGGTTCCCAGGCTAGGGGTCTAACAGGAGCTGTAGCTGCCGGCCTACACCAGAGCCACAGCAACACGGGATCCGAGCCGCATCTGCAACCTACACCACAGCTCACGGCAACGCCAGATCCTTAACCCACTGAGCAAGGCCAGGGATCAAACCCGCAACCTCATCGTTCTTAGTCGGATTCGTTAACCACTGAGCCACGAAGGGAACTCCTACTTTTTAAGATTCTTTTCCACTATAAGTTATTATAAGATATTAAGTATAGTTCCCTGTGCTATGCAGTAGGTCCTTGTTGTTTATTAATTTTGTATATAGTAGTGTGCATATTTTAATCCCAAACTCCTAATTTATCCCTTTCCCTCTTCCCCCAGAGAAGGATAATTTGTATTTCTTCATTCTGGAAAAAAAAAAAAAAACGGGGAAGAGATCCATAAAGTGTACAAACAAAGTGAAAAGGTTATTAGAGAGAAAACTTTGGAAGCTGCTGAGTGGTAATATTTCTAGCCCAAGTAAATAACTTGCTGGAAAACCCAAGAGGAAGGCATTTCGTCTTAACTTTGCCATTAAGCACAAAGCCGCAACCCTCAGCTCATGATTTATAACCCTGAGAACTCTGCAGATTTCATTAAAAAGTACTGAAGAAAGCCTGACACCTCCCATAGCCTGGGATATGGAGAGATAAGGGGCCTTTTCCAAGGTCAGACTCTAAGGCAGCAGGGAGCCCACGAATGTGAGGAGGTTAAAGGAGAAACACCACACACACACACACACACACGTACGTCTGTGCATGTGTGTGCACGAGTGATACGGGCAGTTGGTAGGCATAATCTATCTATTCTCATGCCCTCAGTGGAGGACGGTTTTTTTCAAAGATGGTCCCTCTATCGTGGCCCATCCTCCCCCGGGCTCTTCTTAGGATGGGCTTAGACCCTTCTCCATCAAGAGACGGGGATCTGTGCTCCTTCCCTTGGCATCCTGGGGGCCTGTGACTATGGTGGAAGAGACGCTATGTGACTCCCTAGACTAGGTCATAAAGGGCAATGCAGCTTCCCTGCCCTTTGTGTATTGATCTTGTATCCTACAGCTTTGCCAAACTCATTTATTAGCTCTAATAATTTTTTCGTGAACTAAAAAAAAAGTATTTTCTGTATATAACATCATGTCTTTGGCAAAAAAGATTTATTTTTTTTCTAATCTGGGTATATCTTTTATTTGTATTTCTTGCCTAACTGCCCTGGCTAGAACTTCCCATACATTTTAAGCAGGAGTGATGATAACAGCCATTTTTGTCTTTTTCCTGATCTCAGGGGGAAAATATTCAGTTTTGTTCACCATTAAGCATGATTTTGGCTGTGTGTTTTTCATTGATGTCCTTTATGAAGTTAGTGGCTCCAAGATTTTTTCAACACTATTGATTCTATGGAATGTAATTCATTTGTATTTGTATTTGTATGGCCAAGAATAATTTGTTTTGTTATCAGTTTTCTACAACTTACAGAGTTATAAACTAACTCCGAGTCAAAGAAAGATGAGAAAATCCAGAAGCAAGCTCTGGAAGGACACTCTAGACTCTCCTCCTCATCATTTCAAAGTCTTTCCCAATTTTCTCAAGTAACGTTCAATAAACTGTTGTTCAGTGAATGAACAGAGAACTAGAAACAAAGGAAAAACCTCTTTTAAGAACCATGTCAAATGCTGCTGTGAGGATGATAAGACTTGGTCCCTGGACCTGGTAACAGGGAGAATTGCGTTTGGTAAGTTGGAGGCTTTGGTGCAATTCTTTTGGGGAAAGCCCAGCTAGACTGGATTCAAGGAGAAATGGAAGCTGAGGATGTGGAGAGAAGTCAGGCAACGGTAAGCACTGTGAAGGGAAAAAAAAAAAAAAAAACTAGGACAAGGGAATAATTGAAAATCTCAGGAGTTCTCTGGTGGTGCAGCAGGTTAAGGATCCGGGCATCGTTGCTGCTGTGGCACAGTTTTGATCCCTGGCCTGGGAACTTTTATATGCCACAGGCACAACCAAAAATAAAGCGCTGGAATCAGTCACAAAAAATGCATCTGTATGCAGAGCATCCAAGGTAGAAGACAGAGCAAGGGAGAATCCAGGAGGAAGCCTGCAGGTGTGGCAGCAGCCGAGGGTCAGGACGGTGGCCGGTGGAGTCAGCGGCAAGGGGGTGTATTACAGTCTCAGCACTGGGTTGTGTACGGTCCTGTAGACCGTGGTAAGAATTCTGGATGTTATTCCATGTGAGATGAGATTGGCCTCAAAATGATTCAGTAAGAGGGCGGGAAGGAAAAAACTGGTGGGGGTGGGGGTGGGGGTGAAACAAGCTCTGCCAGGTGTTGATAATGGAAGGCGAGTTCGTTATTCTCTCCACTTTGGTGTGTCTTTATAAACTTTTTTTTCACTGTTCATATTTTTTTAATTTTTACATTATATCCAGCTTTACAGCATGGTTACAGGGTTACACATACATATATGGATTCATCACAAGAGGTTAGACATAGTTCCCAGTGTTATATGGTAGGATCTCCTTGCTTTTCTAGCCCAGAGGCAACAGTCTACAACTATTAACCCCAGACCCCCCCCAACATCCCGTTCCCTCCCCCACCCTTTTGGCAACCACAAGTCTGCTCTCCAAGTCCTTGATTTTCTTTTCTGCATAAAGTTTCATTTGTGCAGTATTTATAAACTTTCTTAACAAAACATTTTCTGAAGCCATAAAGAAAAATCATGGCCCCACCCCACTGAAAATCTTCTGTTACTTAAAAATATGTTTTTGAATAATTTGATACATTGTATAACAATTTTATCCTTCTGTTTCTTTAGTTTGCCCTTCCTAGATTTTTGTGTTGGGTGTTCAATTTATTTTGCTTTTTCATTTGTATTAAAAGTATTTAATAAGATTTGCCCCCTGATACCTGCTTTGGCTATCTATGCTCTAGAGATTCTGATAAGTCATTTAAAAATTACCATAATATCTGAGAAATTTTGCACTTTCTGTCGTTTTTTACATCACCTTTGACCAATGCGTTGTTTACCTTTTTAAAATTTTTGAGTGGAAGCACTTTTTCCTTTGATGGTTTTGTTATTGATTTCCAGTTTTATTGCATGGTGGTCAGAGATTACTGTTTATATTATTTCTGTATAGAGGGGTTTCTTTTTTTTATTTTATTTTTTTTTTATTTTTGCATTATAGCTGGTTTACAGATTTCTGTCAGATTTTCCAGCTGCACCATGTGGTGAGCCGATTACATGTACATATATGGATTTGTCACATGTAATTAGACATAGTTCCCCGTGCATTACAGTTGGAGCTCCTTGCTATTCCATAATTAAAGCACTAGTTATCCCCAGTCCCTCCCACCCCTCCCCCACCCCTCCCCCGCCCCCTTGGCAACCACAAGTCTGTTCCCCAAGTTCGTGATTTTCTTTTCTGTTGAGATGTTCATTTGTGCAGTGTTTTAGACTCCAGTTATAAGAGATTTCATATGACATCTGTCTTTCTCCTTCTGACTTGCTTCACTCAGAATGAGGGTTTCTAATTCCATCCATGTTGCTGCAAATG
>PVHT021183543.1:30750893-30805582 GCA_004024745.2 Catagonus wagneri | reverse complement strand
AGCTGTATCAGTTGTTTATATATTTTAGAGATTAAGCCCTTGTCAGTTGTGTCATTTGAAAAAATTTTCTCCCATTCTGTAAGTTGTCTTTTAGTTTTCTTTTTGGTTTCCTTTGCTGTGCAAAAGCTTGTCAGCTTGATTAGGTCCCATTGGTTAATCTTTGCTCTGATTTCTGTTGCTTTGGGAGACTGACCTGAGAAAACATTAGTAAGGTTGATGTCCGAGAGTGTCTTGCCAATGTTTTTTTCCAGGAGTTTAATAGTGTCTTGTCTTATATTTAAGCCTTTAAGCCATTTAGAATTTATTTTTGTGCATGGTGTGAGAGTGTGCTCCAGTTTCAGTATGGAGGGGTTTCTTAAAGATTGTTTTTTTCTTTTTTTTGTGATCAGACATGGTCAATTTTAATGTATCCTCCATGGCATTTGAAAAGGTGTGTCTTCTCTTTATGCAGTTCAGAGTTCAGTACACCTCTGTAACATCTACCTTATTGATGGTGTTATTTAAAAACCTCTAAATTGATCCCTAACTTTTTTTAGTTTTCTTGCTTAGTCTTCATTGTTAGGGCTTTTATATCGGCTGTATCTACTGCTAAAATGCATTGAGTTCAGATATCCATGCACTTAACTTTCACTTCTCTTCTAAAGTCTTGTGCAAAGGTCATCTTCTAAGTGAGGCTTACCTTGATCGTTATATTTGAAAGTACAAATTTCACCTCATTTCAGTTCTCCCAATCTCCTTTTTTCTGCTCTATTAACATTTGATGTAGTTTGTATATATATATATATATATATGTGTGTGTGTGTGTATATGTACATATATAATGCTTATATATGTATATACAATATGTACAATATATTATATTTTATGTATATATAATATATGTGTGCATAATATATTAAATAATGTTTATATATAATCATAATATACATAATATATAATGTATCATATATTATGTATGTAATATAAATTATATATTGTGTATATATGTAGACATTATATATGAATATATAGTATATAATATAATATATTATAGATGTTTCTATATATAGATATATATATCTTAAGAGACTACCATTGAACACTTATATGCCACCAAATTGGACAACCTGAAAGTAATTGATAGATTCCTAGAAACAAACAACTTATTAAGACTGAATCATGAAGAAATAGAAAATTGGATGAACAAGTAAGGACACTGAATCAGTAATTTAAAAAACCTCCCACAAAGGAAAGCTCAGGATCAGATGATTTGAACCCTACCAAACACTTAAAGAAAAATTAACTCCAGTCCTTCTCAAACTCTTGCAAAAACTGAAGAGGAGAGACTACTCCCAAGAGTATTTCACAAAGGAAATACCTGTAGAAGCTACAAGAGTAAACTAAATACTTGGCTTTCAGGAAGTGCAGGCGGGTGTAAGAGGGCCAGGAGGTGGAAGCTCATCACAGGCCAGTCAACTAATCCCCCCTTCTCTAGTTCTCCCTTCCTCCCTCTCATTGCTGTTCTCAGGCTGTCTGATTCATCTTTATTTCTCTGCAAACACTCCTTTCTCTGACTCTCAGTGTTCATGGCTAATGGTGAAGATGTCAGAGGTTCAGAGGTAGCACACCCTATGATCAAACCTCCAGCGAGATTCCAGTTCCCAGTTCTTCTAAGAGAGATTATCTCATTGGCCTGGTTTGGCTTCACTGCTCAAGCCAAAGGCAACCATCTATGACTATGCAGGTTGTGGTGGTGGTGGTGGTGGTGGTGGTTATGGCTTTGCAGGCTATAAACAGAACATACACTGGGAACTGGAAAAACACGCCAAAGGGCACCAGCACGTCTCTGCATATTACTTAGGTATCTACATAGACAATACTGATGGCCCAGCTCAATCTGGGCAAATTTCAATGCATTTTCTTACAATTTGCTCAGCTTAGTGGTGACTTATGGATTGCAGAGTGATGAGGAAAGTCTGGTGATCTGTGGTTTACGGCAAAGAAAGCTGTTTGGATACTTAAGCTGTATCAATATGAGGCAGGGAAAAGCATGATTTAAATGGTGTTATGAAGATAATTTTAGCATCTATTGTACTGAAGTAAAAAAGAATAACTTTTGTTTTTTATTTATTTTTGTTTTTTAAATTTTTCGCTTTCTAGGGCGGCAGGTGTGGCATATGGAATTTCCCGCTAAGGGCTGAATCGGAGCTGCAGCTGCCAGCCTAAGCCACGGCCACAGCCATACCAGATCCAAGCCATGTCTATGACCTACAGCACAGCTCATGGCAATGCCGGATCCTTAACCCCCTGAGAGAGGCCAGGGATCAAACCCACAGCCTCATGGATATTAGATTCATTATCGCTGAGCCACACCGTGATTTCCCAAACTTTTGTTTTTAGATGATAAGGAAGAGATAAATGCAGTTCTCAAAAACTGATTTTTTTCCCTTCTCAGGGTTAAGCTCTTGAAAATTGCTTATACATACACCTATGAAAAAAATCATTTATTGTATTCTGGTGGGCCATTCAACAAATTATTAATGAGTAGCTGCTATTTGACATACACTCCTCTAGATGCTGAGACTATATCTGTGAACAAAGTGGGAAAAACTCTCTATTTTCTTTCCTTTCTTCTCCTTCTCCTTCTCTTCCTCCTCCTTCTTCTTTTTTGGCTGCACCTGTAGCGTGTGGCAGTTCCTGGACCAGGAATCAAACCGGTACCACAGTAGCAACACGAGCACTGCAGTGACAATGCTGGATCTTAACCTACTTTATCACAAGGGAACTCCAAGAGTTTCTATTTTCATGGAGTTTGCATTGTAATGAGAAATTCAGAGCAATGAAAAGGTAAAATATAAAGTGAAGTAGATAGTGGGGTGATAAGTATGAATAAAATAAAATAGAGCAGAAAATATAATAGGGAAAAAAAACCCAAACTGATTTTTTTAAAACTCTGTTTGTTTTTATTGCCCTTATTTCAAGCTTGAGAAGATAGAGAAATTTAGAGTTGTTGAGAGGTGTGAGAGAAAGTCAGTCCTTTTTTGGGGAAAACATGACTATTGAAGACAATCTTAAAGAACAAAAACCAGTTTATAAGGTATGTCATGAGCAGTTAATTCTAAGCATAGGGGGAGGCAAGAAATATTGCTGAAAGGTAAGAAGAAATAAATGAGAAGTGTGAGAAGCCTATTTGGTGCAATTTAAAAATACATATAAAGGGAAAGAAAAAATCGATTCAGCTTTATTCTTCAACTTCATCGGGAAGGAAAATAAAAGCAATTTTTGAAAATAGCCAGAAAGTTTTTTAAAGAGAAAGAACAAGGGGGATAACGTGTTTCTCCTAATCTAAAAACAATCCAGATAACTATAAGAATTAAGGTCAGTTTGCAATGGTCAAAAACCTGACAGAGAGATGAAATAAAATAAAGTCTTGAAAGAGACCCTAGGGTTTTTTTTAGAAGTTTCAAAATAGGATAAAGGAAATATCACAGTCAATGGTGAAATAGTATGGGTGGGAAGTCAGATCCTTGATTTTCATTATATGCTCAAATAAAATCCAGCACAAAGAAATTAATGGAAACAAAACGAAGAAGTAATGCTTTTCAGAGAAACTAGGAAAACAGCAGGTGGATTTTAGCTGGATTTGGATGAGAAATGACTTCCTTACTATAAAAGCAAGGGAAGAAATCACACTTGCTCAGGGTCCCTCTTTGCTGGGTCCCTCTACGTTGGGAAGAGCTAGCTGATCACAGAGTGAGAGAGAGCTGGCCTTCTTTCCCCTGAAGAAACTGTCTTCTGGACAGGTCTGGACTGGCAGGATCAGGACCTGATGGCTCGGAACTGTGTTTCTCACACTGTGATCAGTAGACCAACTGCCTTAGGATCTCCCATGAATAGTTGTTAATGAAGAAATCAAGGGAGGGAGGGAGGAAGGAAGTGAGGAAGGAATGGAGGAAGGAAGGGAGGGAGGGAGTTATAAAGGATGGAGGGAGGAGGAAAGAAAAGGAAGGAAGGAAGAATGAAGAAAAAAAGGAAGACACTTTATTTTATTTTTAAAATTTTATCTATTTTTATTTTTTTGTCTTTTTGCTTTTTCTAGGGTCGCACTCACAGCATATGGACGTTCCCAGGCTAGGGGTCTAACAGGAGCTGTAGCCGCCAGCCTACCACAGCCACAGCAATGCGGGATCTGAGCCGCATCTGCAACCTACACCACAGCTCACGGCAATGCCAGATCCTTAACCCACTGAGCAAGGCCAGGCATTGAACCCTCAACGTCATAGTTCCTAGTCAGATTTGTTAACCACTGAGCCATGATGGGAACTCCTAGAAGACACTTTTTTTAAAAGATTAAAAAGAAATTTAGATTATGTCTTAGATAAACTGAATTAAAATCTCTAGAACTATAGCTCAGGACTCCATACATATATTTAACACATGTATTAAACACACTCTCTTTTTTTTTATTTTTTAGAGCTACACCCTAGGCATATGGAAGTTCCTAGGCCAGGGGTTGAATCCAAGCTGCAGCTTCGACCTACACAGGATCCTTTAACCCACTGTGACACATGTCAAAATTTTTGTTTTCAATCTATTGTGCTGTAAATATTGATCCTCAATATTGGTCCTCAACCATTTTGAGGTGTAAATTCATCCTTTGAACAAAAACCTTGAGAAATGCTGTTTTAGGGTGCAACTCAATATCACACTCCACCAGGAGGTGGCGCCACGAAGACGAGCTACAGGCTCCCCAGCCGCGCAATAAATGTGAGGCTTCAGTTTCAGCGGCAGAAATAATTAGTACCTTACACGATTCCCCTAAGGAGTCTAGAGTTTTGTACATGAGTTGACAGCGAGGAAGAAGACGATAAAGAGAAGACCACCTCTAAGTCTTAATAAAGCCCAGAAGAACTTGTGATTATCCCTAGGGAGGGAAAGAAGAACAACTAGAACAGAGGCTGGTCCCAAAGCTGCAGGGATGAAGTAAGGACTGTTTAGTCGCACCACTTGGACCATCTGTGCTAGACCCCGAGGCTGGAAAGCATCTCTCGGTTCCTTAGCTGTTAAGTGACAGCAGCTTTTCCCTGAAGGAAACCCTTCCACTGCTATGGTCCCTTTTTACACAAAGAGAATGGATTTCTTACTGTGAAGGTACAGTTACTGTGAGACTTGGCCCTGACCTCTCGTCCTCCACTGTCCACGAGCTCAGTTTCTCTCACCAAGTTCCCAGAAGCAGTTCTCTGTGTGATAATGCATAACCCTGTAGCTGTGGTATACGTAGAAATGCCGGCTCCTTAATATCATGAACTGTATCTAATACAGTACAGATTCAAGTAGTTTGTTCCTTGGGAAATCTGTTCCGAAAAAGCCACATCATTCCAAAAGCATAGTCCTACCAACTGGAATAGGACTGTGATTACGGGAGGCTAAACTCTGGAAGGTCTCCATGAACAATGCTCTGAAATGTTGATACTTCCCCTCTGTGTATTGTTGTCAGCGCACTCAGAGAGAATCCGTTCCTTCTGACTTCCGGCTGCTCTGAAATCTGAAATGTGAGGGTATCATTACTGTACTAAGCTTCATGTCTGGAACCGAGTCACTGCCTTCACTGACCTTTCCATTCTGTTCCCTGTTCTGCGTCTGACTCCTGTTCGCTGCGTTGGCTCAGGCCCAGGACTTTGTTCCTTCCCGTTTTCTTTCCCCACTTTCCTCAAGGGAATCCCTGTGCCTTGTGCTGGTTTAATACCCCCAGCCTTGTTCTGCATGAGTCACAGTCACTGCCTGACACCCACCGCTGGATGAGAAAAGGCAAGTGGCTGCTTCTGCACCTGCAGACAAAGAACCCCAGATGGACCTGGCGTGTATGAGAGAAGAGCGTTTAGTTTCCTGGAGGTGGCTTACTTATCACAATCCCTTCCCCACCTTCCAGAAAGCCAGGGAAACCAGACTGACCGTAGCTGGTCAACATCCACGACCAAATCTAAAAGACTGAGAATTTCTGGAGGCTTCAGTTTGTGGAGACTTCTCAGCCGCCAGGCTCTGGCTGCCCTCCTCCCAGCCTCTGAATTGCCCCACAATATATGAACCTCAGTTCCTTCTTTGCATTTTACCAGAAGCCCACCTATGCAGCTCCGTGAGCATTGTACACGTCTGGGATGTTTTAGGGCAGTTTAGAGGAGGACAGCTAGAGAAATCACATTGCCACAGAGCCACAGCTCTACCATTTTCCTTTGCCAGGTCCTCCCCACCTGTTCCCAGCCGCCTTCCACCTTGCCTACTCTTTTCTCCCCATCTTTCTTTTGCTCCCTTTCCTCATCTCTCCCCTTTCTTCCTGGACTGTCCATCCTTTTCCTTCTTTAGGAAGAAAAGATGCTTTTGCCTTCTTCTGCAGCTTGACCCTAGGAAGCACTCCCTCCTTTAAGTTCTCACCATTCATTCTTTCATCCTGGTATCTACCTGGTTACCTTTATCCTGATATATCGTCCTGGTATATGTCTTTTCATGTATACATATGGAGCTCTTTTTGGCTAAATAACTGCTGACACATTTTCTACCTCGTTATTATTTTCAAATGCAATTTCTAGTCAGTGGGGATCCCACAAGCAGACCCCAAGTCAGGAGTTTTCACTAAAGTAGCTTTTTGGGAGATAACAGTGAAAGGAGTAAAAACAATAAGAGAATACGGAGCACTGACAGATGAAAACGCTAGAACATCTGTGTTCAAGTCTTTACGTGATACATGCTTTCATTCCTCCTGGGAACTGCCTGGCAGCAGAATGGCAGGGCCATATCTGAGATTTGGGTTTAATTATTTTAAGAAATTGCTAGGCTTTTCCAAAGTGGTTGTGACCTTTTCCATTTGTGCCAGGTGCACGTGTGTGCAGGGCCCAGTTTTCCAAGATCTGTGTGCTGAAAAGCATAAAGCAGTGCCCAGAGAAGTTAAAGAAGAGATGACAGGAGTTCCTGCTGTGGCTTAGAGAGTTAAAAAACCGACTAGTATCCGTGAGGGTGCGGGTTCTATCCCTGGCCTCACTCAGTGAGTTAAGGATCCAGCGTTGTTGCTGTGAGCTGTGACGTAGGCTGCAGATGTGGCTTGGATCGGGTGTTGCTGTGGCTGTGGCTGTGGCTTAGACCAGTGGCTATGGCTCCAATTTGACTCTGAGCCTGGGAACTTCCATATGCCCCAGGTACAGCCCTAAAAATACGAGAAAAAAAAAAAAGGGGGGGAGGATATATGTGTGTTCATGGGTCACGAGGCTAAGAGTGTTAAGATGTCAGTTCTTCCCAAATTGATGTGCAGATTCAACGAAATTCCCATCAAAATCCCCAAAAACATTTTTGGGAGTAAAAAAGTTGGTAAGCTGATTCTAAAATACATACAGAAATGCAAAAGACGTGGTATAAAATAACCCTGAGAAAGAACAACAGAGTTGAAGGGTTAACTTGACTTGATTTCAAGAATTCTCATAAATCTGGGCACCGTTTACAAATTCTGATGCTCAGTCCACGCTGCAGATGGTTTAAATCTCAGTCTCTAAATGTAGAGCCCAATCGCTGGAGGTTTTGAAGTTCTCTCAGCGCAACCTATGCTGAAAATCCCTTTCGGAATATTCTTAAGTGAACATATGACCACTAGGGAGCATCCTAAGCTTATGGCAGCCGAGGAATTGCACTTGCCTCTCAATAGAGGGTCACCCAGACGTTCTGTAGCCTAAATTTTTCAAATAATCAAATAATGTGGGGAAAAAGAAGAATGAATAAAGAAAATAAGGCTGATAGTCGCTACCTCTGGTAGTATTTTAAAAAATGCATTCTTTATTAAGGATGTGGATTGAGGTCGCCTTTATAGAGTTTTGTTTGTTTGTTTTATTGTATTTTATTTTTTTCCCCTTTTTGGTCGCCCCATGTCGTATGGAGTTGCTGGGCTAAGGATCAGATCCCAGTTGCAGCTGCAACCTAAACCACAGCTGTGGCAACGCTGGGTCCCTAACCCACTGTGCCAGGCCAGGGATTGAACCTGCAATGCAGGGCGCTCCAGAGATGTTGCACAACAATGGTAACTCTTTTATTGGTTTTTGATTCTGTTGGTTTTTGATTCTGTGTTGATGGCCTCTCCGTGTGAAAAGGAGCACTTACTACTTACAGATTCTAAAATGATCTGGGGAGCTAAGAGAGTTTTAGACTTTGGAACCTCATAAAATCTGGCTCTAGTTTAACCTTCTGCGGTTTCTTAAGCCCTTCCAGACCCCTGTAAAAACTCACTGTTTCAGCCACCCCGCTCTAGTCTAATCACCGTTTTCCAAATTGCTGTCCTGCTCCCTCTGACCTTGGAGTTCCCCAGACAAGGAACGTTCAAGTCGCCCCTCCCCATTATATCTTCTGATTCCCTCCAGCCCCGGGGACCCCTCCCCCTCAGAGTCCTGTAACACTTCTTCTCAGGATACTTCGTGGGAACTGCACTGCCGTGGGTTATCATATCCCCCTCCCCCAGCCCTGTAATCTTGAATTGCTTCATGCTTCATGCTCTGAGTCTCTACCTTTAATCTAATGACCCTTGGTAGTGCTTGCCTGTAGATGGTTGATTGATATTTGCTTGATGAATTAAATTAATATGATTAGGGAGTTCCTGTTGTGGCTCAGCAGGTTACCAACCCGACTAGTATCCATGAGGATGTGGGTTCTATCCCTGGCGGCATTGCTGCAAGCTTCAGTGTAGGACTTAGATGCAGCTTGGATCCCTCAGTGCTGTGGCTGTGGCTGTGACCGGCAGCTGTAGCTCCGATTCGACTCCTAGCCTGGGAACTTTCATATGCTATGGTGTGGCCCTAAAAAGATAAAAAGAAAGAAAAAAAAAAAGAAACCTCTCTTATAGAGCAATATGTTAAATGAATGTTTTTCTTTAAAGGTCAAGTGAATCCTTTCTTTTTCTTTTTATTAAACAATTCAAATCTTTAGCAAAACTTCTAAGCCGCTATCTTTGAGTGCAAGGTCATTGGGAAACCTGAGACCAACACCAGTGCTTCTCAAACTTAGGCGTCAGAATCACCCGGAGGGCTTGTTCAACTCGGACCACAGGGCTCTTCTCCCAGAGATGCTGATGCAGATGGGGGCCAGAGCCTGTGTTTCCAGGAAGTTTCCAGGTGGTACTGATGGTGCTGGTGTGGGATGCTTCTTGGAGAACTACTCCCTGGTAAGAGTATGATTTTTGGATGCTTTGAGGGTTTGAAACGGGTGAGTGACCGTCTTGGAAGGAGTGGATGCAGTCTGGGTGAAGCAGGAAGAGTGCCGTGTGTGCTCATGGGGTGAGGGGCCCGTGGAGGGGAGAAGAGAGAGTGGGCTATGTGTGGATGCTGAAGGCAGAGCCTGAGTGGCAAGTGACTTGGATGTCCCACCTCTCTTTGCCAGCAGCTGCAGCCATCACCCTCTGGCTTGCTGACGTTTTCTGGAGCCAGGACTTTCCCCTGAATCAGCAGGGTCTGCTCCACTGCACACAGGGAAAGTAGCACCCTTCGTGGCAGTGTCTACCCATGGGGGGCCCCTGAGGACATTCCCAGGCTCCCTGGTCTCCACGTGGTTTCCAGTGGCTTGAGAACCTGCTGCCCACAGCGGGGACCCACTCACTGCATCCCACCTGATCTGCCATTTCCACCTTTCCTGTCCCACCCGCTCTTCTCTCTCCATCCTGTTTCTTGGCATCACCTTCCAATTAAAACTACCTGTTTCCCACACTTGCCTCAGGGGCTGTTTCCAGGAAATTCAGCCTAAGTTGTGCACTCAAATCCCAGCCTGCTACTCACCTGAGTGAGCCAGGAGTGGACTAAGTCTCTGGAGGTCCGTTTTCGCATCAGTCCCACGGGGACCTCGCTCCCTACGTCTTATTGCCAGATGGACTTCTCCCAAAATGGACTAGGAGGGTACTGAGGAAGCACTCTGGGCCAGTGCCTGGCAGCGGGTTACAGGAGCCCAGGAGAATTTAGTCCCCTCGTTGCCTGAGGCTGGCTGCAATGCAGCCTGGGAGGAAGAGCATAGAAGCCTGAGGACAGAATTAATTTGTCACATCCACGATGCACGCGGGCAAGGAGCTTGCATCCCCACAGTGATGTGGGCCTGAGTGGGTGGATGGCGTCTCTATTCCCCGGGGACGCAGCACTGAAAACGCAGGTGGTGGCCTTGGATGCTTTGAGCTGCCCCGCTTGTGTCCTGGGATTTGAAAATCCTCATCCGCAGCACCTTCTCCCTCAGTGGCGGCATTTTGAGGGGAGGAGATTGCTTATCTGACCACACGTGCCTCCTGCCTTTCTTCCCACCCCATCCCTCCATTTCATTGCAGGAGGTGTATTTGTCATTTTTATTATTCCGGTTGTTGTAGAGCAGAAATATAAACGAGATGGTCCGCATTCACTGGCTTGTTGGACGGTGGGTCTCTTTAATTTATTTATGGTTTGGTTAAAATCCTGTAAAGTGGAAAAAAAGGGCAAAAAACTTTTAAATCAATTTCAGAATCCTTCACCCAGCAAGCCCCTCAGGTCCCAGCGGCCCCAATCCTAACACGATGTTGAAATAGAATCAGACAAGAGGCATCGATGGGGAGAGAGGAGGAATGTGGGCCGCCTCTTCCCTCTCCGTCTACTTGGTGTGAATTTTCAGGCAGGCTCCGTCTGTGGGGATATGTTTCTAAGAACATTTGCTGCAGGAAGATGCCTGTGAAGGGCAGAGGTCGTGTGAGACTGAGAAAGATAATAGGAAAAAGCGGGACACGCAAGAGAATCCAAAACCAACATGCGTTTAGGGTGCAAATCAATGTTTTGCAACCAAAATAATTTTAAAAGAGTTTTTGGGTGAATTTTGACTCAAAGAACAGCATCTTTCTTCTAATAAAATTTTGCATGTAATTTAGGGCTTGGAGCTGTGGACCCTGAAGTGGGCTTTTCTACCATTTCAACCCTCGACTCTTCCTCTGTCCAAAGATCCTGCATGAGCTGGTGACTAACTCTCTGGCTTCTAGCAGGGCGGTGGAATTTGACAGTGGGTCAGGGAGATGAGGGCCCATTTGAAATAGACAAATGGAATCTGAGATGCAATTAAAAGCTGCAAAGCTGAGGTGAATCGGTTCCACCTTTTGTGGATCATGGCAGCCTGTTTCCTCAGCCACCGTAGACGCCAAGCTCCGTGTGTCCAGGACTCACATCTGGTACATTGTCAGTTTTTGCACAGCACCTCTGGACCTTGGAAAGATCTCTTCTTATGAAAATAGTTAACCTTCAGATTTTTTGCATAACATCTTTGCTATACAGTGTGTACTTGTGTATATAAGCAAGATGTCAAGTATCAGATATAGACGTGCATCCATACACAGGAGAGAGAGGGAGAGAGAGAGAGAGAGAAGGAGAGAGAGGGAGAGAGAGGGAGAGAGGGAAAGCACAGTCCTTAAACACAAAGCCCAGAAAATTGCATTTAATATCAGTTGGCCCAAGGAGTTGGTCACTAAAACTTTGTGAACAGGGTATTGCTAAAGCCAGCCTTCGCTTTCAAGAAATTTGCTGCGGTGGTGAATGGATTACTTGTCTAAGAATTGGCAGTTTGGGGAGTGGCCATCGTGGCTCAGCAGTTAACGAACCTGACCAGTATCCATGAGGACTTGTGTTTGATCCCTGGCCTCGCTCAGTGGGTTGAGGATCCAGCGTGGCCGTGTGCTGTGGTGTAGGTCACAGATACAGCTTGGATCTGGCATTGTTGTGACTGTGGTGTGGGCTGGCGGCTGTAGCTCTGATTCCACCCTTAGCCTGGGAACTTCCAAATGCCTCGGGTTCAGCCCTAAAAAGACAAAAAAAAAAAAAAAAGGAATCGGCAGTTTGGGGACTGGTGATCAGAAGCAGAAATGAGAGTCTGAAAGCTCCTGAAGATTACCTGGATAAGAAAGAAGAAGAGCTTACTCAGAAGTCCCAGCACTAGTAACAGACAAGAATGAGTCAACACGCTGGAGAGACACTGAAGGAGGAGGGTGCCTGCGACCTAGTGGTTCCCCGGGGGGAGCAAAAGGAAGGCGCCACAGGTAATTTGGCAGTGCCATGTCTGTTCATCCATCTCAAGTCAAGACCACATTAAAAGGTGGCCACACCCAGTTGTTTGTAGTGTAGGAAAATTCTCTGGAGGAATGTTCTGTGTCTTCCAGCCTCTGAAATCCTAATGTTCTCTATACTGTCCATTCCCACAGGCAGTAGGACTTCTTCCTTACAGGTAATCCATGTGAAGCATCGGTTTTATACCAAAGTATTTTTTTTTCATTTTTAATTAAAGTATAGTTGATTCACAGGGTTGTGTCAATTTCTGCTGTGCAGCATAGTGACCCAGTCGTATAGATATAGATATATAGATACACATTCTTTTTTTCACACTATCTTCCAGCATGGTCTACCCCAAGAGATTGGACATAGCTCCCTGTGCTGTACAGCAGGACCTCATTGCTCATCCAGTCTAAATGTAATAGTTTGCATTTACCAACCCCAAACTCCCAGTCCCTCCCACTTCCTCCACAGGTCTGTTCTCCACATCTATGAGCCTGTTTCTGTTTAAGAGGTCTTCCTCTCTCTCTCTGCAGATCTGATCAAATGAAACCAAATTCCATCTTTGTTTTTTTCTCTCTTTTAGGGCTGCACCTGCAGCATATGGAAGTTCCAAGGCTAGGGGTTGGATTGAAGCTACAACTGCCGGCCTACGCCACAGCCACAGCAAGACGGGATCTGAGCTGCATCTGTGACCTACACCACATCTCACAGCAGTGCCAGATCCTTGACCCACTGAGCGGGGCCAGGGATCCAACCTGCATCCTCATGGATACTAGTTGGGTTCTTAACCCCAAATTCCATCTTACACAGAGTCTATTCAATATTGAAAATCTGCCCTCTACTTATAAAATGCATCTGTGTGAACCAGTCTACAAAACAGATACAAAAGTATTTTATCTCATCGGTAAAGAGGGCAGACTTTTAACATTGAATAGACTCTGTTTAAATTACTTAATGAATTTTATTACATTTATATGTGTACAACAATCACCACAACCAAATTTTATAGCATTTCCATCCCAAACCCTCAGTGTATACCCCCAACCTCCAACCTGTCTCATTTGGAAACCTTAAGTTTTTCAAAGTCTGTGAGTCAGTATCTGTTCTGCAAAGAAGTTCATTGTGTCCTTTATTTAAATTCCACATGTAAGTGATAGCAATTGACGCTGGTGTCTCATTGTCTGACTGACTTCACTTAGCATGATAATTTCTAGGTCCATCCATGTTGCTGCAGAGGCTGTTATCTCTTTCCTTTTAATGGCTGAGTAATAGTCCACTGTGCATTTGTACCACATCTTCTTTATCCACTACTCTGTCAATGGACATTTAGGTTGTTTCCTTGTCTTGGCTGTCGTATATGTACAGCATGGAGAACATGTATCTTTTTGAGTTATGGTTTTCTCTGAATAGATGCCCAGGAATGGGATTTGAATAGACTCTGTTTAAGATGGAATTTGGTTTTACTTGATAAGATCCACCGAGAGAGGGCAGATGGCCCCTTCATCTTTGGGATGGGAAGATGGTGCACACAGAAGACCCTATCTCTAGCCCCAAGCCCTTTAGGAATGGCAGGACCTGAGGAGAGGATAAGGTGTCCGCATGCATGCCTTTGAAGCCTGGGCCGTGACCACTGTGGTCTTGGGGATTAGAGGACAGGAGCCTCGATTGTCCAGTTTGTGGTCGATGGGGTGGACACTTAGGAGGGACAACCTTGCAGTTTTCCTGAGCCAGGCTCCCTTCTTATTTTCTTGCTGTCACATAAGCAAAGCTCTGGCTTCTCTGTGATCGAACAGAGAGGGTGAGGAAGCCCCACCAAGGACTGATATTGGATGGATATCTTACTGCTCTTTGTAAATGGAAGCTAGGGGCCAGGCTTAATTTGCTTTAAAGAATAAAGAAATAGGGTGATTCATCTACTCCAATACTGTAGGCCACAAAAACGTATTACTATGATTAAAATGCAGGGCCCTGCACTTTTATTGGGCTAATTTTTTTAGAGGTGTTTTCTGTAGCTGACTTAATTGGATTTACCTTGCAGCGAAACTCTCAGCTTCCCGGGCTGGCTGATGCTAGAGTGGAAATCTATTACTATCTGTGCTGTCAGTGACTTAGGAAATGGAAAATATGGCGTGGGTCATTTTTTTGACCCTTGTGAACAGTGCGTACGCCTCTAAAGGTAAGCTCTTTCTGAGTTTCGCTCGTGGTAGTTCCATGCCTGTTGTGCCACACCGGAGATTAACACTGGGGAATTCCTACATGGGCGTAATTCCCTTTTTAGGGAGATGTGAAGTGAGCCAGCGTGGAACTCCTTGTTGGGAGATGGGGATGAACCCAAGCATGAGTCTGAAGCATGTTCTGAGCCTAAGTGCAGGTCAAGGGGCAGAACAGCAGACATTATCCAGTAAAACCTGAATGGTCAAGCCCAGGACTCCAGGCTGCTCAAAGTGCGGGGATGACGGCTCAACCCACATGCTCGCCGAGGGCACCGCCATGTTTTCTTCAGCTTGTCTTAGGAATGCCTTCCATCTGCCCTCATCTGCGATTACAAGAGTCATATATGAGTGTGCCCTATTCCCGCTAGAAATCGCTCCGTTTTGAGAATTCCCCCTTTGCAGGTCTTCTGTACCTTTAAACCAGCACCTAGTTTCATTAAGTCAAGAAGTGCATTTTATACTTTATCATCAGTGGAGTGTCTGACACGCTTGGGAAATTCCTGTGGAATTGATGAAATACAGAGGTTGTTTGTGAGTGTTCGAGAGGCTGAACTGATGATAAACCCATGGCCTCATTGTGTGGAAAGAGCTCATTTCAGCCTTACCTTGACCTATGCAGTTAGTAAGATCATCTCTGCTGAAGAGGAAAGCTACTTTCAGACCAGAAAGAAACAGGAAACATTTTTTTTTCTCTCTCTCTTTTCTACTGAAGGAAAAAAAAAGGGTTTGACAACCCCTTTACCCTTTAATTCTCTAAAAAAATTTTTATTAGAGTTGATTTACAGTGTTGTGTTAATTTCTGCTGTACAGCGTAGTGACCCAGGCGTACATAGATATATAGTCTTTTTCTCCTACCATCATGGTCTACCCCAAGAGACTGGATATAGTTCCCTGTGCTGTAAAATAGGAACCTCATTGCTTATCCATTCTAAATGTAATAGTTTGCATCTGCTAACCCCAAACTCCCAGTCCATCCCACTTTCTTCCCTCTCCCCCTCGGCAACCACAAATCTATTCTCCATGTCCGTGAGTCTGTTTCTGTTTCAGAGATAGGTTCATTTGTGCCATATTTTATTTATTTATGTATTTATTTACCTTTTTTAGGGCCACACTCACGGCATATGGAGGTTCCCAGGCTAGGGGTCTAATCGGAGCTGTACCTGCTGGCCTATGCCACAGTCACAGCAACGCCAGATCCAAGCCGTGTCTGTGACCTATGCCACAGTTCACGGCAATGCTGGATCCTTAACCCACTGAGCGAGGCCAGGGATTGAACCTGCAACCTCATGGTTCCTAGTCAGATTTGTTTCCACTGCACCACGATGGGAACTCCCAGTGCCATATTTTAGATTCCACATGTAAGTGATATCATATGGTATTTGTGTTTTTCTTTCTGACTTCACTTAGTTCTTTAACCGTGACATAGAAAGATATGGCCTTATCCTATGGAATGCAGGGTTAATTCTTTAAAATTTTCTCTCTCTCTTTCTCAAACCAACCAGCCTCCAGTCACCTAAATGGTAAAACTATTTGCTTAGAATTTTATGCCAGGATTTCTGAATAAAACCCAGGATTCTACACTAAGTTTTTCATTGTTTTGTTTTGTAGAAGACAACTTTTTTTTTTTTGTCCCAGGAGAAATCTTAGACTAATGAGTAGAAGTTATTTTAGGAGGCAGGCTTAAATCTGATTTGTGAAAGATCTTTAAAATTGCATAATTATGTATTTATCACATACTCTGTATTTTTAAAAAATCGCCTTTTTTTGGTTTGTCTTTTTAGGGCAGCAACCATGACATATGGAGGTTCCCAGGCTAGGAGTCGAATCAGAGCTGTAGCTGCTGGCCTACGCCACAGCCACACCACAGCTCATAGCAACACACTGGATCCTTAACCCACTGAGAGAGACCAGGGATCGAACCTGCGCCCTCATGGATATTGGTCAGATTCATTTCCACTGAGCCGTGATAGAAACTCCAAAAAAAAAGTCACTTTCTAGAGCAGTCTTTATAGTATGATACTCTTTTTATCAAAAGGAAAACGTGCATATATGCACTGTTAAAAAAGTTTGATAAGCTGAGTTCGTTTTTAGTGTTTTAATGTTTTTCTTTCTTTTTACTTGTTTAAGTTTTCTTACATTTATCCACGAGTCTGCATTTCTTGTGTCATAAAAATAACAAGGTGGAAAAGTAAAAGGACTTACTAATAGTTAGAGCTGTTCAAAGGTGGGGCAGACTATCAGGCAATAAAGCACCCATCAGCAGAGGTAGTGAGCAGAAGTGAGAAGGTTAATTGACAGAAATTCCACAGAAGTCTCCTTTCCACTTAGCTGCCCCTGGGAGAAGATTGCCTCTAATTCCCAGCTCAGCCCCGAGGTCTGTAACTTAGAATTCCTCTCATATGGCTTATATTTTTTCAAAGCCAATTATAAATGCTCTGACAGTCATGGCTCCTGGTCACTTGAAGTGAAGAGAGTGCTAGGATATTTTTAACCAGTGTTAAACTTCAAATACCTCCATAGGTATTTCTTCCTATGTGAGCAAAATGAAAAGGTACCATTTTGTGTAGAAGCTGAGCTGGTTGCACGGTAATGGTCAACCCCGCTCTCCCGGCCCCCGCCACCTTCCAAACAGATCTGCCTCCTTCTGGCAGCTCTGTTTTATCTTCCACAAAGTGAGCCTCTTAATGGCAGATTGCTAACTTCCCAACGAAGTAAATAAAATAATTGACAAATAAAGTATAACCCAGGAGTCCTGGTCACCGTCCAGCGGTAACGAATCATCTGACCAGTAACCATGAAGAGGCAAGTTCTATCCCTGGCCCCATGAGCTGTGGTACAGATCCCAGGGGCAGCTCGGATCCCACATTGCTGTGGCTGTGGCACAGGCTAGTGGCAACTATAACTCCAAAATGACCCCTAGCCTGGGAACCTCCATATGCCACGGATGCAGCCTCCCCAAAAAAGCTGACCACACACACACAAAAAAGGATAACCCAGATTTTCCTAGCACGACTCAATCTATCCTTTTTTTTTTTTTTTTTAACCTGAAAACATTTTAGCTGGCAGTGATCTTCCTATCCAGACAGGCTTTTAAAAGGAAGGGGGAGACCCCAGCACAGGGCCTGTCCCTGGGGAAGCCATCAGTTCAGTCACTCTAGCTGGAGGAAACACCTTTCTGTAGAAATGAGCAAAGCTATTTGTAGAGGATCAAAGCAATGCTTCCTCAAGGGGCAGACGTGGGCTGAGGGATTTTGCAAGAGATCCCAACCATTTCGTGGGTCCCCCCGCCCGATTCTCACCTTGTGAAATGAAGGGAACTCTGTGAATAGAAACACCAACTCATAAAGCCCCAAATGTGAAAGAAAAAGCACAAAATACTGAGTACATTTTCTTCACATTCCTCCAGTGTTTTCTCTTAGGACAATTGGTTAGGCTGGTAGGACCTGAAGGGCCAGCTGCAAAGCTGCCATTTCTGTTGCTGTCCAGCCACCCTGTGCTTGTCCTGAGTAATCAGAACAAATGGGGAGCTTGGCAGTTACTGCAGCAGAGAAAGTAGTCAGCAGAGCGTTCTCCTCAAGTAACCCCAGACTTGTTTGGGGAAAATGTCATACCAAAAAAAAAAAAAAAAAAACACTTGAAATTCAACCAAAGAGAGAGAGATATTTTTTTTTCTTTTTGCAGGACCACACCTGTGGCACATGGAAGTTCCCAGGCTACCGGTCATATTGGAGCTGCAACTGCAGGCCTACACCACAGCCCCAGCAATGCCGGATCCTTAACCCACTGAGTGAGGCCAGGGATCGAACCTGCATCCTTATGGTCACTGTGTTGAATTCTTAACTCACTGAGCCACAGTGGGAACTCTGGGAGATATTTTTTGGATCATAGTTTTCTTTGTCATGTTTCTTATCTTTAGGCAAGAAGGGGAGGGTGACAGTTTTTGTTAATTACAGGAATTTTGTTGGCATCTTATGTTTAGTGTTGACATCAGGCTTTCCAGTGAGGCTTCAAAGCCCACAACAATTTTTTTTTTTTTTTGCTTTTTAGGGCCACACCTGTGGGCATATGGAGGTTCCGGGCTAGGGGTCCAACTGGAGGTAAAGCTGCCGGCCTACACCACAGCCACAGCGATGCCAGATCCGAGCTGCATCTGAGACCTACACCACAGCTCACGGCAATGCCGGATCTTTAACCCACTGAGTGAGGCCAGGGATTGAACCTGCAACCTCATGGTTCCTAGTCGGGTTCGTTTCCTCTGCGCCACTATGGGAACTCTCCCACAACAATTTTTTTAATTAAAAAAAATTATTGGTATATAGTTGACTTACAATGTTGTGTCCATTTCAGGTGTACAGAAAAGTGAATCAGGTATACATATCCGTATACCCATTCCTTTTCAAATTCTTTTCCCATATAGTTAATTACAGACCATTGAGTAGAGTTCCCTGTGCTATACAGTAAGTCCTTGTTATTATCTATTTCATACATAGTGTGTAAATGTTTATCCCAACCTCCTAATTTATCCCTTGCCCCATGTTTCCCCTTTGGTAACTATAAGTTTGATTTTGAAATCTGTGAGTCTGTTTCTGTTTTATAAGTCCTTTTGTATCATTTTTAAATTAGATTCCACACGTTAGTGGTCTCATGTGATATTTGTCTTTCTCTGTCTGACTTCACTCAGTACGATAATCTCTAGTTCCATCCATGGTGCTGCAAATGGCATTATTTTATTTTTTATGACTGAGTAATATTCCACTGTAAATCTGTACCACATCCTTATCCATTCCTCTGTCGATGGACATTTAGGTTGCGTTCATGTCTTGGCTATTATAAATAGGTCTACAATGAACACCGGGGCACATGTGTCTTTTTGAATTATGGTTTTCTTTGGATAGATACCCAGGAGCAAAGCCCACGACCATTTTAAGAATGTTGGTCCATTACTGTAAACCAGTGTTCTGAACTCAGGTCGAAGTTTTTCAGCACATTCAAATCTTTGTAGGTATTTCCTTTCCCATTGTCCCCCTCTGTAGACACAGACAGCGTTGCAGCACAAAGAAAGGCACCCTTTTAAACAAAAAAATATGATACCACCCTATAGTTTCAATTATTTTATGTTGTTGTGCTTCCTTTTGGCCCTTATATATATATTATGAACGGTGCATATGTATTTTACAGAGGTATTTTTAGAATCATCCAACTGTCATTGGTTTCATATTCTGCTATTTTCAGTGAACTTTGATCATAAACACCTTTTCCCCCTTCTCGTGGTTATTTGTAACTACTCTGTGATGTAATATCACAGGGTATGTGTAGCATAATTTCCCAAGCCTTCTCTTCTTACTGAATGGTTGGGTAATTTTATGTTTACATTATTATAGGTACAAGATAGGCTCTGTTTACATTTTAATAAAGACACAAGCTATCATTTGACTCCCTAAAGGGTTACTAAAGCTATCCCTAGCTGTGTAGTTGTTAGTGTCTTCTGTGTGTGCTTATCATGCCATTAGCCTGTTGTGTTGAAGGCATACACTTTCTACTGATTGGCTTTCTGGGAAACTGGAATTGAAGCACGGCACCATGAGGGCCACTCAAGTCTGAAAATGAAGTTCATTTAAAAAATCAATTTAAGGAAATCCAAAAGACCTTGATAAACTAAAACACTTGAGTGGAGACTGTTCAGGCTAATTGAATTTCCTGATATTTGCAACTGCTATTATTATTAGCTTATATTTGTATAGAGGTTGTAAAGCTATCTTCATGGTATAACATCTTAAATCATGTATCTTGGGGTTGGTAACAAAAACATGTTCCTTTTTGGAGTTCCCATCGTGGTGCAGCAGAAATGAATCTGACTAGGAACCATGAGGATTTGGGTTCAATCCCTGGCCTCCCTCAATGGGTTAAGGATCCAGCGTTGCGGTGAGCTGCGGTGTAGGTCACAGATACGACTTGGATCCTGTGTTGCTGTAGCTGTGGTGTAGGCCGGCAGTTGTAGCCCCGATTTGACCCCTAGCCTGGGAACTTCCATATGCCGACGGTGCAGCCCTAAAAAGAATAAATTAAAACAAACAAAACCATGTTCCTTCTTTATCTTGGTTCCTAACACGGCACGTGGAATGCATAATTCTCTTTGTGTCTGGGCAGGACCCTCAACTGTCTCCATGGTGAGTGCAATTCCACCCCCTTGAGAGGGTGCCTTGCAGACTTGCCCGCTGTCCTTCTGAACACTGTGAAGATGTAACATTGTCCGTGCAGCTGGAGGAGCAGGACCCCCATTTGGTGAGACCCGAGGATCATCTGCAGGACCCAGTGCACCCCTTTGAATGCATGACTCTTTCAACAGAATTCCAGACAGGAGTGTTGGGCTCTATTTGCTCTTTCTCATCACAGTGGATTGCCATACCAACCCCAGATAATCGAGAACTTCCTCATTTAAGATCCACAGGACTCCAGAATGTGTGGAGACTGTGACCATCAGTCAGGTAAGGAACTGGAAGCTCAGGGCAATCATGAGTTTCTTTCAAAGATGAGGGCTTGACTTAAATCACCAGAGTTGTGATTCATTATCCAGGACTCTCTCACCCCCTCATGGTTATACTTTAAGTTTTATTGCATATACTCTTAGATCTTTTTTTTTTTTTTAAACAATCAGAAGCAGTTGACAGAGCTTCACTTACAAAATTCACTGATCTTATTCTTGGTTTTCCTGTCAACTCGCTTAGCAGGACTGCATTAAGTAATAAAGATAGAACATTTGATTTTCTGTCCTTCTTCTGCTAACTTGTTTTTCCCAGATAGCCATTATGGATACTTCATTCAGTGTACTTTCAATCAAAAATTAAATTCATTTATACTCTGATGGTCAGAAGCCTGCTAGTTTACAGCAATAATATTTTTTGATTGAAGTATAATTTATTTACAATGTTGTGTTAGTTTCAGGTGTATAGCAAAGTGATCTGGTTTTGCATATATATGTACATATATAAGTAGATAGATAGATAGATTCTTTTTCAGATTCTTTTCCCTTATAGGTTATTATGAAATATTCCGTATAGTTCTCTGTTATATACAGTAAGTAGGTCCTTATTGGTTATCTATTTGATATTTAGTAGTGTGTGTATATTAACCCCAAACTCCTAATTTATTTCTGCTAATCTTTATTGTGTATCTACATTGTGTTAGGATACGAGCTGGGTGCTCAGAACACAAAGACAATTTTGTGAGGCAATTTGGTTTGGTAGTCAAACAGACCAGGGCTTGAATCTTAGCTCTGCCATCTATTAGCTGTAATTGTGGGAAAATTACTTGACTTCTCTATCTACGTAGAGAGTAACAGAAGAAAGTCCTGAAGTCCAGTTTATTCCCCTCCTCTGCTCCATCTGCCTGACCTTATGTACCGAGAAATATTTGAGACCATAAGTCTGGAGGGGATGGATTTCAGTCTTTCCTATCTCACCTGAGAACACAGTGGTGCTTGGATATCTGTGGTGAGAGGAACGGGTGGCGTGATGACAGAGGACCACCCTGGAGACTGAAGGATTCAAGGACAGACTGCAATCTGCTGAATGGCACTGGCCCCAAGGAGAGAGCTGCTTCTGGTGCCAATAAAGCTGTCATTTCCTAACTGCCAAGGCCTCTCCAGCCGTACTGGGCTTGATGTCCTCTGTATATCCTGCTCTTTTTGTTTCTTTGTTTTGTTTTGTTTTGTTGTTAGGGCCACATCCTCAGCATATGGAAGCTGCCAGGCTAGGGGTTGAATTGGAGCTATGGCTGCTGGTCTACACCACAGCCACATCAATGCCAGATCTGAGCCACATCTGCAACCTACCCTGCAGCTCACAGCAACGCCAGATCCTTTACCTACTTAGCAAGGCCAGGGATCGAACCCATATCCTCATGGATACTAGTCATGGTCATTGCCACTGAGCCAAAATGGGAACTCTTCTGGGTCTGTCATCTTTATGCCATCCAGTAAGTCTAGCATGAGTGAGCGAGCTCATTGGCCATTGAGGTCAACTGAGTCAGTATTTCCTGAACATTGAAGCAATGGAAGAGGGGTCAACTATACTCTTTTCCAGAATGCTGGCCCATGAGTCCTGTCTCTCCCACCAACCACTGCCCTAAGGAACAATGGGTTATTTGTAGATTCACAAATTCATTCACAAACACTCAAGACACTTCTGTAGGAGGCAAGTGGTAAAAGAATAGTTAAAGTAACGATAAACTGATGAGAGGTTACGAGAGTGTGAGGCACGTGGAAACTGACCAAAATTTATAATTTGGTGCACTAAATGCTACCAATGGGGCAAGAACAGTGTGGCTGTTGCATTTGGAGGAGAGAAGGAATATGCAGTTGAGGTTTTGTTCAAAAATCAGCATGGAGATGCCATTCTCCAACAGGCTAGTGAAAAAAAAATGCCTCTGGAATCCTGGTGCTCCATCTTCCATCAGGTTTTGAGAGCTGTAGTAGTGCAATAATAACAGCCTGAACATTAGAGAGCTCTGGGCTCATTACCTGGTCTTGTCACTTATATGTTAGCTGGAGTAAGTATTAAACCTTGAGAAACTCAGGGCTGTTATGTAGGTGTAACCGTATATTTTCTGGTTTTAAGGTAGGATTGAATCGCACAAGAGCACTCTTTCTTCTTTCTTTTTTTGGCCATGTTCGAGGCATGTGGAAGTTCCTCGACCAGGGATCAAACTGGTGCCATGGCAATTACCTGAATCACCTCAGTGACAATGTTTGATCCTTAACCCTCTGCACCAGCAGGGGACTCCTTGCACAAGAGCACTCTTAATTTCATTGTTGTTGATGGCTTTGTTTTGTTTTGTTTTTTGCTGCACCTTCGGCCTATGGGAGTTCCCAGGCTAGGGATCAAATTGGAGCTGAAGCTGCCGGCCTACACCACAGCCACAGCAATGACAGATCTGAGCCCCATCGGTGACCTACACTACAGGTCACAGCAACGCCTGATCCTTAACCTGCTGAGCCACAATGGGAACTCCCTTTGCTGTTTTTTTCTATTCCCTTTATTTCAGGTGTAGCAAGAGGGGTGGGAAATGAGTTAGAACCTTGCTTAGCTCTCAGAGATGTGCCTTTGTCTAGCAGTTGAAAATTACCTAAAACCCGAGAAAGAGAAAAGAAAAAGAACTTTGAACTTTTTTTGAGTGGATTGAGGAGGAGGAGACTTTCCTTGCTCTCAGGCACACTGAATGCTGAGTAATAGAAAGTTTTATGATATTTGTATGTGAAGTTAAATGAGTCATGACTCAGGAAGCCACAGAGAGTGAGTGATTGTCAACCAGGCAAAATATTTCTGTGTACTCCTTCCTAGTTTTTTTTATTAAATGAGTCACAGAAAGGAAATATGAAACTGACTCCATAGAGGCCAATCTGTTAAATAAAAAAACACAATCCAAAGCCTAACAACAGAAGAAAAAAAAAAGAAAGAAAAAAAAGGAGGACCATAAATTACTCTCGAAATGGGAGCTTGATGGCAGCGCAGGGCTAGCATTCACTGTTTTCAAAAGCAGTAAAAATTGATCTACAACCTTTCCTTAGTCTCAGATAATAAGGAATGGAATTCAGGTTGGAAAGGAAGCTTTTTTGCCTTTTTTTTTTTTTTTTTTGCTTTTTAGGGCTGCACTGTGGCATATGGAGGTTCCCAGGCTAGGATTTGAATCGGAGCTGTAGCTGTCAGCCACAGCAACGTGGGATCCAAGCTGCATCTGTGACCTACACCACGGCTCACAGCAAGGCCAGATCCTTAACTCACTGAGCGAGGCCAGGGATTGAACTCGCATCCTCATGGATCCTAGTCGGATTCGTTAGCCACTGAGCCGCAATGGGAACTCTGGAAGGGAAGCTTTCTGAAGTTAATTTACATAAAGGAATCGAACAGTGGTGCACAGCCTCACATACCAAAGACCAAAACAACCCGCCAGCTTCATGGCCTAGACAGTTCTAATGATTTATTTCTGTGTAAGAAGCCATCCCAATTTTTATTGGCTTACACCAATGAACTGTCTATCATATCTTATGATTTCTTGGGTACTTTAGGGTAGGTTCATCTGGGTAATTCTGCTGTTCCACGTGGCACTACCTGAAGTCACTTAGTGGTGTTCATCTAGCAGAAGGGCTGGTGTAGAGGGTCCAGGGTGGCCTCACCCGTGTATCTGGCACCTTGGCTGGGGTTGCTGGAGGACTGAGCTCCACTGGGGCTCCAGAAAGGAACAGCTACATAGAGCATATCCCCAAAGGCAGTCAGGGCAGTCAGATTTCTTCCAGTGTGGTTCAGGGCCTCTGGAGTGAGGACTCCAATAGCACGAGGGGTAGCTGAAAGCACGGTCTCGCAAGAACATCAATTGCACCACCTTCTATTATCAGTCAAACAAATCATGCAGGGTGGCCCAGCTTCAAAGGGAGAGAGGGAGAAGTGACCTCTTCATGTGATGAGTAGCAGAGTTTCTGGCTGTCTTTACTCAGTTTACAGACTTACCCCTGGGTTATAAACGCTAGGGACTGGAGTTCCCTGGTGGCCTAGATGTTAAGGACTTGGCATTTGTCACTGCTGTGGCTCGGGTTTGATCCCTGGCCTGGGAACTTCCACCTGCCATGGGAACGGCCGACATAAATGAATAAATAAATCAATTAATTAAATGCTGAGGACACCTCAAACTCAAGTTTCTTGTTATATTCTATCATTTAGCTCCGGATAAGCACCTTTCTGTGCAGTCTGAGAGCCTCTGGCTGTGATCGTCTCTTGCTTTCTGCCTAAGAGTTTTCTCTGGCCACAAGATTTTTCTCAGCCCATTCAGGACCAGGCAGGAAGACCTGGGTACTTAGTGCTTGCCAGTGATGGATGGGGTTGGAGGAGCAGTGTTACTGGGTTACAAAAAGTAATCATGCTGGACTCATTCATCACTGAAGCTGTTTAGAATCTCTGACACATGGTGTTGAATATCAGTGCTAATGAACATGTCTGTTTAACGAGCTCCCGGATTAAGAAACAAAACGTTAACAGTCACCCCAGAAAAAATCATGTTCTCTCATCCTGTCCCTCTCCCTTTGGCCCTGACTTCTAACCTTCTAACCCCATAGACTGGTATTGCCTGATTTTTTTTTTTTTTTGGCTGTTCCCGTGGAATTCAGAAGTTCCTGGACCAGAAATTAAACCTGTGCCACAGCAGTGATCAGAGTCACAGCAGTGATAACACTGGATCCTTCACTGCTAGGTCACCAGGGAACTCTGGGTTTTGTCTGCTTTTTTTTTTTCCCTCGCTTTTTAGGGCCACACCTGCGGCATATGGCTAGGGGTCGAATTGGAGCTGCAGCTGCAGGTCTATACCATGGCCACAGCAACACGGGATCTGAGCTGCATCGTGACCTATGCCACAGCTCACAGCGATGCTAGATCCACAACCCACTAAGTGAGGCCAGAGATCGAACCCGCATTCTCATGGATACTAGTTGGGTTTGTTACCACTGAGCCACAACGGGAACTCCTTGCCTGCTTTTGAACTTTGTCTGAGTGGGATTGTATAGCACGTGTTCCTTGGTGCTTGGCTTTGTTCACTCAATATTGTGTTCAGTCAGCTATTTCAAGCATTGGTTCATGCAGCAACTCATTCATTGTATTACTATCTACTATCCTATTGTTTAATATACTCCAGTTTATTTTTCGGTTCTGCTTTTCAAATGTTGACTAACATTTGGGTGGATTTCTGCCCTTGGCTCTTAGGAATGTATCTTTTGGTGGAAACACATGGGCATTTCCCTTGGGTGTGTACAGAGGAGTGGCGTCTCCCAAATCTTCTTTGCAAATGCATTTTCCTCTCCTTTCCATCCATAGGACCCTTGCTCATCTTTGCACCTTCAATTATGTCGCTCCTGAGCCACTGCAAAGCATTCTGGCTCAAGCAGATCCCTCCTGCAGTCCATCTGTTCAGACTTCCATCACAGTTACTCTCCTAGAACTGAGGTTGCCTGATGTCCCTGTTCTTCTTCTTCTTTTTTGTCTTTTCGCCTTTTCTGGAGCCACACTCGCAGCATATTGAGGTTCCCAGGCTAGGGGTCTAATCGGAGCTGTACCTGCTGGCATATGCCACAGTCACAGCAACGCCAGATCCAAGCCGTGTCTGTGACCTACACCACAGCTCATGGCAATGCCGGATCGTTAACCCACTGAGCAAGGCCAGGGATCAAACCCGCAACCTCATGGTTCCTAGTTGGATTCATTAACCACTGAGCCAAGACGGGAACTCCTGTGCCATATTTTAGATTCTACATACAAGTAATATCATATGGCATTTGTCTTTCTCTTTGACTTACTTCACTTAGTCTTCGAATCTCTGGTTGCATCCATGTTGCTGCAAATGTCGTTGCTTTGTTCTTTTTCATGGCTGAGTACTATTCCAACTCTGCTGTTCCTGTTTCCAAAAGGAGATACCTGAGATGTCCCTAGTTCTCTCATGGGGATTTGGAGGAAAGGTATGCATAGGAAAGGTCACCCCTGTGCAGTACCCATGGACATTTGTTTATTTATTTATTCAATAGCATTTTTAAATAAACAAAGAGAGTAATAGAGGTACAGGGACATCGTTTTCGCTTTTGAGATTTTTCTGAAAGGACATTTCATGAGAACTAAAGATGCTTCTTACATAAAGAAACATAACTATGTTTCAAACCACATTTCAATTATTTTAACAATCAGCTAGGGTTTTTTCCCTTTTCCCTTTCATTATGCTGCCACCTTATAAATAGGACAGATAATTAGGTCATCAGTATAACAAAAAGTCTGAGATAAAATTCTATTAACTTGCAAATTCCTACATTACTGCAAATGTAAAAAGCAGCAAAGCAGATACTTTATACAATGTTCTTTGAAGGCCTATGCTATTTTTGAGATCATAGCCCTATCTCTAAAATAATTTGAGACATCCAGATATGTCTAGAACTTTAATCCTATCTCAAATCATTTCATCATACTCTAAAGCCAAATTAGTGCATTTGTGCTAAAGTTTAAAAAGAATGACATGTGCTCGCTTCGGCAGCACATATACTAAAAAGAATGACAGCAGCTTGTTACAAGAAGGACAGTGCCATAATAAACGTCTATATGAGGAATTTACCCTAAAATTTAACTGTTTACAATTAAGGGGATATAGGTGTGACACATCTAGGGGGTTAAAAGCAAGTCTTTCCTTCGGTGACAGCTTTTCTCCCGTCTAGCCTCACCTTTTACTAGCAAAAGAAACTTGGATGAATTACTTGGCTTTTATTAGTGTTCTCAGTTGTCAGCAGCAGCTAGGACTCTGGCTTACTTGAACAGGGAGGGAATTAATTAGAAGGATAACAGACGGGAGGGCTGGGAAACCAGGCAGAGGAAAACACACAAGAACAGGGAAGCTCGCCAGAACCATAGTCAGGGTCCCATCCCAGAAGCATCTATTGAGGAGCTGCTACCCATATGCCTAGACTCTATTTGCTACCGCTAAACCAGACACTATTATAGTCACCCTGGGTATGGGTATCGTAAGCAATGAAGAGGCTCAGTCTCAGTCCTTGGTCTTTTCATCACCATCTTCACTCAACCCCTTCGTAATCTCACCTATTTTCATGGCTTTAAGTATTGTCTCTATGATGCCTAACTCCTCCAAATTTGTATCTCCACTCCTCCTCTTTCCTGAACCCTGGACTCATACTCAGTTGTCTACTCAACACCTTCACAGGGACCTGAGAGATAACTCAACCCAACATGTCCCAAACCGGCCTTCTGTCCTTCCTCACTTCAATTAAGT
The DNA here is from genome assembly GCA_004024745.2 of Catagonus wagneri. Taxonomy (NCBI): domain Eukaryota; kingdom Metazoa; phylum Chordata; class Mammalia; order Artiodactyla; family Tayassuidae; genus Catagonus; species Catagonus wagneri. The sequence goes on along the minus strand of PVHT021183543.1, from coordinate 30,777,522 downwards.
CACTCCATTCTTCCACTTCCTCACTCTTCTTTTCTCACATCTCACCTTCAATCCATTGGGAGATTCTCCTGGTTCAGTATGTAAAATATACCCAGAATCTGAGCCCTGCTCTTCTGTGCGAATGCCAGTCTGATCTGTGGCACCGTCATTGCTCATCCGGATTATTGTACTAGTCAGCCTATTCGGTCTTTCTACCTCTATACTTGACCCTCCACCACTGCCACACTCTGCTCTTAGCGCAGAAGCCAGAGTGATGTAAAATGTGTCTTCACTAGCTACGTGCTCATCTCTCAGGATTGCATCCACACCGGCTTCCTCGGGGCCTCAGCAGTGACTGCTGCCTCGGTCTGGGACCTCTTCCTCTAGGTCTATGGTTCCTAGGATGTGCACTCAAGTGCCCAGGACACTGAATCCAGCTCATAGAGGTGCTGAGGGCTATTTTTCCAGTTTTACTGAGCTATAATTGGCATACCTCACTGTATAAGCTGAAGGTGAATAACCTAACGGTTTGATTTACATGTACTGGAATATTTTTAAAAGCCAAGGGAAATACAGGTGGGGGGATGCACTGAGGGTTTGGGACGCAAATGCTATCAAATTGAGTTATGATGATTTTTGTACACCTATAATTGTAATAAAATTCATTAAGCATTGGAAAAAAAAAAAGCCAAGGGAAATGCAGTGCCATCCACTGGACACCCCACAAACTATTAACTTAAGGTTCTTAGCCATTTCTGCATTAGATTGTGTCATATACTTTTGATGATATCACAGTTGTGAAAAAAATACATATAATCTTGGAAGTTAAAAAGCAAGCCCCGGGTGAAAACTAACGTAAAGCAAGAAAAGAGACAATCTGTCTCTAACCCAACTCCAAGGATCTGGAAGTTGTTTTATGCCCAACAGGATACCCGAAAGTATCCCTTTAGAAAGCATTTGTAGTTATTTATGAAAGGAATAAAGACTTAATTTTTTCTATTCAGGAAAGCTAAGTAACCACACCAAGATCCTTGCATAAACATGATCCCACTGTCACTACCTCCTCAGTCTTTATTGATGGGTGATGGGGTCACTCTCCCACTTGAATTCATACAGCAGAGATGTTCCTAAACATAGGAAAAGGGCAGAGACACAGAATCACCAAAATTAAAAAGGAAAAAAGCAAAGGTTCAGACTAGGGCGCAAACTCTGCATGCTTCAGTTTACTCATAGATTAGCCAGAACCATAACTAGCACTTCTCTTTCAAGGCATTTTAAGAATGAAATAATCAGATGCCTGGAAAAGTTAGCCAAGTGCCGTGTACCCGAGGGACTCAAGGTCATCTGAATGAGGACTTGATCTTTAGGACCCAAATAGCTCATTTGAAAGGAAGAGGAGCTGTACCTGGATGCATTCATCAAGAGGAATTTGGAAAACGTGAGAGCTCTCACTCCTCAAAACCACCTCAGCCACCTTCAGAGTTTCATCTTCCATAAAGTCTTCAGGAAATGGTGGAGTTTGGTTTTGACTTTGTAAATTTCAAAGACAACGTATAATCTAACATTTTTGAGTTTTCTGCAAAAGACTCAAACATGGACATGTCTATGGAGTTCAGTTCATGTCTATTCAGTTCAAATGAAGTGTAAGACTGTCTCTTTTATTGTGCTTTTTGTAATCCAAAAGGGATGATAATTAACACAAAAAGGAAAATCTGAGTGCTCATGTGTGACCATAGAGGTATTAGCAGTGGACAGAAGACAGAGAAATCAACTTGGGTTGAAACAGTGGAAAAAAAGTTTTAGTGACAAGCTCATTCTTTTTATTTCATTTTTTTTTTTTTAAATGGCTGCACTCATGGCATTTGGAAGTTCCTGGACTAGGGGTCGAATCAGAGCTACAGCTGCCGGCCTACCCCATAGTCATAGCCACAGCTGTGGCAACACCATATCTGAGCTGCATCTGTGACCTACGCTGCAGCTTGCAGTGATGCTGGATCCTTAACCCACTGAGTGAGGCTACAGATTGAACCTGCATCCTCATGGACACTATGTTGGGTTCTTAACCCGCTGAGCCACAACAGGAACTCCATCCAACTCATTCTTAACATGTTCCTGGCTCCAATAATGTGGGTATTTGGGGTTGCTTGTTTTGAAGGTGGAAGGTACTAGAGATATGTGTATTTTTTTATTTTATTTTATTTTTCTAATAATCAGTGATGTTGAGCATTTTTTCATGGGCTTGTTGGCCATCTGTGTATCTTTGTAGAAATGTCTGTTCAGGTATCTTGCCCATTTTTCTTTTGTTTTTTTAATTTTTCTTTTTACATTATACCCAACTGTACAGCGTGGTGACAGGGTTACACATCATAAGTGGTTAGACACAGTTCCCAGTGCTATACAGTAGGATCTCCTTGCTTTTCCAGCCCAGAGGCAACAATCTACAACTATTAACCCCAGACCCCCCTACCATCCCACTCCCTCCCCCACCATTTTTGCAACCACAAATCTGTTCTCCAAGTCCTTGATTTTCTTTTCTGCATAAAAGTTCATTTGCGCAGTATATTAGATTCCAGTTATTAGTGATATCATATGGTATAAGGAGAGGCTGAGAGTGTCAGCAGCTCACCTGTTCCTCTTCTGGATAGATTCTGGTTAACCTTCCAATGACTTTCCCATTTTTTTTTAACGGCACTACCACTTTCCTGGTGTACTGGGCTCATGTTGTCATGGCACCTTGCGTTCAGGAATTGTTTAATTTGATTGATACGCCTTCAGAATTATTATTTGTCCAAACCTGTTTCCTTCCTCTCTAAAAGGTGTATGTGTAATATTTAAATTTGTAATGTAATTTTCTCTTGCTCTATGTGATATTCTAGTTACTTCTGTTTTTATCTTACCTCCATGTTCCTTGAAGGCAACACTACTCATATTCACCACGGAACCCCCCGAAATGTATGGCAACAGTCTTGTCCATCTTTGACGCTCAGTAAGAATTTGTTGGTTATAGGGAAAGTATTTATTACAGCCTCTTTTCTTGCTTTCTGTCCTTGATGCTCTTTCCAGAATTTGAGGCTCTACTTACTTTGCTATTTTATTCTGTGTCTGCCTAATCCAGAGCCTTGCTAACAAGATTCCCAGCTGCTTTAAAAGATGCCTTGAGCAAATGCCAGAAGGTACAAGTGGCATTTACTCAGAAAATATTTTTAGAGCAGCTGATGGTGTTTACAGTTAGAGCGATAATTGAAGGCATCATTTTCAATTCAGAAGCAAGTAAACAAAAGGGTCTTCTCAGCTTGAGATGTGTTGCCTTTATGAAACATTTGTCTAGCCCGAAGGAGGAGAGCGGTATTAACTTATTCTCACTCTTCACCCTCTGCTTGACACCAGCAACCACATTCCTACTTAGAAGAAAACCACATAGTCAAACTGTTTGAATTTGAATTGGTTTTTCATTTAGTTTTTTTTTTAATTAAAAAGTATTCTGAGTCGGGGAGTTCCCATTGTGGCACAGCAGTAATGAATCTGACTAGTATCCAAGAGGATGTGGGTTTGATCCCCGGCCCCACTCAGTGGGTTAAGGATCCAGCATTGCTGTGAGCTGTGGTGTAGGTTGCAGAAATGGCTTGGATCTGGTGTTGCTGCAGCAGCTGCAGCTCCAATTCAGCCCCTAACCTGGGTACTTCCATATGCCACATGTGTGCCCTCCCCCCCAAAAAAAACTATTCTGAGTCAGTAACATGCAACAAAATAAAAAAAGTGCAAAATGTTATACCGGGTCAAATGAAATTATTTCCCACCCCGGTATAGTTTCCTTCCCCAGAGACAAAGACTCTTAATGGCTTTTGTGTATTCTTACAACTAAATTTTGCATGCATGTAGACATATTTTATACATATGAATTTTATCCAAAGGGCATATATGCTATCATGTATCTTGACTTGATCAATTGACAGTAATGCCTTGAAAGTCCTATTACATCATTATACACACACCTGGTTTATTCTTTGTGACGCTGGTATAACTTATCATGCAGGTCAGCTCTCATTTATTGAGCCTGCCTCCACTGATAAGCACTTAAGTTGTTTTACAGTGACAAGCAACCCCGCAATTAATATCTGTGTACACATCATTTTGCATATCTGTAAAATATATAAAGATACATTTTGAGCTGTGATTTTCTGAGTGTGGGCAGTGCCTTTTAAGTTTTAGTAGGATGATAGGTTCTCATTAGATACAGTGATGATGTGCATGCCCACCAGCAGTCATGCTTCTCCAAATCTTCACCAAACCTGCTATCAAACTTATTGGCTTTACCAATCCGATAAATGAGAAAATGGAACTTCAGTGCAGGTTCATTTGTCTTTTTCTTATTGTATATGATGTTGAACATCATTTCATGTGGCTTAGGGACTTTGAGATTTCTCAGGTTTTTTAGATCATGTTTCTTCATTTTTTGCTCCCTTATCCACTTGATTTTGGGGATCCCTTTATATATTCAGAAAAAAATAGCTCTACCTGTGATACGAGTGGCAATTGTTTCAAAGATTGTCTTTACACTTTGCCTTTTTTTTTTCTTCTTAAGGATGCACCTGTGGCATATGGAGTTTCCCAAGCTAGGGGTGGAATCGGAGTGGCAGCTGCCAGCCTACACCACAGCCACAGCTCGTGGCAATGCCGGATCCTTAACCCACTGATAGAGGCCAGAGATCGAACCCTCGTCCGCATGGATACTAGTTAGGTTCATTTCTGCTGAGCCATAAAGGGAACTCCAAGCAGAAGTATTTTTAACTTCTAGGTAGATGAGCTTTTTTAACTTAAAAAAATTAAGTACTGGTTATAGTGCATTGGAGTCCGAGAATGTTGTTTTTATTTTTATGTTGTATTTACTTTTAGACTTGGCTGAGATTTTGACAGTTTCATGGACACATGATTTAAAAAAAGATATATTCTCTTTTTAATGTATATACCCTTCCTCAATCCCATTTTCCCTTCTTACCCCAGATGTAGCCTTATCCTAAATTTCATGTTTATAATTCCTATGCAAGAGTGTGTATATGTATGTATAAATGTGCATATAAATACATGTACATATATTCATATATACACGTGTATCCATTTATAAAAGGTATTTATTATTCTAATAAAACTATTCTGTTTATACAAATGGTATTATACTCTACATATATCTTTCAATTTGCTTTTTTTTAAAACTTATTCTTTTTTTTTTTTTTTGTCTTTTAAGGCCACACTCTTGGCATATGGAGGTTCCCAGGCTAGGGGTCAAATTGGAGCTGTAGCTGCCGGCCTACACCACAGCCATAGCAATGTGAGATCCTAGCCACGTCTGCGACCTACATCACAGCTAATGGCAATGCCAAATCCTAACCCACTGAGTGAGGCCAGGGATTGAACCCGTGTCCTCATGGATACTAGTTGGGTTTGTTAACCACTGAACCACTAAGGGAACTCCAAAACTTATTCCATCTTGAAAATTTCTATGTTGATATACATAACTCTGTAATCATTTTCACTGCTATAGTATTGAATTGTTTGAATATACACAGAATTATTACTTGGACTCCCCTGTAAGAGGACATTAAATTGATTCTGATATTTTAAAGTCACTGATATATTTTATAACTAAATAAAAATGATATATTTTATTACTGATTATTTAGTGCTTACTCTTTTTTAAAAAAGGATTCATAGGTATGCTCAGTATTTGTTTTCCTCTCTCAAACAATGCAAGCACCCAGTCACCCTTTAAAACCCCCAGTTTAGCCATTGTTGTCATTTTATGCGCTGAGTTTTCTCAGATTTACCCTCATGTTCAGCAACGTTTTAGCTCCATTTATTCCTGTATCTCATCTCTAGCTTCCGACTTCAGTTTTCTCCTTCCTGAAGCTCATCCTTTAGAAATTCTTTCAGTGACTGTCCATGAGTGAACCTGGAAGACTTGTGAATCACTTTCCAGAGCCATTTTTCCCATGTTGTCTTCTGATCTTTATTCCTTGTTGAGAAGACTGCAAGATTAAAATGTGAAGTGGGTTGAGTTGGTGGCTTTTTTCTAATTATTAAAACTTGAGGAGGATTGAGTTGGTGGAAGTTCCCTGAAACCAGCGTCTTGACTAGAAAAATGTGTGTCTGTCTCAGAACGCTTTTCATTGATGTAACGGTAAAACCAAACCAAACAGGCCTCTCTGCCAAATGGGAATGCTTGGATCCAGGCACTTCATTTGATTTGATTCAAGTAATGCCACATTGACATGGCTCTCCTCTATCTCTTGTGGCAGTTTTCTAGGTGCTGCTGTTGTTTGTGGGTGACTCTCAAATATGGGGTTTCAAGAGGATGTCCAAGTTTAATGCTAGGAGGAGAGAAAGGAGACTTTCCTAGCAATCTTAGTACATGTCTCCTTGTGATTCATGGGGTAAGATTGTGTCATTGGCCCATCTCTGAACTGATTACTATGGTCAGAAGAATAAAACCTTCTGACTGGTCAGACCTGATTTACCAGTTCACCTCTGGAGCCATGTCCACTGAATCCACAGTGAAATAAATTCCACTGAAAATTCATGAAGTAATAGCAGGAAGTGAGTTCCCAGCGGGCAAATGGAATATAGTTTCCAGAATAAGAGTGAATGGAATTGGGGCAGAATCACAGACAAGGATGAAACAAACCCAGTGGATGTCAGGATAGTCAGAACTCTGCCAGGAGCTGTGAAGACAGGCAGACATAGGTAATGCAATCCCTACCACAAAACACTGACCTGAAACTTTGAAAGACCAGCAGAGCAAACTGCTGTTGGCTCCATATCTTCTTCATTTCCCAGAGTCAACTGGGCTGCAGCGGGCAGCTCCCAACAAGCCCAGGACTTCTCTCCTCAATGCCTCTGTTTTTCTTTTATTCTATTTGAGGGTTTTCTTTAGCACCCAGATGCAGGGAAGCTCAGAGAGGTGAGGGAATAAATGCCCTTGGGGGCAGCTTTGAGATGATGAGGTATGGAAGTTAGTAGCCGATGCCCGCCCCCCTCCAGCAACCCCAGCCTCCATGGAGTCGATTCTGAGGTGTATTGGACACAGTATTTCAGAAAGTTCCCAGTGGGATGGAGTTCTGTTTTCTCATAAAAGTCACCAGCCTACTGATGTATTTTCTTGGCTCTTCTCCCTTCTCGGTCCTTTATGCTTCTGGAGTCACTCCTCATGGAAACTAACCGCAACCAGTCCTGTCTTGGTGTCTCTGCTGGGAGAAATCAAGTAAGACTCAAGGTATCCTACCAGAAACCACTAAAGAGTGATATTCTGTCGTATTTTATTGTCATAGAAGGATGAAGGCAAACGCCGGCTGAAAGGAAAAAGACTTAACTTAAATTCTCAGGATGACAGGAGGTCCTAGAAAGAGGAGCGAGACAGAGACAGAGAGGCTGTGTCTCAGTGACTGAGTAGGAATATTCCAGAAAGAATAGGATGAGCTAAATGGGATGCCAGGAATGTGTAATGCCAGAAGTCAGTGAAATTTATCCACAGATTAGCATGTGCTTATGGAGGGATTACTAAATGCCAGCCATTGTTCTAAGGACTAGACTGTGTGTGTGGGGAGGAGACGCAAAATCTCTCCGCTAGGAGTCTGTGCAGGCATGTGGGCAGAAGAGCAAGACGATGAATGTGCATCCATGTATGTGTGCAAGGTGACTGGGACGGTAAAACGTATTGTGATGGAAATACACAGGGGCTGTGATAGAGATAAATGGATTGAGGGTATACTTGAGGGGTAGTCAAGGAAGGCTTCTCTGAGAAGGCGACTTTTGAGACTTGACGCCTAAAGGCTAAGGAGGGAATAGATGTGGGAAAATCTGGGGAAGGAGGAGAATTTAGAGGGGACGGCAATTGATGCAGATCCCAAAGCGCTGAAGAACTTGTCATATATTTAGGAACATGAAAGGGGGTGAGAGAGGCTGGAATATGAGGAGGGAGGCGGCGTAGGTGGGGTGGGAGGTGGGAGAGGAAGGCGGGTCAGACTAGGGAACCTGCTCAGCTCACAGCCAAGTTGCGCCCCAAGCTTGGCTCTCTGCTGAGGGGAGCTGCTCCCCGGGGTTTTCCCTCTTCTCAGAAGCAACGTGTATCCAATGACTAGCGTAGAGAAAGGTCCAAAGACTTAGGCCCTTGCCTCAACCTGAGACGTATCCAGAAATCCACCCCAGCTTCCGAACTCTTCATGGGATCAGCTGAAGCTGTGGTTGCTGTTGAATCTCAGATTAGTGCCTGCCTGGGGCCAGCCCCTCTTTCCTTACTCCTGGTGTGCCCAAAGGTTTTCCCCAAAAAGACACCTGCAGGCAAGTCTACATCTGAGTATGGGGAACTGACTTAACAGAGTTGCCACCAGAAGCATTCCAAAGAAACAGAATCTAAACGGGATTTTGGAGCTGGATCACCCACCACCTGCCTGGCAATGACTCCATCAGTGGAGGTGGGTGAGGCACAGATTTTCCCCAGCATGTTACAGGCAGCAGAGCAGTGCTTACCATTTCACCCCTGGCCACCTGGACTGTGATTCCTGTTTAACAGAAAGCTCTGGCAGGTGCAACATGTTAGGCATTTGAGAGGCTCAGAGAAAGCAGTAATTACACAGGTTATGGCATTGGATGCCTCCTGCTAAGTACAAATGATGCATTGGAAATATTCAATAAAAGGTCAAGAGTGATTAATCATCAATTTAAGGCAGATTGTGAAAGTCGGAGGACCTTCTTGCCATTGTATAAAGAAACAGTCATATTCCACAGTTGGAAGGCAGTAAAAATCTGGGGACCAGGCCTAGAACTTATTTTAGAAAGTGGCAGAATTCCAGAGAAGGTGGTCCAGTGATGCCATCTGGACATCTCCTAGCACACTGGTCCACCATATTGATGATGTCATGTAGGTTGGGCCAAATTAACAAGGATTGGCAAGAGTACTAGAGGTCTTGGTAGATGCCTTATGTACCAGATGAGAAGATAAACCCTGTAAGGATTCAGGTCTTCCTACATCTGTGACATTTTTAGGGGTAAAGTGGTTTGGGAACAAGGAGGGTATAATTCCATGCAAATTAAGGGGTCTTCCCAAAACTTGGACCACTAAGAAGGAAACACAGTTCTTGGTAGGACTTTTTAGATTCTAAAGGAGCTGGTTCAATACTTCACATAGTGTTCTGACCCATTTTCTAGGTGACGTGGGAGGCTGTCAATGTTAGGTGGGTTCCAGAGCGGGAAAGGATTCTGTAGCAGATCCGGGTGTGAAAGAACTAGCCCTGCTGCAGGGCCCATATGCTCCATCGGGTCCTAAGGCATTAAGAGAACCTATGGAGCAAGAGACACTAGGTAGACTTCGGCAAACCCCTCCAGGAGCCAGTCTGCTTCCATGACTAGGAGATGGAGGCATAAAAAAGCTGGCCTCCTTACCAATAATTTGGGATATTTCTGAAGGGCCATCCAAGCTTCAACCCCACTCCTGGGGTCAGCCAAGTTTCTGCTGAGACTAAATCACCATTTGACTCTTCCCTCTGCTCATCCCTGCTTCCCTCATTTCCTGTGGTGGCTTTTAAGGTATGTTTGCAGATTCTTTGGTGTTTCTATCCTCCAAAGATGGAGTTTAATCCCCCTCTTCTTGTGGGTGGGCGGGACTTAGTGACTTATTCTAGTGAAGAGGTTAATGTGATGGGTTGTCACTTGATAGATTAGTTTATGGAAAGACTGTGGCCTCTGTCTTGGGTACACACCCTCCCTCTCTCACTCTGTCCTACGCTCCTTCGGGAATGCCAGCTGCCGTGTTGTGTGGACACCATGGGGAAATCCACGTGGCAAGGAATGTGTTCTGCCAACACTGTGTGATGAGCTTGGGAGCCAGACCCACACAGCTAAGCTCTCCTGAATTCCCGACCCACAGAAACTGAGACAATAAATATTAATTGCTTTAAACTGCCGTGTTTGGAGTAATTTTCTACAGACTGGGTATTGAATACACTCCCTTACAAATGTCCTCGCTAGAACTCTCTAGAGAACTTCTTGCCTGCAGATCTCTGCCTTGGGGTCTGTTTCCTGGGAAATCCATCCTAGGAGAGAGAGCAAAGGCATGTAGATGCGAAAGGGCTGGCTTTTTCTGAGGGATGCTGAATAATTCATTGTGGCTGAGCATAGGAAAGCTGATGTATGGCTGTGTTGTGGTGAGGGTGAGAAAGGAGGTCTTCCAAATCAGCCTTGTGAAATCTAACTTTGCTTTATAGGCAGCTGGGGGGGAGGGGGGGCTGCTGAAGGTTTAGGGGGCAAGAAGAACATTCTAGAAACAGAATGAAAAATGGATAAAATGGAAAAACTAGCAACAGGGGAACAAATCGGTAGCCTGCTGCGATGTTTGGACAAGAAATAAGGAAATAAACTACCCTTTAACTCCCAGTGGGTGGGGCTAATAAAATAGGGATAATAACAGTACCTGCCTACGAGGATTTGTTAGGATTAAGTGAGTTGACAGTTGTAAAAGGCTGGGAACAGTGCTTGGCCTGTGGAGTCACCGTAGAAGTGTTTGTTAAGTAAGTAAACACATGCTAGGCTGGGTGCCTCCGTGGCCAGAAAACTTACCGATCGATATTGGAACATCCCCAAGTTCAAGAGGGAGAATGAGACACCCTGGTGTGATCCAGGGTAAGGTCAGTGTTCCGGGAAACTTATTCATAAGAGAAACTGTTTTGGGTCTGAGGTCACCATTCAAGTTCAAGGTCTTGCTCCCTCCCTCCAATCTGGCTTGTGCTCTTGATAAAAAGGGCAACTGGCGAGAGAAGCAAAAAATCCATCACTGTGACTGTGCAAATAAATTCAGACCTCACATTCTGCTGACATCTGATCAGCAACTCCGAAGTCTCCCGAGGAGACAGCAGGAAGGAAGCCCATCCATCACTGCTCACTGTGACTTTTTCTCTGCTCTTTCTCTGCAAAGTGGACCCATCGCCACAGACGCTGAATGCCTTCTGGGCTATATTGTAGCTCTTCCACGAACAGGATAGACCTCGATGCCCTCACCTGGCAAGTTCTTGCTGCCTCATCTCGTAGGTCACAATGGATTCTGTTACTGAAAGGCAATTTCCCACTTGCACAGGTCTTTAAAAGGCTTCCTGTGATATTAGCTGGCTCCAGCTAATGGGCCTGGCTAGCCAGAGCAGTTTTTCAATATCTACATCATTATGAAATTATCAGATGTCACGTGGAATAAAGCGGGGGAAGTTTGTGGCAAAAAAAGATATGATGGATGAATATCATATAAAAACTCAGTCAGAAATAAGCCTGTGTAGAATGATATCCTCAGATGAGGCTCTTTACCTAGTTTTGCCATCACTGAGCTCCAGATTTTGACTCTAAAAATTTAGTTAGGGTCTCACAAAACTATAGTTTTAGGTGCCAAATTTTTTTTGGTCTTTTTTAGAGTTGCGCCTGTGGCATAAGGAAGTCCCCAGGCTAGAGGTCGAATCAGAGCTTCAGCTGCCAGCCTACACCATAGCCACAGCAATGCCAACTCCTTAACCCACTGAACAAGGCCAGAGATCGAACCCACATCCTCATGGATACTAGTTGGCTTCTTAACCCACTGAGCCACAATGAGAACTACACGGTGGGACTTTTTGAAGATGAGGAGTGAATTTGTGGAGAACCACCAAGCCCACATTCTAGAGTGGAAGTGACATACAATTTTCTTAGTTTGGATGACCCCCTCAAAGGAGAGCCTGTGTGAGAAAGAATATCTTTGCATGTATGACTGGGTCATTATGCTATGCAGCAGAAATTGACACAACACTGTAAATCAACTGTACTCTAAGAGAAAAAGAGAGAAAGAGAGCCTGTGCTAAAGGCTTGTGTGCAGGAAGTTTCCCTGGGGGAGCGAGTCCCAGGATCTGAGAAGAGCTCATGTGTCCAGTTATGAGTATAGATGCTTTTCAAGTGTGATTTTTCATGATTCAACTTCCGGGTTCCATCTTTGTGGATAAGTCATAATTCACTTAACCCATTCTTCTATTGTTTGGTGCTTAGGTTTATACCATTTTTTTTTCTGTTAAAAACAATACTGTGAAATGTCCCTGTGCATTATCTTTGCAAATACAGCTGATTTCACTAGAAAAAAATTATAAAAACCAAAACTGCTGAGTCAAAATGTTGATGTAGTTGGTCAAATTCTCCTACAGAAAATTATACCAATTTATATGCTTATGAGCAGTGTGTGGGAATGCTTGTTGCTTGCTAAGTGGTATATTGCTATTCTTTTCAATTTTTCCTAGATAGATAATGAGATCTCAGTTCCTATCTCTTATCTGATATGAACAGTTTAACTTTGAACATTTAAAAACGTTCTCATAGGCCATTAGAATTTTTAATAGACTTCCCATTCATATAAGTTGTCCTTTTTTTCTAGTAAATGTGCCAGAAGATTTTTTCATATTTATTTGAACAAATTCTTTATATTATCAGACTTTTAGCCCTTTGCAAAAAATATATGGATTCTTTTCATTGGCATGTTTTGTTTATAACTTGATGCATGAGATTTTACAGTTTATGATATAAAATCTGTCAAGTTAAACTATTTTATGTTTTTCAACTAGAATATGCAAGTACGTAGTCACTTTATAGTCAAGATATTTGCTTTCTCTTATGTAAATTGCTGTCACGGTATTATTTTCTAATCCTCTTTCCTTTCTCCACTGATCTGATGTTATCTTTATTATAAAATAAATATGTACACTTGCATCTGTAAAAAAATCAAAATATGAGAAACACAGACATTTTGAATATGTTCAGAGAAAACTGAGTATAACTCCTTGCTGATAAATGTGAAACTATTACCGAAATGGATGATTTTCTACAAGAGCATGGATTTTCAAAATTAATTCAAATAGAAAAGCTGAACAGAAAAATAACTATTTAAGAATTTAAAAAAATAGTTGCCTTTAATTTTAGTTTTGAAATGAATAGAAATTGAATTTTAAATTTCATCAAATCTGGATTTTTTTTGTTTTTGATATCTTGCTCTACTTGTAGACTGAGAAAAGCAGCTCTGATTTCAAGAAGGATGAAATATTTTCCTCTAGAATAATTTACGATTTATTTATTTATTTATTTATTTTCTTTTTAGGGGTGAACCTGTGGCATATGGAAATTCCCTGTCTAGCGGTCTAATCAGAGCTGCAGCTTTGGCCTACACCACAGCCACAGCGACATTGGATCCGAGCTGCATCTTCAAACTACACCAGAGCTTGCAGCAATACCAGATGCTCAACCCACTGATCAAGCCCAAGGATCGAACCCACATCCACATGGACACTATGTCAAGTTCTTAACCCACTGAGCCACAACGGAAACATTTTTCTTTTTCTAAAGTAGAGTTGATTTACAACGTTATGCCAATTTCAGCTGTACAGCAAAGTGACCCAGTCATATATGTATATGTGTGTGTGTGTGTGTGTGTGTGTACATACACGCATATACATACATTCCCTTTCTTATATAATCTTCCATCATGCTAACCCCTCTTTTAATCTGTGGTTGTAACTGTGGCATATTGAAGTTCCCAGGACAGGGATCCAAACTGTGCTGCCACAGAGACAACACCAGGTCCTTAACCCACTGTGCCGCAGTGGGAACTCTAATCTGTGCCTTTTTAAGAAGGTCACCTTGTCTTCTTTCCTTGAGCTCTGAATCTCATAAGGCTTTAGTCAAACTCATAAAAATTCCAACCTGACCACAGCAATGCTCAAGCTCCAGCAGTGGGAACTTGAGAGTGACACAAGGAGCTGTGTGAATTTCAAGTAAGTGCTTCTCCGAGTTGGTTCTTATTGTACTGCTGCTGTTCAATGTTCCAGGAAGTGGAATTCTTCTTGATTAAGGTGAAAACAAAAATAACAATTTTTACCAGTGCTTGTTCAACATAGGTTCTTTTGACAAGGACATGCTTGAGTAATTCTGGCTTATGGAGTAAAAGGGACAAGTTTTATTTATTAGCCTCGATTGGCAGTAAGATACACCACAGTGAATACAGCCCGGCATTCATGCAGGCAACTATGGGGAGAGGCTGCAGATTTTAAGCACATTCTCAGGGTTCTAATTGTATCATGAAACCAAGGAAAAGATAGGTGTAGAATTAAGAAAAGAAACAAGAGTTCTATAGTTCGGTCCCCAAACTCAGCTGTGTAATAAATACATTTGATTTATTTTGCCATGAATCAGATTAATATTTCAAGCCTGTTTCTGATAGCAGGGCTGGGAAGAGAGACTTTTCTTTTCCAGGAGGAATTGAAGAGGTGAGGAGGAAAAGAGAAATGGGAAAAACAACAAGGGAGAAGGGCAAGAGGGTGGGCTTCCTGGCGTAATTGAGACAGGAAATGATCAGGACAGCACCCCAAAGACCACTTCCAGGGCAGGGGGGTCTCCATGGGGCCTGCAGATGGTCCACCGCGCTGGACAGAGAAAACAGCATCAGCCAGGACACCTGGCTCTGAAAATTGGCTTCTCACATTCTCCTCTTCCGCCTTGACCTCTGTGAGGTGTTGGCCGGCCCAGGTGTTGCAGAGGGTCTTCCTGAAGGAGCTGACATTTGATGCTAGGGGTTTGTCATTTGATAACCATACCCTGATTTTGCCCCCTCTCCTGGTGTGTCTTAAAGAATTTTCTCTTAAGTATTACACAGGATCATAGACGCTAAGAGCTGGGAAATGGCAGTTCCACTTGATAGAGCTGGAGAACCTGTGTCCTCATGGATACTAGCTGGGTTCATAACCTGCTGAGCCACAAAAGGAACTCCTTAGTCCGACTCTTGAGATGCTTATAGATCTTCCGGAGTTAGTGTTCTCCATATTGCAACAGCCCCCTCCTCCTATTAAAATGGCTGCCCCCCTACCCCTGCAATAATTCTTACTGAGTTTGGTTTTTATTTGACAGCAGGTATTCTTTTTTTCTTAGATTCCCCTTATTTATTTTTGGCCGCCCCTGGGGCAGGCCGAAGTTCCTGGGCCAGGGATCAGGGCCAGCGGTTGAACCTGCTCCATAGCAACAACCGGAGCCACAGCAGTGATAACGCCAGACCCTTAACAACTAGGCCGTCAGGGAACTCCCTGACAGCAGGTGTTTCGATGCCCGATCTGTGGAAAGGAAAACTGAGGAGGTTGACGCACACCCTGGGCCTGGCGGTCAGGTTCATGAAGTGCGGCATAGGCCGAGTTCAAGTCTGGGTCCTCTGCAGACATCTGTCCTGGGGCTTGGCACGCAGTCACGAGGCTTCTTTCTTCATGCTTGACCTCACTTGTATAAACAGAGAAGGCTAGAATACAGATCCTCCTTGTTTCTGCAAACTCTGTCTCTGCATTTCAACTCAGCACTGGCAGACAGAGACCAAATTTCGGCAACCCTTTCAGGTTGGGTCCGCCCTAGGCGACAATCCTGAGGATGAAGGGGACTTTGCAGGCCGAGGCTCCTCCCGCCTCTGGCAGCTGTGCCCTGCAAGGTAAATCCTCCCCACCCCCTCTCAATCGCTCTCCCTTCCCAGGTGCCATCCGTGTTTTTTCCCCGCGTTCCTGTATTCAAAGAAAGGAAAGAAATCAAAATGTATTCAGCATCTATGAATGTGCCAGGCACTGGGGCTTGGCACCTTTGATGAGCGATTTATGTGAGCTTCACAAAAACCCAAGGAGTGGAAAAACACGTCCAGAATTTCATAGAGAGGGGTATGTGAATTTTGTTAAGGCCTCCGAGACTTTACCACCTGGGAGGGTTTCTGTTGGTGGAATTTCATGCACTTTAGGGGATGGGAGAGAGATTTTTGTAGAGGAGGGAGGCCAGGCTGGCACATGGACTAAAAGAAGATGTTTCTTCTATAGGGCAACCAGTCCATTCACAGCGTGTAAGGCAGCAGTTCGGTAACAGCCTTAGTTGTTCCTGTCTTCTCATTCGAGAGCAATGCTGAATCCATGGAATATGATTCAGTCATAAAAAGGACACAGGTTTGCCATTTGCAGCAACCTGGATGGACTGGGGTGGGGGGGCATTATGCTAAGTGAAATAAATAAGGCAGAGAAAGGCAAATACTGTACGATACCCTTTATATACAGAATCTTAAAAATAGTAAAAAAAAAACAAAAAAAACTAGTGAATATAACAACAAAGAGACTCACAGATATAGTGACTGACTACCAGTGAGGGGTGGGGCCGGGGCATGATAGGGGAGGGGTGTAAGGGGCACAAACCATTAGGTTTAAAATAAGCTGCAAGGAGAGATTGTACAGCATGAGAAATATAGCCAATATTTTGCGACTATAAGTGGAGTATAACCTTGAAAATTTGGGAATCACTATATTGTACACCTGTAACTTACCTAATATTGTACAGCAACTATACTTCAATTAAAAAAAAAAAAAAAGGAGTTCCCGTCGTGGCTCAGTGGTTAACAAATCCGACTAAGAACCATGAGGTTGCAGGTTCGATCCCTGGCCTTGCTCAGTGGGTTAAGGATCCAGCGTTGCCATGAGCTGTGGCGAAGGCCGGCAGCTGCAGCTCCTGTTAGACCCCTAGCCTGGGAACCTCCATATGCTGCGGGTGTGGCTCTACATAAAAGGCAAAAAGACAAAAAAAAAAAAGAAGAAGAATTGGAGTTCCCATCATGGCTCAGCGGAAACGAGTCTGACTAGTATCCATGAGGATGCAGGTTTGATCCCTGGCTTCACTCAGTGGGTTAAGGATCAGGCATTTCCGTGAGCCATAGTGTAGATCACAGATGCAGCTCGGATCTGGCATTGCTGTGGCTGTGGTGTAGGCTGGCAGCTGCAGCTCTGATTCAGCTCCTAGCCTAGGAACTTCCTTATGCTGAGGGTGTGGCCCTAATAAGACAAAAAAAAGAAAAAAAGAAAAAATAGAAAAGAATGCAGTCTGCTAGGTGTGTGCAGGGTGGGTCAGAGAGGGGAGAATTCAGGCAGCCAATCAGTGTCTTCTCCTTCCTCTCAAATTCCACCTAAATCCGCATGGCTCTACACCAGAGAATGAGAGGTCAGTCTGTGGAGGGGCAAGATGACCTACTGGTTAGGGTCTGGGACTCTGGAGTCAGATCCTGATGAGCCAATGATTAGGGTTTTGACGTCCAGGGAACCCTTAACCATCCAGCTCCAAACTGTTCGCCTGGAGAAGGTAGTATTTGTGCTTCCCTCCTGACACTGTTGTAAGGGTTAAGTGAGAAAATACACCCAAAATACTGAAGTACGGCATTCTCGCTGTGGCTCAGTGGGCTAATCATCCCTGGCCTCACTCAGCAGGTTAGGGACCCAGTGTTGCTGCAAGCTGTGGCGCAGGTCACGGTTGAAGCTTGGATCTGACGTTGCTGTGGCTGTGGTACAGGCCTCAGCTGCAGCTCCGATTCAGCTCCTAGACTGGGAACTTCTATACACCACAGGTGCGGCTGTAAAAAGAAAAAAAAATTACTGAAATACCAACCTGATTGGCAAAAAGCACTAAAAATGGTAACAATCACTATTATTATTCAAAGATAAAAATGAGCCCATATATGGATCTAGATGTTCAATGAGGGTGAGCCTCAAAAACATAATGTGTGATACAATATGTAAAATGTAAAACCCGAAGTAATAAGATGCACTACTTATGGACATATAAATCAACATTTGTGTTTTTGTATGTGTGTGTTGCCTTTGTGTGTGTTAGAAGCAAAACAGCATGCCCAGGAATGTACACACTATCTTCCAGGTAGTGTTTATCTCTGGTGATGATGGTGGCTGCGTGTAGATGAGTGTGTGTGTGCACGCATGTGCAGGTTGGTGTCTATGCACACATGCTCAAAGGCAGAGCAGAGGTGGTCTGCATGCTTGACATGTTTCATAATTTAAAAATTTGGAGACTGCATTATAAAATCTTCCATCTGATAATGAGAAAACTGTCTCATTCATTTGTATTCTACTTGACTGTGCGAATTTCCCTTTTGATATGCAAGAGAAGTTACAATGTGATACCCATCTGATATGTGAATTATTAATGAGACTTCTTGGCCTGGGATAGTTCCAGACCTGGCTTCTGCGGCTGGAGTATGGGGGTGGGGTGGGAGAAAGGCCAGGAGACTGGTTTTATGAATTTACATTGTACATCCTTACATGATCTGGAGAAAGGGAGAGATTTAGAGTGAAACACCACAGACCGTTTGCTTAAACTCTTTCAGTACATTTCCTTCACTATAAAATAGGAATAACAAATTGCATTTTTATGAGATTGCTGTGAGAAGTAAATAAACACAGAACATGGCACTTGGTAAGCAGATCAAAGACCCAGCATTCCGACACCCAATTTATTTTTAAAGCTTGCATGCAGCAGAATTTAGAGGCAGGGGGGCCAGGGGGATATCCATCACTTTCCAGGCTGAAAGATGATTTCTGCAGGAGTCAGAGCAACCAGCAAAATCTCGCCACCACCACCCGCCCCAAATCAATAAGCGCATTTAAAGCACCAGAAACAAAACATCAAATAACATCTTTCTGGATGGTTATGAAACCCCGCCTATCCTCCCCTACCTGTGTGAGAGCTTCAAGCATCCAGTGTAGGGGGTGGAATGGAGAGCTGCCCCCTCTCTGGGATGGAGAACAAAGACAAGGCAGGGACAACAGGCTGATTTGGGAAACAAAGAGGTGGGAGCTCAGCAAAGCTAAAAGAAGGAGGGGTTAGGGGAGAGGGGGTTGCAGGTAAAGGAGGAAGCAGCTGCAGGAAGGACAGAGAATAGGAGAGTCACTCTAGAGGGGGGCAAGCAGAAAAAAAGGGAAGACTGAGTGAGGCCAGCTGAGGTCAAGGATGACACAGCTGGATTACAACGCACCGAGAGGAGGCATATGACTTCCGGGGACAGGTTGGATCTGGGGAGTCCTGTGAGTGACCCGTCCAGCTTGTAACTTCAAGCAGGTCAGCACAAAAGGTGTTCTTCCCATAGAAGGATGGTGTTCATCTTTCCCTGGGTAACTAATACAATAAAGAGGGCAGAATACCATAAACAAGTCTTCTGTAAGGGGACGATGTCTTTCCCACAACTGGAAAACCAAAACTCAGCCATATTGCCAGTCTGCTGATGGTTCAATTTCTGCACCCTGTGACTCTTGTCCTCAATGGGCATAAACACTAAAACAAACAAAAAAAGTAGTTGGAGTTCCCACTGTGGCTCAGCAGTTAACGAACCCAACTAGGATCCACGAGGAGGCAGGTTTGATCCCTGGCCTCGCTCTGTGGGTTAGAGGTCCTGTGTCGCCGGAAGTTGTGGTGTAGGTCGCAGATGCTTCTCGGATCCCAAGTTGCTGTGGCTGTGGTGTAGGCCGGCAGCTGTAGCTCTGATTTGACCCCTAGCTTGGGAACCTCCACATGCCTTGGGAGCGACCCTAAAAAGACAAAAAAGACAAAAAAAATAGTAAAACTATTTGGTACCATTTTGAGTCATACTTCACCGCTTAAGAAAGTTTTTTTTTTACCGATGCTTGTAGCCACAATGGATGACAAAGGGAAAGTGTGTAGACTCAATCAGAAGGCAACTCAGTATGATAGGAAAAGACTGGGTTTGAAGTCAGACATGCTCAGACTCATTCATTCATTCATTCAACAAATATTTATGGAACATGTCTTAGGTGTTAGGCTTATGGTATTTTCTCTCTAGTAGGGGGTGATGAAATAGAGAGTAAGCAATGAAAGACGAGATGATTTAAGATGTAGTAGAGCAGTGAAGAAGGTAAATGGAGGAGAAAAGTGCCTGGGAAGAGTGGGGGCTTGACAGAGGGTTGACTGTGGGCTGAGGCCTTGATGCAAAGCAACCAGCCAAGCATTTCAAGCAGGTCCTGTCATGAGCTCTCTTTGTTTATTGCTCTATAGGAAGGCACTTTATTTTAATGTGTCCATCACATTTCTAAACATCTTAATTTTCTTAAAATTTTAAAGCATTTGTAGTGGACGCTATTGAGTGTTCTGAGAAGATAAGTATACAGTTGAAAGTATTAATTACTTGTCTCTCCTCCCCCTTTAAAAACTGATTAGCTTGAATCCCCAGGACGATTTTGCATAGTAGTAGTGACAGCTGGCATCCTTTCCTTGTTTCTATTTTAATGGGATAAATGGTTTGTGATGTCTCAACGTTTAGTGTGGTGTTTGTTGAAATGGTCTGGTAAATAGCTTTCTCGTTTTGGTTTATGGGGAATGAATTTTTTCTAATATTTTTCTGGCATCTATGGTGATTGTTACAGTTTTTTCTTCTTTAATCTGTGAATGTAGTAATTTACACGGTTGCTTTCCTAATACTGAAGAATTCTTACTTTTCTCAATTATAGTCATTTTGTCTTAACATGTAATCAGTATGCTGATACTTTATATGAAATTTCTCCCATCCATATTCATAAGTGAGATTGGCCTAGGATTTTGCTCTTCCTTTGAAACCATTTTATGGTTTATGCATTGAAAGTTGTACTTGTCTTATAAAATGAGTTGGGTGGATACTCTGAAATAATGTGTTTAAGATGGGAATTTTCTGTACTTGAAGGTTTAGTGGAACATGTCCTAGGTCTGTTTCCTTTTTGGGGAATAGATCTTTGACGACCAGTGACATTTTCTTCTATAATTACTGATCTATTCAGATTTTCTAATTTTCCTGCCAAGTTTGATGATTCATATTTTTGTCTACCTTATCTATATCGTATCAATTATCAGTATAAATTTGTATGCAGTATTTCGTTTTTATAAGTCTATGTTTGTTAGTTATGCCTTTTCCCCATGGGTGTGTATTTTCCCTTTCTCTCTTTTAGTCATTCTTGCCAAAGACCCCATACATTTTATTAGTCTTCAGAGTACACATTTTTTGTTTTTTATTATTTTAAAAATTTTAGTGAAGTTTAGTTTACTTACTATGTTGTGTTAATTTCTGCTGTATGGCCAAGTGACTCAGTTATACATATATACATATATATTTTCATATTCTTTTCCATTATGCTTTGTCACAGGATACTAAGTATGGCTCCCAGGGCTATCCGGGAGGGCCTTGTTGTTTATCCATCCCTAAGTATAATTTCTCAATGATCTTAATCAACTCTATTGCATTTTTGTTCTGAATTTTTATTAGTCACTTTTCTCCAGAGAAAATAAAGTATGAGCAGGCGCAGGTACAGATAAGTTTATTATAGAAATAATTAATTTTATCATACTAGAATAATAATAGATTATAGATTACAGAGGCTGAGAAGTGCCATGAGCTGCTGTCCACAAGATGGAGAACCAGGAAAGCTGATGGTGCAATTCAGTTTGAGTCCAAACATCTGAAAACTGGGAGCACCAAGGTCCAAGGGCAGGAGAACATAGAGGGCCCAGCTCAACAGAGAGCAAATTTGCTCTTCCTCTGTCTTTTTGTTCTTGCTCTTCAGACCCTCAAAGGATTGGCTGACATTGGTGGGGTGGATCTCTTCATGCAGTCTACTGATTCAAACGCTAATCTCTCCCAGAAACACCCTCATAGACACACCGAGAAGTATGTTTTACCAGCTTTCTGGGCATTCTTTAAGTCAGTCCAGTAGACACCTAAAATTAGCCATCATAGCATCTTATTATTATCTGCTTTTATCTGTATTAATTTCTACTTCTACTCTCTTTGTTGTTCTTTATTTCTACCATGTAGTGCTGATGAGGAAATCATATTCTGCACCAGGTCATAAAACTTCAAACAAAAGAGTCAATAAACTAAGACCTAAGATTTAATTACTATCCATCAATGATTGCAAAATATTAATCTACTGTCATCTTGCATTTGGATGTTCTCCTGTCTGAATCTGGACCAGCGTTGGTAACTGACTTGTAATGCGTAGGAGGTGATATTGCTTAACTGCTGCAATGAGGTCATAAGAGGCGATACAGCCTACATCTGACCTCTTGTAACTGAGCAGGGCCCTGTGGAGCTCCTGGGCACACAAGTCTTTCTGTGTCCCCAATTTCTTGCTTTTAGGGAATAAGCTTCAGGCTCCATGACCTCCCCTAAATTCTAATGGGCAGGTTCAAACAGTTGCTAATCACAGAATTGAGGGGATGCAGAGAGCAAGGAGGAGCCATCAAGAGACAATAGTGCAGCCTTGGGGCAGGGTTCTGGGTCCTCCTCAAGAAATGTATGTAGTATCTTTGAGCCCTTCTGCAGAACTAAACCCCCCACCAAATGGATGTTAACTACTTGATGGAGTGTTCTTCACTCTGGAAAAAAAGAGGACCACCAAAACCAGCCCTGGGGCCACTAAACACCAGCTTTGAAAAAACAATGCAAGCTTGCCTCTACCCTGATCCTTATGTAACTTAACTATAAAATGGTGCTAATTATACCTACACCAGAGGGTTGTTCTGAAAATTAATCAAAATAATAACTCTCCAAGGTAGTACTGGTAGGTTCATTTTACCCACGAGAACATGTACCAGAAAAGGTCGATTAATTAGCACAAAGTCAGGCAAACATATAATGAGACAGAATGTGACTCCCAAACTGATTCTCTTTACCATTATTCAATTTCATTGCTAAAACTGATCACCATAGCAACTCATTAACCTACCCGTCTCAGACAAGGACCTGAGGAAATGGTACCATCCCTTTTCACGTTGAAGTTTATTTTAAGTCAGACTTGGCAATGGGCAAAGTTGGGATGCCATTTAAAGCAAAAGAGGAAAAAAAAAAAGTAGGTACCATAGGTTTTGAATACCTTGAGCCCACAAGCAGGGTAAGCAGACATAACACTGCGCCCATGTGGAGAGAACAGCACGTTCTTTTTGGCCTCACTTTCTCACAGTGCTTTTTGGGGAAAATGATTTTTACCAAAATAGCATGCCATGTATGAATCTTGTTCAAATGCCAGAGTTGCTCTTGGAACCTTAATGCGGTGATATTGCATATATTCATAGAGGTTTCTAGCACATGGTTACAAGGAGAAGGGAGCCAGCAGAGGCGAGAGTATGGTGAGGCGGATCGGAGCCCTTGTGCTGCAGTAGATTTGTGTGTATATCTCATACATCAGCCTGAGGTCAAATGACATCCCCAAGTATGAAGATGATCAACACCAACAGCAAAAATCATGTTTTCTCTGAACATATACACCCAGAGTCAATATTATGAATACAAAAGATAATGCCAAGGTTCTTCTTTTTCATGTAGAGGAAGAGTGAAAATTTGTTTTCAATCATTCATTCATTCATTCATTCACTCATGGCCATGCCCTGTGGCATGCAGAAGCTCCGGGTGGGGGTGGGGGTGGGGAAGAGATCGAAACCACAGCAGTGACCCACACCACTGCAGTGACAATGCAGATCCTTAACCTGCTGATGTTTTTTTTTTTTTAAAGATAAGAAGTCTTCTTTTTATTTTGTAAATTTATTTATTTTCTTTGGAGAATGTGTTTTTGAAGGGGACGCTTTATTTCAGAGTCTCTGCTTTCCCAATGGTTTGCTGCTGATAAATTGATTTACCTTCTCCTCAGTGTCATTAATGTCATCATCAGTTAATTTTTTGAGCACTTTATATACTTAATATGTAATAAAGTTACTATGGACCATATTCACGGTGAACCTGGCAGAATTCTAAATATTTTCATGTGCTATCTCTAATCTTCAAAACAAAGTATGTTGTAAATAGTTTTTTTTTTATTTTTGGTGTACTTTCTTTTTAATTTAATTTTATTTTTATTAGAGTATAGTTGATTTACACTGTTGTGTCAATTTCTGCTGTACAGCATAGTGGCCCAGTCATACATATAGATGTACATTCTTTTTCTCATACTGTCTTCCATCATGTTCTGTCCTAAGAGACTGGATATAGTTCCCTGTGCTGTATAGTAGGACTTCATTGCTTATTCATTCTAAATGTAACAGTTTGCATCTACCAACCCCAAACTCCCTGTCCATCTCACTTCTTCCCTGCTCCCCCTTGGCAACCATAAGTCTGTTCTCTATGCAATCCCACCCCGGGCATATATCCAGACAAAACTTTCATTCAAAATGATACACGCACCCCTATATTCATCGCAGTGCTACTCACAGTAGCCAAGACATGAAAGCAGCCTAAATGTCCATTGACAGATGAATGTATTAAGATGTGCTACATATACACAATGAAATACCACTTGGCCACAAAAAGTAACAAAATAATGCCATTTGCAGCAACATGGATGCAACCAGTGACTCTTGTACTAAGTGAAGTAAGTCAGAAAGAAAAAGACAAGTACCACATGATATCAGTTGTATGTGGAATCTAAAATATGGCACAAATGAACCTATCTACAAAACAAACAGACTCATGGACAGAGAGAACAGACTTGGCAGGCTTGGTAAATACTTTTTAATGCATGTTCTACGGATGAAGAAATTGAGGCTCAGAGAAGGAAATTCAGTTGCCAGGGTAGGGAGTTTAGGTTGTGCAGGAAGATGAAATTCAAATCTAAAGTCTGTGTTCTTAACTGCTCTATTTATTAGTGTTATTAACACTAGCACTGTCATTATTAGTTATAAATAGCATTTATTGATGCATATGCCAGGCTAGCTGCAAAGCCTTGACCAAGGCAAAAGAGAGTGAAAAGGAGATTTTTTTCCTCAGTGTGTGAGTTAATGTTATCTAATTCCTTCCTCTTTCCTTGCCGTTCCTTAGTGAATCCTTTAGGTTCCTTATTATAACATTTAAACTCAAGGGTTCATGGAAAGCTAGAGCCTTTTCTACCAGCTCCTTAATTTAACAGATGACACATGAACCTCTGGGGACTATGAGAACTATGTTCTCTGTCCTCTGATGGCAGGAGTGAAACTATTTCACAATTATTTTCGTATTCCAGGGGGTGTGCTTCTGACTCATTGTATGACCCTGGCCAAGGTGTCTAATCTCATGGGGCCTCAGTTTCTCATCTATGTGAGGAACCGGTTGATCGGTGACATCTCAGGTTCCTCACAGCCCTCATCTGGGCAGAACGTCTGCTGTGTGACCATTTCATCCCAATAGTAGGAAGTAAAGCACATGGTTATTACAAAGATTTCATTTTCCGTTAAGTCCAATCAGACTGTGCTATCCTGACCAGTGCTTCCCAAAATATGGGCCAAGATCATCCATGGAGAGTTCCGATTATAAAAGAGAAAGGACAGGATTTAAATAACGTGGAGTCACATACTCCTCTTTTGATCTTTCTGCCTTCGTCAAGGTGAAGATCTTGCTTTGAAGGTGATGTGTCTTTTTTACCCCTCGAGCCCTTATCTTCTTTTTTCTAATAAAGAACTGTCCCAGACAACTATCTAGCCAAAATCTAAATACTGTTTAGTGCTCCTCATATGTATTTTTGGTTAGCTTCTATTTGTGTCACTGAAATAGCATGGTGCTTCAAATAAACAATCTAACTTTACATCTAAAGCAGCTAGAGAGGGAAGAACTGCCAAGGCCTAAACTTAGTAGAAGAAAAGAAATCATAAAGATCAGAGCAGAAATCAACGAAATAGAAACAAAGAAAACCATAGAAAAGATAAATGAAACTAAAAGCTGGTTCTTTGAAAAGATCAACAAAATTGATAAACCCTTAGCCAGACTTATCAAGAAAAAAAGAGAGAGGACACAAATTAATAAAATTAGAAATGAAAAAGGAGAAGTCACAACAGACATCACAGAAATACAAAGGATCATAAGAGACTACTATATGCAACTATATGGCAATAAAATGGAAAACCTAGAAGAAATGGACACATTCTTAGAAAAGTGCAATCTCCCAAGACTAAACCAAGATGAAATAGAAAATATGAATAGACCAATCACAAGTTCTGAAATTGAAACTGTGATTAAAAAACTTCCAACAAACAAAAGTCCAGGACCAGATGGTTTCACAGGTGAATTCTGTCAAACATTTAGAGAAGAGCTAATGCCTATCCTTCTGAAACTATTCCAAAAAATTGCAGAAGAGGGGACACTCCCAAACTCACTCTATGAGGCAACCATCACCCTGATACCAAAACCAGACAAACATACCACAAAAAAAGAAAATTATAGGCCAATCTCACTGATGAACATAGATGCAAAAATTCTCAACAAAATACTAGCCAACCGAATCCAACAATACATTAAAAGGATTGTACACCACGATCAAGTGGGATTTATCCCAGGGATGCAAGGATTCTTCAATATCCGCAAATCAATCAGTGTGATACACCACGTTAACAAACTGAAGAACAAAAACCATAGGATCCTCTCCATAGATGCAGAAAAAGCCTTTGACAAAATCCAACACCCATTTCTGATAAAAACCCTTCAGAAAGTGGGCATAGGGGGAACCTACCTCAACATAATCAAGGCCATCTATGACAAACCCAGAGCTCACATCATTCTCAATGGTGAAAAGCTGAAAGAATTCCCTCTGAGAATCAGGAACAAGACAGGGTTGTCCACTCTCACCACTACTATTCAACATAGTTCTGGAAGTCCTAGCCACAGCAATCAGAGAAGAAAAAGAAATAAAAGGAATCCAAATTGGGAAAGAAGAAGTAAAACTATCACTTTTTGCAGACGACATGATACTATACCTAGAGAATCCTAAAGACTCTACCAGAAAACTATTAGAGCTCATCAATGAATTTGGCAAAGTTGCAGGAT
>PVHT021183543.1:30587325-30745095 GCA_004024745.2 Catagonus wagneri | reverse complement strand
CCCTTGCTCAGTGGGTTAACGATCCGGCGTTGCCGTGAGCTGTGGTGTAGGTTGCAGACGCAGCTCGGATCCTGCGTTGCTGTGGCTGCGGCGCAGGCCAGTGGCCACAGCTCCGATTAGACCCCTAGCCTGGGAACCTCCACATGCCGCGGGTGCGGCCATAAACCCGCGGCCATAAAATGACAAAAGGCAAAAAAAAGAAAAAAAGATGCAATAGCCCTTATGGATTCTCTGAGATCCCTGATAACTTAGATGGACTACGTGACTTTTGAATAAATGGTCCTATGATGTTTTAAGACAAAAAAGACAAGGTAAGAGCATGTTTCTGTCCTACAATATAATTTTTTTGCCTCTAGTTACAAAAGCTCCTAAGTTTTTGTTCAGTTTTGTTCAGTCTGAGGAAAAACATGAATAAATAAAAATAATCAGCATAGAAGAAATGTCCTTGTGCACAGATGTAAAAAGTTCTATCTATCATTATCCTGTTTCCTTTTAGGAAATATTTTCTTTTTGTCAAGTTTTTGACAAAATTGTTTTAGATTTACAGAAAAGTTACAAATATAGTTCAGATCGTTCCCATAAGCCCTTCATCCAGCTTCCCCTAGTGTTGGCATCTTACACAGTTCTACTATAGTTATAAAAGTCAAGAAATTAACATTGATACACTACTATTAACTTACAGACCATATTCGAATGTTGCCAGTTTTCCTATTAATGACTTTTTTCTGGTCCAGGACCGAACCTAATCCAGCGAAAAATTGCTGTAACTCCTTAGTGTTCTCCCATCTATGACAGTTTTTCTCTTCCTTCCTTCCCTCTTTCCTTTCTTTCTTTCCTTCTTTCTTTCTCTTTCATCTTTCTTTCTTTCTTCTTTTTTTTTCATGGCCTTGGAATTTTGATATTGACCGGTTGTTTCATAGGATATCTTTCAATGTGAGCTTGCCCAGTGTTTCTCTCTGAATTAGTGTTAGGCTGAGATTTTGTAATGGACTGAATGTTGGTGTTCCCCCAATTCAGATGCTGAAATCTTAATCCCCAATGTGGTGATACATCATGTGTACTTGCCCTCTTAGTGTATCGTGTTGCGGAAAGATGGTGGCAACCTGCTTCATTTCTGGTGAGGCTTACTTACTCTCACCACTTGAGGAAGGTGGTGTCTACAGAGTTTCTTCATTGTAGTTTCTATTTTCCCTTTGGTGAAATTTGTAAGGAAATATGTTGAGACTATGTAAATATTCCGTTGCTTCTCATACTTCCGTTGTTAACACCAGTCGAAGGTTCTCACCGTCAACAACCATCACTCTGCGTTCTAAGATGACTTTCAAATTTAGTTCTGTCTTCCACATTTTCAACGTTCATCAGCTGGATTGTGAGGCAGAATTTAGCAAGCATTTTCTAAATGTCTGTGCTCTGAGGGAAGCGGGTCATGGAACCAGCCTTCCTTCTGTTCTTGGAGGGCTCGGTGCTGGTCAGTTAAGCTGCCCCTGGCTGTTTGATCCCCACAACAGCAGCTGCAGAGGGAGGAGGGGAGGGTCCAATTTCTTTGGCTCTTTGCTGCCCTCTGTGTCCCCTCCTGCTGTTCTTTACACCAGGTGCCCTCCCCTCCCCCTCCTTCTAATTGTTCTACCAGCCTCAGCTCCACTAAAGACTTAGTAGGGAACTTCCTTATCCTTCTTCCTCCACAATCTCAGCACTTCTCAGGGCTGACTCTGTCACAGCAAATAGGCTCTCCTGAAACAGCCACTCTGTGAGTGAAGATCCCACTATTTCTCTCCAGATTTCTGAGATATCCAGCAGCATCTGACAGATAGGATCTCCCTGGAGAGGATCTGATAGAGAAGGACTGAAAGTAAAATAGAGTTTTTATCTGTTTAGATTTAACGTTCTTAAATTTAAGACTGTTAGATTTAATGTTCCGTAGATTTAACATTCTAAGATATTTTAAGCTGTACTTGTATACAGTAAAGTTCTTTTTTTTGATACACCGTTCTATGAATTTTGACAAATGTGTGCTCCCAGATAATCATTACCACCTCAAGATAGAGAAATTTTGCATCACCTCCAAAAGTTCCCTTTGGTGGGCTGTCGTCATCCATTCCCACCCCGATTTTAGCTGCTGGCAAACGCTAATCTATTCTCTGTTCTTTTGGTTTTGCCTTTACTAGAACATCATACAAATGGAATTACAAAATATGTAGCCTTTTTAGAATTTGACTTCTTTCACTTACCGTAACGCTTGTGAAATTCATTCCTGTTGTTGCTGAAGTTCTTCAATTTTTTTATTGTTGAGAGTATTCCATTTTATAGATTTATCACAAATTACTCATCCACCAGCCACTGCACATCAAGCTGTTTTCAGTTTGGGAGAGGTATAAATAAGCTTCCATAAACATTCATGAACTAGTCCTTGTGTGGACTTCTATCTTCTTTTCTCGTGGGAACATACTTAGGAATGGAATCGGTGGGTCCTGTGGTAACTGTGTGGTGAACACATCTTTTTCCAGAGTGTCTGTATCTTTTTGCATTCTGACCAGCAATGTATGAAAGTTGCTCCTTAACCTGCCCAAGAACATTTTCATAACTGCAGCGAGTTATGAAAATAATGGTTTTCATCCCCATTATTTTAGACTAGTGATGTTAAGCATCTTTTCACATGCTTATTTGTCATCTGTATATCATCTCTCCTGAAATATATATTCAAATCTTGTGTGCATTTCTTATAGGGTTTTAATTTCCCTGTGGTTGACTTTTGAGTTCTTTATATATTCTAGATATAATATCTTTATCAGATATGTGACTTGTAGATATCTTCTCCCAGCATGTGGCTTCTCTTTTCATGATCTTAACAGTGTCTTTTGAAAAGCAGAATGTTAAACTTTTGATGAAGTCTAGTTTATTAGCATTTTTTCCTTTTATGGCTCCTGCTAACATTTAATTGTTTTTTTTTTTTTGATTGGTTGTTAGTTAAACTTCGTTGTCCAAATTATTTTCTTCTGATAGAATTTCTGGAAAAAAATTACAAGTCTTGGCTTCTAAAGCAATGTCCAGGAGAATTCACTTAGCCTTTGTGTGACTTAGTTTTCTTATCTGTTAAATGGGAGCAGCAGTTCTGTCTTTCTTACATTGCCTCCAGGATAAAAGCCAGAAGGCATCTGTCTGAAGTGAAAAGGAGAAGAAATGATTGGGCTTTGAGTTTTAAGTCAGCAGCAGCAGGCTAAAGAGGCAAAAGAAGAGGAAGTGGAGATTTACAGGGGGAGATAGGATGGAATAAAGTATTGTCACTGGATCCTCATCTATAGGAAGACAAGTAGAGAGACATGGCCAGACTCCAGAGCAGGAAGAGGAAAGCCTGGGAAACAGATATAAAAAGTTATTACTATTCAATAAATTTAAGAGAAAAGTCCAAAAATTGAAAAGTAAAACAAACAAACAAAAACCCAAGAAAACGTCCAGGTGTTCTTATTCTTTGATGGTGTCATTTTGTCCCGTGGAAAGCTACTTTTCTGTGGAAGTACTGCCTGGTCTTAGTTCCCTTTAGAAGGTTAATAAAAAAAAAATAAGCAAGATGATCTCATACACCGAATCCAAGTATTTTGGTGTAAGAAACTTTGCACCTTCTCCCTCTGGGTGCCGACACCTGCCTGCTGAAGAGTCAACTTGCAAAGAGGCTTTGTCCCATCACTGCAGGTGTAACTGGTCATGAGTGAGGCCGTCACACAGGAGGGTTGAAAAACAGAAGGGATCCTCTTCGGAAAGTCAAAGGGCCTTCCTCTTCATGACAGTTCAGCACACCAGGCTTCTCTCTCTTTCTAAAGACAAGTGGATCCAGAGGGAAACACAGGATTCTTGATGCCGCCTTTGAGTAACTCGACTCAGAATGGCTTCTCGACCTCTTGTTCCCTTACAGTCTGTTTTATAATATCAATTCACCTTTTAAAAATGTCCTTCTGTGGCATAGTCTGAGTTAGGGAGGTTTTAGGCAGGGACCAGGGTGGACTTTCCACCCCAGCCCACCATAATGAACTGCCGATTAATTCTTCACCACCCACTTTGCAAGCGAACTGTGTATCATGTTCAAGTAGCATGGGATAGAATCTTATCAGACAGGACTTCACCAGCTGGAACTAGAAACAAATCTGTCCATCTGGCCTGGGCAATGTGCCCTAGTGGAAAATTACTGAACAGCGCCCAACTCCATAAAAATACATTCCTTAAAATGCCAGCAGAAGGCACAGACTTATGGAGGAATGAAGAAATTATGCAGTCTCTGCAAAGCTCGATTCATCGCCCAGGCTTGGATAATGGAAATAAATGCCCACCCAGACATCATGCCAGGAACATTAATAATTAGTTCACGGGAACCGTCATGCAGAAACGTC
This sequence comes from Catagonus wagneri, assembly GCA_004024745.2. Taxonomy (NCBI): domain Eukaryota; kingdom Metazoa; phylum Chordata; class Mammalia; order Artiodactyla; family Tayassuidae; genus Catagonus; species Catagonus wagneri. The sequence goes on along the minus strand of PVHT021183543.1, from coordinate 30,740,716 downwards.
CTGGCTGTGATTCAGATTCTGGGAGTGAACGATGGTGAGGGAAGCACTGTGAGATGGTTGAATCGTAAGACGCTTGGTCCTGTGTGGGCTGGGAATCAGAAGCAGCCCTGCTGCTGCAGGGAGGCAGCGAGAAGCAATGGCTTTGGGCATGTCTCTTTGGGGGATGGGGTTGGGGAAATTTGCCAAGTTAAATCTGGCTGCCTTTCCTTTGCTCATATTGCACGCTTTCCAGGCCTTTGGCTGGGGCTTGCCTTCTGTCTTACAAAGAGGGAGGCAATGCATCAGACTAAGTGCCACGCGTGCCTCTTTGATGGTCTGCCTGCCACTGCCTGTCCCCAGTTGCCATTATGTCTCCTCACTACTAGCCTCCCCACCTTCACCCTCTCACGATCCCTTATATCCTGTGTCATAGGCTGAGTTGTGCTCCTCAAGTTTGTAAGTTGTAGCGCCAGCTCCCGGTACCTCAGAATGTGCCCGTGTTTGGTGACGAGGCGTTAAAGAGGTAATTAAGGCAAAGTGAGGTCATGAGGGTGGGGCCTGTCGACTTAAAAAATATGTACAACTTAAACGTTGAGAGTGAAGTTTTATTTGGGGCACAATGAGGACTATAGGTGTTCCTGTTGTGGCTCAGTGGTTAGCGAACCTGACTAACATCCACGAGGATGTGGGTTCGATCCCTGTGGGATCCTCCCTCAGTGGGTTAAGGATCCGGTGTTGCCGTGAGCTGTGGTGTAGATCACAAACGAGGCTCAGATTCTGCATTTCTGTGGCTGTGGTGTAGGCCGGCAGATGTAGCTCCAATTCAGCGCCTAGCCTGGGAATTTCCATATGCTGTGAGTGCATCCCTAAAAAGCAAAAAAAAAAAAAAAGAGGACTATAGCCCAGGAGGCAGCACTTTAGAAGTACTGCTCCAAAGAGGCAGGGAGGTCAGCATCTACGTGATTGTGGTGAAGGGGAGGTACATGCAACAAAGCACACGTTTTACAGGAATTAGCTGCTAGTCTTCCGAAGGTTACCGCTATTCAGGAGGAGCAGACATCACCGTGAAGGATTTTGGTGCTTTGCTAGTTACAAGGAGATGCAAGAATTGGGTCCGTAAAGTCTTCCCGTGAAAACATCTACCTATCTGAAGAGCTGTTCTGCTGGTTTTCCCAGAGCAGAGTGCCTCGCTCCTAATCTCCACCCTGAGTTCCTTTCAGGGGGTGCTGAGCGTCGGCAGCTGCAGTGGCTCACGATTCAGCTCACGTAGAGGCAGATGGCAGGTGCCCGTCTCCAGGTTACAGCCCTCATCTGATACGACTGCTGTCCTTTAAAGAAGAGAAGATGAGCATACAGGCAGAGACATAGAGAAGATCCCATGAGGACAGAGGGAAAATTTACACCCCCGTCTACCACCCAGGGCGAGAGGACTCAGAGAAAACCAACTCAGCCCACACCTTGGTTCAGACGTCCAGCCTCCAGATGTGTGAGAAAATAAATTTCTGTTGTTTATGCTCCCCAGCATAATGTCAGTACTTCGTTGCTGCAGCCCTGGTCAACGAATGCACCCTGCTACCCCCACAGGGTCGCTCCCTCCCCTCCCTGAGGAAATGACAGTGTCTTCCTGCTGCCTAATGGATAAACCGCAAAGTGCTGACCCTGGCATTAAACTTATTTTCTCAATACGATCCTCCCCATCTTGCCCTATTGAATTCTTCTCATTTTTGCTTTCATCTCCCTCGATCGCCGGTTTTGTTTTTTTTTTTTGGATTTTTTGGCCACATCTGCAGCATTCAGAAGTTCCCTGGCCAGGGATCGAACCTGCACTGTAGTAGTGACAACACTGGATCCTTAACCCACTGCACCACCAGGAAACCCCAGCTCACCAGTTTTTAACCCCTACTCCCTTATCCCTTGTTCCTTGGCCTATACCTGTGCTGCTTGGTCTATACCTGTGTTGTTTGTCCCCCAATCGCTGCCCTCCATCAGGTATGTATGCATCCCCTTCTCCAGGGAGCCTTCCTTGCTGTCCCAGCTAAGAAGACAGCTCCCTCTTATATTCCACTTTTTTGTGTGGCACCTATAACTTCTACTTCACATCCTAATTATTTATTCGCATGTTCTTGCACAAGGCTAGGAACCATGCCTGATTCAACTTTCTGTTTCCTCTTATCCCCAGCATGCTCCTTTGCATGTTGTGACTCCTCTATCAATGCTTGTTGAGTGAATAAAAGAAATAACTTGTGAGGGATAATAGCTGTGTGATCCCCTGTCTAGGAGCATTTTGATTCTAAAATGTGTTTTAGGCGTTCCTGTTGTGGCTCAGTGGGTTAAGGACCCAGTGTCGTCTCTGCAAAGTTGTGGGTTCCATCCCTGGCCTTGTTCAGCGGGTTAAGGATCCAGCATTGCTGCAAGCGGCTGCACAGTTTGCAGATGCAGTTCAGAGCTGGTATTGCTATGGCTGTGGCTTAGGCTGAAGCTGCAACTCTTATTCAACCCCTAGCCAGAGAACTTCCATATGCTGCAGATGTAGCTGTAAAAAAAAAAAAAAGGGGGGGGAGTTTTTCCAAAGGCGGCATGGCATATCAGAAATAACTAGGTATGGAGCTCCCTGGTGGCTTAGTGGTTAAGGACTTAGTGTTGTCACTGTTGTGGCTCAGGTTCGATCCCTGGCCCAAGAACTTCTGCATGCCATGGGCATGGCCAAAACAAACAAGCAAACAAACAAACAAACCAGGTCTTCGTGATCAAACAGATCTGGCTACAAACGTCAGCTAGACCACATATTCTCATTTCACTGCCTTTTGGCATATTCATCTCTAAAGGGATATATCTACCTGTTTTATAGGGTTCTTGTATAAATTAGAGAAGGTAATACGTGCAAAGCACCTACACATAAGATACCCTTTAAAGTATTAGTTCTCCTCTCCTTTACAGTCGTCTGCATAGAAATGCTTGACTTCAAGAAATTAAAAGAAAAAAAATTCTAACAGGAGAATTTTAAGCATTAGACGCCTGGCTGTGAAGCCCAGGAAGCTCTGTCTGAGAAGCCAGGGGCTGTCCCTCACCACAGGGGGCGGGCAGCCAGCTCCGCTCCCTCCTGGGTCCTGAGTGCACTGAGAAGCAGGTAGTAGGTGAGAGTTCCAGGTGTTCCAGTCATCAGAGCTGGTGTGAAAGCAGACCCCGGGTGAGGGCCTCACTGTGCGAGCCCAGAGGGGCGGCAGGTCACACAGCCAAGCTGGCTTCACTGGCTCCCAGCTGCAGAGCAAGGAGGGGCTAAGACTCAGGAAGTTCCTTTCAATTCGACAAGTATTTAATATGCAGCTGCTGCTCCCTGAGGCTCAGCAGAGGGTGGTAAACCTTCCTCAGGTGTTCACCCTGTCATGGGCACAGGCAGTCCCAAAGCCAGGCTGGAGAGAGAGAGCCGGGAGCTGCAGTCCCGGGGAGCCTCGTCCTTCCTGACCTCACGTCTGCACATTCACCTCCTCCCTGCTTGCTGAGATCTGCAACCTCAGCATCAATTCTCCTGACCTTTTCCTGGTCATTCACAGACGTGTGCAGAGCAGGGAAAAAATCTGAATCCCTCCACGAGGTCATCAAACTGAAAGAAATAAGTCAGACAGAGACAGACAAATATCATATGGTATCACTTATATGAAGAATCTAACTATTACATTTAGAATGGATAAGCAAAGAGGTCCTGCTTACAGCGCAGGGAACTAACTATATCCAATCTCTTGGGCTAGAATATGATGGAAGATAGTAGGAGAAAAAGAGCATGTGTGTAAATATGTGTGTATATGCATATGACTGGGTCACTGTGCTGTACAGCAGAAATTGATACAACATAGTAAATAAACTATACCCTAATAAAAATAAAATAAAAATTTTATAAGTGATACAAATGATATCATGTACAAAACAGATATAGACCCAAAGACATAGAAAATAAACTTATGGTTAACAAAGAGGAAGATGGGCAGGATAAATTTGGAGACTGGGATTAACAAATAGTACTGCTATCTATAAAATAGGAAAACAATAAAGACCTATTGTATAGCACAGGGAACTATAGCCAATACCTTTTCCTATAATGGAAAAGAATCTGAAAAAGAATGTCTGTCTATGTATCTATCTATCCATCAACACATATCTAACTGAATAAAACTGCTGTACATCTGAAACTAACACAACATTGTAACTCAACTATACTTCAAGAAAAAAAGACAAAAGGAAAAAAATCTGAGTCTGACACACATATTCCCAGGTGAGGTGAACAAGGTGATGTTTCAGATCTCATGCAATAAACAAGCGTCCTTTGCCTGGTCTGTGTACTATGCCATTTTCCATGTTTTGTGCTTTTTGTTGGTGATTTTACTGTTCAGAATAGCCTCTGGCACAGCGCTGAAGAGCGGCCTAATATATTCAAACACAAGAAGTCTGTGATGTGCCTTAGGGAGAAAACACAGCGACAGATAAGCTTCATTCAGGCAGGAGTTACAAGGCTGTTGGCTGTTCCTTCACTGTTGACAAATCAACAATATATTGTAAATAAGGTGCCTGAAGACAGAAAGCCACATCAAACAAGGTACCTATTGATTGGTTGATGAAAATGCTGTGATCAGTGGCTCACCGGTATTTCCCCCGGAGCAATGATTCCATATTCTCTAATTCATTGTTCCTGGTGACTTTACAGAACACACCTCCAGCAAATCACAAGAACTGACTATAGTGTGGTATGAAGCACAGTTCAGTTCAGGGTCGGAAGTGGTGGATGGAGTTGGAAAGACAGAATGGTTGAAGCTTCTGAAGCGGCAGGACAGGGCTTTGTTGCTCCCAGAGAGTCTATGGCAGTGGGACACGGTTAGACTTTTACGCTCTGTTGCCTGTGAGAAGGTTTCTGGCAAATGGAGCATTGCCGTGAGCTGTGGTGTAGGTCACAGATGCTGCTCAGATCTGGCGTTGCTGCGGCTGTGGCCTAGGCTGGCTGTAGCTCTGATTTGACCCCTAGCCTGGAAACTTCCATATCGGCAGGTGTGGCCCTAAAAACCAAAAACAAAATGACTTTCCAGGAATCTTACCTGTGTCTGTCAGCTACAGACAACTTATGGGCACACGTACACTTTAAAAAAAAAATTTATTATAGTTGATGTACAGTGTTCTGAAATAGAAATTGCTTCTAAATTGCTGGGAATCCAAGCCTGAAATAATTCTTGGAAGCAAGAAAGTCATTTGGGACTTCATAAGTGTCACATTGCTCTTCATGGTTTAAGAACACCAGAGGAGCTAAGACCTGTTACTAAGGAAAGTCATTTCTACCACTTGATAATAGTTGTTTTTATGGAACTCCACTAACTCTCATCTGTATGACAAATATCTCCATATGCAAACTAGGTCCAGCTTCAACTAAAATTCCAGAAAAAGGAAGAAAGGAAGGAAGGAAGAAAGGAAAGAAAGAAAGAGAGAGGGAGAGAGCAAGAGAGCAAGAGAGAAAGAAAGAAAGAAAGAAAGAAAAAGAAAGAAAGAAAGAAAGAGAGAAAGAAAGAAAGAGAGGGAAAGAAAGAAAGAGAAAGAAAGAAGAACTGGTGCTAGAAACAGAAGTAGTTAATGAATGAATTGATCTTGTTCTCAAATCTCTGTGTGCCTATTATGTGCTAAGTATTGTTCTAAGTGGAAAGGTGCCCAGAAGCATAAGGTCTAATCCTTGCCTTTGAAGAGATAACAATGCAGTTGGGAACAAGTGACTGACACTAAGAGCCCCTAAGTAGAGCAGGGAAGTCTTACGAGCCGAGTCACAGGCAGATGCGTGACAAGTGCTGACAGGACATCAAGATCTCAGAGAAGGAAGAGATTGAGTGAAAGCTAAACTCCTCACTGAATTTCCTGTTGCAAAAAGGGACTTGAGCTTTGATGATTGACTAGGATTTGGATGGGAAAAGACAGCAAGGCTGGCTTTGCCAGTGGAAGGAAATCTCCTGCAGATCAGCCAGCTGGGACCACCCAGGCAGAGTCTTTCTGTACAGTGTCATTGCAGTACAATTGAGCTCAGACCTGGATCTGAATACACAGCTATTACATAGCTCAGGCCACAGTCTCTACTCCTGCTTCCTTTTGGGTCATGAGGGACTTCATGACCCTTGATTTTTTTTTCTTTTTTGGTCTTTTTAGGGCAGCACCCACGGCATATGGTGGTTCCCAGGCTAGGGGTCTAACTGGAGCTGTAGCTCCTGGCTGCGCCACAGCCATAGCAACACCAGATCCAAGATGCATCTGAGACCTACACCACAGCTCATGGTAACACCGGATCCTTAAATCACTGAGTGAGGCCAGGGGTTGAACTTGCATCCTCATGGATACTAGTCACATTTATTTCCACTGAGCCACTATGGGAACTCCTGAAATTATAATTTAAAACAGTGATGCCCACAGTGAATTCCATGGAACCTTGATACCTTTTGAAGCATATTAATAGGTCTTGCCCTAAAAATAAAAGACTTGTGGCCAGAAAAGCTTAGGAAACACTACATACCATATCCCTAATGGAGACATTCAGCGCAGACTGATTGTTCAGGGGAATATCTGGAAAGGACTACAAACCTCCCATCCCCCGAGCCCATATGTGCTCCTGCCACATCCTGGAAAAACAATAATAGATCTTTCACTTGTGCTGTTTCTGTCCTGGGTAAGTGTCTCTCCATAGCAGCATCTAATCAGAGATACATTCCTTAAGGAATCTTACTAATAATAGAGCTAGCAGACTTCTGGTCCCTACATTTTGCTGAGATCACAAAAGGGATTTGCCAGATTGATTTTCCAGGTTGATTTTTGCTAACTCAGTCTCATTCCTACCCCTATTTTGTTGTTGTTGTTGTTGTCTTTTAGGGCCACACCCATAGCACATGGAGGTTTCCAGTCTAAGGTCCAGTCGGAACTGTAGCCGCCAGCCTACGCCACAGCAACAGCAACGCAGGATCCAAGCCACGTCTGCAACATACACCACAGCTCACAGCAATGAGCGACACTTAACCCACTGAGTGAAGCCATGGATCGAACCCCCATCCTCATGGATGCTAGTCAGGTTCACTAACCACTGAGCCAAGACGGGAACTGCCCTACCTACCCCTATTTTTTCTTTTTCTTTTTACGGCCACATCTGTGGCCCATGGAAGTTCCTGGAGATAGGGGTCCAATCGGAGCAGCAGCTGCTGGCCTTCGCCATGGCTGACACAGCAACGCCAGATTTCAGTTGCATCTTTGACCTACACCACAGCTTGAGGCAGTGCAAGATGCTTAACCCACTGAGTGAGGCCAGGGATTGAACCCACCTCCTCATAGATACTAGTTGTGTTCATAACCTGCTGAGCCACAACGGGAACTCCCCACCCCTATTTTAAAAGGTTTTAAATGGCAAGACACAACACAGGGACGCTTGGCTAGATGAAAGCAAAACCTTTGCTTAGAACTCCAAAAGAGAGAAGGCTGCCATGCAGGGCCATGCAGGGGGTTGCACCTGCAGACAGGATAACAGGAAACTAGAGATGTAGGGGCAACTTATATATGACAAGCAGGCTGGGGTTTGCCTGATTTCTCAGGCTCTCTGTGAACTAGCTAATTGCAATCATTCTGTGGACTCCAGGCCATAGGGCTGTCCTTCATCACCTGGTACCTGACCCCAGGCAACTGGGATGAGTGCATAATGGCTAGAAGTGTGGGATGCTGGTAAGGAGAGTGGTTGGAGTGTGGATTTAATCAGGGGAAACTGATGGGCCTCAAAACTGGGTTAAGAGCGTAATTCCAAAAATAATAACAGAAAAATATAACACTCCCTTGTGTGATCTCTGCAAAATTTAGGGGCTAGAGGCCTGATAACTACGTTAGTAAGATTCCCTAAGGGACTGATCACTGATTAGATGCTGCCATGGAGAGACACTTATCTAAGGAAGAAAAGGCAGAAGGGAGAGAAGATCTACTGCTGTTTTTCCAGCAAGTGGCAGGAGCGCACATGAGCTGGGGGGATGGGAGATGTTACGGTCCTTTCCAGATATTCCCCTGAACACGCATCTCAAGGCTGGAGATGGCAGCGGTATTTCCTGCAGCTTCCCAACTCTGATGATCCTTGGATCTCATGGTGCCTTTACATGATCTTTGCAGCCCTAGCCCTTCCAGTGTGGTTATAAGTTCCCAATCTCTCATAGTCGGTTCTTTTCTGCTAGAATCCTATTTCGATTGCTGCTTTCTGGATGCAGCCCCAATGGTATAGCCTAGGTAAGCTTTGGAGAAGTTCTGCTATAAGACCAAACAAAATAGTTTAAACTAGCATTTTCCAGTTATCTGATCATAGAACACTGCAACATCTGCTAAGAAACACCTTCTGGTATCCTGCAGAATCTGTACTCTGTGGTGCACACTTTGGGAATCACCTAAGGTTTGTAGATTCAACACTAGGAACTCAGAAATATGGGTTCAGCTGTGAGATCTTTGGTAATTCCCATCACTTCTCTGGCCTTTAATCTCTTCACTGGATCAAAGAAGAGTTGGGTAAAGTTCACGAACAGGAGTTTTCCCAGCTCTAACATTTTTAGATTCTGTGAGAAATGGTGTCGTTAAAACAAACAAACCATGATTGTTCAGGTAGTAAAAGCGAAATAAATAAATAAAAACCTACTGTACAGTGTTTTACTTTGCCTTCTCTTCCTTTTCGGCATAATTTGCATGGCTATTTTGAGATCTGAGCTGGGAAAACTCCAAGAGAACTGGCAGCACGTAAAGAAATGCTGGGTAGCTCTTACCAAAGTGATGGGGTACTTGTAGAATTCCAGAATATTCATATTGACCTTAGAAATAAAGCCCCTTCTGAGCATGTTTACTTTTACATTGCTAGAGCACAGAAAAAAAGAGATGCGAGGAAGAAGGTTCCACCACTCAAATGGAACTATTTGAATAGGTAGCAAGCTCCCCGTCACTGGTAGCATTCAAATGGAGACTAGCGGTTAGCTTGGCGAGAGGGACAGAGAATACACTCGGTCTTTTCATAGAGTTGTGGCTGAAAGGGATGGTACAGATTGTCTATGCAGATCCCCACATTTAATAGATGATGAAACCAAGGATCAGAGGGGTTATATGGATTTCCCAAGGTCACACAGCTAGTCAATGGCAGAACCTGGAGAAAGACCCAGAATGTCTCCTTGTTCTCCACTGCGTTATTCTGCATGCCAGGAACTCATTTTAGTTTCTTTGTGATGTAAAATTCTATCCCCAGGCTCTTGCTTTACATTTCTTCAAAGAAGAAAAGTCATTTAGTTTGAGCTAGAAAACACTTCAGATTGCCAGGTATTGTAGGAGGCTGAGTGGGTTAGAAAGTTTGAGGTCAGCTTTTGCCCTCGGAGATCTTCTCTGAGCATCCTTGGTGTGGAGACCTTGTGCTCCAGCCCTGCTCCGCCCACTGATGTCAGACTAGCCTTCAGGCTTCTGAACAGCCTGCATGGCACCCTCTGTCCTTAGAAAGACAGTCCCTCCCGCCTTATTCTTGCAATATCAGTCTCCCCTGGGAGCTCAGAAAAACCAGCCTGAATTCAAGTCTCTTCTGCACAACCTGAGAACCAACCACTCCCCAGATAGAGGACACACAAGACAGCCTGATGGTAGTGCCATTTGTGGTGTTGGCGTCTTGGAGTGGGACTGGGGTTTCGTTTGCTATTTGCGTGGCAGAATCCTCATTCGCTTTCTCAATACAGCTGCTGGTGGGTGTGTGTGGAGGGTAATGGCCTTTTCTTTTATCACCCGGCTGCTTTTATTATTCAAATACTCTTGGGGTGGGAGGGGTGGGGGTGAGGGGCAAAACTTGCGGCCAAAGCAGAGAGCTGTGTGCCTTTGTGGAGAAATAAGGGCGTAAACACAGATCTGATTTTATCCTGAGCTTTTCTCCCAAAGAAAATCCAAGAGTGGTCAAGGAAAAAGGAATAAGATGCTAGAGACTTTTGAAATGTTCCCCTTTCCTAAGAATGATAGAAACAAAGTAGCCTCTAGTAAAAATATCTGTTTTAAATAAGCTATTTGTTCCTTCCCCCTGCCCGCCCCGCCCCACCCTGTCACTCATTTTTGGCCACACCTGCAGCAATGCCAGATCCTTTGTTCCTTCCCCCTGCCCGCCTCCCCCAACCCTGTCACCCATTTTTGGCCACACCTGCAGCAATGCCAGATCCTTAACCTACTGCGCTGGGCTGGGGATTGAACCAGCCATCCCAAAGAGACAAGCCAGATCATTAACCCACTGCATCACAGCAGGAACGCCTATATGTTTCTTTTATGTTACAGGATGTGGGATTCAGTTAGATCTCAAGAAATCTCACATTGAGGAAGCTAGGGACAGGTGGAAAAAGGCAACCCTGATTTTCTGACAGGCTGTGCCTGGAGATTCTGCTAAGTCAAGAGGGCAGATTAGATTAGAAGAGTTTGGGCCTTAATATCTTTTTTTTTTTTTTCAGAGTTAATACGAAAGTGCAACCTTGAGCCCAACTCTGCTCTCTTGGCCCCCACGTTGTAATGACCTCAGGCTCTGTTGATAATTTCCCTTGATTCTAAATCTAAGGTCCCCTTCCCCACCGAGTTCAGCTCATCACCATCCCTGGCCTTTTACTCAATTACTGGTTTCTCACTGGCACCCTGCCTTCATTCTCCGCATGCTACCAGTGGCTCCAGGAAACAACTTTCTCCAGCTCAGGTTTAATTTTCTGAGTCCCCCATTCAAAATCCTCTGATACCAGGAGTTCCCCTTGTGGCTCAGCAGGTTAAGAACCCGACTAATATATATGAGGATGAGGGTTCGATCCCTGGCCTCCATCAGTGGGTTAAAGATCTGGTGTTGCCGCAAGCTGTGGTGTAGCTGAAAGACGTGGCTCAGATCCCCTGTGGCTGTGGTGTAGACAAGCATCCGCAGCTCTGATTCAACCGCTAGCCCAGAACTTCCATATGCCACAGGTGTGACCCCCTCCCCCCAAATACTCTGATATCTCCACCCTCAAGGGCTTTCAGGACCTGTCAGTTATGCTCCCTCCTGACCTCACCTCGGAGCAGACTCCATCTCCAGGCTCGTTTCTGGTTGTTACCTGAGCCCTAAGAGACTTCAGAGGAAAGACGTGACTTAATCCACACTCTTCATACTTGAGGATTATCAGCCATTTGATGAGGGTTGCGCAGCGTGTCCCCATCCCCTGTTGCCATCCTCTCGGGGAGCAAAGGGAGCGCCGTGATTTCCCCTCCGAATAGGACAAGCGGCTCGAAAAGGATTTACTTATTCACCTGCTGAACGTGTGCTTAGACGGCAGGCTCTCTGCGAGGTTCCCGGGACACATCTGTAAAGCAGAAAGCAAGAACTTTGCTTATCAGGAGCTTAAATTTCAGTAGGAGATGCAGAAAACTATTATTTAGCTAAATGAAAGTGATGATTATGGGTGGAAATTACCCGGGTGGTCTGTTGTATCAGAGTAGAGAGGAATGCTACCTAGACTTATCAAGCACGGGCTCTATGGCAAGATGTATTTAATTTGAAGTATAAAGAATAATTCAGTCTCCAAAGAGAGAAAACTATCTTTGGAGAGGGAATGGACCTGGAGGTGTAGAAAATGGTAGCAGCCAGACCACACACAGTCAGAAAGAGCACTATGCCAGCTTATTCCTCCCTCCTTCTGGGAGAGAAACAGCAGAGATAAGCCCATGAGACAATCTGCCACCCTTTCTTCTTCTACTCAACATTGTAACTGAAGTCCTAGCCAAAGCACTAAGGCAAGGAAAAGAAATAAGTTACAAATATTGGAAAAAATAAATAAAACTATATTTGCGGAAAACATTGTATACATAAAAAATACAAAGGACTTAATTAACTTCTAGAAAATGTAAGTTAATTTATCAAGGTCACAAGATACAGGTTGAATATAGAAATGTCAAATATGTTTCTGTGCCAGGAGCAAGCAGTTGGAAAAATGACAGTGAAAATAATAATATTATTTATATTAGCATCAAATCCCACAAAATACATCACAATGAATCTAATGAAGGATGTGCAAGACCTCCATACTGAAAACTGGAAATACTGCTGAAATTAAAGAAGAACTTAGTAAATAAAATGAAATGCTGTATTTATGAACTGGAATACTCAGTATTGTTAAAACGGTAATTCTCTTTAAACCAATCTAAAACTTAGATTGCAATATAATAAAAATTCAAACTGGATTTTTATAGGAATTGACACAAAAATTTTATGAAAATGAAAAAAAAATTATAATTTTGGATAAATAAACAAAATTGGAGGACTTAACCCTGCTTGATTTCAAGGCTTATTATAGAGCTACAGCAATCAAGACAGTGAGCTACCAGTGTAATGAATGACATGAAGGTAAATGGTACAAAATAGACAGCCTATAAATGCAATGGCATGTATATGGTGAAATGATTCTAAACAAAGGACTCAGTGAAATTCAATAGGGAAAGGAAACTCCTTTCAACAAATGATGATGGAACAATGGACATGTGCAATCTTGTGTTTTAGAAGAAATGTATATTTGGTCATTCAGGTGATCAAAATGTATTTCTCATGTGTATTTGACTTTTATCCATGGTTCCTGGCCCATAGTTCCCCAAACCCTTAGAATTTCCTGAGCAGTAAGAGTGATATTTGATCTCTTGTCCTCAGTTTCTAAAATTACTTCAGAGCAGTAAAGGTGAAATGGATGTCTTGTTTGTTATTCATCACAAGTCGCTTTCCACCATAACTGGGTTTATGTTAATGAGGTGGCTTTTGGAAAGGATCTGAGGAAGGGGGCTGGTTGCCAGGGGAACCAACCAGGAATAGAAGGCTGAAACTTTCAGTTCCACTCTTTCTGGGGAGGGGGGAGAGAGGACTGATGTTGACTCAATTACTGACTCCAATGATTCAACAAACCATACCTATGTAATAATGAAACCTCCACAGAAATCCAAAAGGAGGGGGTTTGGAAAGCCTCTGGGTTGGTGAACCTGTAGAACTTTGGGCAGAGAGATAAGCTCTGAGAAAGCATGAAAACTCTGTATCTTTTTAAAAAAAATTATTATTATTTTCTAGCTCTTCTTTTTCTGTCCTTATTTTATCCCTTTTTTCATAATCGCTATCTGCTTCCCCGGTGTTCCCCCACCTCACCCCGTACCTCAGAAAAGGAAGAATATATATTCATGACCACAAATACCCTTTGCTGGGAAATTCATTGCTCTGCAGTTCTCCACTAAATCCCTGGTAATGGGCAAGCAAGCAGTTAAGGGGGAAAAGCCACAGGTAAGCAGAGACATGACTGAAAAAATTCACAGCAAATTCTGAGTTGGTTTGAAAAAAGTACCCACCAGGGTGCTGCCTGAAATGCCTGTTCCACAAACCACATTAAGATCACTCACAGAACACCTTGCTTGCTCCATCTCAAAAAGAGTTTTAAGTATTAATTAATGAGTGATTAGTTCAGCCTCATGAGTTATCACTCTAATAAAAAGGGTGTTGAAGCACAAATCACAACCAGTTTGAGTGTGTTATTGCTATTCTAACAGACCTCCCTAATTTGACAATTAAGAAGCATGAAATGTAGTTTAATGGACATAATTTGATGATATAAAATTGTTCATCTGGTGTAAGCCATTCATCTTCTTAATTCATCTCAGGTCACATGGAAAACGTCACTTTACAGTAAGACCTATAAAGGCTGTTTGTTTCCTCCCTGTCCTCTAAACTTCCTGCGATGGGAAACCGGTAGGGAGATTCTTCTGACGCAGTCTCTGCTCTCAGCTCTGTGCTCTTGGGCAAACGCCGCCATCTTGCCAGGCTGAATCATTGGTGGATGCGCATGTGTTGATGGCACAAGCAAATCAAGCTCTGGGTGTAGAAATCCTGTCTCAGATCTTGTGTGGATCCCAGTAATGCCTGGAAGTTAGGATTAACAAGAATTTGAACTAATTTAAAACCTGAATTTCAACCGTTGAATCAAAAACGAAGTAAGACCTTCCTTCATGTGATATTCAGTGAGTTCCCATAACTATAGATAATTTATTAAGTTGTATTTGTTTCCCTATGCAGTGGTCCCATTTCATGTATTCTTAAAGAATTAACAGTTTTATAACTTTATGGCTTCTTTCATAGATTCTCCACTGGCTTCCCAACACTGTCAAGATCCAGCCCTGAGCCCTTCCTACCTCCTTCATCCACATTCGAGTTCCCACTAGCAACTTTTTCATACATAAAGTCCCTAGTCAAACTTCTTTCTATTTTGGCCTCTTCTTCAATTCCCAGTTTTATCATTCATGACCTTTTGGAAGTTGCTTCTCAGAGAAAATTTGATATTTTAAAAGAGGTTATTTTTTCTTATTTTAAAGTACATTAATTTTGTGATACCATGTCTTTTGTTCTTCAAGGATTTAATGCTATGCATTTTTTTCATTGCCTATTGGCTAAGTCAGCAAAAATTTATATCATTCTGAATTTGGACATTAAAAGGGGCAGCATGACAATGGTGGAAATGAAAATTGATTAGTAAGTAAATGTCTTGGGCTCCTCATCTTGCTTGGCTGATAACTTAGCTTTCTATGTAACTACGGACAAGTTTCCAAGCCTCTGAAAACCTCACCTTACCTGTCTATAAATCAAAGATAAGTATACCTCCCAGGGTTGCTGTTAAAATCAACCGGGGATAATTGATGCAAAAATGCTTTAAAAAGTAAGAGTTCTATACTAAGCCAAGATTAGCAACGTAGCCATGCTTGAAAGCCTGAAAGGTGTAGGCCTTTGCCTGAAGGGCAATTTTGTATAAAACTTACCTACATCTCTAATTAGCTGGATGTCCTTTAGGGCCTCAGTGTCCAAAACCAAACTCAGCCTCTGCCTGCAGAAGCTTTGACTCAATTTGTTTCCATAGTGTGGCTAATTGTGTTGCCATCTTGGTTACCCAAACCTAAACCACTTGAAGCCTTTTTTGACTTGGGTGGCCATGTTCTCATTTTGGATAGAATCATTCTGGTTTACCTCTATTGACCTGTGTATTAGTTTCCAAATACTACAAACTAGCTGGCTTAAAACAACAGAAATTTATTTTCTTACAGTCTTGGAAGTTAGACGTCTGGAACAAGGTGTCAGTAAGATTGGCTCTTTGTGGAAGCTCTAAGGGAAAATGTATTCCGTTTCTCTCTCCAAGCTCCCTGTAGTTGCCAGCAATCCGTGGCTCTCATGGACCCAGCCCCTCAAACTCTGCCTCCATTTTCACATGGTGTTTTCCCTGAGTGTCTTTCTTCACTTCTTATCTCTTTTAAGGATACCAGTCAGTGGGTATAGAGCCCACCCCAACCCAATATACTTCCTCTTAACTTGATTACAACCCTATTTCCAAATAAATTCATATTCACAGGTACTGGGTATCAAGACTCCAGTGTACCTTTTGGGGAGACCTAATTCTAGTTACGACACCATTGGACATTGTTAAAATGTCCCCTTTAGTCTTCAAAGTGCCTGGTTTGGGTGATAAATTTTACGGTCACCAAGAACTGAGTCCCCACTGCTTCCCCACCATCTCATCCACTTGCAGATCGAGTAGGGAAGGGTTTCTTGAATTTTATTTATATAAATCTTCATCCACGCTGAGCATGTTCATTTCTGATATTTCCCACTCTGTTTTATCTCTCAACGTTCGATCCAGTGGGACCACCCCTACTACCCTAGTCTTAGATCACTAGCATTCATATCAACTCATCATTCCCAAGTTGAGTTACTAGCCATCTGCATGGCATATCAGCCTTTTAAATGGTCTGTTTGTCTAAGGTAAAAGTCTTTTATGCTTTGAGTAACATATAATGTGGAATTCATGTATTTTAATCGCTTTCTTCTCCTATGGGGGTAATGCCTGGGACTACGAAAAATTCTGCCTTTTTTTTTTAATGACAAAATCAAGTATGTACCATGGTTACTGATATTCATTTTTACATCCTTTGGGCTTCTTTTTAAATTCTTGAGTGAAGATTAGGAGGAGGAAAAGAATTGGAAAAAGGAGAGACAACCAGCTGAAGCTCAGACATTTGCAAACACAGTATGATGGGCTCTTTGAGTCAATATCAGAATTTTGAGTAAAGGGCATTCATGATGTTCTTGAGTCTACTTTTTGGTTGGTAACAACTTGGTGTAGCTTGATTTGGGTTCTTAAAAGCTGGGAGATCATGTAGGAGAGGATAATTTCAGAACCTGAGCTGGTTCCAAGCCAGAGACTGTGGGAGGCACACATGACGTCTGTCTGCCTTTTCCTCCTCATGACTAAAACTGTAGTATTTTTGACTGACTTCAATTTCCAGGGATGGAAGAAAATTTGAGTGGTTTCTCAACAGTTGAGTCTGCCCTGAATTCTGCTGCATACACACCTAACAGGTTACTATCCGGCAGGACGGGAAGGCTCATTGCTTTAAAAATCTACCAAAAAAGAGATAATGTTAGCCCCTCAAAACGAATGCTGGTGAGAGAGCCTGCAACCTCTATGTGAAGCCCATGCTGTTTAATTTTATTAAAAAATAGAATTTAAAAAGAGGAACAGCTTTTTTTTCCCTTTTCTTTTTAGGGCCGCACCTGCTGCATATGGAAGTTCCCAGGCTCGGGGATCAAATCTGAGAATCTGAGCTGCAGCTGCTGGCCTACACCACAGCCACAGCAACGCGAGATCCAAGCTGGGGCTGAGACCTACATCACTCACAGCAACGCCAGATCCTTAACCCACC
Source organism: Catagonus wagneri (assembly GCA_004024745.2). Taxonomy (NCBI): domain Eukaryota; kingdom Metazoa; phylum Chordata; class Mammalia; order Artiodactyla; family Tayassuidae; genus Catagonus; species Catagonus wagneri. The sequence continues at coordinate 30,723,976 of PVHT021183543.1, read as the reverse complement.
GAGCGAGGCCGGGGATCAAACCTGAATCCTCATGGATAATAGCAGGGTTCATAACCCACTGAGCCACAAGCGGAACTCCAGCTTTCTCCCTTAGTGTATCGCCTAAGAAACACTCTTAGGTTGGTGCTGGCCTTTGCAGCTGAAGCAGGCTCCACCCTCACCTGTGTGGGAAGACCGCCCACACAGTCCAGAAGGAAGCATAAGCTTATGAGGCTAATACTGTAAACCTGGATCTCAGTGCCATTGATTGCAAATGTCAGACTGCTCGATCTGATCACTGGATTCCTGAGATCAATGCAGAGCCAAAAAAAAAAATGATTTTTTTCTTTAAAAAAATTTCTACTTTTTAGATGTTTATAAATAAGGCACCTTCTAGAAAGCAGCATGAGAAACAGCGAGCGGAGAAAGGGTCGCATAAATGGCAAACACTTTTCCGGAAAACAGATATTTACAAAATTTAAAAAAATTTCCCTTATTTTAGTCTTTTCTCATTGGAAGGGAGCTTTGAGAAAATGTCCTTGCCTTCTGGAGAGCTGAGAAGCAAACAGAAGCTCTGATTAAAAAGTGCAGCTTCCCATATGGATGATAATGTTTGTTCAGCCCAGCCTAAGACTCTCTGATGGGCTGGTGATGCTATTCCAAGGGAACTGACAGCTGAGGAACCCAAGAGCTTTAGGCAAAATAACTCCTTCTTCTGTCTCTTTCCACAATCTTCATCCCTCCCCTCAAATCCAGTGTCCCTATGAGCAGAGGACATTCAGATGTAGTGAGTACACAAAGATCAGAATGAGGGACAGTGGTCACCAAAGGCAGCGATTGTGTTAGTCTTGGAATGATTGTAGATCCACTTGTGGGTGTAGCTAAAGCAGCATCATGTCAGCTTACTGTTGAGACACGGGCAAAGATTCTTTGCTTGCCCAAACTTCAGTCAGGGCTCCTGAACCCTTTCCCTAGCTCCCAACAAGACCCATCTGTATGCTTCGTTGCAGAAACCAGTTTCAGCAAAAATCCTGCTAAGTCAGTTTAGTAAGAATCCCCCATTATTGGGAGTTCCCTTGTGGCTCAGTGGATTAAGGATCTGGCATTGCTACTGCAGTGGCTCAGGTTGCTTCTGTGGCACAGACTTGATGAATAAAATAACTCCCCATCATCAAACTCCTTATCCTTACCATCCCTCTCTTCCCCCATCCCACCCCCAGGTTATAGTATATCACCCTGACCTGCCTTCAGTAAGAATCCTATTAGGTCAGTCCAGCTGGAATCCCTCCAGACTTGATGTCTCCTCTTAGGAATTTCCCATCCACCAATGCTGCCCCTTCCCACAATTCTCCACTTGTTCTGGTTGTATTTGGAATTGAGCCCAGTTCCATTCTGGACTCCCTCTTCCCCTACTGCAACAGTTTATTGAAAAAACAAAACAAAACAAAACAAAACAAAGCTATCTTCTTTAACTTCTGTCCAGCTCTGTTTTTTTTTTTGACAAAACTAATGCTCTCTAGGTAAGATTTCATTAGCTTTCCAAAAAAACACCGGTGTTTGCTCTAGGACTGCTCAAGGATTTTTTAGACAAATCTTTGCTTCCAGGTTGAGCCATCATGATGCAAGCTGGGGAGTCCCTGGTCAAGCGGTCAGCCGGCAGCCCCTTTTCTGCAGCCCTGAGAAGCTAGACCCCTGGTCTGCTCCACCATAAAGATAACACCATGGGTGTGTTTGGTAACTGCAGCCAGGAAGACTGGCTGGACTGATTTAAGTGTGAAGATTAGATCTTTTCATTCCCTGGCATTGATCAGTCACCCCAGAACTTTCCAAATGCACTTTAGTCCTGTTAACTGTATCCATTCTACTTTCACTGCTGTTCCCCTGCCAAACTGGATTTTCAGCAAGTGTGGTCTAAACAAAGAGCTAACAAGCTGGGCTGAGCAGCTCCACTTTCTGCTGAATGGCTGCCCTGAAACTGACAATTGTGTCAAGAAAACAATGGCTCACAGTGAAATAACTCAGAGGAGCAGTTTACATCTCGCTTATTCTGCACTTGGAAATTTAAATTTGTAAATTGATAGAACATTGTAAGTTAACTAGACTTTTAAAACATTTTTAAAAAAGAAATTTAAATTTGTATTCTATTTCTTTTGATTAGTCAGAGAAAGACAAATATCACATTTCCTGATATGTGAAATCTAATAAACATGATACAAAAGAATTTACAAAACAGACACCAACAAGGGCTTAATCAAAATATTTAAACAACTCATACAACTCGACAACAACAGCAAAAAAAAAAAAAAACAAAACAAAACCAAAAAAAAAAAACACCCTAAACAATCCCATTGTAAAATGGGCAGAAGATCTATTGACATTTCTCCAAAGAAGACATATGGATGGCCAATAGGCACATGAAAAGATGCTCAAGGTCATTAATTACTAGAGAAACGCAAATCAGATCTACATTGAGGTACCACCTCATACCAGTCAGAATGCTCTTCATGAACAAGTCTACAAATAACAAATGCTGGAGAGGGTGTGGAGAAAAGGGAACCCTCCATCTTGGTGGGAACATAAATTAGTACAACCACTACAGAAAACAGTATGGAGTTTCCTCAGAAAACTAAATGTAGAACCACTACATTCCCACTCCTGGAGTGGTTTAAATGTGGGTTGTGTTGGTACTAGAACACAGCCTGGGGATCCCAGCCCCTTCCTCTTGCACGCTCACCACCGCTTTTCATCACTGTCACTTCGGGAAGCTTCTTCCTGTTGACACCACAGAATGATGTAGTTTTCACATTCTACCTCTGTGATGCCCTCACCTGAATCTCTGCTGTGGGGACAGATGCGAGAGACCTCTGTCATCCTTAGTTCCTTCCTTAGCCACTCAGCCTAGGGATCGCAGCTGATTTTTGTACGTGTGTCTTTGCACTTAGAGTTCTTTTGCACCACTTCTGGCAGATAACTACCTTCTATAAGTAATAATTCTTTGGATTACATTTTCCTTAGTCAAATAACTGGGGTGGATGTGGTCTGCTGTTTGAACATGGATGGATATCTTCATTATTCTCTCTCTTTAAAAATTAACCTTTGTGGATTTCCCATCATGGCTCAGTGGGTTAAGAACCTGACTAGTATCCACGAGGATGCCAGTTCAATCCCTAGCCCTGCTCAGTGCGTTAAGGAAATGGCATTGCTGTGAGCTGTGGTGTAGGTCGTAGATGCAGCTCTCATTCCAATAGCCTGGGAACTTCCACATGCCACAGGTGTGGCTCTCAAAAAAAAAAAAAACATTTAACAGAATTGAGGTCTGTTAGTTTTGTTCTCTTTGTTGTTTTTATTTGACTTTGGAAAGCGGGTTTGGGCAAAACATACCTGCATTCCAGGTTCAAGCAGATTTGGTCTGGCGTTATTGTGTGTATAGCAAACTTGTCCCTGCTCTGCTCATAACCCTTGGGCTTTCAGCACTTCCACCTACCCACCTAATTCTCACTGCCGACAGCTAAATCTCCTTAGGGTCAGCTTTTCTTGAAGCTGCAGGGCGTTGCTCTGTCCAAGGACACAGCAGGTCAGATGTGCCAAGAAATTAATACACCCTAAGAGCAGGTGTCAGCCAGTGGCCAACAAGAGTCAGGGTACAAACAGCCCCGCTCCCTCGCCCCCAGTCAGGGCAGCTCTCAAGTGTGTGTCCTGTGTGGCTCTCCCAGAGTCCTTCACAGTGGTGGCCGGCCTCACAACACAACCTTTACTCTCAATGCCCCTCCCCTGTCTTAAACATTCTTGTTTCCTGGGACCACCTCCTAAAAAATACTTGAGCTGGAACCCTTGTCACAGATCAGCTTCTGGAAGAACTCAGTTTAAGATAGCAAAATACCCCAAGTTCACCAGCGAGGAATATGTGAGGTTACAGGACAGTTCACCGCATATAAAATTTATAGGTCCTCAGTTATAAATCCTGATCATCCATCACCATCTGAGGAAAAGGAACTGTTCTTTTTTAAAATACTTAGTATGCTTTGAAGCTAGGAAAACATGTTGTTAAAACATCTGTTTGGTATCTTTACTTCAGCCCAACCATCAGTCAGTTCAGCCAGAAACATGTTTGCTGGTATAAACGGAATACCCAGGGGACCCACTGAAACTTTCCACATTTCAGTTACTTTGGTGTTGCTGGGACACATCTGTCGTCTCAGCTACCTCCAGAGTAAACTGAAATAAGCATAGCACCACTTTCCCTAAGCTGTTGTGAGGCTAATTCCTAAATATTATGTCAGGCTCGTGGCACATAGGGAAGTGTTATGCAAATGTTAAATAACAAATGTGGAATACTCTATTTCAAGGTATCCGCGGGGGGGGGGGGTAGCTCTATCAGTGCTTAGAACCGGGACTATTTTTCTCCTGTGCACCACAGGTTAAAAACTTCTTTTATTCAGGAAGTTTCCTGGTCACTTGGCTTTATTCAGAACCTGAACAGTTCCTGGTCTTGGTCATACCGCTGCTTTGCTTATGAAGTATGATGACACAGAACTGAGAAAACAGCATAAATCCGGAAAGGTTAATTAGGTGGATTACACGCATGACAAATCCCACCCCACACTCACCCTTTCACCAGAGACTTTGCCTATGGCTCTTCCCACTGCGGAAAACCCCACCCACTCCCGGATGCCGGGCTAGGCCACATGACTTTACCACGTGACTTGTTGGACTGCACACAGGACCCAGCACATCCCTCCCTGCATGCACCCCTTCACCAGTAGACTTTGCAGTGTGGGACTTCCCACCGTGGGAAACCCCACCCACTCCTTCCCACCATGGGAAACCCCACCCACTCCCTGACGCTGGGCTTGGCCAAGTGATTTGCTTTGCCATGTGACTTGTCGGCAGACACCAGGCCAGCAAGAGTTTGAAGTGTGCTTGGCCTCTTTGAGCTTACTCTTACTTGCGTCATCGCTGTCTCTGCTACGAACACCTGGGTTAGTTTACTGGAGGGTGACAGGCACGTGGGGCAGAGTCCAGTCACCCCAGGTGAAGCCAGTCAGAATCAACCACCAGCAAGCCATGCCCCAGCCACGTGAGTGAGCCCAGTGGGGAGCCGAACTACCCTGGGGAGGTAGGGCTAAATCTGTGCTTACTGTTTTAAGTGACGGAACCGTGGGGAGTTAGTGTTCGTGAGTACGTAACTATACATCTAATGTCAGATTTACCAGCCACGTCTACTGGGGTGCTGGCTGATCCAGCTTCCTAGTGTTGGCGATTCTCTCTGACTTTCTACACTGATTTCGCCTTTTCTATGCCGAGATGTTCCCTCTTCTCAACTCAAGAATTTCAAGGCTCTTCAACATTTTTCTTCCCTTCACATCGACTCTCTTTCTAGCCTGCTATCAGCCAAATATGGAGGCAAATAACTCCCCAGGAAGTTGCTTGCCCCCTTTCACCTTTTATAACTAGAGTTCATTATGACACAGCCGGCAGCAACAAAAATATTTCATTACTCTGACAGACAGCTTGAAATAATTTTTCTTTGACATTCTCCAAGCCATCGTGGGAGCTGGAGAAACACACGGTGGGTGGGAAGAGGCTGACTGGCAGAGACATTTTTTTTATTATTATTTTTATACAAAGGGTTGCATCTCTACTTTTCATAGCATTTGACACTTGGGTTGGAACTGCGGTAATTTTCCTCAAACAATTTTAATAATACATTCGGAAGAAGACTCCCTTCTTTCCATGAAGACGTTTACTCATGAAGCACATACGTAGCTGAGTTCCCTTGGTGGGTCCTATGTGTTCTTTAGCTTATGGTAAAACCTCCTTTCTCTTCCTTCCTTTCCTCCATCAACACTCTAAGTGACCCCACAAGCACAGGGAATTAGTGAAGGTTTTCCTGGGGAAGCAAAAAATGAAGTCATATTGCCCATCATTTTACAAAACCTCCGTGGAGAACTCTGACCTGTCCTTTGGAGAAGGAGCTTTATAAGCAAACACTAATATAAAAACTAAAGCCCTGATACCTAATATTATCTGGGTAATGGCACGTAGTGTAAAATTTGTCCTTTGGAGAAGGAGCTTTATAAGCAAACACTAATATAAATATTAAAGCCCTGATATTTAATATTATCTGGGTAATGGCACGTGATGTAAAATTTGGAGAAATTTTATCTCCCTATTTCTGTTTGAAATACAACAGAGCTTCAGAAATTTGAGGGCTCCGGAATTTCTGTAACTGCTTCACTACCTCTGAAGTTGCATGTTTTTTTAAAGGGGTGGAGGGGATTCCTAAACATTAGTTAAAAAAAACGGTGTGGGGAAGTTCCTGTTGTGGCTCAGCAGTACTAAATCCAACTAGTATCTGTGAGGATGCGGATTCGATTGCTGGCCTCACTCAGTGGGTTAAGGATCTTGCGTTGCTGTGGCTGTGGTATAGGCCAGCAGCTGCAGCTCCCACTGGACTCCTAGCCTGGAAACTTCCATATGCCACAGGTGTGGCCCTAAAGATCAAAAAAAAAAAAAAAAAGGAAAGAAAAGAAAGAAATGGTGTGGGGAATTCCCACTGTAGTGCAGTGGGTTAAGGATCCAGCATTGCTATAGCTGTGGCATAGGTTGCAGCTTCAGCTTGGCTTTGGTCCTTGGCCCAGGGAACTTCCATATGCTGCAGTTGTGGCCAACACACACACACACACACACACACACACACACACACACACAGGAAAAGAAAGAAAAGAAACAGTGGTATCCTATAGGAATATATCTGAAGGGACAGCTCTGCTACCAGTTCCAGTGATGTGAGAGGCGTCTCCCTAGAGCTTCACCAGGATTTAAAGCCTGAGTGGACACCATTGTGGAAGGTGGGAGCAGAAGGGAAGAAGGTGAAGTAGCCACTTGTCTTCCAGCAATCTTTGTTTGTGAGCAAGTGTGGGACACCACTGTGGTGCCCAGAGACCTGTGTGGGGTTTGCCTTACAAAGCATTGGAGGGTCTGCTCTCTTAGACGGGGTGAGAACCAGGTATGTAAATGTTACTCCTGGCTTTAAGGGAAAACATGGGTTCTATTTAAATTAAGACTCCGTGTACTAGAGATTCAACCTTTTCTAAGCTTCTTTCATTTTGAATGGTATTACTTTTTGAAATTCTTCATTTGCCTTGATTTAATTGCAAATACTTGGCATCGTGCATAACAGAACCAGGAGACAGTGTGGGCCGTAAAATATTCACTTCAGCTTCTAATTTTGATCCTGGAGCCAAATAATAAAATGGAAATAAAGAAAGAATATTCCAAAATGAGTCACAAGATCCACAAAGGTCTGAAAAAAATGATTTTTAACTCCCGGATCATATTAGAATATACATAAGCTAATGAATCATATATCAATGCTACTTGCCGGGGTGCTAACAGATGGCACTTTTTCTGAAGGAAAGTGAAATTTACTCATCTCTGTAGAATCTACGTGGATTGAGAACAAGTGGAAAATTTTTTGAATTTAACCTTAAATTTATGTTCTATGAGAATATAAATAGACTTTACATGAGGAAACTGTTGTTTATTTTAATCTGCAGGATTTCTCAGAACCTATATCTTGCTAATGTTTAAGTCTTTCAAAATATGAATTCCCGAATTTAATGATCACAAAACTCTGTTTTTCAGAGTCATCTCTGCTGCTGTAGATGAGATTGTAAACTGATAAATTTTCTCTACATTCCTCCACTTAATTTTTGTTTTTCAGGCTGCACCAGCAGCATTTGGAAGTTCCCAGGCAAGGGGTTAAATCAGAGCTACAGCTGCCAGCCTATGCCACAGCCACAGCAACGCAGGATCCAAGCCTCTTCTGTACCCTATACCACAGCTCACAGCAATGCTGGATCCTTAACCCACTGAGCAAGGCCATGGATCAAACCCCATCCTCATGGATAGTAGTTAGATTTGTTTCTGCTGCACCACAACAGGAATTCCCTCCACTGGATTTTTTTAATCTCCCTTCTTTGATTTCTTATAAGAGCCACATGGTATGAAAATATATATGAGAAGTATATGTGTCTATTATTCCCCTAATCACTTATTATTTGAACTCAGATATCCTTTCTATAAAAATTCAGAATGTATTTCTTGGGCAGGAGAGGATAATAGTAATATGATATTGTCACATTCTAAAATGATATCATAGTTTGTTACTCCAAGCGTATATTTCTATCTCCAACTAGATTAGAAGACCTTGGATAACAGAGTAGAAGTTAAATTTTTTTTTTTTTTTGTCTTTCAGGGCTGCATCCGTGGCACATGGAAGTTAATTTTGTTTTAATGAAATTTAACACTGACATTCATATTCGATTAATACAGTTAATATCACAGTTCTGAAACTTACGAAGCATTGCTGCTGGGAAGAAGTTTCTAATAACTTAGGGAAAGAGTCTCAAGATGTAAAGTTTTAGAATTTGCTCTTCACTTTCCTTGAGACAGTACTCCCAGAGAGTTCTTATAAGCACCTGATATATTTGTATGTGTATATTATTTCTTGCCTCCAGAACTGCAGAGGGTCCAAGACTTAACTTTATTGGCTGCTGCATCCCCAGTAGCAGGCATGTGGAGGATGTTTAATATGTAACTGTGGAAAGAAGGAAGGAGGGAGGGAAGAGGGGAGGGAAGGAAAGGCAAAGGAAGGAGGGGGAGGGAAGAAAGGAAGGGAAGGTAGAAGGAAAGAAGGATGGAGGGAGCAAAGAAAGAAGGAAGGAAGGGATAAAGGAAGGGAGATAATGTATAACCATGATCATTTGTGCTCTTTATCAGGATGAGACTGCTGCTTTGTACTCACATCTAAAATACATTGATGTTCCGTTAAACAGTGTAACAAATGGTTTTCTGGAACTTCAGTGATTTAGAATAATCCTATTGGCAGAATAGTTAAGGAATTAACCCTGAATCAAACACTGTAGTGGACACTTCTTGTTTTGGCAAAAAGCTTACTTGAAACATGTGGATTATATATTGATATTAAATTGATTCCAAATCTATTAAATACGGAAGCAGCCCAGCTAAAAAAGAGGAGATGAGTTAAGTTTTAATGTGAGGAGTCTGAGGACTGGGACTAGAGTGGTAGCAGTGGAGGGGATGGGCTGTTATCAGGAAGAGGTGTTTCGAGCTGTTCCAACACCGCTGTTTACACCTCTATTCCACTGCAGTAGGCTAATACAGCTTGCAGTGGGACCTCATGTTACTTTGTGTATGGGGCTCAGCCAAATCTGCTTCACTCTCAAGAGGGACCTTTATTTTTTTTGTCTTTTTGCCTTTTCTAGGGCCGCACTCGCAGCATATGGAGGTTGCCAGGCTAGAGGTCTAATCGGAGCTGTGGCCACCAGCCTATGCCGCAGTCACAGCAACGCGGGATCCTAGCCGCATCTGCAACCTACACCACAGCTCACGGCAATGCCGGATCCTTAACCCACTGAGCGATGCCAGGGATTGAACCCGCAACCTCATGGTTCCTAGTCGGATTCGTTAACCACTGAGCCATGACAGGAACTCCTCAAATGGGACTTTTTAGCCACTCATTTTTGTTTTCATTCCATTGTTCTTGTTTTTGCTATTTGTTCTGTGCTCTGCTACCATTGAACATGATGGGAAAATATGCAAAATAATCAGAATTATACCATAGAGGCAGATTGGCAATAAAATAGATAAATCCTGGACAAAAGTGAAATTCTTTAATATCCTAGAATGTGGATGGTATTTTTAAAATGGACTAGCTAAGAAATAAATCCAAACCATCAAATTGACAATGGCTATTGCTGAGAGAAATTATCAACACAAAAGGAAGCTGACATTGGTGGCAATGTCACGTGATAAAGCTTGTAGAAGAAAAATTAAAAAAAAAAAAGAAATGATGTAGGAAGCATTGAGAACTTCAATAATTGAGAAAAACTGGACTTAATTTTTCTTTTTTGATAGAAGTAATGACCAGAAAATAAAACTAACAATGACGCATTGAGTAAAATTGACCACAGAATCAAATCCTCTCAAGAAAATATTGATGTGAAAAAGATAGCCCTGGCGAAACTGGGCTTGGCATAAATAAGGGTCACAAAAAAAACACTCTCAATAGCAGAAGCTGTCATTTGAATGATCTAGACAATGTGGTGCCTTTTTTGTGATGGTTCCCAGCCCCCCATGGGTTCTGCATCCCCAGAGCATCATGTATGTGCTGTGAGCCTGACCCCAGCACCTCAGGCCAGGCCACCTCCTGGGAGTGGAGCAAGTTTCCTCAGGTTGCTAAAGGACAGGTGAAGTGTTGGCCGATACTCTTGTCTTTCAGGTGCAGCACTTACCAGGGGGCCTTGGATGCCAGGGTGCTGCCCGGTGTACATGTGGATCTCACATGCAGGAGTAAATCAGTAGAACCAGTTCAAAGGGAAACCCCCGCTACCTCCAGGAAGTCCTCTTTTCATGAGGCCACTCTGTGGAGTACCATAAAGACCAAGCTCTAGTGGACTTCCTAGTTCACCTCCATTTGCCTTGTGGTCAGTGAGGGTCTTCTTAGATTCTGGTATTTTGCTGTCAGCAAGTGATCTTTCAGAGGAAACCTCTTGAAAACATGTCATGGATTTAAACCAGAGCTTCCTAAAACAATCGCTCTTTGTGGGGCAGTTGTATTGCCTGGTATATATGAAGCATGTGTGCATGTGTGAGCATGTATGTGTGTGAAAGTGCATGCATTGTTTAGTTTGTGTACACATATGTGTGCATGCAAGCATGTGGATATGTGAATTTGTGGACGTGCATATGTATATGAATCATAAGTGGGTTTGGGGCCATGTAAGAGTGTATGTATGTTATATACACAGGCACTCACATGAGTTTGTGTTGGTGTGGGTGAGTGTGAGAGTGTTGCATGTGTTTGAGATAGTACGTGATTGTGTGGATGTGGGTGAACATGATGATTGTAAGTGTACATATGAGTATGGATGCTTCTGTGTTTTTAGAGCATGGTGAGTGTATATGCAAATGCATGAGTATTTGTGTGACTACTTAATATAATTTACATCCTGAGGATGGTTAAGTGATGTTTGAAGCAATCTAATCACAAATCAGTGTTTACACTGCCATTCAAAGACAAGCATTTGAAGGGCCTCTTCAGTGGTCTAGCTCTATCTTCTTCTACAATAGGGGTTCATTAATTACAGTAAGGAGTATTATAAATAATTTTTAATTGTGGAAATTAATTGCAATTTGAGACATATGCGTATGTCTCAAAATTCAGTGCACACGTGAATCACTGGGCAACCCGGTTAAGATGCTGCTTCTGAGTCAACAAGTCTGAGTGAGACCTGAGATTCTGCTTTTCTAACAAATCCCCAGATGCTGCTGCTGCTGCTGCTCCAGGGACCACTTAATCCCCGAGGCAATGGGGCACAGGGATTAAGAGCGGGGGCCCAAAAGTTCGAAGTTGCGGTTTCATGTCTGGGTCTAGCTGACAATATACTGGGCTACAGTAGAGGGAAGAGGAGCTGCAGGATGAGAGAAGATGCTATTGGCTCTGGTGGAGGACACATAAAACAAAGAAGCAGAGAAATAAAAGAACAGCGAAAACAAAGTCAGCAGAAAGAGGAAGAAATAGTGAACAGATACTGGATTTCATATGCAACCTTCAGAGGAAACGAAGAAGAGGTGTGAGGAGAGGGGCTGTCTTGTGTGGCCAGAGCTGGAGCTGCCTTGATCTGCACCGTCTCTTCCGATGGTGCTGTTACTGAGGGCAGACGCCCTGAGATGTGGAGCCTCAGGGAGGACTCTAGTCTCCACAGTTGTTCTCTTAAAATTGCTTCAAATTTGATCTCTTTAGTTCACTTTGGATGCTATCCCTAGCTGGTAACTGGTAAGAATGTAGATTGGTACCATGTCTGCAGAAAGCAAATTGATAGTATGTATCAATAATCATAACCTACCTATTTGTTTTAAATAACGAATCCCTCTTTGGGGCCTCAATCCCAAGGAAACAGCAATATGGATAAACAACAATTATGCACCAATATAATCCCATGGTAAATTCATAGTATCAACAATTGTAGAAAACCTGAATATCCAAAAACTTGAGGAACTATGGAATGCCTATGCAAAGAAGAATTATATGAAAAATATCTTAAGCTGAAAATGAAATATTATTTTTATTTAATGTCTTTGATTCCTGGTGGGATTGAACATTCTTAATATAAACATTGTTTATATTAATTTGTGACTGTCTTCTCCAAAGAACATTTTTCATTAATCTATAAATAGATTATAAAGTTATAATCTATGATCTAATGTATATAAAATTTATGTATTTCATATATATGTGTATAAATGAGACACATGGTGTATATGACATATATATATATATGACATGACAAAAAGACATATATATGCACATATATCTAAGTATGTGTATGTCTTTTTGATTGGCCACTCTATTTCAATAGTATTTTTGATACAGTTTGTGTGTTTCTTGTGCCAACACCACACTACTTTAATATTGTTGTTTTAAAAATTGTTTCAATATCTGCATCATCTTTTTTTGTCTTTTTTAGGGCTGCTCCCATGGCATATGGAGTTCCCCAGGCTAGGGGTTGAATCAGAGATGGAGCCACTACCTTATACTACAGCCACAGCAATGCCAGATCCGAACTGCATCTGCAACCTGCACCACAGCTCTCGGCAATGTCGGGTCCTTAACCCATTGAGCAAGGCCAGGGATGCAACCTGCATCCTCATGGATACTAGTCGGATATTTTAACCATAGATTCACAGTGGGAACTCCAGAAACATCTTTTTTTAATCAGGTTACCATATAATCTCTTTCACTACTGAAGAGTGTAATGGATAATACCAAAACTATGTTTGAGGCTTACCTGTAACTTAAAAATTCTATGATTTTAAAGGTAGTGAGTAACTGCAGAAGTATAATGGATATTACTTAAGCCCGACTCCTCCTAGGACTGGTACACAAAGGGTGAATTTTCCTTCTTACTTGTTATTTTGTCTATGCTATTTAGTGTGTGGTCCATGTAGCAGCGATGTCAGCATTACAACAGAGCTTATTAGAAATGCAGAAGCTGGAGTTCCCGTCGTGGCTAAGTGGTTAACAAATCCGACTAGGAACCATGAGGTTGCGGGTTCGATCCCTGGCCTTGCTCAGTGGGTTAAGGATCCGGCGTTGCCGTGAACTGTGGTGTAGGTTGCAGACGCGGCTCGGATCCCGCGTTGCTGTGGCTGCGGCGAAGGCCAGCGGCTACAGCTCCAATTAGACCCCTAGCCTGGGAACCTCCGTATGCCGCGGGTGCGGCTCTACATAAAGGCAAAAAGACCAAAAAAAAAAAAAAAAAAAGAAATGCAGAATCTCAGACTTTGCACAGAGTTACTGAACCAAAAGCTACACTTTAACCAAAATTCCCAGATGATACATACAAATATAAAATATTTGAGACTCTCCAACTTAAAGTCCTCAGTGATTGCTAAATCTGAAGGTGCATTAGAAACATCTTGAGATAGTTCCAAAATGTTGAGCAGGAGATAGTTCCAAAATGTTGAACAGGTGTAAGGCGTGGATTTGTTTGGGCTGGTCCATACAGCTAAAGAGGCTTCCACTATGGCCAGGGAGAAAGTCTACATATAGGGCAGGTCTGCAAATGTTTAAATGCCCAATACAATATAGTCCTAAGTCATAAGTATTAAGAGTAAATCCAAATGAACAATGAAAGTCCCAACCTAGAGTCCAGGAGGAAGTCAAGAGGAGGCTTATGATCCAAAATGAGAGATTATAGGGGAAAAGGGGAATTGCCTTCTGAATATCCAACCACTCTCCTCTGGTCATCAGTGGATGCTGTTGAGTCTTTCTCCTCAGGATTTGCACAAAGAAGTAGGCTGCGTGAGTTATGACAGTAGTAGATTCTTACCTTTCAGAATCCCAGGTTCTGCTTCCCAGCTTGCATCCTTCACTCACAGAACATCTTTGCAGATTCTAGTCGAGCTGGAAGATAAATTCCTAGTGAAAGGGATTGGAGAGTATAGTTATTCTTCTACGGATGGAAAAACAAAGACACTTAGAATTCTACTGTTATCTATGATCAAAGCTGATTTAATTACTAGATGTACTGATCTAATTTCTAAGTGCTTTTGATGAGTCTTCACTACCTACCTCTTTTGAAATTGAGTTTCAGAGTTCATACCAAATAAGTATTGCTACAGCTTGTTATTATCAAATAACATTTTAAAGGGCTGTTCAAAAAATAGTATTGCTAGGTTGTCTTGGTGCATTGCATAAGGTATAATTTTGGTGGCATAATATTGCATTATGTAAATATCACAACTGAATGAAAATGATAAGCTGTGGGTATAAAATCGTGCTTGGTATATATCACAGCCTTTTGTAGTGATAAGTTGTAACTGGCTATGTGTTGATATATTATTAGGCTTAAAATGATTACTCTTGCCTGTCTGAGGTAAAATGGAACAATGATGCTGTGTGCAACTCTTTTTTAAACCTGTAAGTGGGACAGAAATTAAACATCAGCGAGAAAGATGACCAGCAAAAGTTAAATAAGATAAGAGAACAACATACTATGTTCAAATATTTGAAAAATGACAGTGTTAGAAGTGAGAGATGGAAGATCTTGCCATGATTCAGAGCCTCTACCCCGCCCCAAAGCAGTGCGGAGGAAATAAGATGTATGGGGGAAAAAATCTTTTAGAAAGCTGCCCAAACTTTGAGAAGAGTGAATTTAAAAAAAAAAAAAAAGTGTAGCCAGTCCAGAAATAAATGAAACATCTGTGACAATAAAGGCTCCAATCACCTTGATTGGAGACAAATATCCCGTCAGCCTTTGCCATTTTGTTTCTCCTCCTGGGAGAAAAGGTGAAATAGAAGACCAAATATTCAGAATGACTCCGAACAAATTATCTCCAAAGATGAATAGGAATCTAGCAGAAGAGAAGACAAAATAGTAAAGAAATATGCCAAGATTCTTTGAAGGGGAAAGAGTGTTGGGGGGAAAGTAGAGACACTTCCAGGTGAAGTTTCTTCTTTCCTCTTGGAAACTCATAAGTCTCACTGTATTTTTCCTCCACTGTGGGAGGATGTGAAGTTGACTTAGGGAGAAGCAGGTGATATTGGAGAAAGGAACAACTTAGAGTCTTTGGTGAGAGTGGAGGCTCTAAGGCCCAGTAAGGAGAAGGACCTGAAATGTTCAGATGTCTGTACGTCTCTCCTAGAACAAACAGAGGAAAACTTCGTTCAAGGAAGTTAAAATTTCAAAAGAGAAAATAGAATTATTTCAAACCCCAATCCACTAAGCCGTAGAAAACTCCTCAGTTTTCATAGCTTTTAAACTGAAGATCTGAGAGCAAGAAAAATAGCCTCAGAAATTCAAGGAAAATTCATTGGCATCCTTTAAGAGTAATTTGAACATTTTGATATAGTTTGAATTTAATCTCACACAAAATAATTTTTAAAATCATAAAGAAAAATATAAGCAGGAGTTCCCATTGTAGCTGAGCGGTAATGGACCTGACTAGTATCCACGAGGGTAGGGATTCAATCCCTGGCCTCACTCAGTGGGTTAAGGATCCGGTGTTGCCTTGAGCTGTAGTGTAGGTCACAGACATGGCTCAGATGTGGCATTGCAGTGGCTGTAGCGTCGGCCGGGAACTGCACCTCCACATCGACCCCTAGCCTAGGAACTTCCATAGGCCATGGGTGTGGCCCTAAAAACAAAAAAATAAAATAAAATAAAAAATATGTATATGCAAATGGAGTCTATTAGCACCTTAAAATCAAGAAGTTAATCCCTAAAATACAAGAATGTTTCAGAGTTAATAAATACTAATGTGATGTAACATCTAACAATAGAGTAAAATATGTTGTGTATCATATCCCTAATATGCTGTAAATAAATATCAACTTTTAAACAGATTAAAACAATATCAAGTGCGAGATTTAAGAAAATTCAACATTCATTCTTATGAAAACCAAATCAAACAAAATTGCCTTACAACACACTTGTTATTACTCAAAACAATTTAAAAATGCATAAAACTAAAGCTGGGATTGGATCTAGTTTGTAAACCAGTATTTGCTATTTTGGGGGAGGAGGGCTTCCTAGTGTCCAGTCTTTTTCTGTTGGGGAGGAAGTTCCCATTGAATTAATTACTGAGAAGTACAGTCCTTTCTTCTACATCAGAAATTTAAGGACTGAAATGTTACTTCCTGTCACCACCAGGGAGAGAGAGCATAAGGCACAGGCTAGACTGAGCATGTTCATGATTTTATTTGGGATTTTAACCATGAGCAAGAGAGGGAAAAAAAGAATGAGCAATTATTTGTTATGAAATAAGTATCTTAGCTGGTAACTAGTGACTAAAGCAGCAATGTCCAGCAGTGGGGGGGTCTCAGGAATAAGATACAAATCAGGAGTTCCCACTGTGGTGCAGTGGAAATGAATCTGACTAGGAACCATGAGGTTGCAGGTTCAGTCCCTGGCCTTGCTCAGTGGGGTAAGGATCTGGCATTTCCAAGAGGTGTGGTGTAGGTTGCAGACACAGCTCAGATCTGGCGTTGCTGTGGCTGTGGTGTAGGCTAGCAGCTACAGCTACAATTCAACCCCTAGCCTAGGAACCTCCACATGTGGCAGGTGCAGCCCCAAAAAGACAAAAAAAAATATGAATCAGATAAATGTTGGGTTTTTATCCTCTAAGTCTGGTGTTCCAGCTTTCTGTTGACTTTGGTACTACTTGATAATCTTCCAAATGTTCAAGGTAATCACACTCTGTTTTTGTTGCTTGCACCTGGATTCTTGGCTGGTGTTATGGCACACTGCTTAATGGTTATAAGAATAGAAACTTCACTTAATTCAGGAGAAAGACAAGTTTTATACTATCATTGCCATTTTTTACATTGTTCTGAAAGTAATAGCCAATGTGATTAGACAAGAAAAAGACATTTGGTTTTCATGTTAGAAAGAAAGCAGAAAATGTATCAGTATTTATAGACTGTTTTATTGTCTACCCAGAAAACACAGAAAACAGAAACAAGAAAATTACAAACAATAGAAGAATTCAGAGAGATTGCTCATTACAAAATTAAAATGCAAAAATGAATAGCTTTTCTAGCCACCAATAACAGTCAAGAGTCTTCAAGACAACAAAACAAATACAACAGTGGCTTGAATATAGGAATGTATTTCTCTTTCTAACCAAATCTAGAGGTAGGTAATCTAGGGACTGTTACGCTTATTCCTATCAGGGAAGCTTCTATTAGTAGAGAAAAAGAGAGATGATGTATTGGGGGACAGTTTGCTACTACCAGCTTGAAAATATAATTAAAGATTTCATTTGATAAAGGAGCCCAAATAATTTTTAAATAAACTTAAGAAGATGCATAAAATTTTCTATCCTGTGTAGAACTCTTACAGAATAGAATGGATAAAATTATTTATGTAAAAATATGGAAAAGTTAGTGGAAAGTTGTTAGGGAGCAAGATGCCCTCATGGCACTAAAGTATCATTCCATGACGCATACTAACATCCAAGGGAATCATCAGCCTTCACAGCGGCACCATCACCTGGACCAACTGAGGGGACAGTATCACTAGCATTGCAACAGTCTGATACTGTGGACTTCCCTGCCTGTTGCAGTCTGAAGAAGACAGCATCTCCTGGGATGTGCGCTTTTACTACCCTAGTCAAGCCTGTTGACTTTACTTTGGATTTACAGGAAATATAAAAATATTAAAGAGCAAGTTGTTAAAGTAAAATGGAGACCAAACTTGAAAATTCGTGAAGCAGACAAAACCGTTTAAGACATCTAAGTGGGAGTTCCCTTTGTGGAGCAGCAGAAACAATCCAACTAGTAACCATGAGGCTGTGGGCTTGATCCCTGGCCTCACTCAGTGGGTTAAGGATCCTGCATTGCTGTGGCCATGGTGTAGTCTGGCAGCTGTAGCTGCAATTAGACCCCTAGCTTGGGAACCTCCATGTGCTGCAAGTGCAGCCCTAAAAAAAAGCAAAAAAAAATGTGAAGCTTACTTTAGCATATTCTGCACAGCAACTGGAACTTTACTTGGGCTGCCTGCTGTAAATGCCTCTGAAAATCATAAATGAAACTTAAGTTGTTCTCCAAAACTGGAATGAAGAGGCCACTTTTAACCAATCCCCTGTCACTTGGAAAACTCATGTGACAACTAATCACTGTTAAGAATAAACACCCTCTGCATTTCCACTATGTATGTTATCTTACAACAATATACCTCTGAGTCTCATTCTACTATTGATTTGAAAGCTCCCAGCTCATGGACAATTCTGACATGCACAGAAAACTCTTGCTAAATATTATTTTAGTGATATTATGGTTTTAATTTTGCCATTTGGGGACTTTTGACAATGAAACAACCCCTTAAAAAAATAAGCATGTGCGTTCAGAGTGTGGAATATATTACCGGGCAAGTGGCCTTTTTAAAAAGTATATATCATAGACCAAAAAAAAAAAAAGGTACAGAACTGTGGCATATCCAAGATACATAACAACACGGAGTTCCCACTGTGGTGCAGGGGAAGTGAACCCAATTAGTATCCACAAGGACACGGGTTCGTTCAGTGGGCCAAGAATCCAGCATTGCCATGAGCTGTGGCATAGGTAGGAGACGCAGCCCTGGATCCTGCATTTCTGTGGCTGTGGCTTAGACTGGCAGCTGTAGCTCTGATTCGACCCCTAGCCTGGGAACTTCCATATGTCATAGGTGTGGCCCTAAAAACCAAACCAAAACAAAAAGATACATAACAGAATAAAAACAGGTGGACATTAAATGGATTCTGGTTTTAAAACAAACCCAAACATTTATCCAATTATAAGTGGATAAATAAAAGGTGGGATATATCCATAAAATGGGTTATTTTTCAGTAATATAAAGAAGTGAAAGACTGATCCACACTATAACATGGATAAACCTTGAAAATAGCATGAATGAAAAAAGCCAGACACACAAGCTACATATTGCATGATTTGATTTACATGAAATGTTCAGAATAGGCAACTCTTTGGAGACAGAAATTAGATTAGTTGTCATGGACTGTAGGAGGGGAAATGGAGTGTGTTCATTGGGCATGATTGCTAAATGGGTACAGGGTTTCTTTTGAGTTAATGAAAATATTCTGCAATTAATCATGATGGTTGCATAACGGTGAATATGTACTAAAACCCATGAAATTATGTACTTTAAAAGGGTAATATTTATGGTGTGCAAATTATATTCCAAGATAGATGGATAGAAGATACATAGATAGATAGATAGATAGATAGGTAGATAGATAGATAGATAGATGATAGACATGTAGTTGGATAGATAGGAGATAGATGGATGGAAAGATAGAAGATAATAGATAGAGGGATAGATAGAGCAAAGCTGCAAAAAAGCAACAAAAGTCTCAAAGCGATACAGAACATTTTTGAATAGTTGCAAAAATTTGAATGATTGAATATTAGATATTAAATGAATTACATAGGTGTGATAATGATATTATGGTGAGCAAGAGAGTTTCTTTTTTTCTTAAGGAGATACATGTTGATATATTTAGGAATAAAATATGATGCCCATAATTTGATAATGATACTGTGATTAGCAGTAGCATATCTATTTTAGGAGACACGCATTCATATAGTTAGGGATACAGTATCATGATGCTTGTATTTTGCTTGCAAATGGCTCAGCAAAAAATGTGAGTAAAATAAGGACAAATCCATAGGTAAAATTAAGTATGGTAAACTGCAACACTTTTTGAATCTAAGTTGTGAGTATATGAATTATCATTTTATTTGTTTCAGCTTTTTTGTATCTTCAAAAATTTTCATAGGAAGGTTTGGGGAGGTACTGAGGTCCTTAAGAGATCATGCACGGTAATGGAGAGATACACAGGAGGAGCCAACGGAAGTATTATCAGCACAATTTTTGGAAGTTGATATCATAATACTGAGGGTAACCTGGAGAAATAAATATGTGAGAATATCCAGGAAAATTCTGAAAATGAAGGATGATAAGTGGAGGCCAATCTTATGAGCTATTAAACCCCTATATAAATCTAAACCATTTAAAAACAGCTTAATATAGGAGAAAATAGCCAATTTAACAAAATAAAATGGAGAATTCAGAAACTGACCCAAAAGCAGGTAGGAATTGTTTGTATTTAAAGGTGGCATTAAGCATAAGTGGGGAAGGGAAGGCTTATGCAATAGACTGCCCTGGATCAGACAGCCAGCTGTTTGCAAAAAATGCAAATATGGATCTCTACTCATCCTTATTCCAAATACAGTATAGATGATGCAAACCTTTAAAAAAACACAACCATAAAACATGAGCCTACAGATAGTTAAATCATATCTTATATTCCTATAACTGAACAGCAAACCGAGGCTTAAAAATAACTGTGTACTTGGCATTTCCTCCATGAAGTGGTACCGCTTATTGCCGTTGGGAAAATGAGCCGTGAGTCCCCAGATCTGGTAAATTTTCACTGCGTTGAATTTAGCCAAGGCAGACTTTGTTGACGAGCTTCCTGTTGTGAACATCGCTGAATGTGAGATGTTACTGTTGCCCCTTGTTTTGAAGCAGGGAGAGGGTCTGACTTTGGGCTGGGGATTAAAAAGGGTGGCTTGGAGCTTGAGATGCTCATTGATCATAGCTCGGGTTAGATGGCCTGTGTGAGCAGGTGTGTGGTACTTTCAAAGACACGGGCTGACACCCAGCATTTTGCAGCCTTCGAGGGACATGCCAGGACTGGAATGGTTACGTAAACGACAATTTGGCGCCAGTTCCTTACTCAGAGCTCTGCCGCGAGCGTGAACATGGACCTTAGTAATGACATGAGGTTCATATGGAAAACTAAATGGTCTACAGATCTGCAGCTTTCCTAGGAGGAGCACAGCGAGCACTGCATCCGGCCTCCTCCGGAGGCAGTTTCATGGCCCTTGTAAATATCCAGGCTTCCCCAAATTTCCACTGAGGTCAAGAGCCTTATAGTATTTTGTCAACATAGATGAAATCGATCTGATCTCTCTCCCCCCAAAGATTTCTCTAAATTCTGAAGATGCTTATATTCTCTTATTATTTCTGCTTAGGACAGGCTTTACTTAAATGAAGAGTTGGGGTGAAGAGAGATTTATTATTTATTTATTTTAAATTAAAGTATAGTTGATTTACAATGTTGTGCCGATTTCTGCTGTACAGCAAAGTGACCCAGTCATACATATATGTGTACATTCTTTTTTCTCATATTGTCTTCCATCATGTTTTATACCAAGAGATTGGATATAGTTCCCTGTGCTGTACAGTAGGTCCTCATGGCTTATCCATTCTGCATGTAATAGTTTGCATCTACTAACGATGCCCAAAGAATTAATTTGTTCTAATTGAATGACATTCAAATGCATCAGCGAAATCCCTTGTGCCTTTTGCTGTTGCACTCCACCGTGATTTTGTCCACAGGTTCTTTGTCTATCTGCCCTTTTTTCCTCACCTGCTTGGTGAGCCCACACGCCTGGTGCTCCCTTCACGGCACGGGTGACTCTGTCTCTCAAGGAGTATAATAAACTATGTTTCCTTGTGCCTCTCTTGTGCTCCAATCTTGTGGCCTCACCCAGCTGACCACCTGATGAAATAGAGAAGAATCCCTAAGAAACATTTTCTATTATTTCATAAAACTGAAGATTAAGATACCTTAGGACTGAGTAATTTCAGTCCTGGACCTATACAATTTGACATGTTTTTAAAAAATGTCCCTAAACAAAAGAGTTATGTTATATATTCTTTTATAATGATTTTTCCCTTCAACGTTGTACTTGTAAGATTTATCCCTACTGCTATGTGTAGCTTCGGTTTATGTATTTTCATTGCTGGATTGTATTTCACTGTATAAATATGTCACAGCTGGTTACCCATGCTCCCTTTTTTATGTCGAAATGGTAATTTAATAGGATTTGATTCAGGTCTAGAATTCAAAAAACAAAGCATTTAAAAAAATATTATTGGAATAGAGTTGACTTACAAAGTTGTGTTAATTTTAGGCATACAGCAAAGTAAATCAGTTATACATATACACATATCCATTCCTCTTCAGATGAAACTGTGCTATCGCCAAATGTTTGCTATTACAATCTCTCTCTCCCTTTTTTTTTTTTTTTTTTTTTGGTCTTTTTAGGTCTGCACCCACAGTATATGGAGCTTTCCAGGCTAGAGGTCAAATCGGAGCTACAGCTGCCAGCCTACACCACAGCCACAGCAACACCAGATCTGAGCTGCATCTGCAAACTACACCATAGCTCATGGCAAAGCCAGATCTTTAACTCACTGAACAGGGCCAGGGATCAAACCTGCATCCTCAGGATACTAGTCAGATGTGTTACTGATTATCCACAACAGGAACTACTGCATATATCTTTACTGCATGTGAAACTACGCAGGTCATCAAATATATGCATCTTTTGACTTTAATAAATGCTGTTAAAATTTTCCCCAAATGGTGGTGTCAGTTGACCCTCCCAGCAGCAGTGAATGAGGTCAGTTTTATTCTACACCTCTTCCACACTTAGTAGCCTCAGACTCATATTAGCCAGTTGATGATCCTGAAATGCTATTGTATTGTTGTTTGCATTCCTGTTCCCCTGATTAGTAGTGAGACTGAAGATCTTTTCATATATTTATTCTTTGTTCTCTCTTCTGTCATAGATTTCATGTATTTATTCTTCTCCTTCTATACGTTTTGTCCATTTTTTCTGTTGAGGGTTTTGTCTTATTGATTTGCAGAATCTGTATATGTATTCTAGATAGCAGTCCTTTGGCCACGTTTAAACTGAGTTATTTTTGTTTTTTTTTTGTTGAATTGTAGGAGTTCCTTATATACTATGTACTTAACATCATATCAGATACATGATTTATAAATATTTTCTCCCATTCTGTGTGTTGCCTTTTTTCACTCTGTTGATTGCTTCCTTTGATGCACGGAAGTTTTTAACTTTGATGAAGTCCAATTTGTTTATTTTATTTTGTTGTTGCCTGTGCTTTTCAGTGTCATATCCAAAAAAGTACTGTCAGATTCAATGTCATGAATCTTTTCTTTTTTTTATTTTTATTTTTATTAGAGTATAGTTGATTTACAGTATTATGTCAATTTCTGCTGTACAGCATAGTGATCCAGTCATGCATACATATGTACTCTTTTTCTTACACTATCTTCCATCATGTTCTATCCCAAGAGACCGGATATAGTTCCTGGTACTGTACTGTAAGACCTCATTGCCTATCCATTCTAAATGTAATAGTTTGGGAGTTCCCGTCGTGGCTCAGTGGTTAACGAATCCGACTAGGAACCATGAGGTTGCGGGTTCGATCCCTGGCCTTGCTCAGTGGGTTAAGGATCCGGCGTTGCCGTGAGCTGTGGTGTAGGTTGCAGATGTGGCTCGGATCCCGTGTTGCTGTGGCTGTGGTGAAGGCCGGCAGCTACAGCACCTGTTAGACCCTTAGCCTGAGAACCTCCATATGCCGCGGGTGCAGCCCTAGAAAAGGCAAAAAGACTAAATAAATAAATAAATAAATGTAATAGTTTGCATCTACTAACCACAAACTCCCAGTCCATCCCACTCCCTCCTTCTTCCCCCTTGGCAACCACAAGTCTGTTCTCCATGTCCATGAGTCTGTTTCTGCTATGCAGATAGGTTCATTTGTGCCATATTTTAGATTGCACATATAAGTGATATCATATGGTATTTGTCTTTCTCTTTCTGACTGATAGAGCAAGAAAATATTTTCTTAAAGAGGAGACAGTAACAATACCTGCCTTTGTTAGTTTTTTAGGGCTGCCATACCACAGACCAGGCAATGTTAAAAAAAAAAAAAGGAATTTAATTTTCTCATAGCTTTGGAAGTTGGATGTCCAAGATCAAGATGTCAGCATGGTCGATTTCTCTCCCAAGGCATCTCTCCTTGGATTACAGGGCCTTATCTTCTCCCTGTGTCCTCACCTGGCCTTTTCCTGTAGGGCATGCACTTCTGGTGTCTATTCTTCTTAAAGAGGACACTGGTACTATCAGGTTAGTGTCCAACACTTATGGCCTCACCTAATATTAACTCTCTCTTTAAAGGTCCTATCTCCAGGAGTTCTGGTTGTGGTGTGAATCCGACTAGTATCCTTGAGGATGCGTTTTTGATCTCTGGCCTCACTCAGTGGGTTAAGGATTGGGCATTGCTGCAAGCTGTGTAGGTCGCAGATACAGCCCAGATCTGGTGTTGCTGTGGCTGTGGTGTAGCCCGGCAGCTGCAGCTCCAAATTACTCCCTAGCCCAGGAACCTCCATATGCCCCAGGTGTGGCCCTAAAAAGTAAAAAACATTCTACAAGATATTGAACATACCTCACTTAGCACAGTGCTGGTGCATATTACACAGTCCATTACTATTGGCAATGTCTATTACACCATCACTATTATTATTTAAAAGTATAATTGAAGCTGTTTAAAGTTAGGTAGGACTCTGAAAATTCTAGTCAATTTTAAATGCTTAAAACTCAACTCTGCCCCTTACAGCCATGTGAATTTGTACAGGTCACCTGGTCTCTCTGAACATTAGTGTCTTCAGTTGTAAAATGTGATAATACCAGTAATCTCACATCAGGCTTTTTGTGGGGGCAGGCATGTGGATTAGAGAAAAGAATGTACTTAAGGGGCTCAAATTAAAGAGCTAAAAAAGCTTTAGCTTTAGCTTAAGAACTGCTAAATAAATAGTAGCTACACTAGCACCTGAGATAGAACACGTTATGAGTAGTGAGGGATGTGATGCAATTGGTAAGTAAAATGCTGGGGACAGGTTAGCATACAAAACTCTAGCCACAGAGTTCATCCATTTGCCAATGATGAGACACTTAGATGGTTGGATTTTCTAGCAACGGTCACAATGAAAGAAACATGAACAGTTAAAAATTTCACAATATCCAGAAGGTCAAAACCAATCAACTGTTCAGAAGAGGCAGAGTTATTGATAATTTTAAATCAACATTTTATTTCATAAATCCTCAAAACAGACCACACAACAGATTCATCATTTCCTTCCACTGTCTGAATTCCTACCTCTCCCTGGGGTTCCCATCCCTCTCCTGACCCTCAGGTTCTGTGAGTTTCGTTCTATTGAATTCCCCTGTTTGCTCAAGTGAGGCAAGTAGATTTCTCTTGCTTGGAATCAAAGACACGTATTGATCCAAATGTCCTTACAGAGCACATATTTTGCCCTGCCCTTGTGCCAGGCAGGGTTCTGGGTACTTGACATATGTTGACTGTTTGATCTTCACAGCTATCACCTCAGGTAGACACAACCAACATGGCCATTTTACAGATGAGGAAACTGAAGCTCAGAGAAGTTAGCAAATTACCCCAATACATCCAGCTGCAAGAGACAGACACAACATGATGGTCCATGATCTTACTCACTGCCTTTCCATGGTAGAAACCAAAAGCGGTGCCATCAGGCTCTTTCTGACAGCATGCTTCAGCACAGTCTGAAGCAACTGTCATACAAGAGAGTTCAGAACAAGCAGTCTTTAGAGGGGACAAAAGGATGTGATGCAAGTGGGTAGTTGTCTCTAAGTCCAGGTTAATCCAGGGATATTCAATGTGTCTAGGAGAATGAAAAGATTCCCTCTGCATTTCTCATTGAATCTTGTTTCTTTCTGCCAAGCATTTAATGATATTGAGCTACCAAGGGTTCCAAACTACATACACCAGCAAGTACCAGACTGTGGATGAGCTCAGGTCAGCCTGGTGAAAGTTCTAACTCTCCAAGCTCCTAAGTGTAAGGTCTGCGGAAAGTTACTTAAGCTCCCTGATTTTCCTCACCTATAAATTGGATGAAATAAAATCTACCTTACAGGATTGCTGTGACAGATAAAAGAAAAAAAATTTTGAGTGAACTTCTATTCCTGATGAATAGCAAATGTGTAGTGCCCAGCTGTCTATGTGTTGTTGCCTGAAGGTACACGATCCTGCAGGTTCAGTTAAATGTGGAACCATTGCTTAAATGACTCAAGAGCTTGGGTGGGGCAGGATGTAATACTCACATTTTATTAAACCTGGGGGAAAAGGACATATTCTTGAATGAAGATCTTCCTCCTCTTCTCTTAAAGGTAATCAGAAGAATCATTTCTAGTGAGCCCACAATTCTTCCCAGAAGACAGTCTTTGTTGGTTTAACTGCATTGGACAATTGGGCAAAGTACGCTTTCCAAGAAAGGATGCAGGAAAGCTCTAAAGTTGGCGTAATCAACAGTCACTTTTGACATATGAGAAGTAAAATAAAACTCAGCAAACGCATGAACAGAAGGTCCAGTTTTGGAAGGTCAACTTTCTCCAAAATTAGCTAAATGTAGACTATATGTTTGAATGAGGTGAGTTGTTTCATAGGAATACGAACTATGTCGCCCTTACACACAAGCAAATAGAGGTAGAGCAGTTTTCTAAACTAATGGTTTTGGTTTTAAATGATTGCTTTCCAGCCCTTTTTCCTGACAATAATTGGCATAGGTGGTGATGGTGAAACCTCACCAACTGCAAACGTGAGAATGCTTCTTATTTTTTTATATTTATTTTCTCACCAAAGGACATATATTAAGCCCAACATTATACATAATGTCACTCAACTCAATAAGCACCCAGGAGATGGTTCCCAGTCCTGTAGGTGGGCCACAGAAATGAAGTAGACTTGTGGAGCAGTTGGAATCCTCAAACACTGCTGCTGAGATTATAAGTGGCGTGGCCACTGGAAAACAGTTTGGCAGTGCTTCAAAAATTAAACATAGAGTGCCATATGACCAGCAGTTCCACTCTGAGGCATACTGCCAAGAGAAATAAAAATACACAACCATGCAAAAAAAAAAAAAAACGTAAAACAAACAAAAAGAAACACATTGTACATGAATGTTCATCACAACATTGTTCATAATAGCCAAATAATGAAAATGACCCAAATGTCTATGAACTGGATACTAGATCAACACAATATGGTACGTCCACCCCATGGTATGTCCATGCCATTATTCAGTAATGAAAAGGAGTGAATTATTGGCACATGCTACAACATGAATGAATCTTAAGAGCATTATGAAGGCAATTCACAAAAAAACACTTATTGTATGAGTCTACATCTGTGAAAAGTCCAAAACAGGCAAATTTATATATAGAGAAAATAGATTAGTGGATGCCTAGGATTGGAGGGAGGTTGGAGGGGGTAGTGGCTGCTGATGGGTAGAGTTTCTTTTTGAGAGATGAAGAGGTTCTAAACTAAGACTGTGGTTGCCCAACTCTGTGGATCTACTAAAACCATTGAACTGCACTATTTATTAATTTACTTATTTATTTTTTGTCTTTTTAGGGCTGCACCTGTGGCATACAGATGTTCTTAGGCTAGGGGTCTAATTGGAATTGTAGTTGCTGGCCTGTACCACAGCCACAGCAACTCAGGATCCTAGCTGCATCTGTGACCTACACCACAGTTTACGGCAACACCAGATCCTTAACCCACTGAGCGAGGCCAGAGATCGAACCCATGTCCTCAGGGATACTAGTCGGTTTGTTAACCACTGAGCCATTAGGGGAACTCCTTTTTTTTTTTTGCTGTTATTATTAAAGTGTAGTTGACTTATAATGTTTTGTCAAGTTCTGTTGTACAACAAAGTGACCCAATCACTTTAAATGGATGGATCTTGTGGTATGTGAATTATGTCTCAATAAAGATGTTAAAAAGAACTAAGTAGGCAGTGTGGCTGAAGCTTTGGGGAAATTGTTATTCTAAAAGTAAGCTATGGGGGAAATTGTTATTCTAAAAGTAGCTATGGGGAAGTATTACAGGCAGGGTGTACCTGACCAAGAAACTCTAGAGCTGTGGTTCTATTTTACCCCTACCCAGGGGACATTTAGTCATGTCCAGAAACATTTTAGGCTGTCACCACAGAGAGAAAGGTTACTGGTACCTAGTGAGTGAGATCAAGGATGCTGCTAAAATACCTTGCAAAGAGCAGGACAGCCCCTGCAACAAAGAATTATCCAGCACAGAATGTCGGTACTGAGATTGAGAAGCTCTGCTTTAGCTGAAAGGAGTTAGGCAGATAATAGTGCCTACTTCACAGGGCTGTTCTTTGCACCTCCATCCTACCAGAAGAGTCTGGATTAAGTAGAGGTAGGAACTTATTACCCAAAGGCATCATTTATACTGAGAATTTCACAGCCTAACCATCCTCAGTCTGATTCTTAGAGTTCTTTACCACCCAGAGTCTGGCTTGATGGAAATTCACTAACATTTGATCAATTTCCAAGAGCTGGTAGCTTGGGGAAAAAAAAAAGAAAATAGTATATCATGAATTTGTTCCTATAGGCATGTCTTGTGATTAGTGTATCTTTCCTAAACTCTCAGGGATCAAATAAAATTTATCATTTGTTCCAAAGACTAGAAAATAAATTTATCTTAATTTACAAATAATCAGAATTCATTTGACCGTGTGTTATTTCTGAATCCAGTTTCAAAGGATTATAAAATATTCACAAAGTGGAGGAAGGGATGTTTAGCCATTATCTAGCCAAGAAATGAAATTTGTAGATTTATTTATTTGATCGAAAATTTGTACAGAAGCCAATACAAACACATGGGAGCTGGAAGCTTTTTCTAGGTTTTCCAGAGAGTCTTTATATCAGCCACACTTATAGATAAGCCAAGCAGCTAGTCAACCAAGCAAATTAGAGGCAGGAAATTTGGGGAAAAGATATGTTACCAAAAGACTAGGCACATAGCTGGTACATGCAGGTAATTCTCCTAGGATTTGGCAACATCAAATTGGGCTCAGAAGATTGTCAAATATAAATAAGTTGCCAGAGGTCAGGTTTGGTTCTTTCATTTCTCAGCGCTTTACAATCTCATTTTTAAAATACATAAAATAAAAGATTTGAATATATTAGTGTTTCCCTGGATTCATGGATATTATATAAGTCTGGATTCCTAGGCTGAATTCCTAGGAAGCTTGAGCTTATAGGTTTGGAGTCGGGCCCAGGCTTTAAGTTGTGGTTGATTCTCACGGACATCCCATTTGGGGAATAACTGGACATAATTACTTTGTTGATCCTGGGTGCTTTTAGCTCAACAGAGACCTCACACTTAGCAGGGTATGGCATTAATTGCCCCTCTCCACTCTTTGTCCTGGTAAATCATGAAGTAAAAAAAAAATAAAGAAATCCGCCAAGGAAGATGAGAGCCTGGCAAGGAGGGTGCTAAGGGGAGGGAGGATTTGAGAGTGCTGGATGATGTTGCTATGGCAACCCCATCCTTTCCCAGCGTGTGTTCTGAAAGGCTGCCTGTGCTGTGCGGTGGGCTCCACTTCTGATGGAGTGCAGATCGTTCATGTCGTCAAATTGGAATGAAGACTTGTGGATAGAGCAGGATAATTAAATAAAAGCACATCTGAATATTAACCACTGGCAGCTTTTTTCAGTAATCTTAATTAAGTGTCTGGGTATTTGGTTGAGGTCCATCACAGGTAAACCAAGTGGAACCCTGGTTTCTGGATTTTGTTTGCCTTTTTTTTTTTTGGAGATTCTCTGAGTTTGCTATGTTTATGCTTCTTCCCACTCTAAGCCCCAACCTCCTTGAGGTTCACTGTATCTTTCTTCGGAGAAAGGACAAAAATGTCACCCAAAGTTTTGCCTGATTTGATTTAAGTAGCAAATTTAACTTCACAGTCAGCCCCAGGCGGACGAAGTTCTCTTTCATTGAGTCAGTCTTTCTGCATCCTTTGCTCTCTCCCCCATGCTAAGTGTAAGATGGTGTGAATGACAACGAGGGAGGAGATTGGCCATGGAATACTAAGTATGGGCAATGAACGTCCTTAGAGAACCTGACCACTTCAGAGGTTTTCTTGCTGCTGGCTCAGTGGTCTGAGGTGACGGGCTGGGGCACATCTGAGGTGTGAACTGTATCCCAGCTTTCCAACTAGTCCATAAAATCTGGTATTTATTGGCGCCTGTTCTATGTTGCCCTAGGCTTCGTCATGAATTATTTGTTTAGTCCTCAGAGCAACCCTATGGCTTAGGTTCTATTATTTATCCCATTTTACAGAGAAAAACTGAGGTTTGAAGGATTTCTATGACTTGTCCACGATCTCACTATTCAGTAAGTAGCAGAACAGGCCCGGACTTCTGTCTGTCAAAGCCTGTGCTCTTACCTTACAGCCTCCTAATTAGCCACATGGCTTCTCTTACTTCTACGTGAAAGTTGAGTTAGACAAGGGCATTTTGAATAGCTGTCACTTGAAATACGTTTGGGGAGTGCCAGATGAAATAAATTAAATGAGGGTTTTTTTTACAGGACTTCTTAAAGCCTATTTATTATGCTAACATATTCCGATGTAAAACATGCATCCTTGTCCCACATTTATTTGACCTTGGAGTATACTTTCCTCTCATCTTACAAGACTATTGTTCAACAGAACTCACTTTAGGAAATATGGCCTTTGATAATTTTTAGGAGTTCTACTAGGATTAAAGCCAAGGTTCTTTCTCTCCCCTGCCTACTTAATGTTGCTGTGTTCTTTGTCCTGTCTCCTGAACTTTTTCTGACAACTCTACCTGGATGTCATTGATCTATGATAAACTTGGATATATTTCAAGTTATATAGTTGGATGAGTTTTGACAGACATACATATCTATGAAGGTACCACTACGCAGGATGCTAACCATCACCGTGGTTTCCTGTCTCCCTTTGCAACCCATCTTTCCTGACATGCAACCTCCAGGCCACCATTTGTCCCTCCAGTTTTTTTTTAACTTAAAGTATAGTTGATCTACAATGTTTCTTCAGTTTCTGTTGTACAGCAAAAACACCCAGTCATACCTATATGTACATTCTTTTCGTTGTTGTTGTTTTTTTCATACTATCTTCCATCATGTTCCAGCCCAAGAGATTGGATATAGTTCCCTGTGCTGTATAGTAGGACCCCACTGTTTATTCATTCTAAATGTAAAGTTTTGTATCTACCAACTCCAAACTCCCCTTCCACCCCACTTCCACCCCTCTCCCCCTTGGAACCACAAGTCTGCCCTCCATGGCTGTGATCTGTTTCTGTTTTGTAGATAGGATTATTTGTGCCGTATGTTAGCTTCCACATATAAGTGACATCATATGGTATTTGTCCCTCCAGTTTTAAGGTGAGTGATCTGATTTCTGACCTGGTTGAAAATCATTCTTGGGAATGGTGAAGTGCCATACGGTCTCTGAGTCATTTTACCAGCCAGATAAGGAATTTTTTCCCATCAAATTAATTTCCAAGCCTCCCCACCCCCACCCCATCCTTTTTCCTTTCACTTTTGACTCACACAAAATGGTGTGCCACTCGGACTTGGCACCAGTCAGTTACATTAAGTTGACACTAGAGCTCTCGTTCTGCCCATCACCCATGACAGGAAGTCATCAATGCTCCAACCATCAGGAGATAAAGAAAAGGCTTTCATGTGTATTGGAGGGAACTGAGAAATGTTTATCATCATGAAAAATAGTAAGGCCATGGGACATAATGCACTGAATTCTTCAAAAGATGTTTGACATTTCACAAACGTTTATGCAAAGGGAATTAATTACGCACTCTTTTTGTTCATAGAGAAATAAGAGAACTTGAGGATCTGTACTATTTTGATGAGCTGTGTGGCCTGGAGAATGTTCCTTAATTAATTCAAGAATTATCTTTGAAGCTTCTACTGTGGGACCACCACTTTGCTAGATCCTAGGGAGAAAAGACAAATAAAATGTAGTGCCACAAACGAAACTTCCCACTGAAAAGAAACTCGTGGACTTAGAGAACAGACTTGTGGTTGCTAAAAGTGAAAGGAGGGAGGGAGGGAGAGAGAGTGGGATGGACTAGGAGTCCGGGGTTAACAGATGCAAACTATTGCATTTGGGATCCTGCTGTATAGCACAGGGAACTGTATCCAGTCAGTTGTGATGGAACATGATGGAGGATAAAGTGAGAAAAAGAATATGATTGGGTCACTTTGCTGTACAGTAGAAGTTGACAGAACACTGTAAATCATTGTAGAAAAAAAGAAAAATCATAAATTAAAAAAATAAAACTGGAGGGAAAACAAAACAAAACAAAACAAAAGTAGTGTCAATTAAGAAGTGGTTAAGAGTCAGATGTCTTTGTATCATTAATTTTCATCTCAGCATTGAGTTTTTAGCTCTGTAGTGAAAAATGAACAGTATTTCACTTATCAAGTTGTCTCCTGCAACAGAGTCAAATGTTAAGAGATTATTTAAAGTAACATCACTTCTCTGGGTAACACCTCCTCTGGGAGGTTTGCAAAAACCGATCTCATAGAAAATGGTCATGTTAAAATGAGGTCTTATTTTGGAGTTCCCATCATGGCGCAGCATGGCAAACCCAACTAGGAACCATGAGGTTGTGGGTTCGATCCCTGGCCTTGCTCAGTAGTTAAGGACCCGGCACTGCCATGAGCTGTGGTGTAGGTCGCAGACGCGGCTCAGATCCTTCGTTCTTGTGGCTATGGTGTAGGCCAGCAGCTACAGCTCCTGTTAGACCCCTAGCCTGGGACCCTCCATATGCCATGGGTTAGGCGCTAAAAAGCAAAAAAAAAAGTCTTATTTTGATGGCGTGTAGTCGGTTCAGTTTTTTTCAACAGCCTTTGACGTGAATTAGCTTATTTCAATGCCCAGATAGCTCGGTAAGGTCGATGGTGCAGACATTCCAATTCCAGTCCAGTAGGTGTTTTAGGAAGGTCTCTGAAGGGATGGGGGGAACAGTACTTTTAGACATGGGTGAAAGATGGCACCTTAGATCTTGACAGTGCTGCCAGATGGCTGTGACTGTTTTCGTAAGACAAAGATAAATGCTATACAGTCTGCTCGGGATCACACAGCCGGTTATTACCAGAGTAAGGCAGGAATTCACCCTTGGCAAGGAAGCAAAATAGAGATGTGAATTTGCTGCTCCAGGGTGGAATGGAATCTGCACCTCCAAAGGACCACATGTGAGTCTCCAGAGGGCTTGAACCAGCAGTCAATCCCCATCCCCATCATGGCTGTGAATCCAACAGGAAGCTGCCCTCACCACATCCTACCTGGAGCCTTGGGACACTACCTCGATAGAGAGCTACATGTCCCCATTTGGCTCTCAAGCCGGAGAGAAGTCATGATGATCCTCCTTTCAGCATTTGACTTCTAGGCAGAGCTCTTGAACAGGGCCAGGAGAAAAGCAAGGAGGGTGAATGTACCTTGAATTACCTAAGGCACTGAGGTAGGTTTACCCCCAGATGTCTAGTCCCAGGTATCTCCACTTAACCATCTTCCTTAAATGATCCCTGGCTTCTTAATGCACTCATTGATTAATGCACTCACTAAAATTTTCTCAGTATTCCTTAACCTGCCATGCCACACAGGAACTCCCATATGATATTTTTGAAAATATGAGGATACTTATCCATGTTTTCCAAATGGAAACTCTGTGGAAATTTTTAAATTTACCTTTTATATGGAATTTTTCTCAGACTTGAACTATATGCACATATTTTACATGATGTCTCTTTCACCTTCAACACTGAGATTTCCTAAAATTGGATTTCCTTGTTTTGAATTCTTTGCTCTGTTTCCACAATCAAGAAAAAGTCTTGACCTACTAGCTCTCATATACAGTGGCTGCTCCAAATCTCATATAATTATAAAGAAGGGTGTTGGTCTCAAGTCAGACACCAGGGCAGTAAATGACTTCAAAAAAAGTCAACCCATGAGCTGCTATAACATCATTCCCATTAGAAGAACATTGTCCACTCCTGATCAAATTACCTTACGATTGCCAAGTTGTTGCTTTCACAAAACTTTTCCTAGCGTTCTCCTACCCATGATAAGCTGACCAGCATGTAATTATTTACTCCAACATGTATTCTGTCTTTAAATAATGTTACTTAAAATTTTCCAGATTTTTTGAGCATTTCATCTGCTACAGGCTACTTTGAGTTATCTGGGATTAGGGTTGCAAAGATTACACCTTATTAATGATCCTTGACTCCCTAGAATCCAAGTGTGCTTGAGACAGAAGAGGTGCTTTGATTAGCACTTGTTTTGCCTTGTCATCTTCTTTGTTCCATCATTAGGGAGTTGTAACTCAGACCGTTACTACACGGAGGCTAGGTTGACCCTTGGATCTCAAAATACCTCTGATGTTTTCCCACTGAGCCCACTTCCAATCCTGTAATTCTTCCCCCATTTCCCCTGGAATAGAGAGGCATGTATTAACAGCTGCAGGGTGTTAGACATCATGACGGGCTCTTTGCGAACGTTATCTCACTTTATCCTCCCAGCAGTGCTTAGAGATAAGTCCTTTTATCTCCTTTTTACAGCTGAGGAAACCTCAGAGAGCTGAAGGAACTGGCCTGATCTGACTCAAATAGGAAGCGGTAGAATCAGAGTTCAAGTACAGCTCTCTTGATTCCTAAGCTTCTGTTCTTTCTTTTACCTCATTCTGCCTTGTTGTCCCAGTTGGCAGTTTCTCTGCAGGTTGATTAGATTATCTTCTTCAATGCTGAGAGTCAGCAGCTAATTTTATCTGACCCTTTGCTTCCAAAATTCTATGACTCCTCTCCCAAAGCTACTTCCACCTTGGTCCAACAGCCCATCACCCTTTCTGTCAGAGTAATGGCTCCACTCCCATCTAATCATGCTGAACACAAATCTTGCCTTAAAGAACTTCCGAATTGGATATAGAAACAAAGCTGTGATGTGCTAAAAGTTAAAATATGATTCCAGGTTCAGGTTGTCATTGAAGACAGTGGTTTGATGTTGATAATAAGACCATGTGAGGTCTACGGAGAGGACATCTGTGTTGCATGGGTGCTGGAGGAGTGGAAATGAACCAGACAATGGAGAATGGCAGGACCCAAATGGGCAAAAGAAAATGTCAGGGAACTGGTAATCAGGGGAAATGCCAGGAGGAAACATGAGGTGCTCAAGTGAACATAGCAGATTCAAAGGATGAAGGTGGGAGGAAATCGTTTTTCCCTTTTGAAATTTTTTTTTAATTATAGTTGATTTACAATGTTGTGCCAATTTTTACTGTACAGCATATTGATCCAGTCGTGTGTGTGTGTGTGTGTGTGTGTGTGTGTGTGTGTGTGTATACATTCTTTTTCTCATACAACCTTCCATCATGGTCTATCCCTAGAAACTGGATATAGTTCCCTGTGCTACACAGTAGGACCTCATTGCTTATCCACCCTAATGCAATAGTTTGCATTTACTAACCCTGGAACTTATTTCTAAAGAGTTTCCAGGTCTTTCCATGAGAGATGATGAATTCTTCTGGAGAACAGACTTAAGCGCCATTGAGGTTGCAAGGGCAGTGTTTTGTTCATTCTTTCCATTATTTAGTTCCACCATTTCTCTGCAGGTTGTTTAGAACATTGCTTTAGCGTCACAGGGGACAGATAAATTTAGAAGCTATGATTTAAGCACTGACTTGGGTATTTGTTGGGTTCTATAGGAATGTGCCTTGCATCTCCATAATAATAATTATTATTATTCCTTCAATTATCTATGTTTTCAGCTTTACCTCTGCTAACTCTTTTTTTAAGCAATGACTGAGTGGTATGTACTAAAATCAAGTTCTTCTCTGTCCTTTTATAATAAATTCAGCTGCAACCTGACTATTCTGACAGTAACTTTGACCTGACTTCATTTTCAAAACTGTCAAAAGTAATTATGGACAGAGAAAATTTCCCACTCCGCATCTGGAATAGCAAAGATACCTTTCTGCCTGCTTTTTATATCACTCTATAAAACAGCCTATTTCACAGCCAACAAGGTCTATTATGGGAGCTGTCCTTCCCCCATGGAGTCTTGGATTTCCCCTCTACTCAGAAGCAAAAAATGTGTTTCCACCTTTGGAAAATAGTGTCGGTTTTGTTGTCACACTGACCTGCCACTGATGACCTGCCATTGTGACATCAGGCCAATTACTTAACCTCCCTGCCTCATTTTCCTCATTAGAAATTACCTCTAAAGATTTTATGAAGATTCCATTAAATAACAATTGTAAGGCAACTTGCAATGTGATTGGCAAATTCTAGTACACATTAACATCAGCTGTTAGGATTATTGAGTGTAAAGTTTTGAACTCATTACTTCACATACATTTTTTCTTTTAATGAAATGAATCAGAAATTGTACTCTAGAAACAGTTTTATTTTTCTCCCCAGAAATAACATGACCAAGAACAGCAATATTTCAGTGTTTCCTGGTGGCTCAGCGGGTTTAGGATCTGTCATTGTCACTGCTGTGGCTCTGGTTACAGCTGTGGCATGTTTTTGGCCCCTGGCCTGGGAAATTCTGCATGCCATGGGGATGGCCAAAAAAAAAAAAAAAAAGAATAGCAATATTTCTGGAGGAATACAGGCAAAATGCAGAATGTCAGAAAAGTAAGGAGTGTGTATCACTGTTAGGACCTGTCTTTTATTCAATAATAACTTAAAGTCACCATGCATTATACATTTTTTAAAATTTTGTAATGGTTATTATATACCCATTATAGAAAAGTTGCAACTGTTATAGAAAAGTTGCAAGAATGCGCCCATATATCCACTCAGGAAAAGGTAAAAGATGAAGGAGGAGACTGACAACAAAGAGAATCCTTCATTAATTCACAACTTCTCGAAGGACTTCCTTTCTCACCATTTTCTTCTTCAATTAGTGGAGAGGTAGCAAAACATTTGCAGGACACCTCTGGTGCGTGCAGTGGGGTAATGCATGTTCAGTTAAACTTTGCTTCTCAGTGCATGATAATCCAGCTTCTATTAATTTAAGATGGGCTTTATTTTCAGTACAATTTCCTTCTTGTTGTAAAGGACTTAATAACAAAGTTCCCATTCACTGTAAAACCTAACTAACTGAGCTACATCTCAAGCTGACTCGATTAACCGTAGTATGTTTTGGCATTCTGATTTTAAAAGAAGAAAAAAAAAACAAAGGACAAGAAGAAAGCGTTAATTATTCTGAGTGGCATTGGCTTACAGGGACTCCCTCTGAAAGCCACAATGTCTGGTGGTCCCATGTAATTATGTGTGAACAAATCTCTGGTTATTCATCTTACCCTACGTAAAATAATCAGTTAAAATGGAGCCATGCAGCATATATTTTTCCATTTTAGTGGGAAGCAACCCTGGATTAGACACATAGAAGCCAGCTGTTATGGCGAGATTGGCCAAGACTGGTGGGTACCAACTGTCAGTGTAAATTGATGGTCACCAAGGCTGCACAGAGAGTTCAGGATGAGGAAATCTCAGGGTCTTAGAAGGGTCTGGGAGAGTAGTTGTCCTGACGAGGGTAAACATGCAAATGTGTTGACTGATTCATAGGCTCTTCTTCTCTCCCTGCCCCATAGCTACTTCTACTTTATTCCTGCAGCAAAGAACACTTAAAAGGTAAAGGTATTGTCCCAGTTTGGCTGGCCTTACCATTAGAAGTGATCTTTCTGGAATTCTTGCTGTGGTGCACGGGATCAGCAGTGTCTTGGGAGCCCTGATATGTAGGTTTGATCCTTGGCACGGCACAGTGGGTTAAAGATCCTGCCTTGCCACAGATTTGGCTTAGGTCATGACTGAGGCTCATATCTGATCCTCCTTGCCCAGGAACTCCACATGCCACGGGACAGTCAAAAAAAAAAAAAGAAGGGATCTTTCTTCCTTTGTATAGAAATCTCTGAGAACCTTGTCCAACAGAAAGCCAGTTAGGGGTGCTATGTTTCTGGTTGGGACTAAATTAAATGCTACCACCTCCAAAATGGGTGGGATAATCTGATGTGCTGTGATTCCCAGATCATCCCCAATCTGCCTAGGGAACTGGAGAGAGTTTAGGCTATAACAACGAAAACTGAAAAATTAGCCCACATTTGTAGGAGACATATAGGGTCAGCTCATGCTTATATGTATGCACGTGCATACACACACAACACATACACATATATACACCTGTGTGCACACATACAACCCCACCCCCACCCCCCCACACACAAGGGCTAATCTTTAAATTTTAAATTCTCCAAGTCTACATTTAGAAACAAAAATTCTCAAAGGGTGAACTGGGCGTCTGGGCTCAGTAGACTTAATTACGTTTAGAACGGATAGACAACTTGTTCCTACTCTATAGCACAAGGAACTGTATCCCATCTCCTGGGATTAAACCATAATTGAAAAGAATCTAAAAAAAGAGTGTATATATGTGTATGGTTAAATCCCTTGGCTTCAGAGACTTTTTGGATTTGATTCCTAAGTTTTCCACTTCCTCACTGAGTGGCCCTGACCAGGTGGCTTAACTTATCTATGATTTAATTTTGTCATCTCTAAAATTGAGAGACTAATCATCTCCACCCCTTAAGGTTGTGGGGAAGATGGAATTAATTAATATGTAATATACATCAATCTCTTAGAGGTATATCTGGCACATAGTAGGTATGTTATATGTGTTGACTACTATTAACAAGCCTGTGAACTGGTTTTGAGCCATGCAGCACTTTGCAACCACTGATATAGGAGCTTTGGCTTTTTGTTTCTTAATGCCCCTAGTTACCCAGGAAATGTACACCACCTGCATGGTGTTCTGGCCAGGAGTGAAGAGGCTGGCTATCTGGTATGACTCACTATGTAGCCAGATCCTAATCCCCTTGCTCAGGCTCCTGTGTCCTGGTCCTGGTGACAATTTGCTCAGACTTGGCACTGACCCCACTGTCCTGTCCCTCAGATTAGCGAAATGTTCTCACTCTTCTAGTTCGCCCATCTCCACTTGTGCTGTTTTCCCAGACTCAGAACTTGACTTGCTAGGAGTTCCCATCGTGGCTCAGTGGTTAACGAATCCGACTAGGAACCATGAGGTTGCGGGTTCGATCCCTGGCCTTGCTC
Organism: Catagonus wagneri; assembly: GCA_004024745.2. Taxonomy (NCBI): domain Eukaryota; kingdom Metazoa; phylum Chordata; class Mammalia; order Artiodactyla; family Tayassuidae; genus Catagonus; species Catagonus wagneri. Next base: position 30,685,013 of record PVHT021183543.1, on the reverse strand, counting down.
AGTGGGTTAAGGATCCGGCGTTGCCGTGAGCTGTGGTGTACGCGCAGACGCGGCTTGGATCCCGCGTTGCTATGGCTGTGGCGAAGGCCGGAGGCTACAGCTCCTGTTAGACCCCTAGCCTGGGAACCTCCATATACCACGGGTGTGGCCCTAGATAAAGGCAAAAAAAAAAAGACGAAAAAAAAAAAGAACTTGACTTCCTAAGTGGACTTGTCCAGTCCTCATGTCCTTATCTTCTCCACCCTTAGCCTTCCACGTTGACCTGTCCCAGCCCAGCTCTGTCTAAGCCACCACTAGAGCAAGAGGTGAGATAGTAAAGGGAGATGGGAGATGTGGTGATGAAACTTCTCCAACTTACCAACATTTTTAACATAATACCCCTTTGTGCCTCCCTCTCTCTTTCTTTCTTACTCCACACACAGAAACACAAACACAGTCATTCCCATTGTGGCTCAGTGGGTTGAGAACCCAACATAGTGTCCATGAGGATGTGGGTTCGATCCCTGGCCCCTTTCTTTGGGTTAAAGATCCAGCATTGACACAAGCTGCAGTGTAGGTTGCAGATGCAGCTTGGATCCAGTCTTGTTGTGGCTGTAGTGTAGACCTCCAGCTGTAGCTCTGATTCAAGCTCTAGCCCGGGGACTTCCGTATACTGCAGGTGTGGCTATAAAAAGAAAAAAAGAAGAAAGAAGAAACGCAAACACACCGTTAGAGAAACATCAAGGAAAATGGGATAGCTGCAAAAACAAGCACCAAAGGACAGGAAATTCATACACACACACATACATATATATAAGCACTTGTTAAAATATATATATTCTTTAATAAAATAAATATATAAATATTTTATATAAATATGTATGTATTATATATTTACTTGTATATATGTTATATATATGTATATACATACACATACACACGCACACACACAAGTAAAAATATTCAGGAGGAAAAGCTGGATAAGAAGAGCAAACGGAGATCTGTAGCTTTAGTATCTAAAGAAGTAATAACTAAATCAGTTCACAGTACCAGAATTATGAAATCTAAGACTGGAACTCTGTGAGTGTACTATTACATCAAATACTGAACAACAGAGTTTATTAGCAGCACGAAGATAAAATCAATAAGAATAAAATCTGGAAGCTAGACTTGAGACCGTGCATCATAACATTTGTATTTTGCTTTGCACATTGTAAATCAGTGTTGTCCTCATTAAATCCTAGTCATCTATCTTCACATAGGTCCATTCCATCAGACTATTTGCTCTTTGAAGATAAGAACCTTGTCTTGCCAATTTCATTATTTTATTTTCAAAAAATTTTATTGGCGTATAGTTGATTTATAATGTTGTATTAGTTTCAGATGTACAGCCAAGTGAATAAGTTATACACATAAGCATATCCATTTTTTTCAGACTCTTTTCCCATATAAGTTATTACAGAATATTGAGTAGAGTTCCCTGTGTGATACAGTAGGTCCTTGTTACTTATCTACTACTTATATGTAGTAGTGTACATCCCAAACTCCTAATTTATCTCCCCCTCTTGTTTCCCCTTCGGTAACCATAAGTTTGATTTTGAAATCTGTGAGTCCATTTCTGTTTCGTAAATAAGTTCTTTTGTATCATTTTAATTAGATTTCACATGTAAGAAATATTATATGATATTGGTCTTTGACTTAATTCGCTTAGTATGGTAATCTTTAGTTCCATCCATGTTGCTGCATCTGGCATTATTTCATTCTTTTTAATGTCTGAGTAATAGTCCATTGTGTATATATGTATATATACATATCATACACAGATATACATGTATGTATATGTATATATATGTATGTGTGTGTGTACATACTACATCTGTGTGTGTGTATGTGTGTATTACATCTTCTTTAGTTATTCATCTGTTGGCCATTTAGGTTGTTTCCATGTTGGCTGTTGTGAATAATGCTGCTATGAACACTGGGGTGTGTCTTGCCAATTTTGAGCTCCATGCCAAGCACACAGTAGACCTTTGCTTCATTGTTTCTGTCTATCCTCACAATAACCTCATGAGGTAGGCAGATTGATGTTTTAAACAGCATTGAATTTTTTTTATTTTTAAATGATTTTCCCATTAAAGTTGGTTTACAGTGTTCTGTCAATTTTCTACTGTACAGCAAAATGACCCAATCTCTCACACACACACACGTACACACACACACACACACACACATATACATTCTTTTTCTCACCGCATGCTCCATAACAAGTGACTAAATATAGTTCCCAGTGCTATACAGAAGGATCTCATTGCTTATCCATTCCAAAGGCAATAGTTTGCATCTTATTAACCCCAGATTCCCAGTTCATCCCACTCCCTCCCCCTCCCCATAGCAACCACAGTCTGTTCTCCAAGTCCATGAGTTTCTTTTCTGTGGAAAGTTTCATTTGTGCTGTATATTAGATTCTGGATATGTGATATCGTATGGTATTTGTCTTTCTCTTTCTGACTTACTTCACTTAGTATGAGAGTCTCTAGTTGCATCCATGTTGCTGCAAAAGGCAGTATTTTATTCTTTTTTATGGCTGAGTAGAATTCCATTGTGTATATGTACCACATCGTCTTAATCCACTTGTCTGTCAATGGATATTTAGGTTGTTTCCCTGTCTTGGCTATTGTGAATAGTGCTGCAATGAACATGCGGGTGCATGTGTCTTTTTCAAGGAAATAAACAGTATTGAATTTGTTAGCACAAAGGGGCCCTCATGCATGGAGCCTGTGTGGAAAAAAATATGGTTTCTGATCCCACAGAGAATCAATTAGGGTTGGATACTGTTTAAGCATAAAGATATTCTCACCTGGTTGAACCTTTAAATTGGTTCTTCATCTGTCCATTTTGGTTGGTTTAGAGTTTATTACACAAAAGTTGGACAGCCTAGAGAAAACATTACACCAGACAAGGGAACTAAAAATCAATATGCCATCCTGTTCTTTTGTAGTGTTTTTGTCTACCTCAGAAAATACCTCATCTGTCTTATGTCCTGGTCAGGGACCCCTCTTGCCACTCTCACTGAGGAATGGGGAGATTGAACACCTTTATAAGTCACCCTGTAGCCCCAGATTGTGACTTTAAGTAAGTCGCCCCAAGGGAGCCAAAAATAACCTCATTGGAAATGAGCAGTGCACTCATGGTCACACGCAACTTCTCTCTTGGACTTCTTCAGACCTCCACTGTTTTCCCATCCACATTTCTCTTTCTGGGAGAAGGCACTTGGACTTAAGGTTTCCTTGGCAGAGCTATCCAAAGTCTGATGTGAGCTAAAGTTGAAAAACGGTCATCGTGAAATGACTGTGCTGTTTATTTATTTTGTCACCAGGTTTAAACTGTTAGTGTGTTTCCTCTATCCCATGGATGATTTAGATTTGGCCATAGAAAGGGAAATCACTCAAGAGAGTTTCCTGATCTATAATGGTAAATGAGGACAAATATTTCAAAGCAGAAAGTAGAGTTATTTGATAGGGGAAGAGTGAATTAATCTTCACCATGTGTATGTTGTCCAATTGCTTCATTTCTTGGGGCTTCCATTTGCTTTTTCCAATTTATAACTTACAGTTTTAACATCTAATCCTGAAATGTAAGTGGTCCAAAAATAAAGTAGCAGATTTTTGAGCCAAATAAATCCACTGCCATTATTGCACAGCGAGTTGTACACTGCTAATTGCTAATTATTCATGTGGCTAACATAACCCAAGCAGAAAGAAGCAGGGGGGAAAAAAAGGAGAAGTAGAGAGGACTGGAAAATGAGGCTGGTGTAAAACATAGCTGCTTCATCAAATTCCCTTGAGATAAATTAACAAAGTTGCCTTGCTTGCTCTTACTTTCTTTTCAGATGCCAAACTTGTCCCACAATCTGAAGACAAATAATAAACTGGAGAGGAGAGGCAGAAGCTCTCCACTCTGCCTTTCCCAGTCCCCATCGCAAAGGTGCACTCATTTCCAGCTAGGGGCCCAAAGGAAACAGAAAACACACTCCAGGTATTTGCCTGAGGACGTTTAAGGAAGTGTCAAGGTTGAAGGAACCAGTGAAGGAAAGGAAAGCCTCCACGGCAGCAACAGAAGCTGTCAACATTTCCAGGCCTGAAGGGGACAAGGGGAGGAGTTTTGAATGGAGCCCCTTGAGAACAGAATTCATGGAAACCTTCTCCAGACTGGAGCTGCTGATGCTGATGCAGCCAAAACAAAGAAGCCACAGGGAGAGAGAGGAACAAAACCCTGTCCTCTCTCTCTGTTCCCCCATCCTGAATCTTTCTGGTGGTTACTCCTATTAGTGGAATCCACCTGGAGACCAAAGGGCAAAGCAGCCCAGGAAATGCAGCTGTAGAGATTAGCCTCTCAGGGACTGGAGGAAGGCAGAGATAAGCGAGAATGGATGGAGGAGGGAGAAGTAGCAAATGGAGAAAAACCAGGTCTGGGATGATGGGGAGACCCAGGAGACCCAAGTGTTCACTATAAAAACATTCAACCAATCTGCATGTGCTCAGCCCCATTCTCACCCTGTTCCCTGTGGGACTGGACTTGTCCCTGTTGAGAGTCTGGGAGACTATAAAGGCCATGCAGGGAAGAGTGGATCCTTTTGGCCAGTGTCCTGCTGTGTAGACTGCGTTTCTGTTCCTCCACGAACCCACCACCCCTCTCCCATCTGCTTCCTTTCTTCCAAAAGTCAGCTGCCATTTCTCATCCAAGCCTTGTCATTTTTCTCATTCAATTTGAATCTGTTATTATTAAGCTGTTATTATTATTTTTATACTAGCATTGCATACTTTGAGATCATTTTGGTGAACATATTCAACTCAAATTGAAATTAAAAAATGAACTTATTATTTTTTAAATTTATCATTTTGGTAAAGTCTCTGGAAGGAGAGAAATTAAATGCATGAGGTTCAACTACTTAGTTTAACTGAAAAATTTAATAGGACCCTAAGTTTTTAAATATAGATCCTACATTTTTTTCTGGATAAGTTTATTTCTATGTAGGTTAACTTCTAGGCTGATAATCTGAATTGAATATTGGCTTCCATATTTCAATCTGGTTACTGTTTTTAGATAAGGAAACCTTATTTTTCCCGTATTAACATAGTTACCAGTCCTCTTACTGAAATCTCTTATTGTTTGGAATTGAATTTTGACTAGAGTATTCCAGGTATATTTTTATATCAGAACAAATAAAAAATATAGTGTCTTTTAAATTAGTGTTGCCTTATTATTTCCAATAAATATACACAGTATGTTTTTCTGCTTAACTGCTTGGGTTAGTACTTCCAAAATAATGTTAAATTTTTGATAGCATCCTTGTCTCACTACTAAAATAGAAATGTTTATATCTCCTGCCTTGAACATGGTAATTCATATTCTATATATGATTATCCTGTTCACAACTCATATGCTATCTATATCTGTTACACTTAGTTTTTTCTTTTAACTGAGAAAGAAGTGTAGGATGTTTGAAAGCCTTATTTACTTAATTAAATAATTTCTTGTTTTACATCATTGTATTTACATTATATATTAACAAGATATATTAGATTTACCTCTTTTGAGCCAGCTTTGCATTTCTGGGATAAATGTAATTTAATTATGATGCTTATTAAAAATATGCTGCTGAGTTTTATTTAATATTTCACTAAGTTTTTGATACTGATATTTACTATTGAGATTGTAGTTTATTATTTTCTTTTTTGCTAGATTTGAATGTTAACATTATAAAAATAATTTGAACACTTTAAATCTTTTCTTATATCTTAGGAGTTAAAATAGTATTGGAATTACCTATTTTTGACAATTTGAAGCTATGTAAATTTGGTTTTTCTTAGAAATATGATTCTTTGAAAGTTTTCTTAATTTATTCTGGAATTCTCTAGAGTTTCTACTTATTCTAGAATTGGTTGAGTTAGACTTTCAATTTTATTCCCAAAGCTTTTAGACATGATCTGTTTTGGGATTATTTTAAATTTCTCTATATCAATTAGTGTTTCCCTTTTAACATTTACTTCTTTTCTGGTTCCATATTCTCCCCTCTTCTTTCTAATTGAGTTATTTTTATAGTTGATTGTAGTCATTTTAATAGGTTTTGTTTTAAATGTGTTTGGGAATTTGTGAATAATCTCTTATTTTTTTTCTGTTTCCTAACTCCTTATTTGACTTATTTTTCTTTAGCTCATTTTATTCTTCTTTGTCTTTCTGACTTAGCTGTTTACTTAATTTGTGTTTTTCTAAAAATTATATGGTATTTAAAACTTTAAAGTTTGTAATGAACAAAATTTTAGCTACAATAATTTGTTCTGTTTCTTAGACATTTCTGGCTCTTTTAGTCACTGGATTTTTCTTTTCACAAACTATGCCGTATGTTTCTTCTGTTTAATTTATGATGGTGTCCTATTTGTTAATGTATACTCCTTTATCCTTTTGTATAGCAAAAAGAAAAGACTTTGGGCAATCTGTACTCAAGCTGTCCTTGTAATCTTCAAGTCCTGGGTAAATTATCTTTATTTATACATTTTAATTGAGATATAATTGACGTTTAACATTATATTAGTTTAGGTATACAATATAATTATTCAATATTTGTATATATTATGAAATGATCACAATAAGTCTAGTTAAAATCTATCACCACATATAGTTACAAAAAGTTTTCTTCCTTATGATGAGAACTTCTAAGACCTACTCTTTTAGCAGCTCTTCAAATAGATAACTCATTATAATTTACTATTGTTACTGTGCTGTACATTACAGCCCTAGGATTTGTTTTATAACTGAAAGCTTGGTGTATGAATTTTTGACATGGTAGTTTTTTTTTTTTAATTGCTTTGTAGGACATACCTGAGGCATATGAAGGTTTCCAGGCTAGGGGTCGAATCAGAGCAGTAGCCCCTGACCTACACCACAGCCACAGCAACACAGGATCCAAGCTGCATCTGCAAACTACACCATGGCTCACAGCAACGCCAAATCCTTAACCCACTGAGTGAAGCCAGGGATCGAACCCGCAACATCATGATTCCTAGTTGGACTGTTTCTGCTGTGCACGATGGAAACTCCTTGACATGGCTAGTTTTGACAAACAATCATGTAAAGATTTTATCTTTAATATGAGAATGTTGTGGTAATTCTGTAAAAACAAACAAACTTTTAGCTTTAAAAAAGAAATGCAGGAATTCCCTTTTGGTGCAGTAGGTTAAGGACCTGGTGTTGTCACTGCAGTGGCTCCAGTCCTGGTGTGAAGTGGGTTTGATCCCTGGCCAGGGAACTTCCACATGCTGCAGGCAAGGCAGAGAAAGGGAGAGGGAGGGAGGGGGAGAGAGAGAGAGAGAGAGAGAAATGCAGTATGTATGAAATGTATAGTCTCAAACTCAGGTGTACTATTTTTGCAATCTTCTTTGATTTTGTGGCTGAAAACATTGGATGCCTCTGCAACATGTCTCTCCAGTATAATTTGAATTAATCCATTCCCACTCTTGTCCTTGTGAAATATAGTGATTTCTCAGGTCAGCTGAGGCTCAGTTGTAGTTTGTGTCCCATTTGAAGACTAGAGCTCAGAAGCTCTAACCCACCTAGGTAGCTCTAACACCCCAGGGAATTAGTAGAGGCATCTACAGAGGCTGGATTGTGTCCACTGCTTGTTGGCTAATGTGATCTTGAAGTCAATTGTCCATGGGTGGACGAGGAAGAGTTCCACTCTTACCCACTCTTCCTCTGGCCCCTTGGCTGCATTCAGCCTTGGAACCACACTCCCCGCTGGCTCTTTTCATGGCATGTGCAGCATCACCTTTTCTTAAATTTGTTTTATTAAAGTATAGTTGATTTACAATGTTCTGTCAATTTCTCCTGTACAGAAAAGTGACCCGGTCATTCATATATATATTTTTTCTTTTTCTTATTGATGTGATAATGTGTCATGCTTAACTTTGTACCCCAGAAGCAGCCTCTCTGTCTCTCTCTCTCTCCCTCTCTCTGACATTGTACTTGCTCTCTTTCTGCAAACTCCATACCAGGGTTGAAGTCATCATAAACTTCAGGACTCTCTTACACATTGTTTGGATCTTGAGCACCAAGAGTTGCTGTGATGCCAGCTCTCTAAGGCTCTATCTATCATGCAGATGAAAGGGACAGAAAAATGCAGTGTTTCTATCCTCAAGAAGCCCAGGCAGGACACAGAGGAGTGGTTCCCTCCAGTCTCAGACCCCCTGACATCAAGGTGGGTGTTCATTCTGTCCACATTCTCCTTACAGAGATTTCCTCTGTTTTTGCCTTTCAAACTCTTTTCCCTTATCATGTTAAATATTGCACCCGCACTTTCTTCTTATTTGCATAGTCTTTGAGGAGAAGTTAGATGTAATTCTATTTGTTGCTCTATAGCTAAGGCCTGTGTCATCTTCTCCCCCCGTGGCTTCTTTCAAGATTGGCTAAATGAAGCCACCAGCTCAGCTCTATAGATGGGCAGAGCCATTGACTGGGATCTCTGCTCAAGTGCAAGAGGAATGGGGTCCAATGAGATATGAATACCAGCTTCCATAGCTCCCCCTCCCTTCTCCGTGGTATAGTTCAGTAGACTCCCCCAGTGACCCCTATAAAGCCAATGTGAGTGAGCTTCTGGGAAATGTCCCCAAATACTGGGGGGTAGGGGGCTGGATGTTCACCTTTGACTATCTTCTCCCACTGGAGAAACCACTCTTAGGGCAGTGCTATGACGACCTGGAGAAGGGGTGATGCTAAGGGTGATTCTCTTACCCTTCTCATGCATCCTTCTCAGTCTCTGTGATCCAGGGCATGCTTCAGCCTCATCCCCTCACCTCCAGGTTCTGGGATTTTCACAAAGGTGTCTCGTCTACAGTTGGATAGACCAGTTGGTCTTCTTGTGAGGGGGGCTGTGTTGGAAACCACCTATGTTAATCATGTTAATGATGTCACTTCTGGCTGCCAGTGATTCATGGCACTTACTGCATTTTCCACTTGAAATTTTCAGAGTGTACATAATATTTTTCAGAGGCTACCTAGTTATGCCAACTTTATTTCATCTGTTATCTTTGGTCTGTGGAGATGTTGAGGGAGTTAGTTCACCGTGTGAGCCCTTATTTTCAGCTCCAGGGTAGATCTTTATTTTTTAGCCATAAAATTTATCAAACCTATAAATCTTTTAAGCAATACAGAAGTGAAGAAGATAAAGGTCCTTATACTTGGGTTTGGAATTAAGATTGGAGTAAGACACTGGAATGGAGTGATATTGAAGTATGTCAATCATAATCCATTATCTAGTAATAAGAATCCATAATTTCACATTTTGACTTGGCTGGCTTAATGTGGAACAAAAATGACTGTGCTAAACTAACTCTGTTATTGCTCCTTTTGGAAACTTGGCTGTGAAGGTAGGAATAAAGGGCGATATTTAGGTGGGTTTTAATTTCTTCCAACAAACATAACATAAAGCCAGAGAGGTGACAGAAAACCCTTAGAAATTATTAGATCCAAAGTATTTTTCATAACCACTAATATGCTTAGGCATACTAGTACACTGAAAGCCATCACAGGTATTGCCAAATTTTTAATTCATAATTATAGCATCTAGTAATAAAGCTCTTTTACAAGTAAATATATAAAGAAGGAATCCCAAGGTCAGAAGGGCAGAGGCCTGGTATTATCAAGACTCATACCCCCAGGACCCACAAATAAGAATATGGTTACAATTGCAGAGTTTCTCCCCAAGGGGTAAAGTGTCCAATCCCCATGCCAGCGGCTTCCTAGCCTGGAGGTCCTGCACCAGGAAAATAAGCCCCTGGAACATTTGACTTTGAAGCCCAGCAGGGCTCACTTCTGGGAGACCCAGAGGGCTGTGAAAAATGGAGACTCCACTCTTAAAGGGGGCACAAAAAATCCCACACTTTCTGGGACCCAGGGCAGAAGCAGCAATTTGGAAGGCATGTGGGTCAGACCCACTTGCTGACCTTGGAGAGCCTCCTGGAGAGGCAGGAGGCAAGTGGAGCTCACCCTGGGGACATAGGCACTGGTGGCAGCCATTTGGGGGAGCTCATTCCACCACAAGGACACTAGTGCTAGCAAGTGCTGCTGTGGAATCCTTCCTCAAGCACCCAGCCCTGCCCACTGGCCTGGCAGCACCAGGACTGAAAATGCAGACAGAAAACCAGTTAGGATACACTGGCTTTAAATGACGTGCATACCTAAATACACACACACACACACACACACACACACACACACACACGGCAATATTACTGAGCCATCAAAAAGAATGAAATCTTGCCATTGTCATTAACACGGATGGACCCAGTGGATATTATACTAAATGAAATAAGCCAGAGAGAGAAATACCAAACACCATATGACTTTACTTATATGTGGAATCTAAAAAACAAAACAAATGAACCAACATAATCACACAGAAGCAAGAGTCATAGACACAGAGAATAAACAGGTGATTGCCAGAGGAGAAGCAGGTGAGGGAAGGAAAGAAATAGGTGAGGGAGATTAAGAGGTACAAATTCCAGTTGCAAAATAAATGAGTCACAGGTATGAAATGTATAGTGTGGGGAATATAGTCATTAACTATATAACACCTTTGTATGGTGACATGGTATATAACATATCAAATGTTACATGGTGAACATCTTAAATGTATAGAAATATCAAAAAAACTATGCTGTGTAACAGGAACTAACATAGTATTGTAGGTCAATTATAGTATTTTATTTTATTTTATTTTATTTTTGGGAGGTCTCTCTCTTTTTAGGGCCGCACCTACGCCATATGGAGGTTCCCAGGCTAGGGGTCTAATCAGAACTGTAGCCCCTGGCCTACACCAGAGCCATAGCAATGTGGGATCCAAGCCTCATCTGCGACCTACACCACAGCTCACAGCAACACCGGATCCTTAACCCACCATGCAAGGCCAGGGATCAAACCTGCATCCTTATGGATGCTAGTTGGGTTCTCTAACCTTAGCCATGACAGGAACTGGGTCAATTGTTCTTCAAAACAAACAAACCCTGGGAAAAAGAGAGCAGATTTGTGGTTACCTGAGGTGAGAGTATGAGGAGCAATTGGATGAAGGCAGCCAAATTGTACAAACTTCCACTTATAAGGTAAATAGGTACTAGAGATGCAATGTACAACACGATGAATACAATCAACGCTGTTGCATGTTGTAAGTGAAAACAGTTAAGAGAGTAAATCTTGTGTTCTCGTCACAAGGAAAAAATCTTTCTCTATTTATTTAATTTTGTTTCTGTGTGAGATGATGAATGTTCACTAAACTTACAGTGATAACCACTTTGTGATGTATGTAAGTCAAAACAGTATGCAGTACACCTTACATTAAATTGCTTCAAGTCAATTATATCTCAGTAAAACTCGAAAAAAATATGAAGAGTGTGGAGCTTCTTTAGTGGCAAGGTGAGTTAAGAACCCAACTGCAATAGCTTGGGTCACTGTGGAGGCAGGGGTTTGATCCCCAGCCTGGTACATTGTGTTAAAGATGTGGAGTTGTCACAGCTGTGGGGTAGGTTGCAGTTGTAGCTTGGATTCAATCCCTGGCCCAGGAACTTCCATAAGCGTGGATGCGAGCATAAAAAAGTATGAAGAGTGTGATTTGCCCTGTTTTGAAGGGTACATGATACAGAAAATAGAATAACTAAAGGATCATATTTGCTCTGCCCACACCATCCTCTTGGGTTGAATGTTCGTATCCTGAACAAAGTGTAGCAAATCAGTACATTATTTTGATGCTTTTTATGTCATTGTCTGATGATATAATTTTTTTCTAATGACAATTGTAAATCCTCAGCATGTAAATTTAAAAAAAAATACAGATAAGTACAGCAAGAAAGCACAGCTCTGTTACCATGTATTACCATGTCAGCAAATTTCCTTAGGTACTGAGTCTAAATTTCCCTGGAATTGCAGAAATAGATGGTGGTAAGGATAAAGAGTTACTAGTAAGTCAGAAAACCAAACTTTTCTGTAAATAATATCACCCCTGCTATGGAAACCAGAATCTGATCTAGAGGGAACAAGCAGGCATGCTTGATGAGGAGGGAAGGTGACATCATGGAGGGCAGCTGGGTGGAGGGGTCTCTACCCCTTGGAAGCTGACTGTACCCCAGACGAGGACCCCCAGGGGAGCATTCCTGGCACACAGATGTCAATGTCAGGACAGAGAGCCTTGAGACAAGAAGCTGACCTTCCTGACCCGCTCACAAAACCTAGCCCTCAGAGTTCCAACCAACACTTGGAACCATCACCATTGTATGATGGCAGAGAAGGTGCCTTCTGAGTCTCTGCTGAATGTGTGAGCAAAACAGGGAAGGTGATCAGGACCAGAATGGCCTTTTCCAAACCCTTTTTTTCTGCCAGTCGTAAATGGCCTTAAATTAGCCTGCTATTGTTATTATGTCTATAAATTCAAGACTTAATAGGACCTTCTTGCTTTGGATTTCCCAGAAAGCACATCTCCCTGGCTCCAGCAAAGCCCTGGGACCAGGAACTCTGAACACAATAGAACTTTGCACTGAGGTGCCAATTAGAAAATGATTAGGCATGGATGACCTTCACGCTGGAGAAGTAATTTAATAATAGTATGTTCTGGCTGGGGGCTATTTGCTGTAATCCGAATAAAGAAAGTGTTTTTACAGCTGAGTGACTGTATATACCAGATTCATCCTGGAATCTTCTTTCCGTGGATGTCTAAAGGGTAAAATTCCTAACTGAAAATTTTATAAGACCCGCCATGAAGTCTCTCTTTCACTGACAGTTGCAGAATTTCTTTTCTTGTCATGAATTTTTACACATCCATACAATTAAAGTGTCTCTTAAATATGGTCTCCCTTTCCTTGCATTTTCACTCCAGTCAAAGATGATTTATTGAAGATGGCCAGATAATAAGGCCCACAACTTTCCTATGATATTGTAAAACAAGTGAAAACGACTCCTTTTGAAAGTAAGTTACCATTTTGTAAACCAGGGCAATCTGTCTCCTGGAGATTAAGAAAATACAATAAATAAGAAAATGGGAGGTCCTAAGAAAGATAGTAGCCTGAATAAAACATACTAGGGTTCAGAGCTATAAGCTGTTATGAGAGAAAAATTTGGGAGTTCTATCATCAACACTGATGAGAAAAGAGCTTAACACCCAAGATCTTAGTCATTAACTCTTCTTTCTTTTTTGTCTTTTTAAAAATTAAAGTATTACTAACTTATAATTTGTGTCAATTTCGCTGTACAGCAAAGTGACTCGGTAATATATACCCTTTCTTATATTATCTCCTATCATGGTCTACCCCAAGAGACTGGATATAGTTCCTTGTGCTGTACAGAGGACCTCACTGCTTACCCCATTTTTCCAGTCCATCCCATTCCTTCTCCCTCCCCCTTGACAACCACAAGTCTGTTCTCTATGTCTGTGAGTCTGTTTCTGTTTTGTCAATAGGTTCATTTGTGCCATATTTTAGATTCCACATATAAGTGGTATCATATGGTATTTGTATTTTTCTGACTTTCTTCGCTTAGTGTGAGAATGTCTAGTTGCATCCATGTTGCTGCAGATGGCATTATTTCATTATTTTTATGGCTGAGTAGTATTCCATTGTATATGTGTGCATCTCAATCCATTCATCTATTGATGTTCTTTTGGTGGGGGTGGGGGGGTGCACACTCACGGCACGTGGAAAGCACGTGAAAGTTTCTGGGCCAGGGATTGAAACCACACCATAGCAGCAACCTTAGCCACTGCAATGGCAATGCTGGGTTCTTAACCCACTGTGCCATAAGGGAACTCCTGTTAGTTCTTCTTTTAGTCTCACTGGAAGCATTACCTTATTGTCTAGACAATTATTTTCAGGGTTTTCCTTGTCCTCTGTGGGATTTATGAGTAGAATTCTCCTTATGCCTCACCAAAGCAGCAAATAAAATTCTACCTCCAGCTGCCCCTTCTCCGTGATGATGATGATCTGGGAAAAAAAAAAACAAAACTGTCTTCTTCTATGTGTATTGGAGCTCCTGTAGGAGAGGATGACTCATTTCATGTTTTATGTTCTACCCTGAGCAGACATCACATTGTCAGGTGACAACTTTATGTTCCAGATGTTACTTTTATTTAAATAGAGCCCCTTCCGAGTTCCCATTGTGGTTCAGTGGAAATGAATTTGACTAGCATCCATGAGGATGTAGATTCAATCCCTGGTCCTCCTCAGTGGGTTAAGGATCTGGAGTACTGTGAGCTGTGAGCTGTGGTGTCGGTTGCAGATGCGGCTTAGATCTGGCATTGTTGTGGCTGTGGTGTAGGCAGGCAGCTATAGCTCTGATTCTACCCCTAGCCTGGGAATTTCCATATGCTGCAGGTGCAGCCCTAAAAATAAATAAATAAATAAATAAATAAAGCCCTTGAAACTCAAAAATTCCCCTTATTAGGGAGTTTAAAATCTTGCTTTCTGTTTGCTTAATTTTCTGTTCTGCTGTGGCAGGCAGAATTTTAAGATGGTCTCTAAGATTTCTGTCCTCCGATGTAAATGCCCTGTGTCATCTCCCCCACCCTGCCCTTGAATGTGGGCAGGACATGTAAACATGGTGAAATATCCATTCTTTAAATAGGTTGCATTATGTGGCAAAGTGAAGATATTTTGAAGATGTAATTAGGGTCACTTTGGGTGACTTTGGGTTAATGGAAGGGAGATTACCCAGGGTGGATGTGACCTAATCAGGTTATCTCTTAAAAGTAAGATTAGAGATCAGAGACAGGTGAAGTCAGAGAAGCCTGCTCTTGCTGGCCTCACAGGATATGAATTCTGCAGCTGCAAGGAATTGAATTTGGCCAGCAAGCTGAGTGATCTTGGAAGAAGACCCCAAGTATCAGATGAAACTACAGCCCTAGCTGATACCTCAATTGCAACCTTTTGAAATCTAAGCAGAATATTTAGCTAAACCCATAGCCTGACCCACAGGAACTATGAGATAATAAATGTGGCTTGCCATAAGATGCTAAATGTGGTCATTTGTTATATAGCTACAGAAAACTAATATACCTCCTTTCTTATACATGTGCTCACACACACATGCTCTAAACCAGGCCATTTATTTCCCTGTTTCCAGTTTCATTGAGGTATAATCAACAAATAAAATTGTAGGATATTAAAAGTGTACATTATGGAGTTCCCGATGTGGCTCAGTGAGTTAAGGACCCAATGACTCTGTGATGGTGCAGGTTCAATCCTTGGCCTCCTCAGGGTTAAGAATCCAGCCTTGCTGTGAGCTGTGGCATAGATCACAGACGTGTCTCAGGTCTGGTCTTGCTGTGTCTGTGGCATAGGTTGGCAGCGGCTGGTCTGATTCAACGCCTAGTCCGGGGAACTTCCATATGCCATGGGTGCAGACTTAAAAGGAAAAAAAAAATAATAAAGAAAGCCTACATCATGAAGATTTAATATTTTTTTACATTGTGAAAGGATTCTTCCCATCTAGTAAAAGGACATGTCTATCATCTCACATACAGGCGTGTGTGTGTGAGTGTGTGTGTGTGTGTCTGTGTGTGTGTGTGTATGAGAACATTTAAGTTCTAATATCCTAGAAAATATCCATTATACAAATTGGCATTATCAGCTGTAGTCACCAAGATCCTTTAGGAGGAAGTTCTCATTTTGGAAATCTCCTCCTCATCTTATATGTGAATGAAGAAGGGCTCCGCCCTCCTGTGTGGGCACCTCTGCCCCAGTCTCAGTGGTGAGCAAGTTGCTCCTGCATCTCTCTGACATATCTTAGGTATACACACCTGGGAGTCAGTATGAGTTACTGAGGTCCACACACAGCAGGAAACACAAAAGGGAATAGCGATGAGGAGTGGAATGGGCACTGGAATTTAGTCATTCACGTGTCCCCCCTCATAATCCAGGCTGCTGTCGTGTTGAGACCTTGCATACCTGCCTGACCCTCTTGTCTGATACCTGGAAGATTTGGTTGTTAGAACTGCCACCAGTCCAGGGCCCTGCCCTTGGACTAAGCTCATGATCGTGTTCCGTAAAAGCAAGGACTTTGAAAAAAGAAAACCTTGTAATGAGGCCACCCTACCAGGTAGATTTGGGACAAATGAAAGCCCAAGTGGGGCCAGAAAAAGGCCACCCTTCACACAGTAGTGTAACAGTTATAAAGGGGAGCTCTGGAGTCAGACTTGAAGTTGAATTTGGGTTAAGTCATTTTCTGTGATGCTTTCTTCTCTGTGCTGCAGTCTCATCTGGCTGGTGGGGGACTGAGGGAGATGACGCATGCGGCATTCTTAATGTAGAGATGATGGAGCCGTTCAGAACCTCTTACCGACTCTTGCTGGTTCCACTTTCGCCCAGTCTCGGGTTGGAGGCCTCATTCCTCCAACTGCAAACTTCAAGACATTAGTAACTGAAGGACTGGGTCCCTGGACCTGTCTGACATCGGACATGGGCTGTCTCAAAACCAGGGTCAGGAAACCATCACTTTGAGTGCTTCCTATCCAAAGAGATAACGAAGTCATGAGGATGGAAAAAGAGGCTGTATTTGCAAATGCCGAGTTGAGCACGAAGAAAAAAACATACATAAACGAGGACATTCCATGAAAGTAGTCAAAACTCAGGTCAGTCCCTGGTCCCATTGCCACCCTAGTCCCCTTTTATTTTTACAAAGAGCTATCTGTCTCTCTGATGTCCCCCAAGGACTGAAGACTTTGTGTTTTAGAACCACTGAGTCACCTCGAAGTCACCTTGATATGTCATGGATTTTTACCAGAAAAATTTGGAGGCACTCCAAGATAGATCATCCATCCAGCTGTGGTCATTTTTCCAATGTCTCTAGGCAACCATGAGGAGATCAATTATGGTCATAATTTTTAGTGTATGGTTTATTCTTCTCTATCATCTGTAATTATCAGTAGCTCCAAAGAAGGGTTTTTCGCCAAGGATCCCCAGATCCATAAATAGAAATTAGGGAGGTCTTTGAACTTGGATTAAAAAAAAATCTTTATTTTTCCAGACTCATATTTAGCATATCCCTCCAAATTAAAGCTTGGAAACCATCCACAGCATTATTAGCTGTATCTGTGATTAAGTTGTGCACAGAAGCCACAGGTATTTTTGTACCACGTTTTAGTTGTTGCAGCTCACAAAACATCATTTATGCCCATCGTCACTTCAAAATTAAGACCAGTTATGGAGTTCCCGTTGTAGCTCAGCAGTAACAAACCCAGGTAGTGTCCATGAGGATATGAGTTTGATCCCTGGCCTCGCTCTGTGGGTTAAGGATCTTGTGTTGCTAGCCACAGACGCGGCTCAGATCCCACCTTGCTGTGGCTGTGGCGTAGGCCTGCAGCTGCAGCTGCAATTTGACCCCTAATCTGGGAACTTCCATATACCACAGGTGCAGCCCTAAAAAGCAAAAAAAAAAAAAAAAAGAAAGAAATTAAGTTATATATTAGGGTAATTAATTATTTAATGCATTTACATTGTTATTTGCTGCATTTATTAAGGTAGCTGGTTATTAAATGTATTCAAAAGAAAACACAGTCTTGTAAGAAATGAATAATTACAATCTAATCATAAGGAATACCAGATAAACCCAAACTAAGGGACATTCTAAAAATAACTAACAAGTGCTCTTCAAAACTGTCTGGGTCACAAAAGACTAAGGAGACTGAACAACTACGTATAATGTAGGACCTAGGACTGGATCTTAGAACAGTAAGAGGACACTGATGGAAAAACCAGTGAAATCCAAATAAAATGCACAGTTAAGTTCAGAGAACTGTTCCAATGTTAATTTCCTAGTTTTGATAAAGGACCGTGGTTACCCAAGATGTGAACTTGGGTAAATCATGCATTGAAAACTCACTATATTACTCACTATATTATTTTTGCAGCATTTCTGTAAGCCTTAAGTTTATTTCAAAATAAAATGTTAAGAAAAATTACATTTGGGAATTGAAGAAAAAAAATAAAGACCCATGTATATGATTCACCACGATTTGTTTTTATAGTATTTTGATAAAGATATTTTTGATAATTATTTTCATTTGAAATCTTGGGTAATTTATGATTTAAAATATTATCCTGGGGGAGCTCCCGTTGTGGTGCAGTGGAAACGAATCCGACTCGGAACCATGAGGTTGCAGGTTCGATCCCTGGCATTGCTCAGTGAGTTAACGATCTGGTGTTGCTGTGAGCTGTGGTGTAGGTTGCAGATGCGGCTCGGATCCTGCATTGCTGTGGCTGTGGCATAGACCGGTAGCTACAGCTCCGATTAGACCCCTAGCCTGGAAACCTCCATATGCTGGTGGTGCAGCCCTAAAAATGACAAAAGACAAAAAAATAAAATAAAATAAATAAAATATTATCCTAGGAAGGGGCCCACTGGCTCCCTCAAACTGCCAAAAGGGTCATGGCACAAAAATATGAAGAGTCACTGATTTAAGGCAATTAAAAGTTGCAGATACCAAATGCCAGCGTGTCTGGACTAAAATCTATGGGAGACAAGTAGCCAAAAGAACCTCTCCACTTTGGCTTCAGTTTTGAATGAGTTAGCCTGAATCCATTGTATTTGCCTAAGCATCCTTCAATTCCCCGCTTAGAGATGTGTCCTGAGGGGAAGGTGACCTTGAATGACGAGAGACCAACATATTGAGGGCTCCCAAACAACATACCCCATTCCATGGGCACTCGCATCCTCCTTTTCTCCCAGCACAGCACAGCAGACAGCTCATCTTTCTTAATTATCCCATATTTGTTTTGAGCTTGGGTCAGGGTATAAATTATTAATCACTTCCTGGGGTATTTGTTTCTCAGATCAGTTTCCAAACCACGTACATGTCAACGTGCACACAGGCTCCTTCTGCCATGCAATGATGCAAAGACAGCCTTGTGGATGTTGCTAGCCACCCCTGCAGGTACTGGAGATGGAGCCAAATCCACAGAGGGAACTGATTGGAAACAACATGTCAAGATGATTTTAGGAATGTGTGTTTGCTTATTCAAATGGCTGCATAACACAAGGGGCAGAGAGGAAGAAAAAGCAGTGCTAAGGAAGAAGGGTGGGATGAAGAATGTGACTGCATCATCACATCTACTCTAAAGATGGCTACCTCCTCTCAGTAAGGGATGGGTGCCTCTCAATAAGCGATGGGTGTCTGGGTACCAAATCTACACCCTTTCCTCTCTTCTGAACTAAAGAGATCATGGAACCCTTACTGGAATGAACTTCAGTGGATCAAAATGAAAACATGGGTTTGCTCTAGTGAGTGCGCAAAGAGCTCTTTAGAAATAATCTCATAAAATGAAATGAAAAAGCACGGGCTGTTGGTTTTACAGTAGTGAATTATAGTTTGGTCAACCTGCACAGAACTGGAATGATATTAAAACGCTGTCAAATGACTCGGGGTCGATTCACAACCCCTCTAGTCAGATGTCCAGAGCAGGGCTGCCACAGACTTGCACCTGTGCTTGGCCAGTTAAATGTTTTGATGCTGCAGCTATAGGAACCATTGCTGTCGGTGAGAATTAACGGGGTCTGTACAGATTCAGAACAGAGCGTACCCTAAGGGAAGTCTTAAAAGCAGAGCTGAATGTAAATGTTCCGTGAGGGTTTGGAAAAAAATCTCATTTGAAGATCTTGAGGGAGGTTTTCAGAGGAGTGCCTGGTAATTTTATTAGGGCATGAAAAGAGGTTTAGGACTTTTCCAGGCCCTCAGTAACTTTATGTGCCATGGGGCCTTATAATCTGTCTATGAGCTTTCTCTGTGGAACAGAATTAAGAAATGAGGCAAGTGTATCTTGCATTCTCTCCAAGAAATTCTTGAACTACTGAATGGAAGTCAAGGTGGTTCACTTAGGATGTGCTAGACATTGAATTAAACACTTTACAAGTGCGATATCCTTTCGTCCTTGCTATAATCTTAGGAGTTGAGTATAATTGGTCCCATTGGACAGAAATGCATGATTTCAATGTGAAACAGGTTTCGATTTTAGTGCCAAGTCACAGCTTCCCAGCCTCTGTCTTCAGTTTGGCATCTGAAGTCCTGATCTGGTTGGAAATTGTGAATTTCCTTTCAAAGCATGTTTAAAAGCCCTGTTATTATCCCTTAGGAAAATAAACACATAACTGTCTTCAGAGAGGAGATGCCATAAAACACATTATGTTTAAAAGCATATGATTTTTTTTTAGTTTTACAAATTTGTTGTGAACAATCTTTTAGATGAATACATTACAGAAAAGAGTTAAAGAGCTTGCCAGTTTATGACAGCAAGTGTGAAAATTATTCCGGGCCAGACAGGAAGATTTTTAATTGAAAAAAGAGGAGGTGTCAATTAATTCACAAAGGGCCATGATGTTTAAAATGGTGCTGTTTCTGAAATGCTAGTGCTGGACAAGTGTCACTGTAACAAGATGGGAGATTAAGTATCTCGTTGAGAATTCTAGGCAACTCTGGAATTAATAGAGGGCAATGGATGGTTGGGAAGTCCCACTAAGGGCAGCAGATGTCGACGCTGTTCTAGGAAGCTTCCCTTGGGGGTCCAGCTCAGGGTAAGGTAGAGAGCAGACCAAGGGGACCTTCAAACTCAAGGTCAGTCTTTGGATCTGGAGGCAGGAAGGGCCCTGAGAGGATGATCACAAAGCTTAGCTCTTCTGCTCCCCTCCAGCCAGGGCACTCCCTTAAGGGAATGGTTAACAGCATAGGATTTAGAGTTTAAAGAACTATATTCAAATCTCTGCTGTGCCACTTTAGAGTTGTGTGACGTTTGGCAAGTCGCTTCACCTCTCTGATTCTTAAAGTCTTCAGTATAAAATAAGATGCTAATACTACTCCCTACAGAGTTTCATGAGGTTTAATTAGTTAATACATGTGATGACCTTGGCAGATTTTCTGCCACATAGTAAGTGCTCAGCGAATGGCAGAACTTATTATTATGCCTTCCTAGATTAGCTCTCCATGCTGGGCTGGAGCTAAAGGAACAAAACACATTCACAAGAGTTAGGTGAATACACAAATGGACAAAATGGCACAATGTGTCAATTTCACCAGAGTTGGATTAACACAAAATGTATAAAGTATCATCAGCATATTTTCTCATTAACTATTTTTTTTTACCCTTACAATCTTTTTTTTTTCTTAATGGATTTTATTTCAATTACAGGTGTGCATAAATCATCACAAGTCAATTTGACGGATTTTGTATCCCAAACCCACAGTGCATCCCCCCACCCCCCAGATTGTCTTATTTGAAAACCAAGGTTTTCCAAAGTCTGTGAGTCACTGTCTGTTCTGCAAAGAGATTCATTGTGTCTTTTTAGTTTCCATATGTAAGTGGTAGCATTGGATGTTGCCGTCTAATTGTCTGACTGGTTTCACTTCCCATGATAATTTCTAGGTCCATCCATGTTGCTGTAAATGTTGGTAATTCGTTCCTTTTAATGGCTGAGTAATATTCCATTGTGTGTATGTACCAAATCTTCGCTATCCACTCCTCTGTCGATGGGCATTTAGGTTGTTTCCATGATCTGGCTATTGCATAGAGTGCTGCAATAAACACTGGAGTACATATATCTTTTCGAGTCATGGTTTACTCTGGAAAGATGCCCAGGAGTGGGATTGCTGGATCAAATGGTAATTCTATTTTGAGTTTTCTGAGGAATCTCCATAATGTTTTCCACAGTGGCTGCACCAATTTGCATTCCCACCAACAGTGTAATAGGGGTCCTTTTTCTCCATACCCTCTCCAGCACTTGCTGTTTGTAGACTTTTTGATGATGGCCATTCTGGCTGGTGTAAGGTGGTACCTCATAGTGATTTTGATTTGCATTTCTCTAATGAGGAGCGATGTTGAACATCTTTTCATGTGTTTATTTGCCATCTCCATATCTTCTTTGGAGAATTGTCTGCCTAGATCCTCTGCCCATTTTTGGATGGGGTTGTTTGTTTCTTTGGTGTTGAGCTGTAGGAGCTGTTTGTAAATTTTGGAGATTAATCCCTTGTCAGTTGAATCATTTGCGAATATTTTCTCCCATTCTGTGGGTTGTCTTTTCATTTTGTTTAGTGTTTCCTTAGCTGTGCAGAAACTTTGAAGTTTAATTAAGTCCCATTTTTTTATTTCTCTTTTTATTGTCTTTACTCTGACACATGGATCTGAGAAGATATTGCTATCATTTATGTGAGAGAGTGTTTGGCCTATGTTTTCCTCTAAGAGTTTTATAGTATCTGGTCTTATATCTAGATTTTTAATCCATTTTGAGTTTATTTTTGTGCATGGTGTTAAGAAGTGTTCTAGTTTTCTCATTAACTATTTTATGTACTACTTTATTATAGTGAATGGGAAAAAAAATCTAAGTGAGAGAACTTGCATGGGTTCCCAAATAGACTTTTCTCCTATAAAGTCTAAAGTTCCTCAACATACATTTAAGAGATCAGAACCCTTGAAATTGAAGAGAAATTTAACATCCACTGCCCTCAAGGAAATTATAACCAAGGGCTAAACACATACTCAGCAATGACAGAAGATGCTTTCTACAAAATACTTGTGCAACATTAGGTCTGTCTTTACATTTTTTCTTCTCTGGAAGGATTCTGTTTGCTTTAGAATCACTTAGTCATTTTTATGCATGGAATAAAACATTTGTTTACTTATTATTACTGAGCAATATATTTCTTAGGAAAGGCTAGCCTGGCGAAACTTTCACGCATACCTTAAAAGCTGGCCCCTGGGTTGTAACCCCTATTGTTTTAAATCAGTGATATTCTCAGACGTTTATTTTGCTCCTAGTATGTTTTAGGTACTTAACAGAGGTACGGGGCAAAGAGATGATCCAGGACAATTCTCCTGTCATGAAACACACATTCCAGTGGGTGATACAGAACAAAGCCAACAGAAAACCATGATAAGATGTCTACTGTATGGCACACATCACCTGAGATTTCCCCCACCCATGGGCAACGACCCCCTGAGATAGGTGTCCATCTTACTGAGGGGCACAGGGAGGTAAAGGAACCCGTCTAGGACTCCCCAGCTAGAGGGTGGCTGAGCTGGAATTAGAACAAGGTTGTCTAGCTATACAGTCTAAACTCAACCACTGGGCTATGCCACCACCTCTTTAAAGAAGAAAAGCAACTGATAAACAAGTACACATAAAAAACAGATTTTCAGAGACCTAGAGTGCTACAAATAGAAATGATAACTATTATGAATAAATTAAATGGGATATTAATAGGGGAAGTCAGTGGGGCTTTTGCACTGAACTGGGGGATGAGCATGAAATAGTTGTGGCCTGATCAGTCGGGGAGGTATGTGTGAGCCAAAGGGTCTTGGGGCAACAGAACAGAAACAGCAGTAGGACAAAGGCTCCCAAGTGGGAAGGGGATTATGGCAGGTCAGGGGGGCTGGAGCGTTAGAATAGAGGTCAGATGGGGTCTGACGATAAACAGGCTCATGCCCAGTCACATGAGCCCTTTCACATGTTGAGGGTGTTACTTTCAGACTTAAAAAAAAATGCACAACCTAAAAGTTGAAAGTTAAGTTTTATTTGGGGCGAAATTAGGACTTAAGCCCAGGAGACAGCATCTCAGGTAAACCTGAGAAACCTCTCTAAGGAGGCAAGGAAGAAGCTAGGATATACAGGAGTTTTTGCATCAAAGGGTAAGTAGCAGGAACAAAAGAGGTCTGGGCTCACTGAAATCATTCCTCTGTTATGCACCTCAGCTATAGAAGCCAGTATCCTGAGATTTCACAGCTATAGGGGCTCACCTGCTCACCCTTGGAGGTGGCTACATTTGCAGATCATGACGTTCTCTGTTTTGTCCACTTAACTACAGCCCCAGGTTGGGAGGGCAGTGGTGTATTTCAGGAAGTTCTGAAAAAACATCACAAAAGGGAAAGGGGGAATATTAGGATATATGTGATAAAGGTGAAAGGTGAGGTGCATGCAGCCATGCACTCATTTCACAGAAGCTTGTTGCTAGTCTCATGAAGGTTATTACTAGTCACGATGAGCAAACATCACCATAAAGGATTTCAGTGTTTTTCTAGATATGAGGAGATGCAAGAACTGGACTCATAAAGCCTTCTCCTAAAAAATATCTATCTGAAGACCTGTTCTGCAGTTTTCTCAGAGCACAGGGTGCCTCACTCCTGATTTTCACCCTGAGCTCTGCTCAGGGGGTGCTGTGGGTCAGCAGATGCAGTGGCTCATGATTCCATCCATGCAGAGGGAGATGACAAGTGCCAAACTCCAGTCCACATTACCCAACATAAACCAGAGAGAGAAGACCCTGGAGTTACTTTCGTCTCTCTTGTGAGGAGAGAGCCACCCTATTCCTTGTGCTTGTGACCTAGACATGCTCTCTGCAGAGCAGGTCCTCCTCCCTGCGTACATCACGGATGGCACCCGGTCACCGGTCTCCTGCCCTGGAGACTCTACCAGCAGCTGACTTGAGGCAGGAGCCAGATGGGCTCCAGGATAGACATTTGCAACTGGCCTCTTATTTGCACTTCTTGAGGCAGGAGAAAGGTAAAACTAGCCTTTTCTTTGCACCTCCTGAGGAAGGAGATAGGTGGGCTCTGGGATAAACATTTACAACCAGCCACCTATTTATACTATCAAGATAGAAATAATAGGCACAAGGCAAATGACTGGTACTTGTCTTCTCTGAACTTGTTAAACAATTGTAATGACAGGATCAAAAGAGGGTCTGAGCCCTGCTTGGAGAGAACAAAGAGGTCACATACTCCCCATCCTCAAGAGCAGGGACACCCCAACCACACATGCGCAGAGAGGCCCTTCTGGGTCAGAAAGGGAGGGGGTGCCAGGCCGTAATAAGTCTGGATAACCTTTCCAACATGCTCTGTTTTGGAATCCATCTTGACCAAAAGATGTGCACACAGATCAGAGGAGGGCCCTAGATCTGGTCAGGTGTGAAAGATAAAACCAGAAAATTGGCCAAAGGAAGACCAAGGCCCAGAAGAACTGTCCTTTGTAAGTAATTTAAATCATGCTCTCCTCGTTCAGGGGGATGTCCACACCCTCACTCCTTTAGGTGTGTATGACTGCTTTGCTTCTGCCTTAGATAAATAGACTAATCTATTAGAAACACAGTACACCATGCGGGAAAGCACAGAAATACAGAGGATTAGTACATAGTACACCTAACTTTATACCTATTTTTATAATCTCTGCCTCCATGAAACATTCTTGCTTTCAACAAGGGGCAAGAATCAGTGCAATTCTGCTTTCAGCCTCTAGCTAGCCCAGTGGCTATGATTCCTGGTTTTCATCCAGGCTGCCCAGGTTCAATTCCTGAGCAGAAGATAAAGATCTCACTTTCAAACCATCACTCACCGCAGTCTCCAAAATCACACTAACCAAGCAACAGCTTCTTCTTCCACAGCACAGGGGTCATATATTTTTTCTCACCATTCTCACCTCTGCACCTGGAAATGTGTGCTGGGAGGGAAGGAAGGAGCAATGGGGAAATAGAATTAATATGACATAATTATTATAACAGATAAATTCTATGTAATTATTCTAAAATACTGGTTCCTACAACTGCAGAGGCTGAGAAGTTCCATGGTCCTGTTCCTGAAACTCAGCTTAGGTCCACAGGTGCCGAATAGAAATGAAGGAGGGTTTTGTGTGAAGGAGAAAAAAAAATGTAGCTTCTGTTGCTTGGCCAGGCAAAGTAGGCCATAGCAGCATAAGGCCTTAAACGCTGTGTCCTGTCTTGGGAGAATTTAGGAAGTGGTTTTATAGCTTGGGAGTAGAAAATAGGGCCACAGATAAGGACAAGGGTAGAGGCAAGCTTGCATTGTTTGTGAAGCTGGTGTTTATTGGGCTGGTGGTCTTCTTCCCACAATGAAGAATGCTTCAGTAATGTCTCCCATTTGCTGGGGGTTTGTAGTTGTCCTTGAAGAGGAACCAGGATGCTGCCCCAAGGCTGCACTATTGTTTCTTGACAGCTCCTCCCTGGTCTCTGCATCCCCTCCCTTCTGTGATTAGCACCTGTTTGAACCTGCCCTTTGGCACTCAGGGAAGGTCAAGAGACTGAATGAGCCCTATTTCCTAAAAAGAAATGGGGGCACATGGAAAGTTTGTTGTGTCCAGGAGCCCCACAGGGCCCTGCTTGGTCACAGTCTGGAGAACCTGCAAGCTGGAGATCTGGGGAGACTGGTAATTCAAAAGTTTGAGGGCTGATGGTGCAGACTTGAGTCTGAGCCTGAGGCCCAGGAACCAATAGTGCAGAAGGCAGGACATCAGTGTACCAGCTCAACAGTCAGGCAGAAGGAGAACTTTCCACCCCCTTTCTGCTCCATTCTGGTCCCTCAATTGATCGGGTGATGCTCACCTGCACTGGGGGGTGGCCGTGCATCTGCTTGACTCATTCCTTACTCCGTCCCCCAATACCAATCCTTGTCTCTCCCTGAAACACCTCCCTAGACAAACCCAGAAATATATTATTTAACCAGCTCTGTGGGCACTGGATAGCCCAGGCAAGCTGACAATAAAATGAAACCTCACAGAATAGGGGGCAGCCAGCATCCTCGCTCCATTATTTGGCCTCTTAGCTTCCCTGCCCTTTAAGGAAACTCCCTGTCCCCACAATCTACAGCAGAAGAAAACTCAAGACTTTCTTTGACTTTTATTTCCGCTGCTTTTATGCCTGAGCTCCAAGGAGGCTGATCCTTCCTGTGTTTATGGCTTTGTGAGGGCACTCGAGAAAGAGGAGCCTTTCATTGTCTCTCTCTCTACCAGCATTTCCAAAATGTGCTTGGCAGGAGAGCTCATTTGCATGACAAAAATGTCCCAATAATGAGCCAGTGGACTGGTGGGCCTGGCAGGCCTTGGGGCACAGCCAAGGAGACTCTGAAACTATAGAATTGCTTGTTACAATGCCCTCTCCAAACAAACGAGACTCAGACAGAGGGACTGTATTCTTTGTTCTTTAGAGGATCTAGAAGATAGTGTTGTGGTCTCCAAACACCGGTGGAAAAGAATTTTCCAGATTTAAACCAAGGTGTAGAAAAGACTAGTTTATTCAGGCAAGAGACACTGTTAACACAGTGAGCTGACTTCATGATAATCAGGAAGAGCCAACCCTAGGCGAAAAACTGCTTCTGTTTTTACAGCCCGAAGGCAAAGGAGTGTGAGGAGTGGTCTTGCCATATACCTTTTGACCTGCTGATTGGCTGGGGAAGAATGAGGGTCTTCTGATACTCTTGCTGCTTGGTTGGGGCATATGTTGATGGTAAGGAGGGGGCTCCCTACCTTTTCTAGTGGGGGGCAGGAAGGAGTAGGCCAAGTTGCTGGGGCAGAAAAGTCCGCTGTAACAATTACAGTGAGACAGGTGGGCCGATAAGGGTCTGGCAATTCTTATCTTGGCTGGAGGCTTTTTGAGTTTAATCTCCCTGGAGAAGCCTTGAAGTCCCACAGGTATCAGGGACCAGTGAGAACTATCTAGACCGAACATAATTTGAAATATAGCCCAGCTCTGCTCACCGGTCTTTTGAAAGTGTTGACTTAAAAAAATGCACAACCTGGAAGTTGAGAGTTGAATTTTATTTGGGGCAAAATTAGGACGTAAGCCCCGGGAGACAGCATCTCAGGAAGTCCTGAGAAATCACCCTGAGGAAACTGAGGGGCTGGGTGGTGGTGGTGGGGATATATAGGAGTCAGGATATATAGGAGTTTTTTTTTGTAACAAAGGGCAGTCAGTAGGAACAAAAGAGATCTGGGCTCACTGAAATCATTCCTTTGATAGGCACCTCAGCTATGGGCCAGTATCCTGAGTTTTCACAGCCCTTGGGGCTCACCAGCTAACTTCTGGAGGTGGCTGCATTCACAGATGACTGTGAAATAGCACCCCAAAGAGGCAGGGGAAAATAATATCAGTGTATATATCCTGTAATACTGATGGCTGCCCTCGAGCCCATTTCACACATGGGGGCACTGACCCTACCTCACATCTGAAGTCCACCTCCATAGACAGAAACACTCTCCTCGCTGAACTCCCTGAGTTGTGTGGGAAATGGAATTCCTTCCTTTTCAGAATGCCCCTGGCTGTCTTTGGCTACCTGTTCTCCTTTCCCCTCCAGTGCTCAGTCTATGCTTGGGTTTCATGTCTGTTCCTCTGTGACCGGTTCAAGAATTCATCTCCCACGAGGAGGAAAGCATGGCTGATGGCAGCCCCCAAACTTTATATTTTACAACTTCACAGAGAGATTTAGAATCCACGCCCCCCCCCCGCTCCCCCCTTTTCTCTCTCTGGGAGGATTCACTGGGCCCATCAAAGATCTAAAGGTCCAAAAATCCAACATGGCAGCTCCAAGTTGCCCCTGGGATGGATCACGGGGCTCTGAAGAGAAGGGAGGTGATGGGCAGATGGTGCCTTAGAGATCCAGGACATTTCATCATCCTCGCTGACATCTCAGTACAACCTCTAAGGTAAGCAAAGTACTGGCCTTACTGAATATTAAATTATTTCTGGACTTTTAAATAGTCATCTATTGCCTTCTGTTTTGATGTTAAGTTCTTCTGTCAGGACAATCCCAAACCCTTCTGCTACCTCATTTCTGGGATTTTTTCCTTGCCCATGTTTCCCTCACCACATACCTCCCTGAATTGTACTAATTCAAGGTGTCCTACCTTTCTTTCCCTAAAGAAACAGTATTAGCACACACCTTTTACTTCTTTCTCACCTCCTGCCTGTACCTCCTAATTAGCAGCTTTTCTATAATTTATTAAACCAGAACATAATGCTGACAGACAACATGCTGCCTCATTAGCTGGATATTTTATTCCACATTCTTTGTTTCTCAACTAGATCATGGGTCCCTATTGGCAGGGACCTTGTCTTTTATTTCCTTCTGCTGTACCTCATGTCACAATGTCAAGGGCATCAGTCAGGTTTGCATAGCAAACTGTCTTAAAGCTTAGCAGCTTAAAATAACAGCCATTTACTTAGCTCAGGCTCCTGTGAATTGATGATGTGAGCTAGACTCAGCTGGTCTGTTCTGCTGGCCTGATCTGGGCTCACTCATGGATCTGTGGTCCGTTTCTTGCCACCTGGGCAGCTCTGCTTCGGGGGTTGGCTGGTTGTTGACTGAGGTAGAGGGACTGACTGGGCAGCACCCTAGCCCAGCTTGTTTACACAGTAGTGGCCAGTTTCCAAGAATAGCAAGAGAGGAAAGGCTCGATGTGCAAACACTCCTTATGCCTCTGCTCTTGTCACATTTGCTATTGTCCCATTGACCAGAACAAGTTACAGACCAAGGTTGGAGTCCATGTAGAAGGAGAACAACAATAGGATGCAGGAAGGAGAAGAATTTTTGTCTGTTTTTGCAATCTATTACCTAAGATATATTTTAAGTTCTCAGTAAACACATACGTATATCTGCCTGTTTAAGTTGTGTGTGTGTGTGTGTGTGTGTGTGTGTGTGGTCTTTTTTGACCATCCCGCAGCATGTGGACTTCCTTGGCCAGGGTCAGATCTGAGCCGCAGTTGCCATCTAATCCACAGCTGCAGAAACGCCGGAACTTAACCCACTGTGCCAGGCCAGGGATCAAAACCTGCCACCAATCCCATTGTGCAGAATGCTCCAAGCAGAAGCTCCAAGTTGTATATTTTCTTTTAAAAATTTACCTCTTGAAAAATTAGTAGAGATGATTTACGTGAAATAATATTCTCTCTGTAGTAATGTTCTTTTTTTAATTGGCCTCTTTTATACTATATTTGCTCATCTTCTCTTTCTTTCTCTCTCTCTCTCTCATTTCTCATTTGATCCTTTCATTGACTAGATGGAATGTATTTATTACTTTGAAGTTGTATTCAGCACTTTAGGGCTGTGTGTGTTTGTGTGTGTACCCAATATATATTTTGCTCACTCCATATTTTTCTGGCCCTATGTATAGAAAGGTGTTGCACATTTAGAAAACTATTCAAGCCTTTCTTTTTTTGGAGGAGTTTATCAAATTTTAGAACTTTTGAAGAAGAAGGCCAAAGTAGTAGTTTGAGAGACTGCCTTGAGGTCTAATCCCCATAAGAATCACTCAGTGTATATCACCCGTTGCAATTCTGTTCTCTAATCAAGATGCTATGGTTCCTTATCTTATATGATCTGTGTATGCCTAGAGTGCCTCCCTCATTCTCACTTCCTAAAAAGAGCTGTAGTAAGTCTGATAAGTTTTAAATCAGTGAGCCCCTGAGGTTCCTGGTGACCACTCTTCATTTTCTTTCCACACAGAGATGTTAGCCTGGAGGTCCAGGATAGTCAAGGCTGGTGTTCAGAGAGGGAATAAAGTAAAGTGAACATGAACTTTGGAAATGACAGATATGTGTTCAAATCACAGTTCAGGTTTTACTCCAGTTTCTAATTCTCTTCATAATGGCTTAAGAATTAGGCACAAAGCTTTTACCAATCTTCATAGCAGGAAAAATAGCAATAGGTCCTCCATGCAGAGAAGTCTGCTGGAAACACTTTTGATTTTTTTTTCAACACATTTGATTCTGAATGCAGTGCCTAATGTGTTTTACTACTAAATGTTTGTGCTGATCACATGGTCTTACACCATCAGAGGTTTGTCAAAAAAAAAAAAAAAAGGACAGCTGGCCACTGGTCATAGCACTTGTCCTTAAATCAGTGTGGAAGGGGACGAGATCATCAACGACAGGAATTCAAGAATCAGGTGCAACTCACTTGGAGTAGGGAGGGGCTGTGTATACAAATAATCGAGGGCTGACCAGGCAGGAGAGTATGGGCACTGGGAATCCAGACATAGTCCCTGGCCAGGGGAAACAAAGAGTAGGGATCATTTGATGGAGCTGTAGGTATGGAGGTTGAGAGTGTTCAGTTTTTCAGAAAAAAAGCCAAAAGCCTAGTAACTGGTTCCATGAGGCATGACAAGATAAAAAAAGTCAACTTCAGAGGAATGAAGAGCAGAGGTCAATAGTTGATCTACCACCTTGGGCCAAAGGTACTATTCTCAAAACACAAATGCATGCACACACACACACACACACACACACACACACACACACACACACACTCCAGTATCTGACATTTTACCAACACGTGGTAACTTCTGCAGACTGAGACAGCATTTCTATTTTCCTTGGCTGTGCTGGCAGCGCACAGAAGTTACTCGAACCCAAGTCACAGCAGTAACCCGAGCCACAGCAGTGGCAATGCCAAGTCCTTAACCACTAGGCCACCAGGGAACCCCTGTGAGACGTTATTTCTGATAGAACTCTTGCTGGAATGCAAATCTCTAACCTGAAACTTAACCAATGAAGACTTTATTTATTTACTTGACTTTTTAGGGCCACAACAGAGGCATATGGACGTTCCCAGGCTAGGGGTCAAATCAGAGCTGTAGCTGCTGGCCTACACCACAGCAACAGCCAAGGCAGATCTGAGCCACATCTGTGACCTACACCACAGCTCATGGCAACACCAGATCCTTAACCCACTGAGTGAGGCCAGGGATCAAACCTGCATCCTCATGGATACTAGTCAAATTTGTTTCCGCTGAGCCACAACAGAAAGTCCCCGGTAAAGACTTTAGTAGTTCTAAAGCAAAGGAAAGTAATATTTTATTGATCCTCATCTGCACTACATGAAACTTGACGAGGGAGCTCTAGTTATCCCCAGGTTTTATGAGAGAAAATGGTAGATCAGCAAAAAGCTAATTAAATATTGCTAAAGGTCTCCTGCTTGTCAGCTGGGATTTAAATCCACATTCCCGTGACAGCAGATTTCCTGCACTTTCCACCATAAACCGTTGCCTCCCTTACTTATCAGAGTAATCAAGAACAGGGCAGTCCCTGAAGTCAGCACCAAGGACAGCAGTTTTTTGATAAGGCCTGAGGAATAGAGAGACCCTGGAGAGAGCAGGGGAGGAATCTGCAGCCTGACAGGCAAAGGCAAAGGCAAAACAAGCCTACCCCACAGTTTGATCTCCTGCTGTTCCTACTGTCAAGCTTGACAGCCCCACAGATTTGAGAGGCACAGTTCTTCTTCCAAGGCACTGCCTGTTGCTCTTTCCATTCTGATGATTTGCTCTCTTCCCAACATTTTCAGAGCCCAGAGTTCCTCCCCACTTCCAGGCTCCTCAGGCAGAAACAGTGACCCCTCACCAGGCTGGGATACCAACCAGCTGCTTCCAGGGCCTCACAGTGGCCTGAATTTGCAGAACCAGCAGAAGGCAACTTCAGAGTAGGCATTTGAAAAACTATGGGTTGTTTCTGGTTCTAAGATTAGCATCAAAGGCTAAATAAATAATGGAATGTTCCTAATCACCGAGTCATGCAGCTAGCAATTAGGACTGCATTACCGGGATAACGCATGTCGATCTCTGTACCTGAGCTCAAGCTCAGCTAATTTGCCACTCTTATTTTAATTCCGTCAATTAGAGAAATAAATTGCCAATAAAAGCTCATCTTTTAAAAAGGTTGAGTTTAACCTTTTATAAAGCACTTGGGCAAAAGCATAGAGAAGAGCCTCCTAAGTGATTGCTAATTTGTCAAGGTCGGGAGACAGACGCTGCAAAATACACTGCTCCAGACAACAGCTGAACACTGCCAACCAAGTGGGGGGGGGGGCGGATGGGTTTTCTGGAGTTTTCAGAAACAAAGCATTTCAGATGAGAATGGAAATGTATGGGAAAACTGAATGTTAGCTTTAGAACATAACTATAAAAATGAGCCGGCATGAAGAGATTAATCCTTAGAATTCATGTATCCATTCCATTGCCAGGTAGATACTGAGTGCTTGTTATGTACCAAGTTCTAGAAAATCTCCAAGGTCGTGGTCCTTGCATTCATGGAGCTTGTAACCCTGTTGGAGAGTTAGTCTTTAGACAAATATACACACGGATAAGTACAAAATTGTGGTGTTAAAAGAAGGCAGTGGGTGTGAAGGCAGCCATGGAGATGTGCAATAGGATGGCCCAATTAAGGCAAAGAAATCAGAAGAGTGATCCTTAAGGGGAGATTTGGATAATGCATTAGAGTTATCCAGGTGGCAGAGATCACTCCAGGCAGAAAGAATTGCCTGTGAAAAAGTCAGAGGGCTGTGGAAGGATCTGAAAGATCCTTGCTTGGAGAGCAGAGGCAAGGAGAAAATAGAGAATACAAAAATTGTGGCTTGAGACAGAGAATTTTAGGTCACTGGAAGGAACCTAACTAACCACCCATCCTGATATCCTAATTATACAGAATACAAAAATCCTTACACAGAATACAAAAATCCAAGTTCCCAAGATGGGGACTGAATTATCCAAGATGTCAGAGCTAGGGTAAAAAAAAATCTAGTATTGAGGACTCAAGGTCTCTCTAACCCCATAGACGTCAAAATCAAAGTGTTCTTTCTAAGCTTATTCCTGACTAACTTCCACTGTGATTTTCACTGTGATGTCTTAAAAGATCAAAGTGCCTAAGGTTTAAGTTGGAAGGGAGATGGAGTTCCCTTGCAGCTCAGTGGTAACGAATCGGACTAGTGTCCCTGAGGATGTCGGTTTGATCCCTGGCCTCACTCAGTGGGTTAAGGATCCAGTGTTGCCATGAACTGTTGCAGACTTGGCTTGGATCTGACGTTTCTGTGGCTGTGGCTATGGTTGTGGCTGGCAGCTGCAGATCGGATTTGACTCCTAGCCTGGGAACTTCCATATGCCAAAAAAAATATATATATATATATATTGGAAAGGGAGAGGAGGTGGAGTCAAGAACACATCCTCGTAGCCTATGCCTCAACCTCCCCTGGTGCACTATAAATATATATCATTAATCATAACCTTATATATCTAAGGTTATGCATACAGATGTATACGGTTATGATTGATATTTCCTTCCCAACAAGAATATGAACTCCATGAAGCCAAGGACTAGGTCTGTGCTGTTGGCCTCTGTATCTACAGCTTTGGCAGTGTGCCTGGCACATGGTAAACAACCAATAAATACAATTTGTATGACTGAATAAACAAGTGAATAGGCTCCCTTCTCAATCTTCAGTTTATGAACCCTGTCACGATCCAAGGAACTCCAAGTTTCTCAAGATCTTTTGTACCCCAAAATTTACAATTTCTATGGCCCAAATTTCTAAGTAACGAACAGCAAGTTACATCCAGTGCCAGGAAAACTGGTGTGGATTTTATTATCTACAGCTTATCAATTTTTCTATTTTGTTGAATGTATTTAGAACGAAGCATTTCTTTTAATCCTAGGCTTTGTGAAGAAACAACATGCATTATTTAAAGAGCAACAACAAAAATAAGCCCTTGTAAATATTGCACATCCATTTGCAAGCAGAAGATTAATACAATAATAACATCTTGGAAAAGAAAAACAGTCAGTGAAATGCAAACCTCGCTGAGAGAAATTGCCTTCCTTCTTGGAGAAAAGTCACAGGAAACTGGAAAGAAAATTATTTTTCTCAGCTCTGGTCTTTTATGGTATCAAAGCTTTCTGAAAAAGATTATGCATTGTGGAAAGTGTTAATGTACCTTATTATTCCATTTCTTGTTGATGAATTCTTTGGAATCAATAAAGGTACTGAATAGCTGGGAATTACATTAGGCCACATTGCAATACCAGGAATCTCTTAGATTAATATAATACCTATCTTCGGCAAGTTCTTTTGAAGCAATCATAGAGGATGAATAGATTTTCCTGCTGTGTGAACTCAGTGAATCATGTCAGTTCTGGGTGTTATTCTCCTTGTGGCCTTGAGCTATGGGTAGGATGGAGTTTATGCAAGTATTGCAAGTTTCCTGTACGTTTAGCTTTCTCTTGGTATGTTTTTATAACATGTAAGTTCACTAAGCATGTGTTTAAAAAGCGGCTGAGGAGTTTCCATTGCGGCGCAGGAGAAACGAATGCGACTGGTATCCGTGAAGATGTGAGTTCGATCCCTGGCCTTGCTCAGTGGGTTAAGGTTCTAGTGCTGCCGTGAGCCATGGTGTAGGCTGAAGACGTGGCTCAGATCTGGTGTTGCTGTGGCTGTGGTGCAGGCCAGTGGCTATAGCTCTAATTGGACCCCTAGCCTGCCAATTTCCACATGACATGGGTGCAGCCTTAAAAAGCCCCCTCCCAAAAAAATAAAAATAAGAAGTGGCTGAAAGATGGGGGGAAATAGCTACTACTCTTGGACAGAGAATTAGATTTTGTATGTAGCTGGGAAGATGAGACAGGGAGAGGGGGAAGGTTGAGTGCAAGACAACAAATGCAAAGTGTCACAAGTTCAGCCCTTCGAACAATCAATTCATGAGCGTGAAGCTGGAGGTGTAGAGACTTCAGAGGAGGGTATTATCCCTGGGGGCTGGTGTGTTTTTGAGAAGAAAGGAATTGACCCTCAGAGGGAAAAAATACGATTGGAAGAAATGATCAATGAGATTATTCCAAAAGGCATGCAAGGATGACATAGTATTTGTGTTGATTATGCATCTTTTGCAAAACTTATCTGTTGCAAATCCACCCTTGAGGAAAACGATCACTGATGAAATGGAAAAACCTGCCAGGTATCATCAGATAAAGGAAAGTTAATTGAAAGTCAACATTTCACCAATGCTAGGCTACAAGTTTGAGCTTCAGAGGCACTTACAGCTATAGAGGATCTTGTAACTAGAATACTCTACTCCACGGCTTTGTAATTTAAGCATCTTTTGATCTCTCAATTATACTAGGGTCTTTTGATAAAACAACACACTCTTGGAGTTTTTTGGTGGCCTAGCAGTTAAAGACACGGTGCTGCTGTGGCTTGCGTTTGATCCCCGTCCTAGACCTTCTGCATACTGCAGGTGCCGCCAAAAAAAAAAAAAAAATCCACTCCAACATGAAATGGCATAAAGCGGGTCTTTCTTGATCCTTACTGATAGTATGCAGCTACTAAAAGCTACAGAAGTCCCTCAATGTAAGACCTAAGCACCTATAATGTGAACCCACTCAAAGCTGTGTGTTCATTTGGCAAAATTTGCAATAAGCACCCACTTCTCTGAAACTCTCTGTGGTGCCGAGTGTTATGGGAGATATCACAGCCCTGAGTCTAGCTGATGCTTGAGAACCATGAATATTTTCTACACGGGCATACGTGTAGAAAGAAAGGCAGTTATCTGAATGGTACCACCCAAGAAAGATGCCAAGGGGTGAGGGTGGGGGAGAAACGAATAGTTTGGTTAAATCCACTCCATATTTGTTAGCACTCTGCACCCTCTTTGCCTATATATGTATATACACATAGGGCTTCCTTAGAATTTAGAGAAGCAGTTTCCATGATTCCTTGTAAAAGGTTTTTTTTTTTACCTCAAGTGCAATGAAAACATGGGGACTACTCTGATGATATTTCAGGTCTCTGTTCTACATGCCTAGGGCAGGCGTCTTTAAATCAGTCTTATCCCAGTGCGTTCTACCTTTGATCTTGTCTCGCTATTCACCTCTGTGCAGCCAGCATATCCATCACTTTCCTAAGGCTAATAGGAAGATTATAGTCAAATCTATCAGGAAACTTCTAGGGCTTGATAAACACCTCCTCCTCCACCTCCACACTAATTAATTTCAGTTCTAATCACTTTATTCTTTGTGTGAAACAAAACATCTAAATTTGTTCCTCCCAATTTTTGTCTACCTTCAGATTCCTAAAAATACCTCAAAACATGCATAAACATAAGGTTCTGAGGAGCAAGCTTTCTCTCTTAACCCTTAGCATTTTTCAACTTGAAAACTCCATTGTCAGAGAAATCAGATGCAAAACATTCGCCTTTTAACCCAAGAAATATTTCCCATATCTTGTGATGTTGCGGCTTCAAAGTAGATTTTCTTATTTTTGTTTCAGATCACGTTAACTGCACTATTTATTTCTTTTCCCTTTGAGATTCATTTTCATCTGTTCTTGCTGTCTCCCGAATACATTTCCTACTAGCAGGAAGCTCTAAACGGTGAATAGAATCTTAACCCTACTAAGCTTTAAGTCACTGAGGTCTCAGTTTTGTGTTTGCTGATAGCAGGAGGCTTTTTAGTAAGGAAAGACATTGCAAGCATCAAATTAGAACAAAAGGGAAGAAAGGGGGATTGTCTCCTGATCAAGGGCTTAAATAACAGTCTGTGGGTTTTAGAGAAGTTGATCAATGGCCACCTAAAAGCTTGGACTGTATACTATCCAAAAAAAAAAAAAAAAGGTAGCAAAAAGCAATGTGGCTACCTTTGGGACCTGCCTGGAAACACTGAACAAGGTTTCAATCTTTTTATATTTTAGAGTCCATGTATAAGTGATATCATATGATATCAAGTCTTTCTCTTTCTGACTTACTTCACTTAGTGTGAGAATCTCTATTTGCAATCATGTTGCTGCAAATGACATTATTTGTCCTTTTTTTGACTGTGAAGTACTACATCTTCTTAATCCATTTATCTGTCAATGGACATTTAGGTTGTTTCCCTGTCTTGGCTATTGTGAATAATGCTGTGATAATATCACTTATACGTGGAATACAAAATATGGCACAAGTGATCCTATATACAAAACAGAAACAGATCACAAACTTGGAGAACAGACTTGTGGTTGCCAAGCGGGAGTGGGGAGGGAATGGGGTGGACGGGGAATTTGGGGTTAGTATATGCAAACTATTACATTTAGAATGGATAAGCAATGAGGTCCTGCTGTATATCACAGAGATATATCCAATCTCTTGGGACAGACCATGATGGAAGACAGTACGAGAAAAAGAATGTATATATTGTATGACTGGGTCACTTTGCTCTACAGAAGAAATTGACAGAACATTGTAAATCAAATATAATTAAAAAAAAATCTTCTGGGAATTCCTGTCATGGCTCAGCAGTAATGAACCCAGTTAGTATGCATGAGGACATGGGTTCTCTCCCTGACCTCACTCAGTGGGTTAAGGATCCGGTGTTGTCATGAACCTGTGGTATAGGTTATAGATGCAGTTCAGATCCTGAGTTGCTCTGGTTGTGATGTTGGCCAGGAACTTCCATATGTCATGGGTGTAGCCCTTAAAAAAAAAAAAATTCTCACTGTGTGCTATATAAAACAATGGGAAGCATATAAATAATTCTCCAGAGAACAGCGTGCCTTAGTGGAAAGAATTCTGGATGGACAATCAGAAAATGTGAGTTCTAATCCCTGACTTACCACCAATCTAGAGCTTTGACCTCTGACTTGTCAC
The DNA here is from genome assembly GCA_004024745.2 of Catagonus wagneri. Classification (NCBI taxonomy): domain Eukaryota; kingdom Metazoa; phylum Chordata; class Mammalia; order Artiodactyla; family Tayassuidae; genus Catagonus; species Catagonus wagneri. Next base: position 30,646,805 of record PVHT021183543.1, on the reverse strand, counting down.
CCTTCTATGGCTTGGCTTCTTCATTTGTGTCATGAGAGGGTAAATGAAGAAATGATCTCTCAGTCCTTTTCTGGTTTTAATAAACACTGATACCATAATTCCAAGGTGCTCAACCATAAAACGGAAGGACTGAAATCCGAGTTTGAGTTTCTCTGCCTTTGCATTATGCGAATCTGGAAACTTTCAGCATATAGATGGTACATTCAACAGCATGATTGGTTACCCTACTTTTGGAGTGGAGGGAAAGCACGGGAAGCTGGAGTCCATAAAGGCGTGGGACTTCTCCTGTGCAGCCAAGAGTAGTGAGGTGGAACAAGCAAGCATGAGTACTGTACAGATACCATCCTTGGCAGGCCATTAGCTGAGCTCCTGAATTAATGCATTTAAACTCTTGTAATTTCCTAAGTGTTAAGAATTCTCTTGGGATGCAGTGGATTAAGAATTCGATCCAGCATTGTCACCACAGCGACTTGGGGCTCTGCTGTGATGTGGGTTCCATCCCTGGCCCAGGAACTTTCACCTTCCATGGGTTTAGGGCGGGGGGAGAATACCAGGAGCATCTTTTGTTCAAATATGTGGTCTTTGACCCTGTCTCCCGACACAGGGTTCCTAAATCCTTTGGAACTTTCTGGGTGATAGGATTGTCTTTTGTTCTTTGTTTTGCTTTTTAGGGCTGCACCTGTGGCATATGGAAGCTCACAGGCTAGGGGCCAAATCAGAGATGCAGCTGCCAGCCTACACCACAGCCACAACAATGCCAAATCCAAGCTGTGTCTAGGTGGATTCCCACAGCTCATGGTGGATCCTTAACCCACTGAGCAAAGCCAAGGATCTAACCCAAATCCTCGTGGATACTAGTCAGGTTCTTAACCCACTGAGCCACAACTGGAACTCCAGGACCATCTTTAGTTCCAATGAGGCAACCCTTGGTGGGCTCTTAGGTGAAGACTAGGAAAACAAAACCATGATTAGAAGCTTGGAACTGCTGGCCCACCTCCTATCCTCCAGGAATAGGAGAGGGTCTGGAAATTGGCTTAATGGTGAATCATGCCTATGTGATGAAGGTTCCATTACAAAATCTCAAAAGTACAGAGAGCTTCCGGTTTGGTGAACACATCCATGTACCTAGAGGTGGCACAGCTCACCTCCATGGAGATAGAAGCCTTTGCTCTCCGCATGTTTCCAGAACTTGCTCTAGGTACCCCTTCACCTGGCTGTTCGTCGGTATCCTTTTTCGTATAATAAACTGGTAAACGTGTTTCCCTGAGTTCTGTGAGCTATCACAACAAATGATTGGATCCCAGGAGGGGATCCTGGTAGCTAAGTAGGACAGAGGTTGTTAGTCACCTGGGCACCCGCTATTGCGACTGGCATCTGAAGTGGGGGAAGTCTTATGAGACCCAACCCTTAACCTGTGTGATTCATAGCAACTGGCTGGTGTCAGAATAGAATTGCGTTGTAGGGCACTCAGTTGGTATCACAGAGGCTGGCTTGGTATGAGGGGAAAACCCCACACGTTTGGTAACCAGAAGTGTCAGATGTAAAGTATTCTGTGTGGGCAATAAAGGAGGCATACACAGGAGTGTCTTTTCCTTTATAGTAGCCTTCTGTGGAAATCTTCATTTTACCCCTTTACTGGGTCCTGAAGGCACTAGTATTTCTAACTCAATGTAAGTGTATACTTCTGTATTTTCTGGAAAATGCTAACAAATTATGTTAAATCCTGCCCTCGTCTACTCTACAGCATGGGAAAGCCTTTCATTTTTAAGTTTCTCAGCCCATCCCCCAACCTCCCTCTCAGTTTCCGCAGTGTCCTCTCTAAGTGGCACACACCCCTTTCATCTTCCCCCAAAGTGTTGGCTCTCTTAGAATGAAAGAATGACCACTGGCAGTGAAGTGTCTGACTTCACCTTCTGTTATTTTTATTCCCCCTGCTCCTAAGGCTTCACAGTGAAATGCTGTCCTGGCCAATCGTCAACCTCAGGCTGGTGAACATCTCTCTCCTTGGGTTCACATGAACGAATCTATTGCTTGTCTGGAATCCTTCTTGCTCCTGCCTGAGACTGGATTTATTCTTGATGTGGCACAGCCCCGCCACAGGTCTGCCATGCCTTCTCACATAGGTAACACTCTTGAGATACTTGCATTATTGCTTAGATGGATGGAAATCCTGTAGTGGAATCACTGAAGGACAGGGTAGGGCCATTTGATCCATGTGGCCTGGGCCATTTACTCATTAATACCATTTATAATCAAGTCAAGAGCCATAATTTTGGCATCATAAATTCTTTCACTGTGACTACGGTTTGGGAAAAAGTGGGGGAGGGAGTTGGTAAGGAAGATGGTCCTATGGAATGAAGCTGAGCTCTCTGGGACATCACGCTAAGGATGTCAGAAAATGAAATTATCCTCCATACATGTTCATACACAGATGGAGCACAATTTTCCCCTTTGGAATGATATTCCTAATTTAATTAACCCTGCTACATGCCAATGCTAACTATCTAATTAAAGGCATGTCAACCTTAGAATGTTCTACAACTTTCCTTCATGAGTGAAGAGGTATTAGAATTGTTATAGTGGGAATCCTTTGTCTTCCCATTATAGGTCTTACCTGATATTTTTACCTTTGTTTCATTGGCAAAAGAGAGCTTTGGTTTAGGCCCATTGCCCGGGACTAAGTATTGATAGTATCCCCTTTTCCTACAAAGGGTCCTGTGTTGGTCATTAAATGATATAAGCACTCTTAACTTTGCCTGTTATACCAGGAATCACACTGGTGCAAAGAAGTCCTGATTACTTGGACTCAGATGGTGACTTTCAAGTATTTTTTGGCCGAAGTACATAAAGAGCTCAAGAGGTCACCACATAAAACCTCTCTTCTTGATAAATATCCATTAACTGGGGACAAAAGCAAATCAGAAATAGGATTCATTTTCTCCATTTTTTCACATTTGTCCCCTGTGTAGTACAGGGTATGGGTTGTTATGGTGATGGGATGAAACTCACCTAGAGGATAATTGTCAAGAAGGTTGCCTGTGGCCTTGAGAAGTCACATCACTTATTCCCATGATGTTTGCGAATAGTAGCTGGTTGAAAAAGTAGTCATGACTACTGTGAAAGCCTTGGTTCAGACCACATCAAAACCCTGAAATATAGTTACATGGGACTAGTCTTTTCCAGGATCTCCTCTTTATTTTTCTTTCTAGTCAGTCCTCTTCCTTCTGTTCCTCATACCAAGAGGTTGCATGAAGGAAACAGGAAGCCTAGCTCATTCCATTTTGACTAATGGTTCAATCAGGACAGTGTCTATAGAGTTGAGTCAATTATATGAGTGTTGAGTGGCTGTAGGACTCCTTTACAGTGGATTCTTTGCTTCCATATTTGGTACTCTGCCATCAGATAATATCAAGCTCAATTGATTGTCATCGAGTGATTGAATCAATTGCTTTATATTCCAGTTGTGCTTAATCAATCATTGTCCCTATACTCATCACTGACATTTTGGCAGCATAGGAATTATGGCACTACTTGTGAATGCTTTGAGTTTTAGAGAAGCAATCATCACACAAATTCACTTCATTTGTAAAAATTTCCCAGATTATGTCTTATTCAGAAGAACATGGTGTACTCTTCCTTATAAGCCCATGGTTTAAAAACATAATTTTCAAAATGGGCCAATTTTTTGAATAGTGATATATAAACTAGGGTTCTAAGTAGTTAATTTATAGGGGTGCATGTGAAGAGGGTGGAGTTGACAGTACAATAAACAAATTCCTGTGGCTGAGAAACACCCTGGACACTTGTGTAGCATCTTTCAAACTAATAGTGTACAAAATCATGCTGGAATATTTGTGAGCTTTGTCTTACCACTTTTTGAATAATAAAAAAAGCAACAACATATACTGACTCTTCTTCTATATCCTCCATAAATAAAGACCATGAGCTTATAGCACAAACTACAAGTCATCATATTGGGAATGCCTTATGTTTAGTAGTGATGATCAATTTACAAGGGCCCTTTATACATGCAATGCCATACAATTCTTTCAACTGCAAGATTAGATGTTGCTATCTCTACTTTGCAAATGAGTTTGGAGGTTTGTTTTAAGCTGAGGAAATAGATTTGGGAGTCATTAGAGTCTGTTCAGTTTTGGAGAATAATAGACTATGCAAATTTCCAGAATTGTACAAAAATAAGTAATGATACCCTATCCTGGGAACTATTTGAAGGAAAGGAATGTTGTTTTCTTTAGCTTATTTATCATGAGAATTAGTCTTATCTGAAGAAATGTTATTTTTGGAAATGTATTTATCTTGTAAAAAAGATGGGTGTGCTGATCTCATGCATTCAAACATCCAGAATACAAGCTCCTGGCTAAGGGGTCCTTCGGTTCTTTTTTAGTCCACACACTGGATGTATACACAGTGTCAGACAAGGTGTCTCCATTCGCACACTACTGGAATAGTTGAGTTGTGTTTGCTGTAAAATGCCATGTTTGCTGTGCACCTGGACACTTTAATGAAGCATTCTGTATGCAAGAAAGATGGTACTGTCATTAATCACCACCGCTAACTCTTGAACTTGAAAGCAGATGGAGAAGCCCATGGCTTCTGGAAAATCACAGGTCGAGGTTGTGATTTAATCTTACTTGTTTTTCTTTAGAAATCTCTTCCTTTCCTTTTTCTTGTGCTCTCCTTTGTCTTCCTACTGAAAGGCTGATTGTCCCAGAAATGTTTAAGGACTATGTGTGAACATGATGTGTCCATGTAAATGCATCTGTGTAGAACTAGTTTTGCTCCTTAAATCCCCTTTTTCACAAGAGGAAGATAATAAATCAAGTTGGAAACCTCCTCTGGAAGAACACTCAGAAAAAAATTAAAGAGATACTTTCCAAGAAGAAGCCAGATATTTCAGTCATTTGAACAGCTCAATTCTGGGATTCTAAAATTCCTTTCTCTCCTTCCCGGCTCCACTTTCCTTGTATAAAGGCACCTGGGGAAAGGCACATCAGGCCAGTCAGCCATGACACTTCCACACCACTTTCCTGGCAACAAGAAGGTCAATTATGTTGTCCATCTCATTCTTAAGGTTCTCCAATTAGAGGCTTATGAGAGAGAGTTGAGATTGTGGGTTTTGTGGCACTGTGCCTCTTTCACTCTCTCTCCCATCTTCTTTTTCAACATTACTGTTTTTCTGGCACCTTGAAAATATTTGTGATTGCGTTAGACCTTCAAGAACCACTTGGCTGATCATCTCAATTGTTATCAGACAGAAATGGAATTGCCAAGTGTGCTGGAATTAAGTCTTGGTGCATTTAAGTACATGCGCACCTGCTTGTTTGAGAGTCAACTGAACATTAGAATTCTAGAGCCAATATTTTCATACGTGAAGGTGACATAGGATCTGAACTTTTCTGGCCAGAGTAAGCTCTGTGGTGCTTGGGAAAACAAATCAGATCCAGACTTGGGATCATGCTATGCAGGTTCCCAAACATACCAGGAAGTGAATGAGCTACCATTGTTAGTCCCGGGAGTGTAGTTCTTACAAAAGAGAGACCCTAAGACATGAAAGAGCCTTTTATGGCTTTGAAAATCTCTATTACTATTCAGAAGCAGAACTTTTACACCGCCTAATGATTTTATTAAGTACTAAGAGAACCGAACAGGCACCTTTTAAGTGCCTGAAATAAATCATCTGACTTTTAAACCTCTCTAAAGAGTCTATATAGCTATGATATTATATATGATGTTAATGAAAATAAGGACAATTAAATGCTCTTTGATTACGCAAAGGTGATGATGCTCATTTGTAGTTACCACACGAGAGTGCAAACTGTGAGTAAAATTTCCTTGAGAACCAGACCCAAAAGTAGCTCTTCTAAAAATATGAGAGCCTTCAACCATGATCCAGGCAAATGAATTCAGACAGGACTGTGCTCCCGATGGAAGCTGCTTTGTTCAGTGTCTCTGGTGTTAATCAGGTACTTAATTCAGATGACTGACCCACAGGCAAAGGGGACTTGACACCTTCTGACACAGAGACCCTTGGAAGAACCTTTGCATTTCTACCTAGAGACAGGGCACTTTGTGAATCACATGCAGAAGAGCATGTTGTTGATTTATTTGTCAACAGTGGAGACCAGTTTTTACCAAGCTACTCAAATTTTCTCCCTCATCTAAATTGTGACCAGCCACACACATTTATAAATGTGTCCATGGTAGAGAAGGGCCTTAGGCTTTGATCCTAAACATACGGATTCCATGACCTTGGTCTACTTCAGCCACAGCTATTTCTGTGGTACCCAGTTGGGCTGTACTAGCCACCCTTCTACTCATCACCCCTTGATCTGCCACATTGTTCTAAAAATCATTGTTGGGGAGGAGAAAAGATGGCGGAGTAGTAGGATGTAAGGTTCACTCACTCCCACAAATACAAGGAGAAGGCATCTACCTGTGAAATTTTAAGATGCGCCATGTATAAACAATGGGATAAAAAGCCATAAAAAGAGCAAAATAATGTCATTTGCAGCAACAGGGATGCAGCTAGAGATTCTCACACTAAATGAAGTAAGTCAGAAAGGGAAACACAAATATCATATGATATCACTTATTTGTGGAACCTAAAATACAGCACAAATGATCCTATCTACAAAGCAGAAACAGACTAGGGAACATAGGTATCAGACTTGTGGTTGCCGGGGGGAGAGGGGGGAGGAAGTAGGATGGACTGGGAGTTTGGGGTTGGTAGATGCAAACTGCTACTTTTAGAATGGATAAGCAAGGAGGTCCTCCTGTACATCACGGGGAACTATATCCAGCCTCTTGGGATAGACCATGATGGAAGATAGTGTAAGAAAAAGAAGGCATATGTATGTATGACTGGGTCACTATGCTATACAGCAGAAATTGACACAACACTGTAAATCAACTATAATAATAAAATAAAATAAATAAAAAACGTTGTTGGCAGGTTGTCTTTTCTAAAGATGGGTGCAACAATATCTCCCATCCCACATAGTCTTCTTACAATGTGATTCCAGGCCTCTTTCCATTGAGTGTTGGACTCCATGTCCCTTGTCCTTGAAATGGATGGGACTTTATCCTTGCCATGACCAACAAAGTATGGCAGAAATAATACTGTGTGACTTCCCCAGGGTAGACCATTAAAATGCGAGGCACTCTTGCCTTGCTCTTCAGGGGCATTTGGTCTTGGAATCAAGCTCCGTACAAGGAAACTAAACTGGCTCCTATGTATAAGTGTTCCAGCCAATGACCCAGCTGAGATCCCAGCTAACCGCCAGCAAAAGCCAGCCATGTGAGTAATGATGCCTTTAAATGATCTCAGTCATTCTTTTTGAATCTCCCCAGCTAGGCCCCCAGCATTGAAGGGAAGAGACAAGTCATTCCCACTGTGTCCCAACCACATTCCTGTCACATGGAATCCATGGGTGTAATAAAAAGATTGCTTTATGCCATTAAGTTCTGGGGTAGTTTGTTACACAGCAGTCGTAACTGGAACATTGTCAAAGCTCAGACTTGGCTGACTTTCAAGCCCTGAAACAGAAAAGCGTTTTACATCCTTAGAGTTCTTCCACAGTCCATTAAAAACCCTCAGGTTTGCACAAGTGGCAAGCTTCACTGGAAGCCAGTTGAGTGAAATGTATGAGCTCAAAGTGCCTCAAGACAAAGACATGGCTCTTTTCTGAAATATAAAATTTTAAAGTGAATAACATTCTAGTTCATCCTTATTTAAAGAAATTTCTTAATCCTGGTGCCCTGAAGGGTAGTAGTGTCTTCGAAGAAACCATTAAAGGGGAGATGCATCCTTCCTTCTTTATACAAATGTGAAGGGTCCTCTCTACCTTTAAGACGACTTGTCCTGCTGCCCTCTCCATGTACCACCTCCCCAGGGCCAGCTGGGTTAAGCTCTCCTTCAGGCCCACATAACAGGACTTCCTTAGGTTTTAGATGAATTAACTGCTTCAAATACCTTGGTGGCCAGTCATAGCGTTTGCCCTTTTGTTTTTTGTTTTGTTTCTTTCTTTTTATAGCCACACCTGTGACATATGGAAATTCCCAGGCTAGCGGTAGAATCAGAGCTGCACCTACACCACAGCCACAGCAATGCCAGATCTGAGCTGCATCTGTGACCTACACTGCAGCTTGCAGCATGGCTTGTGACGATGCCAGATCCTCAACCCACTGAGCAAGGCCAGGGATCAAACCTGCATCCTCATGGACACTATGTCAGGTTCTTAACCTGCTGAGCCACAACAGGAACTCCCACATTAGCTTTTTATTGCTTAAATTATCACAAGGAAGAGATCTGCCAACCTCAGGCCATTGATATTCTCACCTTGATTGAACTGACACTAACATTTCTCCTGTACACATACATGAAAAGGAAAGAGAAAAAAGTCACTAACCCCCTCCTTCCTCCATCCTCACCTAAGAAAAGTGCTAACATTTGCCACAAGACTATTCTTTGGCTCTTTTTCTCTTGTGAGAGTCTACTTAGAGGCTCTCAAGGAAACGCCGTGGTGTTTTATCCACATCCACGTAATGAGACCAGCCGCCCCTTGTGCAGCTTGTCCCAAAGCCCCCATCTGCACTGCTTGGTGGTAAACAACGCCCAATGCCCAAGTGCCCCTTATCAACCCAACCCAGCAAAGGCCTCTTCAATTTCCTTTACTCATAAATCTAAGGGGAGAGACAATACAAAATTTCCTCCAACATCAGGCCATTAGGAAACTGCATCTTGTTCTTAACTAGACACTTGATCTCAAAGATGACAGTTTGATTAGAATCCCCAGAGTCAGAGAAAGCAATCAAAGCAGGAAGCAGATACAAACCCTCCAACTGCCAGGCCACCAAACAGAGTCACTCTGGGGATCAGTTTGTCCTGGGGGCAGGAGGAAAACATTTGATGAAATGTAGGATTGCAGTGGCACCTGTAGTGTGGATTGAAGAGTCCCCCTGGGAAAGCAGAGGAAATGTTCACTCAAAAGCCTAGGAATGGGAGTTCCCATTGAGGCTCAGTGGTAATGAACTTGACTAATATCCATGAGGATGTGGGTTCAATCCCTGGCCTTGCTCAGTGGGTTAAGGATCTGGTGTTTCCATGAGCTGTGGCATAGGTCATAGATATGGCTCAGATCTGGTGTTGCTGTGGCTAAGTGTAGGCCGCCAGCTAGGGCTCTGATTAAACCCCTAGCTGGGAACTTCCATATGCCACAGGTGTGGCCCTAAAAAGAAAAAAGGAAGGAAGGAAGGAAGGAAGGAAGGAAGGAAGGAAGGAAGGAAGGAAGGAAGGAAGGAAAGAAGGACATTTCCTATCTTGATGCTTGAGTTTCTCGTCTTTAAGATGCCAGAGAGGAAACTGTGATTCCCCACTTTGGCTTCTCCTTTAGCTCATCAGGGTGCCAACATTGTGCATGTGGAAAAGAAATGTCAGCATATTGGCATCTGGGTTAATAAACAAATCCGCTAATTGTGTTTTACATGGAATGTGAAATTCAAGGAAAACACTAGGGGATGTTAATGGTGCTAAGCAGAGCCCTGTGCCATTTAAAAAATATGTTCATTCCTGCTCTACTACTAATCATCTGTGAAACTTTGGGAAATTAGTTAAGATCGCTGAGCTTCATTTTTTTTCAATTTTTCCTTTGTAACATGCCATGATTAGTTTTGGTGATCTCTTACATTTACAGCAGGAGCTGGCTCATAATGACCATTCACTAAAACTTTCCAACTCTTTATTACTAAAGTCAGGGCAGAAATTTTGTCCAGTAACAAAGACATAAACAGGGATACATTTACTGTAACACTAAGGAAGCTTAAGTTCCTGGGCTCCTCATTTAGGCTCCTCATTTAATTTGTGTGAGGAGTATCTTATTATTTTTTCTTGTAGAGGACCCCCCCCCACCAAATTATATGAGCTTTTGGCCCTAGAAAACCTAGATCTACTCCTGGAAATGAGCTAAAGTTTTCCTTCAGCTTCATCTCTTGGAAATTTCAGCACAATGGAGGGAGTAGGAGAAAGTGATTGGATCCCACCATAAATGCATCTTGACTAGGAATGATGCAGCAAGACCACCATCTGCATCCATGCCACCATCCTCATCAGCTTTGTCATCACTATCCTCCCCATCTCAATTGCCATCGCCATCAGCTCCATCATTCCAATCATCAGCAGCATCACTATTCTCACTCACACTGCCAATCATCATCACCTTCCTCTTCTACTTCATTATCATCTGTTTCACGGCATTTCTGCTCTGTGCTCCCATTCATTCTGCCAACTTTTCTGGAAAAAATAGAAAAGGGGCATGAACTAAGGTCTTCATTACTTTTTATACTTTTTTTTAGGGTGGCGTATGAAAGCTCCCAGGCTAAGGGTCAAATAAGAGCTACAGCTGCCAGCCCACACCACAGCCACAGCAATGTGAGTTCCAAACTGCATCTGCAACCTACACCATAGTTCAAGGCAACGCTGGATCCCTGACCCACTAAGCGAGGCCAGGGATCGAACCCACATCCTTACGGATAATATTCAGATTTATTTCCACTGAACTGCAACAGGAACTCCAAAGTCTTTTTTGAGTCAAGGAAAGAGAGACACAGACTGGCTGATTTTACCATGGCTTACTGTTCATATCGTGCTGCTTTTAGTCTGGCACCAAGAGGCCTGGATGGGTCAAAGGAACCAGAGTTCAGGGCCCCCTGACCAGAGGTCATGTCTAGGCTCTATCATTAACAGTAAGTGCAACTTGGGGAAATATCTTCATCTGTAGAAGGAGAGGAAAACAGGACCTACATCATAGGGAAGAAACAGAGGTCAAGAGGAAAGTACTCGCAACATAGAAGGTACTGACCAAGCCTCTGGAAACAGCTCCCTGTCCCCAGTTGACCCCTTCCAAAGGGCAAAATTTACATAGCAGAATAAAAAAAATATAACTCACAAGAGAGACAGGGAAGCAAGTATGTTAACAACAATAGCCAATTTACTTCTAACAACTCATTTTTGGCTCTGGGTTCCCTGAAATCTAGGAAAACAAAACACAAAGTTTTTTTCCCAAAGATGTACATAATTCTCAATAGAAATGAGTTTATCTTGACAGTAAATTTTATTTTATTTTATATGTATTTTATTTATTTTTTAAAGTCACACCCACGACGTAGGCTAGGGGTCGAATCGGAGCTGTAGCTGCCAGGCTACGTCAGAGCCACAGTAATGCCAGATCTGAGCCGCGTCTATGACCTACACCACAGCTCATGGCAATGCCGGGTCCTTAAACCTCTGAGCAAAGACAGGAATCGAACCCGCAACCTCATGGTTCCTAGTCGGATTCATTTCCGCTGTGCTACGACAGGAACTCTGACATTAAATTTTAAAGATATTTTTCTTGTGAAATATTATATGTGTTTTTCTGAGACCAGTTTCCAAAAACAAACAACAAACAAACACAAAAGTGTTTCCACGTGACTGTTGCTTATATAGACCTTGGATCTACTGAGGCCTAAAACTTATGTCCAACACAGTCGAGGTGATTCTTCAGGGAATTACACAGATGTAGTTCAAGAATGGGGCCTGACGGTTATCAAATTTAACATAGGGACTGAATTCAGACAGCATGGAGGAAGCTGGGACTTTGTCCCTTACACTTTCTTTCCTAAATTGTTACTGCTCTCTGCTGCCTTTTCAATAAGAGATGATGAGTAGGAGGTTCAAGGTTTAATTCCTTGACAAGGTGGGTCCAAATGTTATAATAGTAAGTAATAATAATGTTGATAATAATAATAATAAAGCAGTAAGCTTGCAGCCTCATGATCAGTTGATTTTTTACTGATAGGATATAGGAAAGTGTCTGCTAACGACAACCTGTGTGTCAAAATAATTAATGTGAACCCTTATTTCTGGAAGGAAAAAAAAATCTTATGCTAGTCAAGAAGTACAGCCTTCTAGACTTAGTTAATCATCAGTTGAGCTCAAAATATACCAAGGAGTTTGAGTGGTTTTCTTAGAACTTCCTTCTGCTCCCTGAAAGCCAAATAATTATACAAACAGTTCAGATAATTGAAGGGTTTGAGAAAAATGTGTTTCTTTTTTCAGGTGCAGAAATTTCTCTCCTACCCTCTTGCAGCTTTTTCTCTTCATCAACATGACGTCCAAAAAGAACATCATAAGTTAAAATTTCTAACATTTTAGCTTCTTTGCTTCTTTATCTCTCAGCTCCAAAGGCTCCCAGTTAGGACTGTATAGCATTGGGCGCTGTCCCTGAATACATTTCAGCTGCAGTTTGCTTTGGATGTGTTGGAGGACCTTGGCAGGAAGATAGCTGCCAGGGTGAGAGTCAAAGTTGCACAATTAGGTTTGGCGTGATTGGGTCCAATGTCTCTCTGGGGTACAGGGATCTCTTGAATTATCCCAAGTGGGTGGCCAAAGTGCGTCTGTTAGTATTTGTAGAAAAGTTATTCCTCAAAAACTGGAGTATCATGTCACAGGGATATCTGGGAATGGATGACCTCCATGTTATGCAATCCCTTGAGTCTTGATTTTTTTTTTTTCATTTGGTAAACAAATATCCTAGTTTCCATCAGGCAGCTCAAATTGGAAGCATGCGTAGTGTTTTCTTCTGGAAGTCCCAGCAGGACTAATGCCCCAGGTGCCCTCAGTATATCCTGCTCATTGATGCACTTTGGATTGACTTTCTTCCCTCCCCTACCTCACTTCCCACACCCCTACTAGTGTCCTGGGGTCATCCTTCAGATAATCCTTGTCTCAGGATTAGCTTTTTTTTTCTTTAAAATTTTTTTTAAAAGTTCAATCTCCAGCCCGGCGCAGTGAATAAAATACCAGGCATTGCTGCAGCTGTGGCATAGATCACAGCTGCAGCTTGGGTTAACCCCTGACCTGAGAACTTCCAGATGCTGCAGTTGCAACTGAAAAGGGAGGGCAGGAATGATCACCATCATAAACCTAGTTAAAATTTGTCACCCTACATGGTTACAATTTTTTTTCTTGTGATGAGAACTTTCAAGATCGACTTTTATAACAACTTTCAATATGAGTCATTAATGTATATTTGAAATGCAGCATCATTAACTGCCGTCACAAGTATTGGCTTCTGAAGGAAGAAAATGAGACACTCTTTATATACTTTTAATAATCTATTTTCACTCCCAGCTTACAGAGAAGAAAACTAAGACTTAGAGTCATTAGGTAAGTAGCTTAAAATCACACTTCCAATAAATAGGAAAACTTGATTCAGTCCCACATACACCTGTCTCATTACACCACAGTGCCTTGTAATATTGGAAGAGCTAATTTGCCCTGCAGCCAGGATGCTGATATGGCTTTGGGAATATAAGCATCTAGAATTTGCAAATCCTTTGTTACTAAACTGATTTTCAAATTGTAATAGCTCTGCAGGGCATTTTCTTATTTCTGTTTCATTGGTAACAAAGTATATTTGATTTTTTAAGTCTCTGGGTATATATTTATAGACTACATCCATATTATCACATACAATATATATTAGATATACACATACATACAGGCTCACACACATAAGTGTACCTACACACACGCACACATGCAGAATGATAGGAAGGACTGGAATTCACCCCCTAGGAATAAACGTGCTTGGCATGTGGGATGTCCAGAACATGCAACTTGGTCAAGCATTCTGGGATGCAGGCGGATACTCACCAAACCTCTCTACTTTGTAAATTATGCATGAATAGTTGCCCAGTGAAGGCAACTGTCATTTCATGTTAGTATCATACAGTATTCTTCACCTACTGTGCTGTGTGTCTTCCCTTTATCCCTGGTAGGTCCTGTCCCCAATCGCCACCCTGGGAGGCTGCCCAGTAGATTTGACAAAAATCCACATGCCGGCCAGAAGACATGGAACTCAAAGGTGATGCGTTAAGCTTTTTCCCCCAATCACCCTGTGGTAATAACTGAAATCAGTTTTTCAAAAGAGTCAAAATTAGGCAGTAGGATGTGATGAGCAAACATATCTTAGGTTCTTTTTAGAAAAACAGGAATCGTTGTTTCATATTGTAATAAAAAGGCATTTAAAATGTTATAGGAAAATGTGATCAAAAAGAGAGAAGCCTGCCTTTTTAGATGTCCCGGCGTAGAAGCCCATGTTAAAATGTCATATTTTTAAAGTTCTGGAGGTAAAAAGTAAGGCTGAATGCATAAAAGTGCAAAAAGGGTATTTCTAGCTGTGGAAGCATGTAATGGAAAAAATAGGTAGGAGGAAACTGATTAGGTAGGCAGAAAAAAGAGCAAATAACCAAGCAAATGTAGGACATTTGCATGAGCAGAGCCAGTGAGAAGGAAGAGGAATTAGCACATCAAGCAAAAATAAAGTCACGTACTTTTAGAATGGATAAGCAGTGAGGTCCTGCTGTACAGCACAGGGAACTATATCTAGTCTCTTGGGATAGACCATGCTGGAAGACAGTATCAGAAAAAGAATGTGTAGAATGTGTATATCTATCTCTATCTCTATTATCTATCTATCTATCTATCTATCTATCTATCTATCTATCTATCTGACTGGGCTCACTATGCTGTACAGCTGAAATTGACACAACACTGTAAATCAACTCTATTCTAATAAAAATAAAATTTTTAAAAAGTCACTTTCTACAGGCTCCATAGAATTTCTCCAAACAGGAAAAGGGACTTGCTTTTTGGGAAGTGACCCTTCAAATGCCCTTTCTCACTTAAGACAACTTTACCCACATTGAAGGCTCAAGCTCAAAGCCTTTTCTTCAGCTGGCTGGCAATGCCTTTGCCAACTAACCTCTTTGGGGTTCACGCTTCTGTTTTTCAGAGTGAAGTCAACTTTGCAGCAGGCTTACTTCTCTGGCTTGCCCTTCAGCCAGGAGCAATCCTCTGGTACTATTTTGTCAACTTACTGGTGATTCCATTCCCGTACCATGGGCACATGATACGTGAGATGGGCTATTCCCTCTTTAAGGAACATACTCAGCACCCCATCATTCCATCCACTTGGCTTGCTCTCTAACACCAACCAGTGACTCCTACTGCAGGAAGTCTCTTTGATGAGCTTCACTTACCAAGCTTCCATCCCTCCTAGGTATATTTTAGTAAGGAGATTATCACATGAAATCGAAATTGTTCACTGTCCCTCTTTTCCATCACATTGGAAGGGTCTTAAGGGCATTGAGCTATATTTTATTTATCTTTGTGTATCCAGAGTTTGACTGGAACACTGAAGATGATAATAGGAGAACCTATGTTAAACAGAATCAAGGCGAATATTCAACATGGACTTGGGATCAATACATTTCTGAAGTCTTCAGTCTCAAATCCTTTGTCCCCAGGGCTTGCTAGATATCATTTTGGATACTTGATCCCAAGCATCTTTACAACATGGTAGAGTAAGGCAAGTGGGAGTATCCAGATTTTAAGCACATTTGTCTGAGTTACCAAGAGACAAAAATGTGTTACCCCACAGCCTAGGAATTGACCAAGCTCAAACTGGAATTCCTTTTAATGAGGCTAAGCTGTTATTTCATACAAGGAGGTTTAGTTTTTGTGGATGCTCACTTATTTTATGGCTATCGTAGTTTGAATCACCTGACTCTCAGCTGTGTGTCTTTCATATGGTCCAGACCAGCACTTGGCTCCCAGGAAACTGGGTCGCCTATGATAAGATGTCACATCTGTAAGATTCAACAGTCGGGAGGGAGCTGGCTGGGCGCAGCAATCAGAGGGAATTTTCTGCTGGTAGATGGCGATTTGCTGCATTTTGCATTCTCTGATGCACAATGTCTTTGATTGCCAGCACTGTCATTTCAGGTTTGACATCTTTCTATGGGGAACATCTGTGGCACGTGGCATTTCTGTACCAGCAAAAAGACAGACAAGACACTGCTAATTTTTTTTAATCACACGATACAGTCTGACATATACAGTAACAACTAGGCTGCATCTAGGCTGGAATTATTTTTCAATTTGACAGCTAACAGTGGCTCATCTTTTTTTCTTTTTTCTTGGCTCATTTTCTTCTCACTCACCCTTGTGTCCACCTGCATTTCTAGGGCTCTGAGCTGAGGCCTAAAGGAAGGGCATTTCTTTCTCATTTTTTCAAAGGACATGTTCTTTTCACTATGGCCTTCATCCACATGGGAAAGCCAAAAAGAGACATCAGGGCCCATGCTTGTCCTAGTCTTCCCCGTTCTTCTTTAAATGTCCAGTTTTGACATCCTCTGCCATGTCTGCATCTCAAAATCTCCCATTTTCTTCATGTTGTTCTAGGCTGCTCCAGCAGGAAGGCAGAGCTAAGAAATAGTTCTACACCAGACCTTGGCAATTTTATATATTTTTTTTTGTTTTTTTGGTGGACTTGATCTTTTTTTTTTTTTTTTTTTTTGGCCTTTAAGGGTCACTCCCACAACAAATGGAGGTTCCCAGACTAGGGATTGAATCAGAGCTGTAACTGCTGGCCTACGCCACAACCACAACATCACAGGATCTGAGCTGTGTCTGCAACTTACACCACAGCTCATGGCAACGCTGGATCCTTAACCCACCGAGTGAGGCCAGGGATCGAACCCGAGTCCTCATGGATACTAGTCGGGTTCCTTAACCTCTGAGCCATGATGGGAACTCTTTGGCGATTTTATGTTTTAATTCCTCCTTATCCCCCTTAATACACAATGGCATTCACTTAAGGTAATTACTCTTTACCAAAATTAGCATCAATCAAGTCCTTATGGGAAGGATTTCAGGCATCAGTGGTGGTTTTTGTGGAATTATGATTAGAAGCTCTTCTGCATTCCTGTTATAAAACTGGTCATGCCTTTGCCCACATTGCCCGATGTGATGACAGATTCTCCAGCTGTCTGTTATTGTCTCTGGCTAGTGCACTGAATCTCTGTGGGACCCTGGACAAGGCAACTTACCTCTCTGGCCACAGTTCTCTCAAATATAAAAGAAGGGGATGTGTATTAAATGGTTTACATGTTGCTCACAGCTCTAAAAATCCCTGTGCAGCAGTGAATCAGTGTTTCTGGACCATTTTGAAAAGTTTCCCACACTTGGAGTTCCTGTTGTAGATCAGCAGGTTAAGAATCCAACATAGTCTCCATGAGGATGCAGGCTCAATCCTTGGCCTGACTCAGTGGGTTAAGGATCTCGCATTGCTGCAAGCTGTGTCATAGGTTGCAGATGTGGCTCGGATCTAGTATTGCTGTGGTTGTGGCGTAGGCCTGCAGCTGCAGCTCCAATTCCACTTCCATATGCTGCAGGTGGCAACCATAAAAAGAAAGACAAAATTAAAAAAAAAGAAAAAAGAAAGTTTCCCACACTTTGACACAGCCATGGTTGTAAAACTAATAAAAAGGCAATTTACTCTGGATATATATTGTCATGAAGACATCCTACTTGCTTGTCAGTAGGTGACGTATAGACACAGCAAAATAAAAAATGAAAATAAAAATAGCATATGGGTCTTATCATGGAGTAGTAACAATATTTTTCCCATTATCCTTTTAGATAGCTTTAAGTGTTACTTTTTTTTTTTTGGTCTTTTTAGGGCTGCACCCACAGCATATGGAGGTTCCCAGGTTAGGGGTTGAATAGGAGCTGTAGCTGCCGGCTTACGCCACAATCACAAGAACGCTGGATCCAAGCTGTGTCTGTGACCTACACCCCAGCTCACAGCAACACCAGATCCTTAACCCACTGAGCAAGGCCAGGGATGGAACTTGTGTCCTCATGAATGCTAGTCAGACTCATTTCCACTGAGGAACAGCGGGAACTCCTTAAGTGTTACTCATTTTTGTCTATACCTTATTGATTACTTGACGGGATGATCCTAAAAGAAAATTGTATCTCCCTAGAAGTGTGTTTTTGATGACATTTATTTTGGTTTATGACATATGTGCCAGCTTAGTCTAGACACTGCCATCTTACAGCTATGTAGGGTATTGGAAACTATGGGATAGCAACTCATTCTCTGACATTCCTTCCATGAAGAGGTAGGGTCAGTGGCCCCCAGCCCTCCTCTGGGGGCAACCTCTGGAATTACTTTGACTAATAGAATGTAACAGAAGTGACACAAGATGTCTCCCAGCTTGGTCCATAAGAGACCAACAGCTTCCACTTTCTGCCTCATAGAATGTTCACTCCAAGACTCATCGTCGTGAGGCGGGAGATAGCTGGGTGCAGGCTGAAGGGCTATGGCCAATCTCTTGATGACATTTCAAGATAAGACAACTGCAGGAGCATTAGGCCCTGGCCAGGTGAGAAACAAAGTGACCACAATTTCCTCCTTCCCAGCTTTGCTTGAGAAGGACTTTCCAGTCCCATACATATGCAGAGAGGTTCCTCAATCTAGGGAGGGGGCCTGAAGAGAGAGGGTTGCCAGCCCATAATATTTCCTACCAACCTCCCAGAAACCTGCACGCTGAAATCCATCTTGGCTAAAAGATGTGTATGCCCATCAGGAAGGACCCTAAGTCAGACCAAATATGGGCACAAACAAGACTGTTGGCTAGAAACAACCCCCACTCCTGAACAACCCGAAGGACTGCCTCCACACCACAAGAAAAGCAATCTAAGCCACCCCTATTGCAACTCATTCTGCAAGCTCAACTCTGTGTACTCTTCAACATGTACTGTGCTTTTAACAAACTCTGCACTTGCTTCATAGTCTTGGCCTCCTTGCTGAATTCCAAGGAAGACAAGGACCAAGGTCCTTTCACCACCAAACTCATTCCCAAGGAAAGCCATATCTAAGGAAGAAGTACAAGTGTGACCTCCAAGGCTATCATGTTGTGAGAAGTCCAAACCTCGTAAAGAGGGCTTGGCAGATGAGATACCACATGAGAATATAAAGAGACCAAGGAGCCTCGAGACACTGGACATGTGGGTCAAGAAGATATCTTGGGTAAGGATCCTCCGGCCCCTGCTGTTCCAGCTCATGCCTGTTTGCAACCAGGCAAACCCTTCCCAAATTCCTAAGCAAAATATAATGTGCCTTAAGCATTAAGAATGGGGTAAATTGATATGTAAAAATAAGTATCCAGAATGAGCCATTGGGACCTGTAAGAAAGGAGAGGGTTGTCCTTTTTATCCAAAAATGTCAGGGCAGTAAATGTCAGACTCTGATCTTTGGGGCATCACCAGCTGGCCCTGTGATTCAGGTCTCTTTTAGTGGGAATCAACAAGACATTGCTCCGTCACAAAGTCAAATATTTGCCTCTGCTAATGAAGCCGCAAGGCTTTCCATTACCAACCATTTGAAAGAGTTTAATGGATCTAAAATCCCAGGTGGTATGTGTTTGGACAGAAATAAGGATAACTTCTTTTGCTTGGTGTTGCAAAAGCATGAATCAGCAAAACACCTCTTTGTTTGAGGACAGGGTTGGGGAATAGAAATAACAGATACAGCCTCCCAAATGGCCATAGGTCACCTTCTTCTATTCTGAGATGCTCCCAAAACCTCCACTCTTTCACCACACAGAACCTCGTTGTTCAACTTTGTGTGGGGCTAGAGAAACTTCAGCCAGCCTGAGCCTTTTCACTAATTATTTTTAAAGTCTTTTCTAGATTCTTTTCCCTCCTGATTCAGTTTTCAGTAGAAAATCCTTCTAGCTGCAAGTTTGGGGGGGGATCTTAAAGTTCTAGATTTATTAACTCTTTCTTTTGTGTGTTTTTTTTAATTAATTGATTTGGAGGGATACAGTTTTAGGTGTACTGAAAAAAATGTGTGAAAAATATGGAGCGATCCCATGAGCCCCTCATCCCCAGCCAATTTCTCCTTATCAACATCTTGCATTGGCATGGCACATTTATTACAATGAAGGGCCAGTGCTGATACACTATTGTTAACTAGAGTCCAGTGTTTAAATTACAGCACACTCTGTGTTGTACACACTATGGTTTTGAAAAATGTCTCATGACAAGTATCCACCATTACAGTTTCATATAACTTAAAATTTATGGAATTATTGCAAGGATAGCACAGAGTTTGTGTGTACCTCACACTCAGTTTTCTTCATTAAATACATCCAACATTATTACAGTCATTTGTCCTGATTAATGAACCAAACTGAAGTCTATGCTTTATTCAGATTTCCTTCATTTTTATGCAAGTTTCCCCCTGCCTTTTTTTGGTTCCAGGATTCCATCCAGGAGACCACATTACATTTGGTCTTCATGTCTCCGTTAGCTCCTCTTGGCTGTGACAGTTTCTTAGACTTTGTTCTTAAAATCCTGTAACATTTCCAGATATTTGGTAAAATGTTCCTCCCCTAAAGCTTTGTTTTATTTTATGTTTAACTTGCATAACTAGGCTTAAATAACAGAAATGTATTTCTCACAATTCTGGAGTCTGTGAATGGCAGAGCCAGCAGATTTAGTTCCCTTTTTTTTTCTTTTTTAAGGGCCACACCGAGACATATGGAAATTCCCAGCCTAGGGGTCCAGTCGGAGCTGTAGCTGCAGGCCTACACCACAGCCACAGCAATGCCAGATCCAAGCTGTGTCTGAGACCTACACCACAGCTCACAGCTGACGGCAACGCCGGCTCCCTAACCCACAGATGAGGCCAGGGATAGAACCCGCATCCTCATGGATACTAGTTGGATTTGTTTCTGTGGAGCCACAACGGGAACTCCTCCTATAGCTTTAACATCATCAGATGGTCGATTGGAAACAGGCTTTCTGTTGGTATCACTAAGAAACAAACCTCAGGGTTAGGAAGGTATGAGCTCTGGAGTCAGTGCCTCTGATCCTGACATTCTATGAGCATGAAAAAAGTCAGTCTTGCTACAAGGTCCTCTGGGAGAGAAAAGGTTCCTCCCACAAGCCTCTAGAATGAGAATTTGGGGCAGCCTGCCATTTGTTACACTGTACGCTTTCCTGTGAAATGAGAGCACCAGGGAAAAAGTCGGCTTTGGATCTAATAATAAAACCCAGTTAGCATTTAATTTACACACATGCTGATTTATTTTATAATTGCAGGTTGCTGGAGAGGTATGTCTTTCCCTTCCTGAGCCCCCAGTGACCGCAAAAGGTAATTACAGAAACAGCTCAGCTCTGCTCATAATATGGGAGCCTGGCATTTCTTGAAATGACTTAAGCCACTGTGTCATCGAGCATCCCCTGATGAGAACTGGGAGCAAGAAACCCACTTCAAGGAGCAGAATATTCTTTCTCTTTACTCGTGTGTAGGAACCTATTTTTATTACCTTTCAGCTCTTCTTTGTGTAAGAAGGTAACTAGAAAACTAGAAAACACAGATGTTTAAAGAGCCTGATGATAAACACCAAGAAAGCCCTTTAGAAAATAGTTGCACAGTATTCTTTGAAGCCAGGTCATTTCAAGGGATTTTGTGGTAGTTGATGAATCTAGGTCATCAAGCTATGGAATTTAACACGTGTATGTGCATGCATGCATGCTCGCGTGGGCGCGTGCAGACACAGAGTTCTCAATTCATAAAGCCCAGTGCCTGGGGTGTCCTGTGACAAATGCTGACACACTGTACTAAAGAAGATGAGAGAGGACCCACAAATGACTAAATAAGCATTTCACTAGTCAAAGCCTTCGTGGTCGCCTATCAACACTCCAACCCCATTCTGTATGTGACTCAAAGACAGGCAAAACCACTGCACGTTTTGTTTCACTCTACACCTCACCCCTCTGCCTGTGTTATCCTTCCATCCCAGGTTTGGTCTCTTGGCCTTCGCTGACCTTGACTTCTGGACCAAGGCTTCCCAGGAGATGAGATACCCTTCTGCAAAGTTATGCGTATGCCCACTAAGGTAGATGAACAAAGATTTCCAACCAAATTACTAGCAATGCAAAGGGTGAGAGCAGGAAACAGAGCCAGAGGTCTGTGAACTCATTCATTACAGCTCAATTCTAAAAGATAAAGGTGAGCAGGTAGACATAATCTACCTAAAGAAGAAATTCATAGTTGGGCAGGACTTTGCGTTTAAATAGCTACAGAAGTGATTTGTCAGGGGAGGAGCACATCCCCTGAGGTTTTCAGGAAGCCCCCTCAGGCAGCAATGTGGATGATGACTTGAGGGAACAGCAATAGAGGTGAGAAGACTGGACAGAGACTATTGATGTTTGATGGTCCAGGTGGGAGGGTAAGTGCCAGGATCCAGGATAGGAGAAGAGGGTAAACCAAGACACATTTGCTGAGCAGAACTGGCAGGAATCAAGGATGTGAGAGGTCACTGCAACTAGAGATAGAGCTGTGGAAGGAGCCCAGAAATCCAGTCTCCCAGAAATCCAGTCTCCCTGGGACCTTTCCTCATCTCCCAGTACCATCCCTGGCAGTGAGTATGTTATGGGTGCTCAGTAATTACTTGCTGATTCAATTGATCTGATAGTCATCTCTTATCTCCGCCATCCTCTGGTAGAGGCAGTAAAATGATGAAATAGCAAATAATGTAATTTCGGTAGGACTCACACATTTTCTGATTCTGTGTATCTGCCTGTATAAAATGACTGGGCTGGACGGGGATGCTGGCTGACCATCTCCAGCTCTTAGACTCAAGTAAGCCAATTCTCAGGGGCAGAGCGGGCAGCCACCTTCGGGGGCGGGGGGGAGGAATGTTGGCAGAAAACTTGAGAGGTAATCAGACTGTAAGAAGATCTCCACCTCTCCTCCAAACCCAGGGCTAAGCAAGAGATTGCTGCATCGATTGATTTGTGTTATTTACAGGCACTGAAATAGTCATCTTTCTGCAATTCCCTTTAATGGAGGCAATAAAATGATCTCTATTGAAGGAGTGGAGCAGGGGTCCTATGTTGCCAAGGTAGGCTCACAGGAGGTATAAAATTGTGATTTTATTTAAAGCGAGTTTCCAGTTGGCTCGACTAATGCTGCCTTGACACCTCCTCAGTGCTTTGAATACAACCTGATTCTCATGGCTTTGTTTTCTCCAGGCACTGAGAGGGGATCCCTGGATTGTTGATGAAAAGCCATGCAGCAACCGCCTGCAAGTGTTTCACTGATAACATTCTCTCGACTGATTCATCAAGGGCTGCCCTGTGCAGGTGGGAGCCTGTGGCTGGGTCTACCCAGACAGATGTTGCCAGCTCTGGCCTTGAGCCTTCAGAAACTTGAGCAAAGAACCTAAAGGGAGGGTCTGAAAGTTCCCGGTGCAG
Source organism: Catagonus wagneri (assembly GCA_004024745.2). Taxonomy (NCBI): domain Eukaryota; kingdom Metazoa; phylum Chordata; class Mammalia; order Artiodactyla; family Tayassuidae; genus Catagonus; species Catagonus wagneri. Next base: position 30,623,626 of record PVHT021183543.1, on the reverse strand, counting down.
GCTTGTCCCAGACTTCACCCCTGTTTAAGTCGCTTTCCCGTCTTGTGCTCTGGCCCTTCAGCACACTGTTTTCCCTTGTCAGTTCCATGAAGTGAGTGGGAGGCTATATGGTGAACACAGTGTGCTCCTGGCTTAAAAAGGAAATAAAAAAAAGAAGTTCTGTACAGTTCTGCAGCAACCCTTGATTACTGTGAGAAGGGGAGGCACGAATCACATATAAGGGAGTATGCGGGACTGGAATTTCCTTGGTGGAAGCGCTGGCAGGAAAGACCCCTGGATTCGGAAGCTTGGTTTCTAATCTTACACATTCCTCATTTATGAAATCACAGCAGAAAGTAATTTGGTATCTACTTCTTCCAGGTCTGAGATTCCTAGAAATGTACCCCAAACAGTTGTTCTTGATCAGTGAAGTGAACAGAGAAAAGCTGAGGGAGAAACCTCAGGACTCTCAGATCCTTCCAGCTATAGGCTTGCCTAGGAACTGTCCAAGGTGCTGAGGAGGCAGCAGGATCAGAATCATCTTTCAGGCAAACCAGGAGATTTCTGAAAATGAATGAGAGAGCTCTTAATGTTTCCACCAGGACAACGAGCTTAAACTAGGACAAACTGTCAACTCCAGAGAGCAGCATCTCTTGGGTAAGATCACCATGGTGATGCTTCATTGTCACTCCTCTTGCTGTTCCCTTTTACTGCATGCTTTCTACCTCTCTGCCCACATACACTGAGTTAATCTGATGGCCCCATTGGTCTACTATTTATCAGATACCTAATATCAACCATATGTGTGGTATATTTTTGTAGTAATAGCTCCATTACCTGTGGCCTTAGGTGTCCCCTTCCACATTGAAACTGGGCTTGGCCATGTGACTTGCTTTGGCCAGTGGAACATTAGCAAGCCCATTGTAGAAGACTGCAAAAATGCTTACCCATTAGGGCACAGTCTCTTGTCACTTTTAGAACTCTGCAATTGTGATGCAGATAACTTTAAGTTAGCCTGCTGAATGATGAGAGACCACACAGAAGAGAAAAGAGCCATTCCGGGCCACCCTAGACCAGTCAGACCCCAGACAATTTAGCTGTTGGTTGCAGATACATGAGTGAGCCTATCTGAGATCAGAATGTACTTTTTTGGCTAAGCCCATTCTGAATTTCCATCCTATAGGATCATGAGTTAAATAAATGGTTTTTGTTTTAGGCCAAGAAGTTTGGAGTGTTTGTTACACAGCAAAAGCTAACTGTTACACCTTGTGTTGTTTTAGGAACTAGAGAGATGCTCCACAAATATAGCCCTCAGTACTGTAACTGGCATATAGATGGTAGCCATTATCATTCTGTGGGGAGGTAAAGTACTAAAGAAGTACTAAAGTGATGTCTGTGTCCCCAAAGACTTTCCGACAGTCTGATTTTGTGAGTAATCCTGGTCATATAAAATGATCAGAGAATAATTCAAAGCACTGTGTCTTTGATAAAATGTAATTGTTAATAATATTTGAGTATTCTCATGAAGGTTGGTTCACAGTTTGTACCTGAAGAGTAGAAAAGATGATTACATGGAGAACCTTGTTCTGACCCCTAAGATGAAGTGGGTGGGTTTGATTTCTTGTTACCAAGGTAACCTCTTTCAAGAAGCCTTGAGAGGAGAATTACTCTGAGTGAAGATTTTCTTCTCATGCACACAATGCAGCTCACAGAGGACACAGCCACATAAAAACAACAGGCACTTGTGGCATCACCTTGATTTTATAAAGTGCAACTATTTAAAATGTAAACATGTATCTTTAAAGGGACACAATCAGCATTAGCCTAAAAGCATGTCATCTCACCATGAGAGGATTTTAGCTATAAAGACTTAAAAATATAACTTTTTCCAGTTCCTTCATTTTGCAAATGATGAAACTGAAGCCCATAAAAATTAAACTATAAGCAAAGTGCCTCAGAACACATTCATGGCAGAACTAGGATAAAAAATTGGATTTCTAGACTCCTAGTCTAGTGCTCTGCTCATTGTCTTATATATTTTGTATGGCTGTCAATGAGGCAGAATATATTTTTTAAATATAATACTATTTTATAAGTTCTTTAAGGCAAGAATTAATAATAGTCCAAGGTAGAGCAAAGTTCAAAACAAATTAGACTAAAATGTCATATAGTCCCTCCATCCAGAAATAATTATAGTCAATTTTTATATGTAGCCTTCTAATCATCTTTCTACAAACATGTAATGTTTTTTCTTTTCTTTTCTTTTTTTTTTTTTTTTTTTGCTTTTTAGGGCCATACGCATGACATATGGAGGTTACCAACCTAGGGGTTTAATCAGAGCTACAGCTGCTGGCCTACACCACAGCCACAGCAACACCAGATCCAAGCTGCATCTGTGACCTACACCACAACTCACAGCAATGCCGTATCCTTAACCCACTGAGTGAGGCCAGGGATCAAACCCACAACCTCATGGTTCCTGGTTGAATTTGTTTCCACTGTGCCATGATGGGAACTCCACATAATGTATTTTTTAAAGAGGAAGCAGGATCACACTTACTGTATTTTGACTCATTTTCTTTCCCTTAGTAATAAATTGTAAATCTATGTTTGATGTGATTAAATATGCATCCATAGAACCATCTTATAAGCATAGTTTATTTCCCTGTTGCTTTTACCTAGATGAATAAGCTTGACTCTCAAATTAGGTCTACCCTAAATCTCTTCTGCCTAAGTCAGCCTCAATTTGCCCCAGACACAATTCCAGTAAGTTCTTGGAGTCCATAAAGTGGAAAACCACCTTTGTCACACCTTAAAGAATAAGAAGCCACAGCCCACAGCTCTTAGACAGCAGGAAAGATGTTCAGTGTTGTTCATGGTAAGAGAAATGCATATTAAAACTGCAACTACCCTCTTTCTCCCATTAAATTGGAAAAGATAAACAGGTCTGTTGCACATCATATTGGAGAGCACGGTGAGTGTGGGAAATCAGCGTTCTGATGGATGTATTGCTGGTGGGAAGGGAAATCGGTACAGTTTCTATGGAGAGAAATTTGACAAAATTTGTTAAAATCCCAGGCACACACATCTTTAAATTCAGCAATATCTTTCTAACTCTAGGAAATTTTGTCTGTACTTACTTCCCTAGTATAAAATAGTATGTGCTTGAAGTTAATGATTACAGCACCATATCTCATCAAGCAAGACTGGAGTCATTTTATTTTATTTTTTTTTTGTCTTTTTTGTTTTTGCTTTATCTAGGGCCACACCTGCAGCATATGGAGGTTCCCAGGCTAGGGGTCTAACAGGAGCTGTAGCTGCTGGCCTACACCAAAGCCACAGCAACTGGAGCCATTTTAAATACCCAAAAATAAGGGACTGGTGGCTTCTCCATAGAAGAGAAAACCACATTGCCACAAAGAAGAATGAGGAGGACTTATGCATACTGATGTGGGTCAAATGCCAAGAATTAATATTAAGCAGGAAAAGCAAAAAACAAGATAATATATAGAATGTGCTGCCATTTGTGTAAGATGAGAAATATATTGATTATCTCAAGAATACTCAAGGGATTCCATTGCCATTCCGAATCCTGGGTACCAAGGAAGGGGGTACAGCTCAGGGACAGAACACTTGACTGCAGAATTTGGGTACCACGGAAACTGATATCCTTGAACAGGTAGCAATTTAGGTCCAACTTCTGGCAAACCTACACCAATTAACAGCAAATGAACTGTGCTTCTCATGTCACTGTGTTGTTTATACATCAGTCTGCTTTCTTTTCTCCTATAGATGCCTAATTTTGTCATCAAGAAGATTGGGCCTATTTGACAGTGTTTAGGGCTAAAAAAAAGATAACTTTTGTGTTGGGGCAAGACTTTGATTCTCAGGCCAACACTTGTCTTTTATAAACAAACACTTTGACGTGAGTCCTAAATCGGCCCAGGGGACTTAAATCAAAGGAAGCTGGACATAGAGGGATGGGAGTTCCCGTTGTGGCTCAGCAGTTAATGAACCTGACTAGCATCCATGAGGACGTAGCAGGATCCTTGGCCTCATTCAGTGGGTTAAGGATCCGGCTTTGCAATGAGCTGTGGTGTAGGCTGCAGAATCGTCTTGGATCTGGTGTTGCAGTGGCTGTGGCTTAGGCCGGCAGCTACAGCTCCAATTGGACGCGTAGCCTGGGAACCTCCATATGCCGAAGGTGCAGCCCTAAAAGACCAAAAAAAGGAAAAAGAAAGAAAGAAAGAGAGAGAGAGAGAGATGGAGCTCGGACAATCTTCTCAATGTCAGTGATTCAGGCAGAGAAACTCTTTTATAAATAAAGACTGAGAAACTGAGGCAAACCTGATTATATTCTGGGGAGGACCAGACGTTGTCCCTAATGCCTTCCTTAGTCACACACAGGTGCCTTCCTTCCAAGCAGGCTCTGACCTTTGTACAGTAAAGCCATAAGTCTCTTGTTTAACAGTGAGGAGTCCCACTCTGTGCATCCTGTTACTATTGGCTTTGTTTCACAAAAAAGTTCCAGGTTTTGTTGGTTGCATTGTTTGCAAAAATTTTCTCACATCCTATGGGTTGTCTTTTCATTTTTTAAAATGGTTTCCTGCTGTGCAAAAGCTCTTGAATTTAATTAGGTCCCATTGGTTTATTTTTGTTTTTATTGTCATTATTCTAGGAGGAGGATCAAATAAGTTGTTGCTGTGATTTATGTCAAAGAGCATTCTGCCTATGTTTTCCTCTAGGGGTTTTATAATATCTGGCTTTACATTTAGATCTTCAATTCATTTTGAGTTTATTCTTTGTGTGTGGTGTTAGAGAATGTTCTAACAGAATTCTTTTACATGTAGTTGTCCAGTTTCCTCAGCACCACTTATTGAAAAGATGATCTTTCCTCCACTGTATGTTCTTGCCTCCTTTGTCATAGATTAGTTGACAATTAGGTGCTTGGGTTTATTTCTGGGCTTTCTATCCTGTTCCATTTGTACAGAGCAGGGAATTATATCCAATCTCTTGGGATAGACCATGAAAGATAGTATGAGAAAAAGAATGTATATATAAACATATACATGAAGTATACAGAAATTGGCACAACCCTGTAAATCAACTATAATAAAATAAAATTTTAAAAAATGTTCACCAAAAAAGGCCCCAGACTTTCATCATCCTTCTCAAGATACCGTGGCTTTGTTCTTTCCCTTGACCTCATCCTTCTCCTAGTACAAAATATTCCATGTCTTTTGCACATTCCTACTTTCTGCTGGAAATGTGAGAGACACAGATGAATCATGTGTCAGTTGGTTCAGCCAGCTCTTTGGAGCATCAGTGGTCTTAAAGTCTACTCTGTTCAATTAAAACAATTATCTTTCTCCATGTCCTTGAATTGCTGAGTACACAAACCTCAAAGTTCACATGCATTAAGATTCAGGTTTGCCTTAATCTTGTGTCACTCGATGTCTGTGAGGACCCTTCTATAACCTCTCAGGACTCACCTCTACATGCTGAGAGAAAATACCAGGGATTTTCTGCCTGAGGGCTCTCTTCTTGTCTACCAACAAAATAGACAAAGGTGCCAGAGTCCATGCCTCTGGAACTGTCTCCAACCCATGAATGGGGAGCTGGTTCTTAAATATCTCAGTTTTTTTTATCCTTCACTTAGGATAACTTTATGCAGATTTAACACAGTCTCCTAAAGCCTTCCAACTACTTTGTACTCCAGTTGGCCAAAGGGGTAACCTGCTGGAGCACACACATAATTACAAATGCAGCAGTAATATGGCATAATAAAACATCGGGAGGAATTCTAGCTAATAATACATGGATTACCCAATACTGGCTTAAAAAAATAAAGTAAAAAAAAAAACAAGGAAAATTAAACTCATGGATAGGTTAGTGGGCAAAGAAATAAAGGAATTCTTGGGAAAGTAGAACGAATGGAAAACCAAATCCAAAGAAACTAGCAATGCTAATGCCAACATTTTCTCTGTAGTTATCACTAGTCTCAGGTGCTCTAACCCTAGAATTTTAGTGGAACATGTTATAGGGAACAAGAGACAAATCCTGGGCCCAAACTCGGTGGGAAACCTAATCAAATATCTACACAAGAGGCTGAGAACTTTTGAAGGGAATGCTCTGGGGTGACGACTAGGAAAAAACAGTGAGAAAGAAGGTGATCACCCACTCATGTCTGGCTTTGGCAATGGGAGAAACATTAATGATAATAATAATTTTTAAAAATAAACTTAAAAATCCGTGAGCCACTATCACCAAGCTGGAGGCAAAATTTATGTGACCCATGTGTCCTAAAATAATCTGAACTCTGACTGTAAATTTAAGTGTTCCTGAGTTGGTCGCACCCCAAGAGCTGGCAGAAATGAAGACACATCATATTTGGATGAATATTATCTTGACACAAAATTCCGAAGTATTCCCAAGAGATGAACTTCCAAAGAAATGAGCTCATAATCAAATATCACCAAATACATGGGAAATAAGATACCATGAGTGAGAGTCAGGAAAAACAAATGAGATCATTAAACTGGTATTGAGAGCAGACATTAGAATTAACAGAGATAAAAATCTGTGATAAATGGGTTTAATAAATATATGGCTATGAGTTAGAAATATGATGAAGAAACAAATAAAAGACACTCAAAATTGACCAAGTATATTTGAAAAAGAACCAAATGGATTTCATAGGGAAACTGTCATAATTAAAATCAGAAATTCAATGGATGGGGAAAATAGCAGCTAAGACACAGCTGAGATGAGAGTTCACAAAGGAAAATCATCCTGACAAAAATATCCAGAGATGTGCAGAAGAATGCAGTATAATGATAGTATGATGGATGATAGTGTAAAAAGGCTGAAAATGTGAGATCAAAGTTCCAGAAAAAAATATTAAAGAGATATCTGAAGAAATAATGACTAAGAAATTTCCAGAAGAAGTTACATTAATCTTCAGCTTCATAAAATGCAATGATCCTGATTATCAGAATTTAAATGTCCATATGTAAGTATATCCTGGTACAACTATTTATTGTCATATTTTTAAAAATCTAAATAGCCAGGAAAAAAAGAAAATATGTGACAATTAGAAAGAGAGGGCTGTATCAATGACAACAGGAAGCACAGGACTGTGGAGTAAAATTTTTCAAGGTACTAAGAAAAAAATAACTATCAGCATAAAATTGTAGAGCCAGGAAAGATACATGTGGAAAAAAAAGTTAAAGACATTTATAGACAAGTAAAATGGAGACTTGTCTGCTGATAGACGCTAACCATAGAAACTTCCAAAAATAAAATTTCAAAAAGAAAAAAGTCATACTTGGAAAATTTAAGATGCAAGAGAGAATGCTAAGCAAAGAAAATGATAAGCAAGTCATGGTAAATTAATAGTGTTAAAAAATGAAGTTGAACTAAAATTCTTGACAACAATAATGTAGGAATCAGGAGGCAGTGATTAGAGGTAAAACATTCTAAAGCAAAATCTTATTTTGTATGGAAAAAAGCATAAAGTTTATGCTGCATTTTAGAACCTGTTAAGCTTTTTTAAAATAATTAATTAATTAATTATGTCTCTTTAGGGCCACACCCTTGACATATGGAAACTCCCAGGCAAAGGTTTGACTCGAAGCTACAGCTGCATCCTACACCATAGCCAGAGCAATTCTGGATCCAAACTGTATTTGCAACCTACACCACAGCTCACAGCAATGCCAGATCCTTAACCCACTGAGCAAGGTCAGGGATCAAACCAGTGTCCTCATATATACTAGTCGGGTTTGTTAACCACTGAACCATAATGGGAACTCCAGAACTTTTAAGCTTATGTTAGGTAAGTGTATTTGATTTTCTATGTATGAGGAAGCCTTCTGGGTCTGGGCTCTGTTTCTTAATTTAGATGCTGTTTACACTTGTGTGTTTGTATTGTGAAAGTCCAGGAGGCTGTGCATTTATGACATATACATTTCTTTATATGTAAATTATGCTCCAGTAACCATTTGAAATATAAGGATGAAAATATGTAGGGCAAATAGAACATATAAATAGGATACATACTTTCCCAACCAGAGGAGGAAAGAGTGAATTAGAGAAACACACACATGATCCAAAAGACAGTAAACCAGGTAAAAAGTAAGTAAAACAAGAAAAGAAGCATGAAAAGGGTAACATAAAAAAGAAAATATAGGAGTTTCCATCGTGGCCCAATAGTTAACTAATCCGACTAGGAACCATGAGGTTGTGGGTTCGATCCCTGGTCTTGCTCAGTGGGTTAACAATCTGGTGTTGCCATGAGCTGTGGTATAGGTCGCAGAGGCAGCTCGGATCTGGCATTGCTGTGGCTGTGGCGTAGGCCAGCAACTGTAGCTCCGACTCAGCCCCTAGCCTGGGAACCTTCATATGCCGCAGGTGGAGCCCCAAAAAAGTTAAAAAAAAAGAAAAGAAAATATAAAATAACAAAAGAGAATTCAAATATATCTATAATCTCAATCAATGCAAATTCGGTTAAAGGACAAAAATTTACAGACCACCATACAATCTTCTAAAATGTCAGGCAAATGGTATTCATAAACACTCCTAAAACAAATGACATGTGATATTATGTAAATACTAACCAAAGGAGAGTTTGTGTATATTAATATTAAATAAAACAGACATTCTGTACAAAGCATTATTCAGGAATAAAATGGGTCACTAAAAATTGGTAAAACTTGCAATTCACAAAAATAGTACAGGAATTCTAAATTTGTGTGATACTAACAACATAGCTCTAAAATAGCTTCTAATTTGTCAGAAGACTGGAGGAAACCAGCAAATCTACCATGGCAGTGGGAGATGTTTCACTCTCCCTTCCTGGTAATTGAATGATTAAGAAAAGAGGAGGGAAAAAAGCATAGGCTAGAGAAGCTTTGAATAACAGCAGGCACCAAAGCATGCTCTTAAAATAATATCCTCCTTGGAAGAAACAAAAACCATTTTAAAACATGACGGTACCTGAGATCAAAACACCTACATACCTCTCGATGAGTTTGCTTAGAATGTTCTTTTTAAAGATAATAATAAAACCCTATGGATTTTTTTTTCTGATTCCCAAACCAATAGAATATGTGCAAATAAAATCGCAAGGTCTAATAAATGTGCTGTTAGTCAACTGTTTTTCCCTAGACCTCCTTAATCTCGAGTAGGAAGCAGGAAGTGTTTTTAATGAGTCTGTGTGCTAACAGTCACACACAGTGTGATGCCCAGCACAGGTGACCACAGTCCTGTCAGTTAATTAGGCCTCTTCACTCTGCTTTGAGGCCAAAAAAATCACTAATTTGAAATTCTGGGAGGAATAAAACAGGTCAGGGTGTACTGAGGTTACAGAATCCAGTAAAGAGATGGATTTTTTTCTGTCCAGTTAGAGAGTGGATTTAAGAACAGGGTAAAAACTGAACAAATACTGCTTCTATCATTTGAAACTTTCCAGAGTTCCTTCTTGAGCAACATCTTGGATGTACATGCAGCTTGTAGGTGGTCCAAAGTTTAAGCAAAAAGAACAATGGGGAAAGATGAAGAGGGAGGTGTATGTCCTGGTGTCATCCATTTAGAAGCAACGCAAACAGATCCACTAGTTTCAAATCATGCATCTAAGTTCCCTTCCTCTTTTCCCTGATAAGCAGACATGTGATAAAGGATTTGGCAAAGTATTAGTCTCCCTGTATTAGAAACCTGCAGGGAGCCACTTGCAAAGATTTGCTTTGTCCTTTTGGAGGACTTGCAAACATGGAGAAAACTCTTTAGATGGTCAGTATACTTGTTTTTCATTGCTTCTATGAAAAGTAAATGTGGTTCATAGAACACATTTATTTTCTTAACGTTCTTTAAGTCAGAAGTCCAACACGGTTCACTGGACTAAAATCAAGCTGTCAGCAGGGCTGTGTTCTTTTCTAGTGGCTCTAAGGGAGCATTCATTTCTTTGCTCATTTGATTGTGGACAGATTCAGTTTTGGTTGTAGGACCAAAATTCCTTGCTTCCTATCAGCTGAGGTCTGTTCCCATCTTCTAGAAGCCACCATGTTCCTTGGCTCATGACCTCCTTTCTCCATCTTTACAGACAGCAATGGTGGGTCAAGTTCTCCTTGTGCTTCACATCTCTCCTCCTTCTCCCATTATCATCATCATCATCATCATCGCCATCTCTCTCACTCCAGCTAGGAATATTTCTCTGCTTTTAAGATCTTATAGGATTAAATCAGACCCTCTTGGACAATCCAGGCTACTCTCCCCATCTCAAGCTGCATGATATGACATTATTCACATCTGGAAAGTCTCTTCTGCCATCCCTATAGGGTGATGGATTAATGTGTCAATTCTTTGGAGGAAACCTTTATTTTGCTATGCATGGTGAGATAAAAGGGTGGACCTAGCACAATTCAGGTCTTACAGTTTGGGGATCAAGATGGCAGTTCAAACTATAGAAAAGTTCTTCACTGAGCTGGGAGCCCTGCAATGGAGAAGGGGAGTGGGTGGTCTTGTTTTACCTTCCTCTCCTCCACTCCCTGGTCAAGGGTCCAAGCCTTGGAATGAGGAAAGCCAAGAAGGTAGAGCCGTCATCACTGGACTGTGAGTCTTTCACTCACTAGCCTGGCCAGCAGTTAAAGAATGCTTTTATGGGAGTTCCCGTTGTGGCTCAGTGGATTAAGAGCCTAACTAGTATCCATGAGGATGTAGGTTCAATCCCTGGAACTTCTCAGTGGGTTAAGGATCTGTCATTGCCATGAGCTGTGCTGTATGCTGGCAGCTGCAGCTCCAGTTCAAACCCGAGCCTGGGAACTTCCATATGCTGCAGGTGCAGCCCTAAAAAGAAAAAAAAAAGAAACACTTTTATGGGTTCTTTGGAGAGTCTCTACAGGACCTCTCTCCCTTGCAGTTCTCTCAAGTAAAGAAGGAACATCTCTATCGAGGCAGTCAAGTGCATTCCTCTCTCAGCTTCCATGCATTCAGCAAGGTTTGTCCAGCACATTCCTGCCGAGATAGCCTTACCCATTCAACCCTTTCTCATTGTTGGTCCATGAGAAACAGCTGTACTCTTTCCACTCTTCCAAGCTCTTTGTGATGGGAGGAAAATAGGAAATCAGACTTCAAGGGTCAAGCATACGGGATAGGTGGAGGTCCAGCTTGGACTCAGCCATATGAGATGTGGCTTGAAAAGAGTGGGAAGCAGCACTAAAGGAGTGAGGAGAAGAGATCAGCCAGTCAGGTACCCAGTGGGCTCGGAGACAAGATCTAGCTTCAGGTGGGCTTCCCTGGAAGCACATGCTGAGATGAGAATTTGAAAGCAAGCAGTTTAGGAGTTCCCATTTTGGCCCAGCAGTAACGAACCCGACTAGGATCCATGAAGATGCCGGTTCAATCTCCAGCCTTGCTCAGTGGGTTAAGGAACTGGCATTGCCATGAGCTCTGGTGTTGGTTGCAGATGTGACTTGGATTTGGCGTTGCTGTGGCTATGGTGTAGGCTGGCAGCTCCAATCAGATCCCTAGCCTGGGAACTTCCATATGCTGTAGGTTCAGCCCTAAAAAGCAAAAACAAAACAAAAGAAAACAAAAAGACAGCATTAGAAACCAGCATGTAAGAAGAGCTCTAAACATAGCCTGAATGAGAGTTAAGCGCTGTGCAGAATCCGTAAGGAAGAAGAGGTAAGCAAAGCCTTGATGGAGGGAAACTGACCCATGTATTAAAGGAATGAGCAGAAGAACTCTTCTTAGAATTTGCCTTGGTAACCACTTTGAACTGTGAGGTTTAATTAAAGTGAGAGAGAAAATGAATGTGTCAACACCAGGAGGGAAAAGGGACATTTCCCAAGTTTTATTCTAAACACAGCCCTGGGGATGACCCCAGGCATGTGATAAATGCTGTGGAAGAGCCTGTGTTTGCTCTTTGCTGAGGTGCCCTCAAAAGAAAAGTTCCCGTGGTGTTATTTCAGAACTGAAACGGCTTTCTCAACTCCCTCTTAATTTGCTAGAGGCTAGTCCAGAGAAAATAATTAGAGCTGTTTCAATAACCACTTTCAATTAAGGACAAGAATATAATGAGAGAGAGAGAGAGAGAGAGAGGAGTTCCAACACACGCCCAACAGTGAAAGTACTTTTTAAAGTCACCACCATTCTTCCCTACAAACTTGCACAATATTTTCTCAGTCATTTCAAACTAAGGAATTCCTACATTATTTCATTTTAACTTTACTAAAGTATAGTTAACATACAATAAATCGCCCATATTTAGAGTGTATGATTTTGATGTGATAAATATACATGATAAAACCACTACGACCATTAAGACAGCAACAACATCCATCACCCCAAAATTGTTCTTCGCGCATTTTTTAAACCCTTCCCCTGTCCACTCAGCCCTCCCTGAGGCGATCATCTGCTCTCTGTGGCTAAAGTTAGTTTCCATTAGAATTTTATATCCATGGAACCAAACTCTAAGTACTCTTTTCTTAATTTGGCTTCTTTCAATTGCCATAATTATTCTGCGATTCATCTGTGTTTTTTACATGTATCAGTGGTTCCTTACTTTTTATTGCTGAGCAGTCTTCAAGTTTGTAAGTTCACAAAATCAGCTGTTTCTTTCATTTTGAAACCTGTCCATTGTCCTAGTTTCCTAGGGCTACCTTCACACAATACCACAAACTCTGTGGCTTTAAAAACAGAATTTTTTTTCTTCTTCTTTTTCTTTTAAAATTAAAAAAGTTTTTATGGCTGCATCTGTAGCATATGGAAGTTCCTGGGCTAGGGGTCAAATCTGAGCTGCAGCTGAATCCTAACTGCAGCTTGAGACAATGCCAGATCCTTAACCCACTGAGCAGGGGCTAGGGATCAAACCCACATCCTCGTGGATGCTATGCCGGGTTCTTAATCTGCTGAGCCACAATGGGAACTCTAGAAATTTTTTGTTTCACAGTTCTGGAGGCTAGAATCTGAAATCAAGGTGTCAGCGGGCTATGTTCCTTTGGAAGTGTCGGTTCCATGCCTTTCTCTTAGCTTCTGGGGTTGCCAGTGGTCTTTGATATTCCTTGCCTTCTAGAGGCATCGTTTCTGTCTCTGCCTCCACCTTCACCTGGCATTTTCCCTTGTGGGTCTCTGTGTCCCTTCTCTTATAAGGACACAAGTCTTATTAGATTAAGGGTCCACCCTCCTCCAGTGTGACCTCATCTTAAACTCGTTACAACTGCAGTGATCCTATTTCCAAATAAGTTCACAATCGGAGGATCAAGGAAGGACATGTACATGAATTTGAGAAGACACTAGCCAACCAAATACAGTCATCTCTCCCCATTAAACATTGTATGGATCTGTTAAATTAAACTAGGAAGAGAAACCGATTTACAAAAAAACTATTCTTGACCTATCTTGAGATAACAGGAGCCAGGAATCACATTTTCCAAAGTGTGTTCCAAATAATTACATATGAAATCACATTCTCTAAAAATAGGATTCTCTGCTCAAAATAGTTTGGTGAATGCTGGGTTAAAAAAAAAAGAAATGTGTCTTTATTGAAGCTTTATCAAATCTTTAACATGTTTAACTAGAATAAACTTGGCTCTTTTCATTACCTTTCCCAGCACAGCCTTGCTTTCAGAAGAGCTACAAAAGAATTGAAAAGCAATTTAAATCTTTATTGCAGAACTCCTGAAAAACACCACAGGGGAAATATACTACATTATGCACAGTAAAAATGCCCCCTAAATCCTCACTCATTTTCTCCAAGCCTACTGAACACCTCACAGCAACTGCCCCCAAATTGTAGAGTCATCCTTTTAAATAAACCTCCCCAAAGCTTTCTCCCCAAATAAGCTCTGAGCAGATCTCATCCTTTTTGTTTTCCTCTTCCCCTCCTACCTGCCCAAATACACTTTTTTAGAGTGAGGAAAAGCTCTCGCTTCTTTTTAATGTAGAAACGTTTATCCTCTAGGACCATCTCTGGTTCTGCTAACTTCCCTGCTGATACAAGCACACTGAAACCAACTTAGAAGGTGAAAAACAAAAAGGCAGTGGGAGAAGGTTGTGAATATGATGAATTCTACCAAGCCTCACAGTGCAGGTGTGGCTGAACCAAGAAAGACGTGCTGACGGGAGAAACATAGCGGATGCTCCAGAAAGATGGTCCATCCCTTAAGCCCAAGCCCAGCCTCCAAGGCATTCTAGAGAGTCCTAAACAATGGAAATTGTTATCTTTGATGCCCCTCCTTGGCCTACTCAAAAACGGTCTGCCCAGATGGACCTCTCTCTGTTAGCTTCCAGATAATCAGTTTATGCAAAAATGGTGCAAACAAGATTTACTGTTCCCAGACTTAACAGTCTCATTTTTCTCCCTTCTGTCTTTGACTCCTGTTTTTGCCTTCTTTCCTTGGCTCGGTCCACCAACAGACTCCTTCTCATGTGAGTAAACAATCTGCCCGCAAAATAAACTCACAAATGTCTCTGAATTGTTCCTTGACAAGAAACATTATTTTCGTCCTAATCACATAAACTATACCTCACTAACAATAGCCATGTACTCTAGCTTTTTATAAAGTTCTACCCCTACCTTTTAAAGTTTTTTAATGATACACCAGAGGCTTTAAATGCTGACCCACCCCACCATGAGACAGTGTTGTCACCAGCTAGATCTACTGCAGACCCACAATATTTTCAGAGAGAAACCACCAAAAAAAAGTAGGCAACCAGCCCACTGAACATTCACCATCCACAAGATATACTCAAAACACAGTTTAATATTTCTACCATTTCCCTTTAAAATAAATTCCCTGCCTGTTGTGAAGAGCAAGGTAGGTCTAATGAATTAGGTAATAGTTTTACGGCCACTTTAAACAACACACAAAGCTTCAGCTTAGAAGGACCCTTCCTTGATAGCAATGAAATACTTGAATGTGGTGACTTAGCCTCAAATACCCTGCCTCCCCCCTTAGCTCCCAGAAGCCTGTCAGATGTCAGGGGTGGAGGCAGGGGTGGTCCTTCTTCATTCCTCCCCCAACACTGCTCTCTCCTCCTGCCCACACTGGCTGCAGAGTCTGCCCCTTCTTGAGATTGGCCCTGGCACAGCTGGGCTTATGAGACCACCATGTGCTGACAACCTCTCTCTTTGGAGTACCTTTACAGGTCTTCATAGATGTAGGTTTCATGATATAGACCATGCTTCTCCTTCGTCCAGACACTCGTGTCCAGCCTGTGGTTCACCATTGAGGGTCTCAACATCCCTTCAAGATGGTTTTCTTGCCCAGGACCTGAAATAGCTTCAGGAGTGTCTCCTTCTTCCAGGATCAACAGGTGTTCTCTAAGAGTCACTCCTACATGCTGTGTTCAAAAGTAAAGGGAGTGCGCTTTCTTCCCAAGTGCAAGAACAGCTTCCAAATGACCAGCTAAGAATCTCACCAGCCCTTCTCCTGACCTCCATATTCCCTGGTGTAGGAGACAGACTCTCAGCTTCTGGGCCTCCAAATCTCGGAGGAGGCATCTCAAGTTCTCTGAAGGATCCCACTGAGCCCTAAAGCAACTAGGGTTCAGATGCGGGAGCCACTAACCTCTCTTCACCTCGTGGCAGCAGTTTTCTCTAAGTGCTCATCATGAAGTCATCTGCATACTTCTTGACCCTCAAGATGCCCAGAAGTTTTAAATCTGATTACCTTCTATTTTCTTTATGAAATGATGCACACCTCACTTTGCATTACCTCCCTATTATACTTTGGTTCTTATTAGGAACTTCAATTTCATGATCCTACTACAATAAGACATGTGTCAGAAGGCAAAATGCTACTGCACTCTCTCTAAGAAAAAAAAAAAAGCCAGATATTAGACAGGTCTGGCATTATGTGATCTTTTTTCTCCTTTCTTTCTTTCTTTCTTTCTTTCTTTCTTTCTTTCTTTCTTTCTTTCTTTCTTTCTTGCCACATTTGAGGCATATGGAAGTTCCTGGGCTGGGGAGTGAATCTGTGACTTACACTGCAGTTCTGGCAATGCCAAATCCTTTAACCCACTGCACCAAGCCAGGAATCACACCCGCACCTCTGCAGCAATCAGGGTCCTGCAGTAGGATTCTTAACCCATTACACCCTAGCCTGTGACCTTTTTCTTTGATATTGCTCTGGCCTGATTGTCTATGTTTATGTAATGTAGGAAAACAAAACCTGTGCAAACGTGAAGTAAATCATGACTCAGAGGAAAAAAAGTAATAAAGTTAAACTAAGTTCTTCTTTCAATTTTTAACAGTGTATTCTAAGTTCGAAAACAGCTTTTGAAATAAAAGATTTAAAAGTAATTAATTTTTAAAATGACTTTGAAAAACCCTAAAAATGTCCAAAAAAAGCTATTTATGAAATAAATAGAGGTAGCTTAGATTTTGGATAACCATGTAGTAATTACAAATAATAACCTGCGTATAAATTTATTGACTAAGAAACGTTGTTCATGCTATACAGTTAAATTTACAAATTAAGCAAACAATTTTTATGGTATGCTAGCCTTTAATAATAGTGTGTACATATGTGTATGTAAGTATGTGTGTGTTCATAAAAATTGTATGAAAGGATATATACCTATCTATTAAAAGGAGTGACTTCTGAGTGATAGGCTTATGTATGATTTTCAGTTTTACTTTACATTTTTCTACATTCTCTGATTTTTAATATTGAATGCTTTTCTCTTTTATAGTGATGATGAAAACAAGAAAGATGTTTTCATTGAAATGAAATATAATTCCCTCATAAATGTGAGGTTTTTTAAATCAACATAATTGTGCTTGTGTTTACTGTTATGAAATTCAGTAACAGTATTTTTATACTGACTATAATTTAGTTTTCAGTTCTGAATTAGATAGTTTTTGCAGGTGAATATCTCCATGACAATTTATTTGAAACATATTGATGAGTAAGGCTATTTGCAAATAGATCTATTTATATTCTCACAATTTAGTATATATCTTTTATATTCAGTGGTTGCAAACTGATTGTTAGCAAAACTTTTGCTATAAAATTAAAATTTGTAAGCATTTTCCCAAACAGTAGGAAAATACTCTAAGTATCAGGTGGTTTTCATGCACATTGTCTTTTAAGGTTCTTGTTAAAATGGATTGCTTATCAATATTTGATGTATACATTGTGTCTGTTTCTTTGGCATGTTTATTTAAATACCTATTTCATAGTCACTGTAAAATAACTATATGCTTCACTGACATCCATTCTTCCTAGATCTTATAGAGAGGAAATCTAACTGTTAATGTAATGCATTTGTAGAGACAGGAGAGAGCCACAGTCCAGCTTAATTTGTGCAGTGCACTCTTACTGAGTCTTCCTTGGGTATCACAGAGCTTATGGATGTGGAGTAAATGTGGAACAAGACTGATCTGGTATAACATTATCTTTTAATTGGAGTTTCTATTTCTGTCAGTGTTTCATTTGCTCACCATAATAGCTTAAACCATAGCAATTGGCAGAAGCATCGTTGTTGCTTTGGCCCGCAGACAAAAGGACACATGCAAGTGTTTTATTTCCAAAGAGGCTTGTAGAGGAATTTAGGATTTTGCCTAGATCTTACTTGGTAAACAAATGAGATCTGAAAATAGCTAAGTGTACATTTAAAACCAGATTCTTGAGGAGTCTTTGCATCCAACAACCTCTGATGCATCCTCTCAACTCTTTTTGCCCCTGCTCCCCATTTCTGGCTAAAGGTCAATGCAAAAGATGCATTTCCCTGAAAATAGCATAGGAGTAAACCGGGAAGCTGGAGTCCATGTTTTGTTGGTATCTAAGGTCCAAAAACATGAACACCTTTGTACATAAAATTTGAGCAGGCAACTTTGTCCTCACATAATAAATGGTGACATTTCTGGTAATCCCATCTTTGAAGACAATTCCCAAATGCTGAGTGAAGTTCACCTGGAGAACTGAGTTTGTATCTGCTGTCCATGAATCAACATGAGCTACTAAAGAACAGGAGCCTGTTCTCTTTCGCTCCCCAAAGGTGAGTCCTGTCCTTACCAAGAGTCAATTATGCTCCTTCCCAAACTTCCTATCCCATTTCTCCATATCTGAAATCATGCAAGCTATTTAAAAGTCATATAAAGCAATGACATATGAGTGAAAAGGGATTTCTTTTCTTTCTGTCTTTTTTTTTTTTTTTTGTCTTTTTGCCTTTATGTGGAGCTGCACCGCGGCATATGGAGGTTCCCAGGCTAGGGGTCTAACAAGAGCTGTAGCTGCCAGCCTTCACCACAGCCACAGCAACGCGGGATCCGAGCCTTGTCTGTGACCTTCACCACAGCTCACGGCAACGCCAGATCCTTAACCCACTGAGCAAGGCCAGGGATCGAACTCACAACCTCATGGTTCTTAGTCGGATTTGTTAACCACTGAGCCACGAAGGGAACTCCAGATTTCTTTTCTAAAACTAAAAAGAAGTTGAGTCCTTTGGAAAATTTCAACTAAGTTGAATAACTTTAAAAACTACTTTCTAATTAAAAGTGGCTCCTGGATTTCCCATTGTGGCTCAGCAGTAATGAACCCAAATATATCCGTGAGGACTCAGGTTCAATCCCTGGCCTCACAACAATAGGTTAAGGATCTGGTGTTGCTGTGAGCTGTGGTGAAAGTCGCAGACTCAGCTTGGATCCCTCATTGCTGTGGCTGCAGCGTAGGCCAGTGGCTACAGCTCCAATTCGACCCCTAGCCTGGGAACCTCCATTTAACAAACAAACAAACAAGTAAATAGAAGTGGCTCCTTTTTTTCCATACCCTCTTTAGCATTTATTGTTTGTAGACTTTTTGATGATGGTCATTCCAACCAGTGTGAGGCAATACCTCATTGTAGTTTGGATTTGCATTTCTCTAATGTTTAGTGATATTGAGCATTTTTCATGGACCTTTTGGCCATCTGTATATCTTTTTTTTTTGGAGAAATGTCTATTTAGATCTTCTGCCCGTAACACAGGGAATTGAACTCGACATCTTGTGATAATCAATAATGGAAGAGACTATATAGAGATGTACAAGTGAATCACTTTGCTGTACCCCTAAAACTAACACAAGATTGTAAATCACCTATATTTCAATAAAAAGAAAATAAGAAAAATAAATTATAAAAATAAAAATGTAGCATGACTGTGAAAGATCGGGGAGAAAATGTCAGAGGTAGAAAGTTTCCACCCTCGGGTTATGTCCTGCTTGTTATTCCTACTGTTGTCATTTTAATTTAATTCTTGTCGCTCTTTAAAGAGATCAAAATTTGAAACTGTTGGGTGAATCAGGGTATGGTTTATGCAAAAAACGCTAAGCAGTCCTGAGCACTGGCAATTATTAACTGATCCATTAATGGGATTCTTCTTGGATCCCCTGCCCAGAGATGCTGATTGAGTTGATCTAGGCCCAGGGACATAGGAGCCTCTGGATTCTTTAAATTGCCCCAACTCATTCTAACATGTAGCCAGGTTTGGTCACTAATGTACTGGAGCAAGATTACTCAAACTCTACCTGCAGATACTGTGAAATACAGATTCAGACTCAGTAGGTCTGCCTTGGTGAGGCCAAGGATCTGTATATCTAGCAAGCTCCCAGGTGTGGATGCTGCTGCTCGTCCTGCAAGCACACTTTGAGTGGACAGGTATTAAAGAATGTGAGGTGAGGACCCCATCTAGCCCTGGTCCCCAATCTTCAGTGCATTTGCCTTTACCTGGATTGGTCTCATTCACAGGCATCCAGATTTGATTTCCAGGTGTTTTCACTGTGCACTGAAGGCCCAGAGGCACGCTGGACAATGATGTGTTAAAAAACATGTGCACATGGCGAAGAACATTTATGTAGAGGCAGCTTGTCTCTGAATTTCTGCTAAATTAGTTTGCTTGTTTCCTGTTCTCAGAATGGTTCTTTGGTCCTTCATTCTCTCCCCTTTGCTTATAAAGTCTCTTGATTGAGGGTCCCTTTGAAAAGCCCCATCATGACACTATTATTTCCCCAGGACTTGCCCTGCACAATCAATCCACTCTGGAGACACTGAAAGCATAAACAAGCCATTTGATAAGAGGACAGTGTGTTATTCTTACCCAGATCCTTCAAACTTGGCTCCTGGAGTTGTAGAAACAGCACATGGATTGAGACCAGATGCTATGCTCTCCAGGGAGCTGGTTTGGTAACAGGTTTCAGCTCTGTGAATAGTCAACGCCCCACTGAGTGGGGAGACTCAGAGTGAAGGAAAGTTGGAGGAAGACTAACTCTCTCTAGAGACGATCTTTGGGAATGCATAGAGCAATTTAAATATATAACTCCCACACACTCTTGGAATGACTGAATTAGAGCTTATTATCAAACTTCAAATCAGCAAAGATTTGCACAAATATGTGGTTTGTTGTAGCAGATCAGGAGCTGAAATCTTTCTGAAATGTTTGAAAAGAAGCTGTTGGCTATTTATGATGTATAAGACGCTGGGCTGTTCATGGGAGAAATGCCGAAGAACTAGTGGGGAAAAAAAAGTCAAAATAACCTCTGAGTGTGCGGTAGATTGTGTTTTCCAAAAATGGCCACATCAATATCTCCTCATAAGCTGCTCTTCCATGGTGATTTGACATTCTTCTCATGGAGAGATGGAGTCTGTGTCTGCCTCCTTGACTCTGGGTAGGTTCTGTGACTTCAGCAGAATTGCCACTATGTTTCTTTCTTTTTTGATCATATATATATGATATATAATATATATATGTATATATGTACATATATATATATATATATATTTTTTAGAACTTCACTTTTGGCATATGGAAGTTCCCAGGCTAGGGGTCAGCTCGGAGCCACAGTTTCAGGACTATATCAGAGCCACAGCAATGCAGGATCCAAGCTGTGTCTGTGACCTACAGCAAAGCTCACAGCCACACCAGATCCTTAATCCACTGAGCAAGGCCAGGGATTGAACCTGCATGCTCATTGATACAAGTTGGATTTGTTTCCACTGTGCCACAATGGGAACTTCTAATCTATTTTTATTTATCTATTTATTTATTTTAAATTTTATTTTATTAGAGTTGACTTACAACGTTGCATTAGTTCCACATGTACAGCAAAGTGAGTCAGTCATAAATATATCTATTTTTTTTTCTCATATAGGTTATTACAAACTGTTGAGTAGATTTTCCTGTGCTATGCACTGTGTTCTCATTAATCATCTATTTTATACAGTAGTGTGTACATATTATTGTCACCCTCCCAATTCTTCCCTCCCCGCAATGGTTTCACCTATGGTAACCATAAGATTGGTTTTGAAATCTGTGAGTTTGTTTTTGTTTTATAAATAAGTTCTTTTGTATCATTTTTATTAGACTCCCACATGTAAGTGGTATATTTGTCTTTGTCTGACTTACTTCACTCACTATGATAATCTCTAGGTTCATCCATGTTGCTACAAATGGCATTATTTCATTCTTTTTATGGCTAATATTCATATATATATATAATATTTTCTTTATCCACATCTCTGTGGATGGACATTTTAGTTGATTCCATGTCTTGGTTATTGTAAACAATGCTGCACTGAATATTGGGGTGCATGTATCTTTTTGAATTACGGTTTTCTTTGGATATATGGTATCCAGCAGGGGATTGCTGAATCATATGGTAGTTCTGTACTTAGTTTTTTAAAGAACCTCCTCCATACTGTCGTCCATAGTGGTTGAACCAATTTATATTCCCATCCCCAGTGTAGGAGGTTTCCCTTTTCTCCACACCCTCTCCAGCATGTACTGTTTGTGGACTTTTTGATGATGGCCATTCTGACAGGTGTGAGGTGATAGTTCATTATAGTTTTGACTACATTTCTCTAATAATTCATGACATTGAACATCTTTGCATGTGCTTTTTTGGCCATCCACCTGTCTTCTTTGAAGAAATGCCTATTTTTTGGTTGAATTTATTTTTTTTTCTGATATAAAGCTCCATGAGGTGTTTGCCACTATGTTTCTTACAAAGCTGGGTCACAAGAGGTGATTTAGCTTTTAGCGATTCTCTTGGGATACTCCTATTGGAATCCAGCTGCCACACTGTGAGGAAACTCATACTGGCTCCATCAGAGAAATTGCATGAACAGGTCCTGTGTAGCCTCCAGCCAACAGCCAGTCTCACCCTCGGACACGTGAATGGGGACACCTCCAGATCATTCCAGCCCCAGTCATTAAGATGCTCTCTTAAGCTAAGGTCTCCCGCATCCTCCAACAGATACAAGCTGTCTCCACTGTGCTCTGCCCAAATTTTTGACCCACAGAACTCATGATCATAACAAAAGGACTGTTTTTTTTGCCACTACACTTTTGGGTGGTTTGTTATGCAGCAAGAGATAACTGATACAGAATGACAAATTTTTCTATCATTTATTATGAATATAATATCAAACTTTCAGGATAATTGAACCATTAAATCTGAGGTTGTTATATGTAATTTAAGGGTGTCAGAAATCCAGATTTATGAGTTCTCTGTGGCTCAGTGAGTTAAGGATCCGATCTGGGGTCATCACCGCAGTAGCTTGGGCCACTGCTGTGGCATAGGTTTGATTCTTGGCCTGGAAACTTCCACATGCTGTGGGCATGGCCAAAAAAAAAAAAAACGGAAAAGAAAAAGAAATCCAGATTTACAGTTTAGAGTCTCTGAAATAAAATAAAAATGATAGGTGTGTTTGAAATAAAAGATGAAACAAAGCTAAACATTAAACCCTGGGTAGTGCTAACCACACATCACTAAAGACACATGCAAATAATAATGGGCAAAGAAATCTTGGATATCAAACTATAATTCAAACTCAGTGTATTATAGAACAATAAGGAAAATGCCTGGTTATTTTTTTAATGAACTACTTAGGGATATCAAAATCACAATTACAGCCAAGGTTCAATTTTCCAATGACAAAATACCTCATTACATTTTATTTAAACAAAATGAAGGCAGGTTGGTAAACTAATTAGAAACAGTGTTCTTTTTTTTATATCATTTGTTTATGCATGTAATGTTATTCTATTTATCTGTTTCTCTTCTAATTAATATGGGAAATGGAAAAATGAAAGGGACTTGAGAAAAATTGGTTTAGAGAAATGTAAACATATTTCTATATATATGTTAGTTTTCTAATATGTATTATGAATGTACATTAGTTTTCTAATACATATTAGCTTTGTGTGTGGGTTTCAGCTCTTTCAAAAAATTTTTTTCTTCTCTTTTTTTTTTTTTTTTTTAAGGCTGCACCTGTGACATATGGAAGTTCCCAGGCTAGGGGTCAGATCAGACCTGCAGGTGCAGGCTCACGTCACAGCCACAGCAACGCAGGACCTGAGCCACATCTGTGACCTATGCTGCAGCTTGTGACAATGCTGGATCCTTACCCACCAACTGATCAGACCTGCATCCTCACAGACGCTATGTCAGGTTCTTAAACCCCTGAACCACAACAGGTGCTCCATCCATCAAAACTTTAATGAGTTGCTAATATTCCTAGTTTCAGAAAACTGCAAAACTAAAGGTGGCTCATAAATATAATAAAAAACTGTAATGACACAGGCCAATCAATTACATCACTACTGTGTTGCAAGGTACCTGCTTTGTGACCCACTCTTTTCTTCTCGTGGCTCCAGGAACATGGACCTCAGAGTAAATAGGGTAAGGGAGGAGGGAAGACTGGGACATCTCAGTCAATTTCTCCATCATTCACCTCTTGTTTAATTAGCATCCAAGTTCTAAAGAGTGGTCCTCTTCATACTCCCTGCTTAAGGTTTTTTAAATATTCGGTTATTATTACAGAAACACATCCTTTCAGCAACTTGCTTCTTTTTTTTAATTATTTTTCCCTTTTAAGTTTTATTGAAGTATAGTTGATTTACAATGTTGAGATAATTTCTGCTGGACAACAAAGTGATTCAGTTATACATGCACACATATTCATTCTTTTTCAGATTCTTTTCTCATATAGGTTATTACAGAATATTAAGTAGAGTTCCCTGGTCTATACAATAGGTCAGTTTTCTAGATCTGCAAGTCTCTAGAATTTGCAAACCAAACACAAAGCTTTTCGAAGATGCATATATTCATAGACTTTTAAGACACTCTCACACCTCATGTTCTCAAAGCCCAGGAGTAAAAGAATTTTGTTTGTTGGTTTACATTTCTAGGAAAGAATTCCCATGTGCTTCTGTGCCTCATATATTTTTGGCCAAAACAAACCTAAAATTTATAGATAATGGTTCTTCATCAAAAGATCCATACATATATGTAGGCCCTTACTGGTTAAAAAAGGAAAAAAAAAAAGATGGGAAATTTCATGTGGCCCAAAAGAGAAGACATGTTTAATAGAATTAAATTAAAAGTGAAATCAAAATAGGAATAAAGAGACTGGGTCACTACGCTCTATAGCAGAAACAGATAAAACACTGTAAATAAATTATACTTTAATAAAAAATAAAATTAAAAAATAAATTTAGTACATGAAAAAAAATAAAAAATTTACAATTAGGAATAAAGAGGAATCCAGTTGACAGCCAGGAGCCTCCTCTTCCAGAAAGTCATCAAGACCGACTGTAACGTGAACCCTGAAGTCTGTTGCAATCACCAGTGCCAGGTGTGGTAGCAGGTATACATATATACTGGAAGAAGAAGGTGAAATTTAGATCTCTTTAAAAATTTCTTCTTTTTTTCACTTAAGAATTTCCCTCACCAACCAGCTGCCTTCTTTAAATGATTGCTTGTGGGAATATGTATGGTCCTAGCATGATTCCTTCTTTTTTTCCTCTTAATTTTGACTCTAAGACAATATTCACATTTCTTGATATCCCAATAATGTAAATTATGGTTTGGGGTAGATCTAGAGGAATGATAGGAAGGGGAAACACTTCTGGAATATCCACAAGGAGCTGAAGTCAATTTGGTTGATGGAGCATTGCCTCCAGTCTAAGCAAGTGTGGAAGCTAAAACCTGCAAAAAATGGCTAACAAAGGCAAGATTCCCACTTTGTTTTCAGGAAACAAAAAAGCACCTGCTGTTTATTTATGCTTCTCCAAATGCAGGTGTTTCAAATCCAAATACAAGTGGGCTGGCATTTCTTCCAAGCAAGCTGTGCTGTGCGCTCTTGGAGTCCTCAATACTCAACACATTCCTAGGCGAGGGTCTAACCTAGACCACAAATCAAACACAGCCACTCCTGTCTTTGCTCTGGAGCCAGGAGCTTGCAGGATTGTGGTCTCACTTCTCATGAGGCTCTGACTTAGAAATGTCAACGACTTAATGGTGTGCTGAAGAGATGGAAACCAGTGGAAAAGAAGGTTAAGTGGTTTGCTTGAGGGTAAGAGGTAACTAGAACCCAGCCCTCTTCTGGTGACCCAAACTATTTCCCCAGCAGCCATCAGATGCTGGTTTTTATGTGTGTGTGTGCGTGCAAATGAATACATATATGCCTCAGCAGATTCCATATGTGCTCTTAGGCAAATTCATAACAGTATTTCACCATTGAAGGAATGAAAGAGAGGGCACGCAATTTGAAGTGACACGTTTCTAAGGAATGTCTGTGATTTCCAATCCAGTGAACTATTGTGGAATAAAGGAATTATGTATAATGGACATTTTTTCAAAAATGAAGCATGAGAAACTACCAAAGCATGCATTATCAGCTATCAGAATTCTTCATGAAGTAAGTCAGAAAGAGAAAGACAAATACCATATGATATCACTTATATGTGGAATCTGAAATATGGCAAAATGAACCTATCTGCAAAACAGAAACAGACTCATGGACATGGAGAACAGTCTTGCGGTTGCCAAGGGCAAGGGGGAGGTAGTGGGATGGGTGGGGACTTTGGGGTTGGTAGATGCAAATTCTCACATTTAGACTGGAGAAGCAATGAGATCATCCTCTACAGCACAGGAAACTATATCCGGTCTCTTGGGGTAGAACATGATTGAAGATAATATGAGAAAAAGAATGTGTGTCTATGTATAACTGGGTCACTTCGCTGTACAACAGAAGATGACACAACACTGTAAATCAACTATACTCTAATAAAAATAAAATTAAAAATTATAAAAAAGACTTTCCTAGGGGAGGAAGGTAGTTAAGAATTTGATGTTTGGAATTAGATTGTTTATATTCAAATCCTAGCTCCTTTACGTAATTTCTCTGTGTTCTCAGTGTCCCTACCTGTGAAACGGGATTGTCGTGGTGGGGGGTAGTCAGTGAGTTAATACCTATAAAGTGCTGGGAACAATACCTGATCTCAATGTACATAAGCTAGAAAATAAGATATGTCAACATTGAAGGGTTGACCAGGCTACACTGGTTTTCTTTCTATGTTGTTCCAAGGAGGCTGTTTCTTCCACTTTAGATTTGTGTTCTGAAATGCACTAAGATTTATCCCCTTATTCTCTTCTCACTGCCATCACCCTGGGAGTGAGGGTTTCCTCAGGTGAAGCTAGTGTAGTACCTTCTCAGGTGCTCGCTGTCTCTGCCTGCTGTCCTGGGTCCTGCTGTCCAGAGTGGCCCAGCTCCGTACCCTTTGCCTGCCGCACCGAGCCTAAGTTCTCTGCCTGTTTCCACACCTTCCACAAACCAAGCTCTGCCTGCTACCTCCATCTCCACAGCATCCCCACGTGTGGAGCAGGCTCAGGAATACTTCCCTGTTTTCTGCACAGGGTCCTGTAGGATTGGGATTTTCTGAAAGAAGAAAGAAAGGGTTTTCTAAACAGAGGATGGTAGCTGTGAGAAAAGAAATAAAAGAAACCATGCCTCAGATGGGCATTCTGAAATGGAGAAAAGGCACCATTTTAAGACTCAAGGAAGAATGGAAGGCAGCTCAATACTATTAATTCCTTCCTGATGATTAATACTATTAATACCTGATAGTATTAATACTTGATAGTACTCAATTAATACTTGATACTATTAATTCCTTCCTGATTAATTCCTTCACATCAGTGAACCATCCTCCCTTATCCAGCACCTGGGCCATAAGTGATCCATGCACATGGATGTATTGATTAAGCCACAGGAAGAATTCATGTATTGCAACCCCATGTTGTTTGGAAAAAAAATATTATAAAGATATGAAAAGAAATAATTTTGTGCATAACTCAATTTTCATATCTTTCTTCCATTCTTTATCCCCATGGCGTTTTTTTTTTTTTGGTTTTGTTTTTATCTCTACAAGGTGCAGTGCACACCCACTCTTGGCACTAACCTCTTCCTCTTGGGAATTATGTTTCCTGTCCCGGCCCTTGAGTTTCAAGGAGGAGTTGCTGGTGATAGAATCCTGTCATTATGACTGTAGCTGAGCCAGTCAGAGTCCTTCTCTTGGGATCTTTCCAAATCTGACCCCAATGCCTAGAGGTCATCTATCTCATAGGCCACTCAATAATATTCATCTGGGCCCCTTCCTCTCTCCCTCTTCTCCAGCTCTCTGCAGACCACCCTGCTCTCATAAGCCAGAGGGATCATTTCTCCAAAACTGTGTTTGAATGTCAGTTCTCTTCTCAGTTCTCTCTTTTGACTTACCGCCCCATTCTGATGAAATTCGGAATTTTCACCACTTTCCACCAGCTCCCCCATTTCATTTCCAGCCACTCTTCCCCCACTACCGTGCTGTTTCTTGTGCATGCCAGATGTACGCCCACCTCAGGGCCTTTGCATGTGCCATCTCCTCTACCTAGAGCACTCTTCCCATTAAGAGTGGCTCACCCTTCCCCTCACTTAAATTCCTACTCAAAAGACACTTTCCTAGAGAGGTCTTCCACAATGCTCCTATACAAAATAACCCTTTGCTGCCACTCTGTCCATATACCCAGTTTTCTTACTCTTCTTAAAAGTTAACATCACTTGATACACCTAGCTGTAAGGTTTTTTACACATTATCTCCTCTACTACAATATACCTTTACAAGCAAAAAGTCTTTGTCTGTTTTTGTTCCCTGCTGTCTCCCTAGCCTTGAGAACAGTGTTCCCTATAGTAGGTCCTCAATAATTATTAGGTTGAATGAATGTCTTCCTGAACAATTTCCTGCTGAATATTCCTACACTGATGTTTTAAACCAAGTCCAAAGAGACTTTGAAAGGCCATGCTAATAAATGTCTTAGGTAGTAAATTAATAAGAAAAAAAGATTCAAAATAATCTTATCAAACCTCCTCTTTTTAAAGATCAGAACAAGGAACCCTGGGTGGGTTGAGTGAAGTGCCCAGGAACACGCACCTATTCATTGCATAGCTGCTTTTGGCAGAAAATAAAAACCCGAGCTGAAGCTGTTTACCAGCCTCACAAAGGAAGGCACCCATGCTGTGTGTGAGCCTCTCCTGATTTCAATTACATCTGGGAAGCTCTGAGCAGGAAGCAGGTGCAGCCAGCTGGCTTTGTTTTCTCAGGGGCCAAAGCAATATATGGCCTTGACCTAAGCATGCTTCCAAAGGAGAGACTTGGGAAGCGGACAACAGAAGGCCTCCCTGCCCCTTCTCCTCTTTCTCATTATCTTCTCCTGCACAAAGGGATTGAATAAATGCCTGTCAAATAAATGACTCCCACGCCCTCGCAGCCAGAAGTGGGACAGCACAAGGGAACTTGCCTGAGGTGCTTCCATCCAGGTTCCCCGGTTTCTCCCTCCCACAACCTAGTGTTCCCTCTCCAGCTCCCATATGCACATTCACACTCCCAAGAGAGCATGGCACATGGCAACAATAAGTGATTTCCAACTTTTTTCATACTGGTACTCTAGTCTCCAGGAACCGTGCTTAGCATCGCATAGAATCTTTCCAGCACACTTTGAGAAACGCAGCTATAATACGACAGTGTAATGCAGGAGGCAGCTCCAGCACGCCTTCTATAGAATGCTTCTGATGTGAGGGAGCTGACATTGGGAGAGGCTCAATGGCAGGCCCAGGATGGTCCATCTGGTTACACCACAGTGCACTCCAGGCCTTGAACTTTTCCTCTAAACCTGGCTGCTTATAAAATGATATCAATTTTGGTTTCTGGGAAAGAAGAAACTCAATTGCATTGGTCTCACAGATTTCTTAAGGTACTCACAGTAGGTAATTAAACACTGCAAAGTTTTATGCTATTTACTGGATGAAATGCAACACATACATAATGCATATGTATATACATGTATTCCTTATATATATATAAATATCTGCATATATACATATATTCACATATATATGAAACTTCAGATACACAACAAGGCATATAAAATAATATAACCACACCATGTACCCACCATCCAGCTTAAGATGTAAAACAATAATATCAGTGAGTCTTCCTATGTAACCCACCCTAGAACGTTATGGTTTTAATTTGAATTTCCTTATTACTAGTGAGACTGAGTGTATTTTCAAATGTTCATTGACCGTTCATGTTTCCTCTTCTAAAAATTGACTGTTCATGTAATTAACTGATTTTTCTATTTGATTGTTCATTTTGTAAAGGTCCTTTATATATTCTGGAATTGAATCCTGATGCTGCATATTGATTACATGTTAATCAACTACAGGATTCTCCCCTAGACTGTGGCTTGTCTTTTAATGTTTCATTTTGGCCTACAATGGATGTAAGTATTCTGTCCTAATATAGTTGAATTTTTGACTTTTTTAAAGGTCAGCAATTTTTAGAAATTACTTAGAAACTCTTAGAAATCCCTTCCTTTCCCAAGTCCATAAACATATTCTTTTACAGTTTCTTCCAAAAATTTCAATGATTTTTTTTCTTTAATCCAGCCTGGGATTTATATTTATATAGATTATGGAGGAAGGATCCAAATTAATTTTTTCCATACTGTTAATTATCACATCACTACCTATTGAATAATCCAGTCTATCCCCACACATATGCATTGCCTAATCCACCATTTGTCAAGTTTCCACATGGGCACAAATGTGCTTCTGGTTCTTCTCTTTTGTTCCATTGTGTGGTCTCCTGGAGCCATAAAGCTAAAAGCAGATATGAATTTCATTTTCCTTTAATAGCGCAAAATCATTAGAAGCTAGGTGATGAGACCATAGGACCTCATTATACCATCCCCTCCACTTTTGTGCATGTTTGTTAATTTCCATAATAAAGAACTACACAAGTAACTGGGTCTTGGATCTTAGTGGAATGCAGATAGCACTACTGGGTTGCAGGTGCTCGTGGGCCATGCTGTCACAGGCAAAAATGTTTCTCTTTCTTTCTTTCCTTTCTTTCTTTCTTCCTTTTTTCTTTTTTCTTTCTTTCTTTCTTTGTTACTATTATTTGCCTTTTTAAAAATTAAAATGTATTTGACTTACAATGTTTCTTTAATTTCTGTTGTACAGCAAAGTGACCTGATCACACCCTGTGCTGTAGAGTTGAGCCCCATTACCCTTCAGTTCCAAATGTAACAGTTTGCATCCAAAAACCCCAAACTCTCCACCCATCCCATTCTCCCCCTCCTCAATCCTGGCAACCACAAGTCTGCTCTCCTTGGCCATGATCTGTTTTGTAGATAGGATCATTCTGTGCCATATTTTGGATTCCACAAATCAGTGGTATCTTATAGTATTTGTCTCTCTGGCTTACTTTACTTAGTATGAGAGTCTGTAGTTCCGTCCATATTGCTGCAAACGGCATTAGTTTATCTTTTCTATGGCTGAGTAATACCCCATTGTATAGGTATATCACATCTTCTTTTTCTAAATTTTTTATTACGGTTGATTTACAATGCTCTGTCAATTTCTGCTGTACAGCAAAGTGACCCAGTTATACATATACATACATTCTTTTTTTCACATTATCCTCCATCACGTTCCATCACAAGTGATTAGATATAGTTCCCCATGCTATATAGCAGGATCGCATTGCTTATCCACTCCTAAAGCAATAGTTTGCATCTGCTAACCCCAAACTCTCAGTCCATCCCACTCCCTCCCTCTCCCCCCTTGGCAACTGCAAGTCTGCTCTCCTTGGCCATGATCTATTTCTGTTTTGTAGATAGGATCATTTGTGTCATATTTTAGATTCCACAAATAAGCGGTATCTTATGGTATTTGGTTTCTTTCTTTCAGACTTCACTTAGTATGAGAATCTCAAATTGCATCCATGTTGCTGCAAGCAGTATTAGTTTGTCTTTCTTACGGCTGAGTAGTATCCCATTGTATACATGTACCAATTTTCTTAATCCATTCATCTGTCAATGGACATATAGGTTTTCTTCCATAGCTATTGCGAATAGCCCTGCAATGAACATAGGGGTGCATGTATCTTTTGAATGAATGTTTTGTCCAGATATATGCCCAGGAGTGGGATTACGGGATCATATGCTGTTTGCTTTTCAACCCTTCTCTGTAAAACACACTTCTTCCCATCCACCTGGCTAATGACCCCATACCACTAGTGATTTACCTGCTGGAAACATTTGCTGACCACTTCACATCGGTTTGAGGACCTTAGTCCATGTCATCCTCCAGCAAGTCTCTTACCCCAGTGTGTCTAAGGCTTTGAATTTCTTGTCTGATATTGCCATTACACTGCACTCCCTGAGAGCAGGAACTGTATCATATTCGTTTCTGTTTCCCTACGTCAAGCAAACAGCAGATATTGGATGCCTAGTGATTACTGGGTGAATGGATAAATTCAAATATTATTTTAGGACTGATGATAAGCAACAGGAAAGAAATGGGGAGACAAGTGGCTTTCTGACTCATACGTTTGGCCCTTGGAGTGTTACCAGTGCTGGGATGATACCAAAAGCTAAGGCTCAGACTCCATCGGCAGAATAACCCATCCCAAAAAGCAGGAGGTATCTGCGAGCATCAGCAGAATATGTGACCTAATGCACATGAAAGCATCTTGCCAACATAATAGCCCTATTCTCTGACCCAAAGTGGTGAGACTATTATTATCAGTAGCTACTGGTAGTCTCAGCACTATTCCTGATCCCCTCTTGTACTTCTGAAACATTGACTTTTTAGAAATCCAAGCTGCATGTGAAAACCCATCAAGATCATTTTCTAGAAACGCTAAGAAAAAAAGTATAGACTCTAGCACAATGCAGCAAAGAGCTCAAAGGTAATAAGACCTGCCCCGCCTCAGTGACAATCTGAAAGGCACTTAGGAAAAACAAATCCCTTTACCAGCAGAACCACCTAATTGTCAAAGCAGAGTGATCGTGTCTGTTTTGAGCAGTGCGATGTTTTCTTTTTGTTTCCAGGATCAAGCACAAGTGTTTTCATGTGGCTGCTAAGAGTTGTTTTCACCAACAGAGGAAAAAGCTTCTGCCTGATAAAAGACACTCTACCATTTCCTATCTCAGAGTAAAGCCTTTACTTTTCTTTAGTTTTTCTTTTATTTCTCCAAAGGGCAAAGCAGGAAGTTGTTTCTAACAGAATAAAGAGGACAACGTGTGATCTCCATAATTAAATACCAGAAAGTAATTGCTGTCTTCAGTTTAGAATCTGGAGCCAGAGAGCTGAAGGGACTGGACACAAGGTCACAATGTAGCCAGTGAGTTGTAAGATTTCCTGACTTCAAATCAAGTGATCTCTCCCCTCCTTCATGGGTTTGTTTTGAATTAATCTGCATTACAACCCAATTAGGATGAATCAAGCAGATAATATGCAATGCCTTTTTTGGAAACAGAAACAAACTTGGCCAATTTGGTCATTGAACTGCAGACAAAATTGGTGAGGACTTAGGGAAAGATTCCAGGCATTCTGGTTGAGGGATAACCCTGCATCTGATGGTGTCGCCTTGAATTTTAAGACTAAATTTTCTACCCAGAACCTGAAAAATGCCTTGATCTCTCTATTTAGCACAGTGTGAGACTACAAGAAGGCAGTGAGATGTGGCCTGTGGTTTGATAAAAATTAGTACAAATCAGTGCCAGAAGAGAGGGAAAAACAAAAACAGATGTGTAAGCATGTATAATCAGAAAGGCATTATGTACATAATCCCAGCAGCTTCATTCAATGGCTTATTCCATTTCGGGGATCATGTTGGTAGATGAGCTAATTGCAAATTTGTTTATTATTCATAACCAGCAATTTCTGCTCAGTGACAATGAACTGTCAGAGTCAAAAGGATTACAGACCCTAGTGTGACATGATTTACAGGCTGCCTCCTATCTTTACCCCAAAATCATAGACCCCCATTTCCTACATAAGGCATAGGTATCAAAAAGCAGGGCAAGGTCAGAGGAAGTGCCCAGGTGTGGAAGAGCAAGCAGTGGCCTGCAGTTTGGAGACCATGCGGATAAGTGAGACCGAAGGCTGAAAGTTTTAAGCCCAAAGATCTTCTCCAATGCCCAGGCTTTTACTCGTGGATTTGAGGATTATGTTGTTTGGGAATCTATTCTATTCTCAATTCCTTTTATGTAAACACTGACCTTTGGAAGTAGAAAACTAGAAGATAAGTGAAAATTCTTTTCACTGATGACTTTTTTTTGGTCCCATGGAGCTTTACTTCTCAAAGCTGTGGTCGGTGGGCCAGCAGCCTCAGCATCACCTGGGAGCATGTTAGAGATGCAGCGTCTCAGGCTCCACCCAGACCTGATGGTTCTGAAGCTGCATTTTAACAGGTCTTGCCTCCCATGTGAATATTATGCCCTTTAAAATCTAGAGCAAAGGACGTCAACTTTTTCAAGGGGAACAAACACATACCTTTTTGTGATTCAAGATCACGTAGGCTTAGAGCCTTAGATGCAATAATGAACCAACCTGGGATTTCGAATTTCAGGAGATCTGTTAAATCCCCAAAGTGTATTTGGAGGTTAACCCATCTGTTTTGCACATTTCTGTCACAGTTGCCACAGTTACTGGAATAACTGTCATTACTGTCTCTCCTTTATCCAGTGTGTAGGAATTCTGTTACTGCTTTTGTCAGCTTTGACGATACACTGCTGTAAGTGAGGTAATTCATAGGTTTTTTTCCTGTGACACAAAGCACATTTTATCAGTTAATTCCTCGATGTCCTTAATCTTTGTTAGGCAGTTCCCTTCTGCAACCAGCATCCGCTTACATCTCCATGTACATTCCAACCCTTCTTACCAACCTGATGGTTGGCAATTTTACATGTGTTGACTTCAGATTAGTCTTTTCATAAATACGGTTCTCATTTCACTCAGACATTTGCCATTTCGGTCACATTTGACCAAGTAGTTCATGGCTTGTGCACTCATTGTCACAATGATCAGTCACTATTTATCAAGCACCTACTGAGTGCCAAACACATTGTTCAAGCACCACAGTTATATTATCTCTAATTCTCCATAAAAAACAGCATGTGGAGTTTCCCCCATATGAAGATGAAAAAAATAGTCCCACAAAGCTTCAAAGATGGGAGAAATGATGACATCGTGAGTAAAACAGGTGTGCCTGGGTCTAAAGTGGCATCTTTGCACCACCTCACGTGTTCACATTAGTATTTGGCAACTTACATCACTGCGATCACAATCAATGTTATTGATTCCTCCTAGGTGTTATAAGCATTGACTTCACATTAAGTAATATGCATATATTTCATTTGGAAAGGAATGTTGAAAAATGAACCCACATCCAAATCAGGTCTCTTAGGGTTGCAAGAAGGAAAAACTCAAACTAGCCTAAATAAAATGTAAGTGAAAAGTCTTCGGAAAAGGACCTCGTATGGGCTCCAAAGGAAATGAAGCAAGGAACTCAGAAGATAGAACCACCTGAGCCATGAGCATCTTTGGGGACCACAGAATCTTTCTCCACCCTGAGTCTTCTTGCCCCAGCTTCCTCTTAGGTACGACCTCCAACCTCATGAAGTAGCTCTTCTATATCCAAGTGTAGAGGGTTCTGCTGTGCAAAGTTTCTCTTTCAAAAACCCACCCAGGTCGGCTAAAGAGACCACAGTCCTAGTGATGAAGAAATGAGCCACTGAAATATTCTAACTCAGGGCAAAATCTTAGGGAGCAATTCCTGGGCCTGTGGTCCTTGACCTCTTGATCTAGACATCTGCATTTTATACCTTGCTGTAGCTTTCCTACAAAACCAAATCCCTTTAAGCAGGAGAATTCTGGCCCAAGTTTCAAAATGTTGTCATAAAATTGTCTTATTGTCCTTTCTCCCAATATCTGGGGCTCCTGTGGTTATCTTGACCTTAACTTTGCATCACTGTATCTTATCCATAGTGAACAGAAGAATTTCATGGACAGAGATGCTTAGGCAGCTTAGATGCTGAAATTAAAGATTGGAGTAATGTGGCAAAAAGTCCGGGAATGCCAGCTGGAAAAGGCAAGGAATATATTCTCCCCTAGAATCTCTAGATGAAGTATAACCCTACTGACACCCTGATTTTAGCTCAGTGATGGTGATTTCTGACTTCTGGCTTACAGAAGATAGGAGAAAACAAATTTCTCTTGTTTTAAACCAACTTCATGATATTTCGTTATGGCAGCCACAGAAAACTAGCACACTTGGACATACAAAAATTCTGTATACTAGGGAGTTACCATTGTGGATCAGCAGGTTATGAACTGACTAGCATCCACAAGAACGTGGGCTCTATCCTTGGCCTTGTTCAGTGATTTAAGAATCCAGCGTTACCTCAAGCTGTGGTTTAGGCCAGCAGCTATAGCTCTGATTTAACCCCTGGCCTGGGAACTTCCATATGCTGCAGATGCAGCCCTAAAAAAAAAAATTCTGTACATTAAATAGTCAGAAGGTGATGGCCTACAAATGTACATTTATAATTGTTATAGATATTACCAATTGCCTCTCTTAGTGGGTGTGCTCTTTGACCTCCAGCCGAGAAGTTTAAAGCCTTCTATGTGTTAACACTCTTGCTAACACAAAATTAAAAATCGCATTCTGATTGTAGTTTTAATTTGAATTACTATTATTCACGGGCTCGTTATTTAAGATTCATGTAAATTTTTTCTGAGATATCTGTTTGTATCCATTGCCATTTTTCTGCTGTGGTTTTGATATTTTGTGTAATTCGTTTGCATGAATCTTTATATCTTCAGGTAACTAACTCTAAATATGAGTTGTAATTCATTTTTATTTATCATTTGTCTTTTGACTTTGCTTTGCAAACAGAATGTTTACCATATAGGATTTTTAAATTTTTTGCAATTAATACTTGTGGCTGCTGGCTTTCAGTTCATGCTTTAAAAGTCTTTCCTCCATTAAGATTATTTTTAAAAAGTGATTTCTTCTAATTATGAAGAATTCCAGTTTTTACATTAAATCTTTGACTGTTTTAGAATTCATTTTGGTACAAGTATAAAAGATAGATTAAATTTAATCATTTTTCCACATATGTATCCTGGAGTCCTAATATTTTTTTTCTTTTTTTCTTTTTTTTTTTTTTTT
>PVHT021183543.1:30573524-30586325 GCA_004024745.2 Catagonus wagneri | reverse complement strand
GGGTCTAATCGGAGCTGTAGCTGCCGGCCTACGCCAGAGCCACAGCAACGCAGGATCCGAGCCGCGTCTGCGACCTACACCACAGCTCACGGCAACGCCGGATCGTTAACCCACTGAGCAAGGCCAGGGATCGAACCCGCAACCTCATGGTTCCTAGTCGGATTCGTTAACCGCTGCGCCACGACGGGAACTCCCTGGAGTCCTAATATTACAATAAACGATCCACTTTTAAATCTTTTTATATGAGTTTGGGTCTCTTCCTGGACTTTTCTGCTATAGAGTTTGTTCTTTTTAAAAATTTTTATTGGAGTATAGCTGACTTACAGAGATCTTTCTGTTTACACATTGTTTTAAATAAGATAAAGCAGGCTGTAAAAAGTGAATTCTGGAGTTCCTGTTGTGGCTCAGCATGTTGAGAACCCAACTAGTCTCCTCAATCCCTGACCTCACTCAGTGGGTTAAGGATCTGGCATTGCCACAAGGGACATAGGTCACAGATTCAGCTCAGATCTGGCATTGCTGAGGCTGTGATGTAGGCCAGCAGCTGCAGCTCTGATTTGACCCCTAGCCTGGGAACTTCCATATGCCAAAGGCACAGCCCTAAATAGGAAAAAAAAAAAAGTGACTTCTAGTTACAGTGTTGTTTGAGTCCCTCCAATGTTGACGCATCAGGTTGACATTAGGTCTCCTGTTTCCTTGGCTCCCAGACCAGATTTGAGGGACATTTGGGGACCTGCAGCCCTGGGGATCCTCCACAGACAGGCACCAGGCTGCACTCTGAAGGCTGTTTCATGCTCTTGCCCATTTTTCTGGTGAGGTAAGGATGCAACTGGTGGGAACCTGCAGGACACTCTCCACTTGCAATCAGAAAAGCGTCCCTTTGAAAGGACCCATGAGAAGTCAGGTCAGGACAATTGTGAGGGCACTTGTGAGGGAAAGAAATAAAAATCATCACTGTTTTTCACCAATGTGGTTACACAGATGCCAAAGTACAGTCTGGGCTGGTGACATAGCCAAGCGTAGCCACAGGATGTCTCGGGAATCCTCTAAGCTTTCCACCACAGGAACCATGAAATCTCTAAAGCCGTTCCGGGCATGAAAAAAATAAGGCAGTACATAGGGTCACTGAGTTCTCAGCATCAAAGGCTTCAACTGTGTTAAAAACAGCAGTGGAACACAATGACCCTCCGCTTCCTACAGATCCAAATGTGGGAGGGGAGATGTAAATAATTTTCTCTGACATATCCCTTTCCCGTGATTGTTTACAATCTTTCTATGTTTCTATGCAGCTCCTTTAAAGTTTTCTCTTGCATGCTTACTCATTTAATTGTCTCTATACAGGCATGTATCATACGACTTGAGATAGCAAGATTTTTTGTTCTAAAAAAGTAAAAAATAAGTAAATAAAGTCGGTTGGCTAGAGGCCAGTCATAGTCAAGGGCATAACTGCTGGAGAGGCTAGCTTCTTTGTTGTACTTATGCTGGAAAGTGGCTTCTTTGTCATACTGATGCTGGAAAGTGACTCCTGTCAGTCATCTCCGTGATAGCATCAGTCTTAGACAGTGCCTCAGAGACTAGAGAAGCCACACAGACCTATCAAAGCGTTGCTCGACCTGCACAGGCTTAAAGATATTCTTCAGAGCTCATAAGCATAAAGGGCTCCACCCTCTTTCTAGTTAGTCTAGATGGACCCCCATCTAAGGGGCAGCCACAGCAGCAGGAGTCCCTATTAAAATCAAAATCAGCTCTTTCTTCACCTTAAAAGCAGAATGCCTTCTCCATTGGGCTCAGGGCATTGCACAAGTCTCTAGGATGGTATGACAGGAAGTTCTTCTTGGGGCCTGCTGGGGGAGGAGGACAAGAGTGATGGGAGAGGCCAGACACAGACCACATATAGAAGCTTGTAAACACACTCAGTTGAATCTTAGACCTAGGAATATGGACTTCCCATGGCAACATTTCTTACCCCTGACAACCATTTATATTGAGCTACTAACTCTTCCCCATGTGGTACATATACACAAAGGAATACTACTCAGCCATAAAAAAGAACAGAATAATGCCATTTGCAGCAACATGGATGGAACTAGAGGTTCTCATACTAAGTAAAATAAGTAAGAAAGAGAAAGACAAGCACTATATGATATGACTTATATATGAAAACTAATACATGGCACAAATGAACCTATCTACAGGGAAGAAACAAATTCATGGACATGGAGAACATACTTGTGATTGCCAAGTGGGAGGAAGAGGGAGTGGGATGGACTGGGAGTTTGAGGCTAGTAGATGCAAACTACTGCATCTGGAGTGGATAAGCAATGAGGTCCTTCTGTATAGCACAGGAAACTCTATTTAATCACTTGTGATGGAACATGATAGAGGATAATGTGAAAAAAAGAATAGATAGATAGATGATAGATAGATAGATAGCTGAGTCACTTTGCTATGCAGCAGAAACTGACAGAGCATTGTAAATCAACTATAATAATTTCTTTAAAAAAAAGAAGTAAGGGCTGACTCTGGACATCTGCGATAAAAGGGTAAGGAGTAATACAGAAAACTCTGTCCCTTGGAACCTGAAGATGCACATTCATGGTGATTGTTATGTAGATACACCAGTGTGAATGTGCTCTCATACATATGTGTGTGCTGTAGTACTTTTTCTCCACTCAATATCTTGAATAATTTAAGAACTGATTAAAATGGGGAGTACTCTTTAGTGACAGTGAAGAAAGGATAGTCTTTTCGCTAAGTGGTGCTCTAATAATCAGATATTTATGTCTTTGATTCATACTGGCACAGTATACAAAAATAACACAAAATGTACCATAGATTTCTATATTAAACTCAAAATAATAAAAGAATTAAACATAGGAGAAAATATCTGCAGCTTGGTTTAAGCAAAGATTCTTTATGTAGGGCAATGAAAGTATGATCCACATAAGAACAAACTGATAAATCAAACTTAATCAAGATTAAACAAATCTGCTCTTTGAAAGACACTACTTAGAAAATAAAGAGACAAACTACAGGAGTTCCCTGGTGGTGCAGTGGATTAAGGATCTGGAGTTGTCTCTGCTATGGCTTGGGTTGCTGCTGTGGCATGTGTTTGATCCCTCACCTGGGAACTTCCACATGCTGTGGTCATGGCCAAAAACAAAAACCAAAAAAGAAAAAGAAGAAGAAGACAAAATACAAACTGGGAGAAAACATTTGCAGAGCATATAACTTATAAAAGACATCTAAAATACACAAAGAACTTTAAAAATTCAATAAAAATAAAGAACGCAATTAAAGTAGGAAAGGATTTGGACACTCCACCAAAGATATACAGATGACATAAATACATGAAAAGATACCAACATCTTTAGTCATTATGAAGATGCAAATTAATACCACAATGAGTTGCCACTACATGCCTATTAGAATCACTAAAATCAAAAAGACTAACCATTCCAAGTGTTGGTAAGTATGTGGAGGAACTGCAACTCTCATACACTAAGGGTGGGAATGTAAAATGATCCACCTTAGAAAACAGTTTGAAAAGATGTTAGAACCAGTTCAAAGGAGAATCCAAAGCACCACACATTTTTAGGTATAGAAAAGAAATGCTAAAATAAACTTATAGCTAAATGCAAAACCAGTTCATGTCCACAAAGCATTAATCAATTGCATTCTAGTGGATGGAATTTGCATTTCATGGACAGTAATCATCTGTATTACTATTGGCTTTACAGCAAGTTACAGAGTTGTGAAATAACTCGGAGACAATACAAGGTGGAGATAATCCAGATGGATGAGCTATGAGTTAAATAAATCTTTGACAGGTGCTCATTTTTATCTGTATAAGTGTGGTGATTTTACCAGTTAAAAAATTACATTTTAATAGGAATTTTGAACAATGCCTAGCCCATAATAAATGTTCAGTAAACATTAGCTTTTATAACAAAACTTTATTAATATATAAAATGACAGAGAAAGACAAATATCATGTGATATCATTTATATATGGAATCTAACAAAAATGATACAAAAGAACTTATTTATGACAAACAAATGCATAGATTTTAAAATCAAACTTATGGTCACCAAAGGGGAAACTGTGAGAGGAAGGGATAAATTAGAAGGATATACACAGTACTATATATAAGATAGGCAACTAACAAGGACCTACGGTATAGCTAACAGAAATCTACTCAATATTCTGTAATATACATGAAAAAAGAATGGATAAATGTATATGTATAACTGATTTACTTTGCTATACACCTGAAACCAATACAACATTATAAATTAGCTCTATCCCAATAACATTTTTAAAAAAAATAATTATTTAAATAAAATGACTTGAGTCACACTTGAAATTCACCTTGGAAAGGTACACTCTGAAGACAGCATTTATGTGTTCAGTCACTTCGGTTATTAATCCAGTCATTATTGAGCAATTCCTGGGAATAAGGCACAATGTTAGTTGTAACGTATTGATAAGACAAAGCTGAGTTTACTCTTCTGCAGTAAGTGAGAGTATTATCTAGAGGCTCTTAGTAGCATTTCAGAGGGGGTAAGGCAAAGGAGAGGAACTTAAGAGATTTTGAAATCTAGTTTAAAGTGATTCTTTCAATAGGAAGGACCATAGGATTGGTCAGGAATAGGTACAGATAATGACATAATAGTTTAGGAATGGTGGACACAGGGTAGGGAATTGTAGTGAGAGCTAAATTTGTGAGGTTCAAAGACTCAGGGTAAAAATGTCATTTAGTTATTTTTTTTTTAGGGGCCACACTGAGCATATGGAAGTTCCCAGGCTAAGGGTCGAATCAGAGCTACAGCTGCCGGCCTACACCACAGCCACAGCAACGTGGGATCCGAGTCGCCTCTGTGATCTAGACCACAGCTCACAGCAACACCAGATCCCTGACCCACTGATGGAGGCCAAGGATCGAACCCACATCCTCATGGATACCACATCCTCAGATTCATTTCCACTGTGCTACAAAGAGAACTCCAAATGTCATTTAGCTCTTTCTTTGAAGAGTCGATTGGTCTTTTGGGGAAGTTTCTGGAATGATTAATCAAGTTATTTGCAACATGGAGTTCCCGTTGTTGCTCAGCAGTTTAAGTACCTGATAGAGTATCCGTGAGGATGTAGGCTTGATCCC
Organism: Catagonus wagneri; assembly: GCA_004024745.2. Classification (NCBI taxonomy): domain Eukaryota; kingdom Metazoa; phylum Chordata; class Mammalia; order Artiodactyla; family Tayassuidae; genus Catagonus; species Catagonus wagneri. The sequence continues at coordinate 30,581,163 of PVHT021183543.1, read as the reverse complement.
TGGCCTTGCTCAGGGTGTTAAGGATCTGGCATTGAAGCAAGCTGTGGTGTAGATTGCAGATGCAGCTCAGATCTGGCTTTACTATTGCTGTGGTGTAAACTGACTGCTGCAGCTCCAATTCAGCCCCTAGCCTAGGAACTTCCTTATGCCTCAGGTGGGGCCAAAAAAAAGAAAAAAAAAGTTATTTGCAACTTCCTGGGAAAGAATTACCTGAAACAGTGATGGCATGTGGAATATGAAAGTCATGCTGCTGTAGAATTTAAGCTATGTAGGTAGAGATGGTTTGGTACTCAAATAACATCTTCTGTATTTATAATTGGGCATTTATCATTTATTGTTTATTTTGATAATTAGATTTCTGGTGCAAATGTCTAAATATTAATACTACTAATAATAACTACTACTGCTACTATAGCAGCACCAACAGTTGCTTTTATCCCATACTTGCTTGGATCTGTAATTCTCAGCAGTTCTCTAAGGTAGTACTCAGTATCCCTACTTTAAAGATGAGAAAACTGAGGCTTAAGAAGGAAAACCTGTCTAGGGCTTTCTGGCCAGGGAGTGACAAGACACGGAATTGAATACAGAACAACAGGCTCTAAAGTCTACATTATGCTTCAACAACTAAACAGTAAGCTTCTAAAGGCAAGGCCCTGGGTCATGACCTCTGCATTCAGTATAGTCCTGGGTACAGAGTATTAAAAAGCCCTGAGTCTGGGATTAGTATGTGCAATCTATTACATTCAGAATGGATAAGCAATGAGGTCCTGCTGTAGAGCAGAGGGAATTATATTCAATCTCTTGGGATAGAACATGATGGAAGATAGTATGAGAAAATTAATGTGTATATATGTATGACTGGGTCACTATGCTGTACAGCAGTAATTAACAAAACACTGTAAATCAACTATACTCTAATAAGAATAAATAAGTAAATAAATAAAAGTAAGTAAGTAAAAATCCTCATATAAGCATTTGTCAAGGACACTGAAGAGTGAGGCAATTTGTCCTAAGGCAAGTCTTCCAACAGGGGAGCATCTTCTGACTTTCAGTCTAATCTCTATCTATATCCACAGTTGCTGCTTTAGTTGGCTGACCAGGAAGGGTACTGAACAGTTTTATTTCTGTTTAATAACTGAAGCCTTCAAGCTCCCGGGCACCCGGTTCTTGATTTGGCTGCACAACACACACAGCGAAAGCTATAAGGACTCTATTACCAGTAAATTGGTACTTTAAGCCACAACATTGGTTCAGTCTGGATGCATTAAAGGCCCAATGAGAGGTGGAAACCTTCTTTCTCCAGCTTTTTCCATTATATACTGAAGATCATTGATCCCCAGGGTGAAACAGAGGGAAGGATGAATTTAGAGCACACGACAAGGAAGAAAAAATATGTGCTTGTTGTGTCCTTTCACCCCGGGCTCTATGAAATTTTTGTAGTTCTCAGCTTGTGATTATGTTTATTACTCTTTGTAGTTTTTTTTACCTGGTGAAATATGTTAATAAATATGTTTTCTGCAATGTCTATCTAAACAGACATTCAATGCTCGTGATCTGACATGCTCTGTGCTTTTCATCTGGCCACAAAAAAGACAGGTGCCTAGGAAATCTACCATCCACACCGTGCTTTACAGTTTCTGGAATGATCAATAAAGTTATCTGCAGCATGGAATTCCTGTTGGGGCTCATCAGGTTTAGAATCTGACTAGTAACCATGAGAATGAGAGTTCAATCCCTGGCCTCACTCACACAGTGTTCATTGATTTGTCATGTCAATTTTCCTTCCAAATCTTAAGAAGTCATTTGAACTTTTCATTACACACCCTGCAAGTGTTTAAAAGCAGTGACTATACATGTTTAGGATTCATGGTGGTTTTTATTCACCCGAGGACTTGAGTTCACTTTGGAGTTTAATTCTGTTGGGAAATAAATCTGAATAAGGTGAAGTGATGTTTGTATTCATTATTGTGAGATGAATTACTTATTGGATCAGATTCTTTCCTTGAATTCATAAACAGTGCAAGGGGGAAAACACACAAACTGAATAATTAGAATATGGGGATTTAGCATAATTTATTTTGTATTTACACTAAAAAATAATTTTAAAAGGTTCTAACAGAATGGATGTATATTTGATAGAAAAGTTAATAACAAAATAATTTAATGGTGGAAAATTCTCTAGAACTGACAGTGGGAATAGAAAATGATTAAAGATTACAGAACACTGTATTTTGTTTTGTTGGCTTAATTCTATCACAATTAATTTTTGATTTTTTTTTACAATTTTTTTCTCATGTGAAAGTAATTTAAAATTTGTCCTTTTTAAAATGAAAAATGTTAAGTTGGGAAGATTTCTGTTTCTGGTAATGAATGACTAGGTCACACCTAGACTAGACAAGCCAAAAAAAAAAAAAAAATACATGAAAGCAACCAAAGCTAATAAAAGTAAGGAATTTCTAGATCAAGATCCAGGAGTGGAAGGGAATCCAGAAAGATAAGCCCAGCACTTCAGACTGCCTCCACCCCAAGGACAATTGCCAGTCCTAAAATCAGGATCAACAATCTGGATTGCAGGTTTTTTTTTTTTTTTTTTTTTGCCTTTTGTCATTTTAGGGCTGCACCCACGGTATGTGGAGGTTCCCAGTCTAGGGGTCTAATCAGAGCTGTAGCCGCCGGCCTACCCCGTAGCCACAGCAATGCAGGATCCAAGCCGTGTCTGCGACCTACACCACAGCTCACAGCAACACTGGATCGTTAACCCGCTGAGCAAGGCCAGGGATGGAACCTGCAACCTCATGGTTCCTAGTTGGATTCGTTAACCGCTGCACCATGACGGGAACACCCTGGATTGCAGTTTTAAAAATCTCATCAGGCCACATGTGCCAGGGTTCTGAGCTTGTCACAGTAAACCACCCCCCATTTTGGTCTAAGATTCTGAGAGTAAAAGTGAAATAAAAGTAGACCGGCCTTTACACAGACTGAAGCATTGCTTCAACTCTTTTGGGTAGTCCAGAAAGTTGCATATTTTAAAACTGGGTTAAGAGCATCCCAAATTTTAGGTGCCTAAAAACATCAATGGAAAATCTTTGGAGGAAAAAAAAAATCATCCTCTACAGCAAAGTATTTCCATAAATAATATTTTGAACACAATGTCCAGCACATAGTCAAAGATAAATAGGCACACAAAAAGGCAAGACATGATAAATGAGAATCAACAGAAATAATAGATAGGAATAAGCTAAAATATATGAAAATCTTAGAAAGAAAGAAATATGTAGGTAAATCTAAGTGATGACTGTATAAAAGAGTAATATTATTATTATTGTCTGTAAGGTACGACAAAGAGAACAATCAAAACAGCCTCCATTGTTAGGATTGAGTGATTAATCATCAGGTGAAGGAGGGTTCAGCTAAATATGGCTCATGAGCCAAACCCCACCCAGGGCCTACTTCTTCCATAGCAAATACATGACAGATTGTGCGTGGTCCACAAAGACTTAAGTATTTAGTTTCTTGTCCTTTTTGCTGACTCTTGCTATAAAGAAATGAAAACGTTTGAGCCCAAGCTACACACAGTGACAAGACTGGATCTTCAACATTCATCTTCAACCAAAAAAAAAAAAAAAGCAAAAAGAAAAGAAAAATTTCAAATGACTCCATTGACATGAAGCTCAAAAAGCCAACAAACTATAGTTTTAGGATGCATTATTAGGTGGTAAAACTATAAAAGAAACCAGGGAGTGATTACCATAAATGTCAAGAGAATGGCTACTTCTACATGGGAGAGAGGAGAATTTAATCGGGAAGGACTGCATCTCAGAAGTAGTGGCAATGTTCTATTTATTCCTTGGCCTCTGTGGCAGTTATTCGAGTGTATACAGTAACTTGCTAAAATGTGGGTTTATGTTTTATGCAGTTTTCTATACGTGTATTTTGTTTCACAGCAAAAAAAATTCAAAAGGTGAATTGTATACAAATTAAAAGTAAAGGAAAGAAAGGAGGGAGGAAGGAAGACAGGGAGGATAGAAACTGTAACATTTAGCCCACAAGCAAGATTGATGTTCTTTGCCCAAATGAAAAAAAAATCCTAAGCAATATTTTCAACCACTCCTTGATTTGATGGGTAATTTCATAGGAAATGACTGCCTGTTAGTATGTTTATAAAGGGCTTAGCTTGGAGAAAAGGTCAGTGTTCTTGCTGTGAATAAAATATTTATGAAAATATCCTTGATTTTTCTTTCTTTGCTTCCCTAACCGTGTCCAGCCACCCAAATGTAGGATGTGCTGAAGACCTGCTCTGGTCTCCATGCCTTTCAGAGATATTCTCACCACACCCTCTCTAAAGGAGTTGTGCCTTTTCTCCATTGTCATCGAGGACATCATGCTTTTATTCATTTCTTCTATCTCTCGGAAAATATTCCATTAATTTATTGCACTAAGTTGTGTTAAGTGTTGTGAATACAGTTTTAGATTATGTGTTACTAGAATTATCAAAGCTGTCATATGACACAATGCCAGGGAAACATTCACATCATGGCTATGTTCTGTAGTTATGTGGTGATCAGGCCACTCAACTTTTGCAGCAGCCTGGCTAGCACTGTGCAGGAGAGTTAGTTTTAATACTTCTGTGGGTTTCAGGTACAGGGGAGTGGACTAAATCTATTGCATAAAGGATTCAAGTCAGACAATAAATGAACTTCCTGCTTTAAAAAGATAATAGTAGGTGCAATGCATTTGTAAGGTTCTTCAGAATACAAAACTACATCCAGTTGATAAACCTTCTGAACTTTCACATAGATTGTTTCAGTTAATTCTCACCATTAAAAGTAATGGCAGTAGTCAAAGTAATTTAAATTTATGTGTACTGCATCAGATAGATCTTCTATAAGGTCTGGGCTCTACCTTTTACTGTAAGATCTTGGGCAAGTTACTTAAGCTCTCTGGGCTCCAGATTCTACATCTAAAAAAAAGGAAAATGATGATGAATACAGTATCTTATCTATCGTAGAGAATTAAATAAATACTACATAACACAGAATGACTGGCACATATGTGCCCTGCAACAATTAGATAACGCTATTTATCATCTGATCATTCCCGTTTCCCTCCAAAAATGTTCCCTTCTTCCCATATCCATTCAGTCTTTCAGTTCTGAACCCAGGAGAGATCCTCCGCAACTTCCCAACCTCAGCCTCTCCACACCAATCTCTGCCATATCAGTGTAACCACCAATCACTGTTCATTATCCTTAATCCCCATATGCTTATATTACCTGTTCTCAGACTCATAATCCTCTCTCTCTCTCTCTCTCTTTTTTTTTTTTTTTAGTTTTATTGGGATAGAGTTGACCTACAAAGCTATATTAGTTTCAGGTGTACAGCAAAGTGAATCAGTTATACATATACACATATTCATTCTTTTTCAGATTTTTCCCATATAGGCTATTATAGAATATTATTAAGTATAGTTCCCTGTGCTATACAGTAGGTCCTTTTTATATATAGTAGTGTGCATATGTTAATTCCAAACTCCTAATTTACCCCTCCTCCCCATGATTCCCCTTTTGGTAACCATAAATTTGATTCCAAAATATTTAGGTTTGTTTCATTTCAAAAAAATTTGAAGTTCCCACTATGGTGCAGGGGGTTAAGAATCCAGCGTTGTCTCCGCAGAAGCTCAGGTCTCTGCTAAGGCTCAGGTTGTATCCCTGGCCAGGGAACTTCCATGATCCTGGGGTGTAGCAGAAGAAGGAGAAGGAGGAAGGGGAAGAAGATGAAGAAGAAGAAAAAGAAGGAGAAAGAGGATAATGAGAAAGAAGATAAGGAGAAGAAGGTGGAGGAGAAGAAGGAGGAGGAGGAAAGGAGGAGGAGAAAATGATGAAGAGGAGGAGGAGGAGCAAGAAGAAGAAGAGGAGCAGGAGGAGAAGGAGAAGAAAGAGGAGAATGGAAGAAGGAGAGGAGGAAGAGGAAGAAGAAGGAGGGCGAGAGGGAGAGGGGAAGAGGAGGATCTCTATTCATCTTTTTTGATACTTTTGTCTCAGTGTTCACACTTCACACTGCCAATTGCTGGATGAGCTCAGATTCAGAATTTAGCAATCACTGCCTCCCCCACATTGACTTTTTCTCTGCATTTCCTGCATTTTGAGTTCAGTTTCAGTAGTGAACTTTGAGTTCACCAGTGCCACATTTCCTGGCCTCCAGGCAATCCTAGGCGAATTCTTCCTTCTCCGTCAAAACCAAATAAAACCCTATACCCTTGTCGATTCATCTTGATGTCAGCTCTAAGAAATTCTCCCCCAATGCAACCTTGAATAATTTGTCTTGAAATCCATCATAACTGTTTTCCCCAGTCCTTCAGCAAGGGTGTCCTCTACTTCAATAGGCTCTAAAATGCTGTCTTTCAAAGATTTTTCCACAAAGTCCATGGAAAATTAGCAGAGTGATGCTGAACTACAGCCTGTGCCTTATTGTGTGATGTGGTTTGATTTTGGCCTGGCCACAATTCTTAAGTCCTGATGTGAATTTCATTTCCTGTGGCTTATCATGTGCGTTAACTTTCTCCTTGGTAAAACTGCAAATTCCCAATGAAAGCATTCTACAATTTATTAGACCCAGGGCGCTTGGCAATTTCTTTCTAATCTTTTTTATTGTGCTTTCCATAAAAATGACAGCCCTGGTATAAATCCTAGTTTAAATCAATACCAGTAAGTGTTAATCTCTTCACAGCACTGGAGATGAAAATGTCAAATGGTATCTGCTGGGCACTAGAATTCCCCACTGTAAATCATCAAAAATTAAAGCAACTCCAAATTGATTTTATTTTCCTTCTTTAAAAAAATTACTTTCAGATTCATTATTTTTCCGCTGAGTTATTCTTTTTTTTTTCCCCACTTATACTCCAGTTGGATGAGATTAATGAACTTAATTTGGCATGGCAAATGTGTTGACATCTCATAGTAAAATGTACAGGACACTGGACTGTACTAGGAAGAGCCTTAAGATAAAGTTGCTATTTTAGAGAATGATGGCATACATTTAAGTTATATTTCAATTATTATTCATGTGATAACACCTCAATAAAGTAGAATCTTGGTTGAAGAAGCTATACCACAAAAGGTTATCTTAAAAAGGTACAATTATGGAAAAGAATTTCTAGCCCTTGTTTCCCACCATGGAAATTATTGTCAAAGCCACAACAAGCTATAAAAGATGATACTTCCTCCAAGAGTTGACTGCCTGGAATCTGGGCATCTCACAGTCAAGATATAGGAAAATGCATAGCTTAAGTGTTGAGTTTTCAAGTGATCCTGGAAGAGCTATGCAATCATACAGTTTTTAAACCCAGGAAGAACTTCACTAACCATCTTTTCCAACTTCCCAGCCTACTCATTTGACTACAGAAAAAACTGAAACCTGAGGATATTTTTTTTTTTTTTTTTTTTTTTTTTGCCTTTTGTCATTTTATGGCCGCGGGTTTATGGCCGCACCCACGGCATGTGGAGGTTCCCAGGCTAGGGGTCTAATCGGAGCTGTGGCCACTGGCCTGTGCCACAGCCGCAGCAACGCAGGATCCGAGCCGCGTCTGCAACCTACACCACAGCTCACGGCAACGCCGGACCGTTAACCCACTGAGCAAGGGC
>PVHT021183543.1:30382322-30558953 GCA_004024745.2 Catagonus wagneri | reverse complement strand
TTGCAGAAATCTCTTAGCTTTTGCTTATCTGTAAAGGTTTTGATTTCTCCTTCAAATCTGAATGAGAGCCTTGCTGGATAAAGTAATCTTGGTTGGAAGTTTTTCCCTTTCATCACATTTAGTATATCATGCCACTCCCTTCTGGCCTGTAGAGTTTCAGCTGAAAAATCTGCTGATAACCTTATTGGGGTTCCCTTGTGTGTCATTTGTTTCTTTTCCCTAGCTGCTTTCAATATTTTCTCTTTGTCTTTAATTTTGGTCATTTTGATTAATATGTGTCTGGGGGTGTTCCTCCTTGGGCTTATTTTATATGGTACTCGTTGCACTTCCTGGATTTGAGTGAGTGGTTCCTTTCCCATATTAGGAAAGTTTTTGGCTATAATCTCCTCGAATATTTTTTCTGTCCCCTTCTCTCTCTCTTCTCCCTCTGGCACCCCTATATTACAGATGTTGGTGTGTTTAACATTATCCCAGAGTTCTCTGAGACTCTGCTCATTTCCTTTCAATCTTTTATCTCTTTTCTCTTCTGCATTAGTGATTTCCATTAATCTGTCCTCCACCTCACTGATTCGTTCTTCTGCCTCCTGTATTCTACTGTTGGCTGCTTCTAAGGCATTTTTTATTTCAGTGATTGTATTTTGCATCTCTTCTTGTTTAATTTTTACATCTTGTATTTCTTTGCTCAGTGTTTCCTGTAAATTATCAATCTTTGCCTCCAGTCTATTTCCAATGCCTTGTATCAGCTTCAGCATCAACAGTCTAAAGTCCCTTTCTGGGAGGCTGATAATCTCCTCATCACTGAGCTGTTTTTCTGGGCTTTTCTCTTTCTCCCTTATCTGAGTTAGAGTTTTCTGTCTTTTCATTTTTATAGGTTTTTGGTGTGGTGACCTTTGTGTAGACAATAGAGTTGTAGCCTCTCTTAGTTCAGGTGTTTGCCTCCCCTGTGGCTAAAGTTGGTATGGAGGGGGCTTGCTGTAGGCTTCCTGGTGGGAGGGAGTGATACCTGCTCACTGGTAGGTGGGGTTGATTCCTCTCCCTCTGATGCATGGGGCTTTGTCTCTGGATGAGATTAGAGGCTGGCTGTGTGCCTGAGGGGCCTTTAGGCAGTCTGTTTACTGATGGGTGGGGCTGAGATCCCACCTAAATTGTTGTTTGGCCTGGGGCTTCTCAGCGCTGATGGGGGGGACCAGATTTTCCCAGAAATGGCCATCTCCAGAGAAATGCAGACTGCCAAATGTCTCCAAGAGCTTCACCTCCAATGCCCTTCCCCCACAACAAGGCACAGTCACCCCTGTTTTCCCAGGAGATCCTCCAGGAATTGCAGTCAGGTTCCACCCAGATTCCTTTGGAGACTGCTTTGCCTGGGACCCAGTGCACGTGAAAGTCTGTGTGTGCCTTTCAAGAGTGGGGTCTCTGTTCCCCCAGTCCTGTGGAGCTCCTGCACACAAGCCCCTCTGGCCTTCAATGCCAGATGCTCCGGGGGCTCTTTCTCCCTGTGCCCGATCTCCAGGCATGGGGATTTGACGTGAGGCTCAGAACTCTCAGTCCTGTAGCTGAGTCTCTGTGATGCAGTTACTTTCCAGTCTGTAGGGCTTCCCACCCGGGAGGTATGGGGTTGCTTCTATCGCGTAATCGCCCCTCCTACCTCTTGATGTAGTCTCCACTGTGTCTTCTGGAAAAGAGTATCTTTTTTGGAAGTTTACAGTCCACTTGGTTGAAGTTTGCTCGGCATTTGGTTGTAGTTTTGCTATTATTTGTGAGAGAAGTTGAGCTCCAGTCCTTCTATTCCGCCATCTTAATCCAATCTTACATAGGTAATATATCAGTCAACATGCCAGCAAGAAAGAGGTGGAGCATGCAGGTGGAATAATTCAGGAGGGTTTATTAATGGAGTTTATACAAACGTATGGGAGGATCAAGCAAATCTAGTGAAGCATAGTCAGACCCCTAGGGCTAGCCCCTAATGAGGAGAGCCACTATCCCTTCAGTCTGAAGAGACAAGGGAAGGAAGTGACTAGTGGAACCTGGAGAGGAGCTTTTCATGGAGAGGGCTCTCCAACAAAGCTGTGGCATTCAGAAAAGGGATGAAGTATATATATGGTTACCCAAAAGGGAGGGAGACTAGAAAATAAAAACCTTAACTTGATTCTCCTGCCTTACTCTCCAATTTTTTTAAACAGTTGTTCCCATTGGCTGAATCCAATAAGATGCCATAAAGCCATAAATCTCATTGATATAGCCCATCAAAGTCAATTGCTCAGGGCACAGCACATACTGGAAAATGTTGGAGAGGAGATCTGAAGAAGAAAACAGAAATTACCAGCCAGATATCATATGTGTAGTTGGCATTTACATAATAAAATAGATCAGTGTTGAAAATCACAAAGATATTGCGAACACAGATTGTATTATAGACCACAATATGGAAGTTCCAGCGTTGGATCCTTAACCTGCTTAACCACAGGAGCAATATCCATATTCTTTACCTGATGGCCTTCTAACAAATAGTTGACCTCAGGGGTATCTTGCTCAGATATTTTATTCTCTCTTGAGTATCAAAGCCCATTATTCTTCGTGGGATTCCTTACTCTCAATACCACTCACTCAATAGAGTAGATAAACATGAGCAGGTAACTCACCATTGCCTAACACTCTAATACGTGTTTGAAATGCCTTCGGGCCAATATATTCAGCCATATGTGAACAACTGACTTCATGTTCTACCAAAATCTTTTCCTCAATTCATTCAGTGATTTAGCTTTTAAAATTCCCCTTGATTAAGGTTGAATGTAACCCTTAAAATATGAACACAGCCACAGTGCTGTGGTTTTTGACAAATCACCTCAGCTGAAAGACGCAAGTTCATGTTTCTTATTTATTTGTCTGTACTTGCCAAGGGAACTTGCCAGCTCCTCCTGGTGCATGTCTCCTGGAAAAGATGAGAGGAGAAATAATAAGGGCACCTTGAAGAAACAATGTAATTATACATAAAGTACCGTGGGCAAGGCTGAAATTTGAGATGATTTTGCCATCTCATGTGGAACTGAGAACAAGAGCCCTCCTCTCCCTGCCAGTGAAAGAAATATGAAGACTCATTCTAGCATAGATGTATCTCTTTGCAAAGATTTATTTTTATCCTCTTTTCAATCCTGGAATTTACATACTGCTACATGGTAAAATGGGTAGCTGACTTCCCCTCATGAAGACTGAACCCATGATTTGATTTTGCTACCCTTGTGCTCTAACCATCTGAGTCAACCCATAAGCAGCAAGTCACCAGATATGAGTTTGTGACATGAGACTAAGAGCTGTCATTGCCAGCTGGGCATGTGCAAGTGGAATTATCTTTCTTAACATCCACAGATAAATAGCCAATGCATCAAATCTTTCTCTCCTTGCCCAGCATGTAGAGGATGTTAGTAGAGCACCAGAGGATTTACATTTTAGCTCTATTGTAGTCAAAGCTTTTCAATATAGTTCTGCTTCATAAATTGTCCTTTGCCCTAATGCATACTTCATCTTTGATGAACAGTAATTATAATGGACACATGTTGTTTTTACCCATCTAACGTCCTTGCTCATTTCTCTGTGGGGAAAAAAAAGGGCCTCTTGTTTTCCTTTAATAAAAACATCTCTATTCTTAGTCCATAAAGTCTATGTCATGTGCCAGCTCCAGGAGAAGGCACAGCACACAGGCCTGGCCAGTGGCTGATTCCAATCCTCTGGACTCTGTCACTGGGGAAATACTGGTCACATGCCATGGGCCAAGTTAATGAACTTCTATCCCAAGATTTTATAAAAATTACTGGGGAAAAAAATCTCCCTTTCCTCTGAGATTAAGCCAACAAATAGGATAACAGACCCTAAAAAATGAAGATGGAGAAATTTCTGTATTAAGCCATACCTGAATTTATATCTAACTGTGTACTCTTTAAGGAGGCAAAACAGGAAATTTCCTTCATCATTTAAACCAAGTAGTGTTATAGTTCTATCACCTGTAACAAGAAGAAGAAAAAGAAGGAGGAGAAGGAGAGAAGAAGGAGGATGGAAGAGCAGGAGACTAAGGAGAGAAAGAGGAAGAAGAAGAGGAATTATTCTGATTAATATAATCTGGCATGCGTTCAAAAGTCTAAGGTCACACAACTAGATTCCATTATCTTTTCTCAACTCTGGGCTTCATGTATTGTATTATAACTTAGTTTGAACTGATCTGTTTTGAGGCAAGGTCAGCCTTACTTCCATCATCCTCAAACTGAACATTGCCATTTAAATCAGTTTCAGACCCCAGCAATGCTTACATGGCTCTTCTGAAGAAAATGTCCAAAAAGACACCCACTCTAACTCTTGAGGCCTCTAAGAGGAGAATGATTCATTCTTCCACACAGAAATTAAATTATTGAAATGTTCTTTCCCAACACTTTAGAACCTCAGATGAAGTATAGATATTAATTTAAAAATTAACCCCTTAAAATGATTCCTGAGTCAGTCATTTAAATCGACTTCCAACCTTGTAAGTTGGCTTGCAAAAATACACTTTTCAATTAAATGTCTATAGTTGCTGGACTTTGCTTAGTGTTATAGTCTGGATTACTGTTCAACAAATATTCTTCTCCTTCACTGTGCCACTGTGGACAGTTAGGCTTGGCCATGTAACTCTCTTTGACTGAGAGAATACTAATGGACATGATGCAATGTTGGTCATGATGCTGTTCCGTGGCTTGCTTGGGTTTTGATCTCCATTGATAAGTCATAAGAAGAGCATGCCTCAGGGCACCACTGTCATTTCAACCTGGGCTTCAGAAAAAAATACATAGGGAGAAGATCTAAACAAAACTCATGGGCTAGAGCCAACCTGAGCTAACCTGCAGCTTGAAGAAAAGCCACTTGGTCAAGCCCAGACAAAATCAGCCAAATTGCAGGCAACTGTAACATAAGGAGAAGGCACCTGTAAGCCATTAAGTTTAGGATGATTTGTTACACGGCATTATAGTGACAATAGTAGACTGCTATACTTTGTATAACCACATTGCATGCTTCATGTACTATATAGCATAGCTCATGCAGCCAGGAAACCTTAAGAGATATGAGAGGCATGAGAGAAATAAGGGCTTGGTCTAGAATATTATTACTGAAAATTTGCCCTAAACCAGAATCTTAGATGCAAGCAGTCTAAGCAAATACTTCCCCCAATTTACATCAAATCTCAGAGGATGAAGCCACTTACCTCAGGTCACATGATTAAAATGACACACAGCAAGCAATGAACAAAAGAATCTTCACTTCCAGCCTCACAATCCTTCCGCAGAATTTCTCTATGCTCTCTTCAGTATTTTAGAGACTGATAATTCAATATCTTACATCAGCAATCCAAATTCTGTCTTCCGCTCTCATTCCTCTAAGGACTACCTTATAGGAGAATGAAGACTATGAGAAAACTAGCCATATTAGACATTTTCAAAGGTTCTCACTTCTAGAGAAGGGAGGTAATGCCAATCTGTCCACTTTGTGTTATCCAATGTGGATAAAGAGTGCTTTTGGCCAAGGCTGCTTCCATTTCCCTGAAAGTCCATCTTCTGGAAATCTGAGTCAAGTCTGTTAGGTTACCTTACATCTATGATGATAGTTGTTTTAGAGACTATATCTTATTTCCATGTTATTTGAATGTATCCTATGAAAGGCACAATCACATCTGTCTAGCAAAAGTAACTGAGACCTTGTAGATTGTTTAAACTAGAAGTCATAGACTCAGATGGCTTTATCAGCCAGGTAAAGGATGTAAAATGCGTGAATCAGGAGGCTGAGTGAGGACTCCAGTAAACTGGGCAGCTCAAGCCCTATTGCATTTAGTGGTGAGGGAGTAATATCTACTAACTCTAGCTAATTCTGAATGTGCTGCCAAATCTTTGGTTATTCCACATCTTAGAATTTTTTTGTGGGAAATAATCTAGTTTTAAAGGATGGTGACTGTTTCTTTAACATCGTGAACCATACAAAACATACTTGTGAACTGGATGCCATTAGCATAAATTAATACATCAGGGAGTGTGTTCTTAGACATTAAGAATACTGTGATTAGATCCTATATGAATTATAACCTCCTGATTGTAGTGTTTTAAAGGTAAAATAATTCTATAAAAGCTAGTTCTAGAAACATGATTCTAAGGTATACTTTTTGTTCACTCTCCTTAGTATCATAGAAAGATAAAATGGATATTGTATAATGAAGTTTTCTAAAAATAGACTAAGCCATGTTTTTAAAACCATGAAATTATAGAATATTTTCAGAAGAAATGGAAAGTGGGATATTTGAGAGCAGAGTCATGAATTTATAGCTGTTCTTCCAGCATGTTAAATAATATTATACATCAATTTCTCTACTTAGATGAAGTCATCCAAACCAATATTAAAGAGTGTATAATTACCAAAAGAATTTGAGTCTAAGTAAGGACTTTCTTAGCATCAGATATTTCCTGCAATGGCAGAATTAGCCTTAAAAAAACTAGTATATACATTTTAATGTTGAACTTTTATTCAATATATAAAATGTTTATCTTTTAAAATTCCAGTTTACATTTATTAACAAGCCATGTACTTTGTCCTCTCTGAATTATTTCTATGGTATAGGTACTTTGAAGAGCTCAGGAAAAAATCTCCCTGTTAAAGATAATTTCCATAATCATTCAAAAAAAATGAGTTGAGGAAGATTTGCTGTATTTTTAAAAAGACCATGAAATAGAAAATGAAATAACACGAGGTAGAGAATTCATGAATAGGTAATCACTCTCTACTGACAATAAGCAATGTTCCAATAAGCTCTGAGAAATAATTAATTAATTTTCCAAGTGAGCAAACATTATTTTGTAGTCCTGTAGCCCTAAAGAGGAATCTAAAGATAGTGAATAGCAATGTGTTCCTAATTTTCAAAAGATGAAAGGGGCTCTTGGTCCTCATTGTTTAGCTTCTTCAAATCCTAGCAAAATAATGGAACTTAAATTAGCTCAAAAAGATAAGTTTTTACTGTCTTGAAAAATAAGGAAGCAATGAGTAGCTTCTGTCTATGAAGTTGATTAGTCAGAATAAATTTGATGGTTTGTTGATGAAGTTATAAAATGAGTACAACCCAAAGCATTCTAGATTTAATGCCTCGATGATAATAAAATTCTTGATAAATCTCCATGAATCCTCCCCACTATATTAATTTAAGACAACTTAGATAACAAAAGACAGCTGAGACTTTGCAAATGAAGGAAAAACTGAGATAGGTCATTTCAGGGAAAGATATAAGTTGGTAAAAACTATAGGAAAGGGAGCTAGGACCAAGTGAATTCCAATGATTTAAAAGGAGTGAATGTACACAAAGGAACTAATTAAAATTTTCCAAGCACCTGAATTTTAAGTTACAGCAAATCTGAGAATGTAAATAGATATCACAAGGAAATGAAGTGAGATCTTGGAAAATAAGAATTACCTGGAGAAAATTTTTAAAAGAACAATCGATGTTGAGTTCACACTTTGGCAGAAACCTATAAGGTGATAACAGTACTTCCAAGAACTGAATATGGACCAGAATAGAGAGGACAAGGAGGGCAGTCCTCAGGAGGAATCCACTTAAAAACGCTGATAATATACTATGATAGTAGAGAGTTTTAGTACCAAGTGAAATTATTATCACTGCGCTTAAAGTGCTCAGAATGGGAGTTCGTATTGTGGCACAGAGGAAATGAATCCAACTCGTATCCATGAGGATGTGGGTTCAATCCCTGGTCTTGCTCAGTGGGTTGGTGATCCGGCACTGCCATGAGCTGTGGTGTAGGTCACAGAAGTGGCTCAGATTCCATATTGCTGTGGCTGTGGCGTAGGCTGGCAGATGTAGCTCCAATTGGACCCCAAGTCTGGGAACTTCCATATGCCACAGGTATGCCCCTCCCCCCTCAAAAAAAAGTGCTCAGAATGAACACAACAGAAATGGAAAAGCTCAACCTTATTTTTAACAAGGCTATATTTTAAATTGTATAATTTGTTGTTCATATCTTATTCCCTTCTCTTCCATCTACTTCAGTTACACATCCATCCGACTGAAGAGAAATGAACAGAAACATAAGATATTTCCCCTAATGGTCCAAAGAATATGCAAAGATCCAGCAATCTCTCCTATGACTGATCTGACTTTCTCTTTCCCCTGAAGTGATGGATATCCCTTCACCTGAAGTTCCCTGGGCCCAAAATTATCCCCAGAAATACATCTGAATGGGAGGTTCCCAACCATACCTTGGGTGGTTTGGGTTATTTTCATCACACATAGCCCTGTTTATTTATAGTTTTGAAGCCATAAAATGGGAATATTCTGGTCTTTCCAGGACAATGTCTTCAAGGAGACTCTACAGAGTATGTGTCCGAACCAAATACCCATGTTTTCTCAACACATACAATAGTATCTTAAGTAGTAAGAACCTTAGTACTAATGGTTTTCATGTTTAATATTGTGTCAGCCAGTTCATATCAGTCACTCTTTCCTCAAATACACAAAATTAGTAAAAACAAGACACTTTGAAAGAGTTTATATAAAAATAAATAGACCTGTTGGCCACCATAATGTTACCAAAAAAGCATGACTGTCCTCAAGCTATTGATGATGCTTTCTACATCATAGTTTGTACTTCTGCATCCCTTTGGAATTGTAGGCTTTCAAACCTGGAAGGTATCTACTTCAACTCTCTCTTTTTATAGATAAAGGGATAGAGGCTTTGAGGTATGCAGTGGTTTGGCCCAGGTGGCATAGCCAGTAACAACAGAGCTGTAATAATAGTTCCTGTCAACTGGATTCTGTTACATTCTTCTCCCTTCTCCCTTCTGTTCACTTTCTTACACTAAATTTACTGTTGGTAATCAAAAACAATGAGCTACAAATAGTTATCTAAAACACACGGAAACACATTGATGTGCAAATGTATTTCAAATAATATCAAAACTTCCACTTGCTTACTACCTTGCTATGCATTAGAAATTTAGCATTTGCACCACAAAAAAAATCTGTTTTCATTTGCTATACTGTTCCGACAATATTACGCTGAGCTGTACTCTACGTAAACCACTAAAAACAGCTTGCTTTAATCAGCTATCCAGGCTTTATTTAGCTAGTACCCAATTTTACATGGTTTTAATTATTTTAAATTCAGATACATAAAATTCAACACTTACTAGCACTTCATCTTCAGAATTTATTTGGGAAATGCAGTATTGCTCTGCGGTTTCAGAAAAAAATTAATAAATATCTCTGAATAGATGGTAATTTCATGTTCGTTTTCAGAAAGAGTTAGCTACATTAGCTACACTATTTCCCAACACCCATAATCTTCTAAATTGACTTATTTGATACTGTTCAGATCTATTTTTCTAAAGTCTTAGATTTTTATCTCTGTTTCTGCTTTTGAAATGCTCTCCATGATTGTGAATCCATCTAATGTAATTTTCACATTTGGTGCCATTTTCTCAAATGACAATACAGGGTGGGAAGAACCACTTGGTATTTCTTCATACCAGCCTAGTACTTTGATTAAAAATATAGGCAAAATACAAGGTAGAGGGAGAAAGAAAGAGTTAAAGGTCTCTGAGCAAGAAAACTGTGTGTTAGAATCAAACAGATGGACTATGTGGGGTAAGCTGTGGAGTACATAGGGTGATATTTAAAAAAATTTTTTTTTTGGCAGAAATGAGCCTCTGAGCAGTAAAAACTGAGGAAACTAGAGTAGCCCTGTTCCCTTTTATTAATATTTTTCCAGGAACCTTGTCTCTACTCTGCCTCCTTTCATCTTTAGCCTGTGTCCTAGGACCTTATTAGCACTCCACTTAGCTTTTCTTAAAGGAATTCAAGTAATAATAGTAACAGTAATAATAATAATAACTGCTTAAGATTTCTTATGATTTAATCAGAATCTCCAGTAACACATTTCTATTTGGCAATGCTTGAAAGGGCTTTCAGGGAGCCAACTCTGTCAAAAATGAGATCTGCTTCAAAGACAGTGTGTCCCATGGCAAAGCATATTCATTTCTACCATTAGCATTTTACTTGTGTAGATTCTAACTTCATGCTCAAATGAAAAGGAGGAAGTCTGAAATACATAGATGCATGTATGTGTGTGTGTATGCATATATACATATATATGCAATGTGTCAATATTATAATACATATCTCTCTTCTCCCCCTCTTCTTCCCACCGTCCCTCCCACTCCTTATCTCTCTCTGGATGTACTGCAAACAGTTAAGACGCTGGGGGAAAAGTCTCTTACCTCTTATCCAAGTAAGGCAGAATTTTGAACTTTGGAACTACACAGCCTCGAGATCAGTATACATTGTAACTCAGCACTTTGGGAGTTGCTTTGAAACAATCGCTCTCATTTCGCTGCAGGTATTGCCTCCCTGCTTCCTCTCACTAGAGCAGGGAGAAATCAGTAATAACCAGTTCGTAAAATGGGAGTGCCTATTTCTTAACTGGTTAACTTAGGTGACCCTCTGCCACCTGGCCTGAAATCGCCCCAGTCGAAGACACTCAAATGGAGTCTTGGAGTCTTGGCCCAGCGCCTGTGATCTGTAGCTGCGCCTTCCCCAAAGCGCACCCTCGCTGTCCTTGCAACCAAACGTCCCCAACTCTGAGAATGTACCTCCAGGCATGTCAATCCCACTGCAGCTTTCTTGAAGACAGTCTCAGCAGAGCAGCCCAGACTCCTGGAGGAGTCTCATTTAATCACACTTACCGGTGGGGGCGAGCCTGATCTCCTGCCAGGCTTCCCAGCTCTTTAGTTCCAGACCTGTTTGGAGCTTACCAAAAAAATTAAAAAATAGCTCGCTCCTGCGTTCTTGCCTCAACGAGTCACCCCAAGAGGGCTACTTTCCCCCCCACACACACACACCCCTTGCCAGCAAGGAGAACCCTGCCCAGGGATTTGCCCGAAGTGGCTGGAGGAGGGTTAATATTTGCTTTGTTTTTGAGAGAAGGAGAAGCATGTATGCCTTGAGTGCTTGTGTGTGTGTGTGTGTGTGTGTGTGTGAGAGAGAGAGAGAGAGAGAGAGAGAGAGAGAGAGAGAGAGAGAGAGACTGGAGTTGTTTTGCAGCAGAAAATAAACAGGAAAGAATAGGGAGAGGCCGGTGCCCTAGCTCCCCTCGGGGCCTCAGAGAGCGGCACACATCGTAATTCCCTTTCCAGAGCCCTACAGATTTCCACAGTGACATCACTCTGGCGCCGCCGACCAGATTTCAGCTGGGAGGATTTTCCTGGGAGCGTGCGGGGCCGGGTGGCGAGATGGAGGAGCTCTCCAGGGTGCTGAAAGAGGCGGGGGCGCGGGCTCGCCGCGAGGCGCCCCCCGCCGGCGGAGGCGGACCGGCCAGGCCGGGGGCGGGCAGAGGCGGGACCGGGGCGGCCCAGGGCGGGGCTCGCCGCTTCTCCAGACGTCATTGGCTGCTGGCCGGCGCGCGTCACCGGGGCTGGTGCTCTCCTCCAGCCCCAGTGGAATTGGAGCTGAGGAGGAGCTGAAAATGCAGATTTAGCATCAAGCACAGATACACTCGCTCTTTCTCTCAGATACGCACAGCTCCTCACATTAGCACCTCTGCGAGCAAGCTGGGCTGCCTGACTACACGGCTTCCCCGCCAGCCAGATGCTAGAGAACACACATTGATTTGCTTTCCAAATCCCTAATCAGTGTCTTTCTATACACAAAGATTAAAAAAAAAAAAAACTACAGATATATTTTTTTTATTTGCACCTTCCTTGCGCGACCACTGCTCCGCCAGCCTGCGCGCCTTCTAACACCACTTTTCACTTCCAAAGAAAGATGAAAGGTGGCTGTGTCTCTCAGTGGAAGGCGGCCGCCGGGCTCCTCTTCTGTGTCACGGTTTTTGCGTCTGCCGAAAGACCGGTCTTCACAAATCATTTTCTCGTGGAGTTGCATAAAGGGGGAGAGGAAGAAGCTCACCAAGTTGCAGCAGAACACGGCTTTGGAGTCCGAAAGGTAAGGTCTCTCTTGCATTTCTCATGTTGTTTCAAAACGGGGGCAGCCCTGCGCAATCTCATTGCAGATTTGCAAGTTTTCTCTCTCGTGCGATGCAGATATTCTGCCACGGACTCTTTAACATGACATTGCCTCCGGTGATCTTTCACAGGTTATGTAATTAAAATGCCCTTCAAATTGTACTCGTAAGGTCATAAAAACAATTTATTACTCTTTGACTTGGTAGCTAACACAGGATAACTAACACCTCTCAAACAATGCGGCGCGCCCGGTCTGCTGTCCGAGCTACCAAGTTCTCGGGGCTGCCGGGGGATGGAGGTAGGAAGCGCTGAACATCTGGGCTTGGGGTTGGCTGACTTGTCCGGGATGTCTCCCCCGCCCCCATCTCCCGGAGAAAGCGTAGTTTCTGACCCATAGGGCTACAAGCTTGGACATTGCAATTTCGAACCCCGCACCAGGAGGACTTCCCTCCCCGACTTCAGTCGCTGCTCTTTTCCAGGGACTACAGCTCCCTGGTTCTTGGAGACTTGGAGACAAAACTGGTTTTTCGTTACAAAAATCTCCGGACTGAACTTCCCACTCTGGCCCCCGACCACGACCACCCACCCCGAAGCGTACTCAGCTCTCTAGTTCTCAACTCAGCGCTGTAGACGCTGGAGAGGCAGATTTTTGAGGAGAGTTCCCTACGGAGAAGTCGGGGTGTCTCTCCTGGTATGTGGGCGGTCGGCTTGGCTTTTCCACAAGAAAGCGGGGATCCCCATTCTAAGAAGTTGTCAGAATTCAACTCTTTCGGCAGCCGGCTCAGGTCCCCAGCCTAGGATGCCTTGGGACCCCTTGGAAGACTCCAGGGTACCCAGTCTGGGAGGGCGAGGGGAAGGGAGAGCATTGGATGTGGGCCAAGGCTGACCTACTTGCTCTTCCTACGAAATATCTTGCCAGGAGTCTCAAGTGTCCTTAGGGGACCTGGCGAGGGGTGCG
The DNA here is from genome assembly GCA_004024745.2 of Catagonus wagneri. Taxonomy (NCBI): domain Eukaryota; kingdom Metazoa; phylum Chordata; class Mammalia; order Artiodactyla; family Tayassuidae; genus Catagonus; species Catagonus wagneri. The sequence goes on along the minus strand of PVHT021183543.1, from coordinate 30,545,968 downwards.
GTGGGATGAGGGTACAAGGAGAAATCGAGGCCAGCTGAGCCTAGAGGACTCTGGAATGAGATCTGGCAACCAGAGGGCGGGCCGGCTGGAGGTCTGTGGGATTCCGGACCCCATTTCTTCCTTCTTGATCCCAGGAGAGAAGGCTGAGTTGAGCGGCGGGTGCTTTTGGTTGCTGCTTTTGCCTCTCAAGGGCAGCGCGAACTCAGTCCCTTAGTCCCAAGTTCCCACGCCTCCCGCCTCCCTCCCAGCTGCCGCGAAGCCTCTTTCACCTGCTGCGGGTTCTCCCGCCTCGGTGGGGCGTTGGCCACTGGGATTTCGACCCCTCAATGGGTTTGACAGCAAGTTTGCTAGAGAGCTGAGAGGAGGCGCCGGAGCTGCCGGTGGCGCGCGGGTGGGTCCTGCAGAAGGAACTTGTTGCTCCCGGGAAGCGTGGGTGGAGCAGGGGAAAGAAGATGCCAGCTGAGGGAGCAGCCCGCTGCTGCTCTGGCCCTGGGCCTGGGGACTGTCTCCTGAGTGCCACCAACACAATAAACAAGCAGACCCTCCTTCCTTCCCACCCCGCCCCCAAACTTGGTAAGATTCAGGACCCAGGAGCTGTAAATACAGCAGTGATTATTATTAGCTGACAGTTACCGGGACCCTTTATGTGAGAGAGTCTACATTACATACAGTTTTTTCTTTCATTTTTAGAAATTGTGTTGACTTGTAGTTGATTTACAATGTTGTGTTAATTTCTGCTGTGCAACAAAGTGACTCAGTTGTACATATACACGTATCCATTCTTTTTCAGATTCGTTTCCCATATAGGTTATCACAGAATATTAAGTAGAGTTCCATTTACATCCCTTTATTTAATACTCTCAACAACTCCGAGGAAGTTGGACTTACTGTTATGATTAAGCCTATGGTTCTGAAAAGGAAATTGGCTCAGAGAAGGGCCCAAGATGAAAAAAGCCAAAAATTTAAACACAGATCTTTCAGAGATGAACTTAAGACTCTTTACTCATACCACACCAAGCCAAGAGCTCTGCAGGGTGTGCTGGCTTTTAGGGTGTACTGAAAAGGGGTGTGGCAAATTGCTCTTTAAAACGGCTCTTCAAAAAAAGTCAGCTCTGTAAAAAGGCTGTGGTTGATGCAAAAATACCTGTTACTCTTTTCCCCTATCACACCCCTTTCCATGGTGTGGGCATACGCTTAGGATTTGATCTTAGAAATGTAACCAAATCTAGGTGCAGCTGAGGCTGATGATGGCTTAATTTATTAATTCTACAAGAGTTACTTTTTTTTTTAATACAGACATAAACAGCTTAATAAAAGATTTATAGTTTTGGTGGTAGGATTCAAGCAAGATAATCTCATCATAAATTAATCTGAACCCTCTCAATATACTTACCCTAAAATCTCAGGTAACTCTTACTTTGGGGTGAAATCAGATACCTAAGCCTCTTTCACTCTCATCCTCTCTTGGAGAGGAACCCACTGGTTTTGCATTGCAGCCTCAAACCTGCAATCCTATCTAAGGAGAAATAGACTTTCAACCTTGCCACTTCTTCCTTACCTCTCCATAACTTCTCAGAAGTATCACCTCTTATCCATATGATTTTTGCTCTAACACATATTTAAGTAAAAAAAAAATCAGTCTATAGCAAGAAACTTCCGATGAATCATTAGACAAACCTACACTTGTCTAGAATAAACCGACTTTTCCTCTTTTGGATCCATGTCCACCCAAACCCTCAAGCCTGAGCATCAAACTTTCCCTGATGGCACGTGCTTTCCATTCTCCAAATTGCTTTGGAATTAAAAAAAGCAAAGGCTACATGACACAAGCTTTCATCGCTTGTCCTCTAGTCATGTCATTTATTTAGTAAATATGGGTGTATTATCTTTCTGCTTAAATATTCAAGGATGGAATCTTCTGTATTTCTAGTTCCCTCATCAGAGCCAGCATATCACTGGGTTTGACAGCCTGTGAGAAAACTTCTTAGTTTTATTTACTCCTCCAGGTCTCCCAAACACTGTCCCATCTTGATTTCATCATGTTCTACTGTACTTTTGCCAACATTTGTTTTTCATTTTAAACCCTCATTACCTCCTTCTCCTTCTTCCCTCTAGCACTTAGGATACCCCCCAGCTCCCAACTGCCTCATCCTCCCAGAGGGTCAGTGTCAGACAGAAAATTTATTTATTTATCCTAAATGAGGTTCAGCTACGCCAACTGGAGCAACCTGCTCTTTCACTAAGTTATCTGTCTAGCCTCAGGAACCTATGAGGTAGAAATTATTGGCATCAGCTCCAATTCTCAGATTAAAAACTTAAAGTTCCAAGAGACTAAAAGTAACTGCTTATATCTGGAAAGTGAAAAAAAAGAAAAGAAAACTCAGATTTAGAGCCAAATTTTCTTTGTGGAAAATAATTTTGTTTTTCTATCATGCTGCCTCCAAGAAGCCTTCCCTGACTGCCAAGAACTCTGCCTTTTGGGCACCATTTTAGAGTTCAGATGTTTTTCCTTTCCTTTATTTCCTTTTGCTGTTTTCTATATCTAATGTTTATCTTGTATTGACATATGAACATATGTCATTCACTAATGCGTATGAGTATGTACTTCTTTAGATGGGTCATAAGTCTTCCAAGGTACTATGTGCTTTGATGGCCTCTGTATTTAGCACATTTGCCTATTTACAGGGTACTCAGTGAATATTTGTTGATTATTTTGCCTTACTCTTATAAGACCATGAGTGCACAAATATATTTCCTCTCCCAAATGGAATAAAAATACCTATAACTTTACCCCCGGAAAGGTGTGTTAAGGCTACATTTTTCTATTTTGTCATGACCTGGCCCAGAGATGTAAGTTCACCAGAGAAGATGCATATCTCTAGGAGAATGAGTCTGCAATAATGACAGAGGCGTTATTCTAAAGATTACCTTAGGAGTTCCCATCATGGCTCAGTGGTTAATGAATCCGACTAGGAACCATGAGTTTGTGGGTTCGATCCCTGGCCTTGCTCAGTGGGTTAAGGATCTGGCATTCCCATGAGCTGTGGTGTAGGTTGCAGATGCGGCTCGGATCCCGTGCTGCTGTGACCGTGGCGAAGGCCGGCAGCTACAGCTCCTGTTAGACCCCTAGCCTGGGAACCTCCACGTGCCACAGGTGCGGCCCTAGATATGGCAAAAAGACAAAAAAAAAAGGATTACCTTAAAATTCTCAATACACTATTGATTTTAATTCCCTTGAAAAAGAAAAAGGAAATTATTTATTAAAGTAATAAGTCAAGGGTGGCCAAAAATCAACTGACAATTAAGGTATAAATCCAAACAAATGACAGTGAAGTGTTTTTGTTTCACTATGATATGCTTTATTTTTTTGCCCATGTAGGACCAATGATTACACAGGTAAAATCATGTGACCACATTTATGCATATAATGTTTAAAAAAACATTTTTAATGTAATAGTAATTGTGCTATTACATAATGAAAGAATAAACTTCTGGCCATTTTAATTTTATTACAGTATAATATATTTAGGAAAGAGCACAGCTTGGTAAGATTTCACAAACTGAGCACACTTGTGTAACCTGCACCCAAATGAGGAGATACAATGTTATCCATCTTTCATAAGTCCCCTTTGCTCACTTGGGTAGTTTCTAGCTTTAGGCTCTTATAAATATTTCTTCTGTAGATTTGTAGTGTATGTGTTTATACCTTTCCATTGGGACTATCCCTAGGAATACGTTTTCCATTGCTGTGTAACAAACTACTACAAACTTAGGGGCCTAAAGCCACATGAATTTGTTATTTCTTAGTTTTCATGGATAAGGAGCCTGGCACTCTTTAGCTGGCTCTTCTGCTTAAGGCCCTATAGACCGAATTCAAGATATTGACCAGCCGTGTCCTCAATGAGAGGCACAACTAAAGGGAAATGCTCTTCCAAGCATATTCAGAGGTTTGTTTGTTTGTTTTTGTTTTTTAGGACCCCACCTATGGCATATGGAAGTTCCTGAGCTGGGGGTCGAATTGAAGCTATAGCTGCTGGCCTACACCACAAGCAACAGCAATGCCAGATCTGAGCCGTGTCTGCAACCTACACCACAGCTCATGGAAACGCCAGATTGTTAACCCACTGAGCAAGGCCAGAGATCAAAGGCACATCCACATGGATGCCAGTTGGGTTCTTAATCTGCTGAGCCATAACAGGGACCCCCATATTCAGGTTTTTACAAGAATTAAGTTCCTTGCAGTTGTAGAATTGGAGACTTCATTTTCTTGCTGGCTAATGGACCAGGACTACTGTCAGCTTCTAGAGGCTACCCTCATGACCTTTGCCCCATGACCTCCTCCATAAGCCTTCTCACACTCTCCCCCTTCAAATCTCTTCCTTCAGGAAGGAACATCCCTGCCTAACCTAATTAAGAAAATTTCTCTTTTGATTCTTTTGACTAATTCAAGTAAACTGATTCGGGTCCTTAACTGCATTTGATAACCCTCATCACCTCTATCATATGATGTAATCTAATCACAAAAGTGAAATTCATCCTATTCACAGTCCTGCACATAATCAAGGGGAGGGGACCTCACATGGCACATGCAGCAGGGGGTGAAAACATTGAAGCCCCTTTCAGAATTCTACCTACCATAGACAAATTGACAGTTTTCCAAAGTAGTTTTGACAATTGACATTCTTGTCAGCAGTGTGTGAAGATTCCAGTTGCTCCACATTCCCACCAACACTTGCTGTTTTATTCCTTTTAGCTCTTTCGATGGGTATGTAGTGGCATCTAGTTCTGACTTAACTTTACGTTTCCGCTGATGAGCAGTTGAAGCTGAATACCTCTTTATATGCTTATTGGTGATTTGGGTAGCCTTTTTTATACGGTATTTGTTCTGGTCTTTTTTTCCTTGGGGTGATCTGTCTTAATTTTTGGCTTATAGGAGTTCTTTGCCTATTATGGATAGGAATCTTTTTTTTTTTTTTTTTTGGTCATTTAGGGCTGCACTGACAGCATATGAAAATTCCCAGGCTAGGGGTCGAATCAGAGCTACAGTTGCTGGCCTATGCCACAGCCACAGCAACGTGGGATCCAGTTCGCATCTGTGACCCACACCGCAGCTCATGGCAGTGCCGGATCCCAACCCACTGAGAGAGGCTAGGGATCGAACCCACATCCTCATGGATACTAGTCGGATTCATTTCCTGTGCACCACCATAATGTGAACTCCCTGGATAGGAATCTTTTGTCAGATATATGTATTTTGAATATTTATTCTTACCCCTCTAATGATGTCTTAATATCTCAACTCTATTGAATCCATGTTTTTACTCTCATATCTGCATGCAATCAATTATCAAAGAAGAATTCTCTAACCATATTCCCCTGTCCTCTCAGTGTGGTTTAGTAGGAGGGGAGGTGGGGGACAGAAATAATAATTTTGACACTAAGTATTTCCAAAAAGATTGCTATCTAAGTAGCCCTTAAGGGACAGTTTTTCTGGAACTGCAAGATCTACTACCAAGGAGGAAAGTGGCCCAGAACACTTCTTCCCCATATGTCTGCTATGAATTCCTTTTGGACTCCATCTTAGTACATTATGTCTGAGGTCAAGTTCCAATTCACCCCCTAAGCCTTCTCTGACCTTATCTTTCTCCTAGACCAGAGTATTCTCTATCTCTTTGGAATTCCCATTGCATATAATCTGTTCCTTTCTCTTGGACCAGTCACCAAACCAGTCGCAGCACTCATCATGCCCAGTGACCCTCCTGTGGCTGAAGGGGAACAGAAACAGTGATGCTGAAAGATAGAGATGATGAGATTTGTTGTTAGCACTGGAAATTTGACTAGGGGTTGTGAAATCCCTCAGAGGCAAATTTTATTTGAAATGGTTAATAATATATGAGTTGTGAAAGATCAGTAATATAGTACATGTAAGGTTCTGGACATAGTGCTGAGTGTATAGAATAAAAACGTAGCGTTGGTAGAAATAATAATAAGGTAGTGACCTAATGAAATTTACTTTTTTTTTTTTTTCTCAAGAAGACAGTTGTGGGTTGTACTTTCTTAGGAGTGACAACTAATTGTGTGAGGAATATACACTCAAACCAATGTCAACCCATCCATGAGTTAGTCATGGTTCATGAGATGGCCTAGCCTAAATAATTCCACTGCCTATAATTCATTATAGACTGGGGTATTTATCTTAGCCAGTCATACTAGCTTCCTTAGGAAATCTGACTGACCAGTTGCTACAGAGTGGACAGTGAAGACTAGGCGCCATGAAAGAGTCTATCCAGGTCATGAGAGAAGCAAATGCTTCAACTGAGTTTCTAATAACTTCCAGCTCAACTTCCCAGTAAAAGAACTCTGGCAGAGGCTTAAAGCTGATCACCAAACTAATTTCCTCTTCTGTAAGAGCCACAGAAAGACTACATTTCCCAGACTGCCTTGCATATAGGGGGATAGTATGACAATTTCAGCCAATGTGTTATAAGCAGAAGTGATGTGCACTTCATCCAGCCTTGATGCATTAAAAACTTTCCGTAGGTTGGTTTTCCATTCTTTTCTCTTCTGAGGCTTAATGCAATAGAGAACAGTAATTTTGGAAACAAATGCCAAAGATGACAGAGTCACAAGATAAAAGGAGCCCAGATCGCTGATTCCTGATTTAGAAGACCAAAATGAATGAGAAATTAAACTATTATGTTAAGACACTGAGAATTGGGAGTTTATCTTTAGAACAACCAGCATTACCCAAACCAATGCACTCTCAATAAATATTCCTTTTCTTAAGTTGCTTAAGTAAATCTCCAAATCTTGCAGCCAAATCAAGCCAAATCACAACAATAATAACCTTTTAAAGACTTATGAGAGTTTTTTGATTTTTGTTTCATAATATCAACCAAATTTTCATGTCTTTGTGATTTGTCTTCTCCAACAAGAGTATAAAATCCATTTGGCACTCTGTCCCCTTCATTGGCAACCAATATATCCTACTCATAGTAGGTACTCATTATGTGCTTCTTAACTAATAAAGACACTTGGGTCACAAGATGATGATATAGCCTCAGAGAGAAGGTACTTGAAAAATTAGTCTCTAAGAAACTATCCCTATTGTATTTATAGCCAGAACTTTAGCTAGGAAATAGAAGTCATTAACAACTAGCAAATCACTGACTAACAGTCTCCTGTGTTTCCCTAAAATTCCCAACTTAGAAATTACCGATAGTAGGAGTTCCCGTAGTGGCTCAGTGGTTAACGAACCCGACTAGGAACCATGAAGTTGCGGGTTCGATCCCTGGCCTTGCTCAGTGGGCTAAGGATCTGGTGTTGCCTTGAGCTGTGGTGTAAGTTGCAGACGCGGCTCGGATCTGGCGTTGCTGTGACTCTGGCATAGGCCAGCAGCTACATCTCCCATCAGACCCCGAGCCTGGGAACCTCCATATGCTGCGAGTGCGGCCCTAGGAAAAGGCAAAAAGACAAAAAAAAAGAAGAAAAAAATTACCAATATTAGACTAGATGAGCTCTTTAAGCAGAGAAAATGAAACCTGCAGTGAAAACTTGATCAAAATACAAAGGAAGAAGGGAAATGACACCTCCTTTTCTCAAATGAATGAATATCTGGAAATCAGTTTCTATTTCAAAAGGTCTTATTAGCTGTAGATAAAAATGTTATAGTACATCAGGGAGTGATGCTGATAGTTCTAAGTTTGCAATAATTAATTATATATGTACAGCTGTAACTGCTCAAAGTCAGGCCTTAAAAATAAAACATGAAACCTGTTTTTTCCCCACTGTAGCCGTGGCATTATTTTACATTTGAGCTCAGATTCATAATTTTAAAAAGAAACCCTGCAGTATTTCTGGATCATTGTTTAAGATTCAAATAATCACAGGAGAGTTGAAAAACAGGAGTTACAGCTTGACTTCTTCTACTAAGATGTATTTGTTATAGCTAAAGATGAGTGAATAAAATCCACTGATAGTTAGGGAATCAAGAAATTACATCAGAGTTAACACTTCTATACTAAATGCAATGTTCGCATATTAACGGATGGCTTCTACACGAGATACGTAGAAAAAGCAATAAAATCTCTTGACAAATTGTTTTTGTCCCAAAAGCTCATTTGACCATGACTTTTGGATAACATGACGTGCTGAGATCCTCTGATGAGAATAACTGAAAATAATAAACTCTTAGGTTGAAAGTGAAACATTGACATAAACTTAATTTTCTGATGTAGAATGAAATAGACTTAAGAATCGTACAGTATGTTAATTGTTTCTCCATTAGAAAGTTGACAAGAACAAGAAGAGGACTCTTGGACCCTAGGGTGTCCCTTCATTTATAACTTTAAATGTGACACCGACTCCACTAAATATCCAATTCTTCTCCTAGTTTTTTCCAAAATAGATTCGCTTAACGCTCACATTATGTCAAGGCAGAAAATTCTCAAAGAAAGGTGAGACAGATAGGGAACTTTATTTGGGGACATAAAGATCACGAAGATGATAATTTAGATTTAAAATATTTGAAAACTGTTGTAACAACATTAGAGAAAACAGTATTGACCTGGAATACTTGAGTTTCACGGTTTCAAAGTTTTAGTATAAATTGAGCATAACAACATTGCCAGTCTTGCTTTCTACATAAACACAATGCCTGACAAACCTAAGCCGGCCATGAATACTTGTTGAGTGTATGATGTAATTTATGTTGGTATCAGATTTCTTAGACAACTGAGCGTCTTTATTCATTTAAGAGTTAAATGAATAAAGAAATAAAATATGTAAGTTATTCAGTTTGGAGGGTGGCAAATACCTCAATGTGAGGGCTGTTTTCTTATACGTTGTGGCAATTGCGAATGCCTTGAATGGGAATAATCAAGTTAAATAACTTGAGATAAGGTAACAATCCTTAATCACATGAAAAATAGAGTAACAACATTGTTCTGCTGATGTTATACATTCTCGTTTTAAAAAAAAATCAGGTAGTACCAAAAAAGCACTAGAAGAAAGTATTATTTTTTATTACCCCAAATCACATTACTCAGAAATAATCATTGCCAGCATTAGGTAAACAATATTGTAAGATATTTCTGTAAGACTATATATAGAGAGAAAAGAGATAAATTTAAAAGAACTGGGGTCATGTTAAACACACTTTAAAAATTTGAATTATTTAATTACTATGGAATTTAACAGAAAGAAAGGAAATTGAAAGAAAACTGAGGAAACTGTTAAACTTCAGATAAATTGGGTACACAAAAGAAATATTATTTCCCAATAGAGCTCCCTGAAATTAAGAAAAAAATTACTGTGTACAAAATTTAGAAGTTTGTGGTTATTTTATGTATAAATGATAGATAGATCTAATCACATGTTTAATTAATTAAAATTTTCAACTTCAATAAATCATCCGTGATTTGCAAAGTGAGGAAATAAGCACCCTAACTCTTCCTCCTCTATTTCCACATTCCAAAGTCTGATAGGTACGTAATTATTTTCATGTCATGTTAGTATGTAAGTATGTAACCTTCTGCTTTTGACCATAATTAACAACCTTGCTTATATTGGTTCTATATTAAAATTGCTTCTAATTTCATCACAAGTCCTTTTACCAGAACTTCTTCAATCCCAAATTCTTCGTTTGCATTCATCTCTTGGTTAACTGACTTTTACTGAAAAATGAAGAGCTTAGCCTGCACTTGAAAAAGGAACTCTTCTCTCTCTGAGATGAAAGAGAGAAGAATGGGCAGATGAGGTTCAGTTTTTAGGTCACAGAAGAAGATATCGGGAGAATATCCACTTAGTAGTGACAGTTATTTCAAAGATGTAGGAGGCAAGGTTAAGGCTTAGAGTGAGGGAAGCGGTGCTGGGGTGGGGGCTTCAAAAGAGATAAAATTTTATCCACTGCTAATGGGAATGGAAGAGGATTCTGATAAAGCACAACTAATAACTGAGGGGCCAAGTGGCAGAGAGTGGATTTATAGTAGCACTAACTGAGTCATTTTCTTAAATAGCACTAAAATGAGAGTAGTGGAAGTGCAGAGAGAGAAAAATTGAGTTTTTAAGCAATGGAATATCCATAAGATAGAAGAGAAGGCAGATTAGGGGAGATAACTATGGTTAATGAGTGCAGTGTTGGAACTCTAGAGCATTTCCAAATAATGAGGTCCATGGAGGTGAGTTACCAAAGTCAAAGAGAGGTGAAGGAGGTCAAGGGGCTGAAAGTCAAATGTACAAGCATATCATCCATGTGTACTTCCGTTATGCCACAGCTAAATAGCTTTGCCAAGAAGACTGTTCAGAGAAAAATGAAGAGAAGAAGTTCTGGGACAAAATCTTAGATCCTATCTACAAAACAGAAACAGATCACAGACATGGAGAGCAGACTTGTGATTGCCAGGGGTTAGGGGAGGGAGTGGAACGGACCAGGAGTTTCGGGTTGGTAGATACAAACTATTACCTTTAGAGTGGATAAGCAATGAGGTCCTACTATACAGCACAGGAAACTATGTCCAATCTCATGGGTTAGAACATGATTGAAAATGGTACGAAAAAGAGTATATATATGTGTGTGTGTGTGTGTGTGTGTGTGTGTGTGTGTGTGTGTGTGTGTGTATACATGTGAAACTCTAGGAGCTGATTTAGAACACGTCTCAGAGTCATTCTGACTATAGGGTGAGAGAGTTAGGTATTTATATGCCAGTTGCAATCAGACATTGTTTCATGACTGATAGTTATTTCTAGGTGGCATTAACTCTTCAGCGTTTTCAACAGTACTCAAACAGAGCAGAACTCAGCCACCAGAGGAAACTCTCAAACAAACAGATCCAGAGGCTTGCATGCACCAAATGCTAAGACCCAAAGGAATTAGAGCAGGAAAGTGATAGTGTCTGCTACAGGAAGGAAGCCAAATTGTGAAGAGTGCAGTAAGTATGATGGAGAAGGGGATCAAGTGCAGACAATTTCTTTAAGACGTGTAGTGGTAAAGACAGGACAAGAAGAAAAGTATTATTACAGTGACATATATTTATGTGGTATTTAATGGCTTTTATGAATAGCGGTTTCTAAACACTTGTCAGACACTTAGAGACTGGTGCCCCACCAAAATATTGTGACATACCTGGCTGATTATTCTAAGTGGTTTATCAAGACTCGTTTAAATTTTGACAAATAATAACTGTAATTATGAAATTACAGCCTGTCAGAGCTGAAAGGATCTTGGAAATGCATTAGTTTAACCCTTAATTTGGCACATGAGGAAAAAGAAATTAAACATGACATTTATGCTCCTAACTATTTACAATGCGCATTTGAACCCTGTGACTTCCTGGCTGGAGTTCAGACAAAGCATCATCAGAACCTTTGCACTGGGTGAGATTTCTGTGAGTGATTAGCCATATAAACTAACTTGGTCTGATGATACCAGTTCAGTTCAGGTCCTCCTGGTCTGCTTTTCACAGTTTTACCCTAAAATTTTTACAGATTCCAGTTTCCCAAACAAAGCTGCTCAAGGATTCCAGGGTTCCACACCAAAAACAACCTATTGGATTTACACCTAGTAAAAAATAGAATAGAATTTTATGTTTCTTTGACTGCTTCCATAAGGACTGACACACTGCTGTACATTTAGCAAGCACCCAATAAATATAAAAAATAAATGGTTGGAAAAAAAAAACTAGGTTCCATGGTTCAGTGGAAATGAATCTGACTATAATCCATGAGGATGCAGGTTCAAGCCGTGGCCTTGCTCAGTGGGTTAAGAGTCTGGCGTTACGGTAAGCTGTGGTGTGGGTCGCAGACATGGCTCAGATCCTGCTTTGCTGTGGCTGTGGTGTAGGCCAGCAGCTACAGCTCTGATTCAGCCCCTAGCCCTGGAACCTCCATATGCCATGAGTGTGGCCCTAAAAAGACAAAAAAAAAAAAAAAAGGAAAGAAAAAAACTAAAGTCTTGACATTATCATCAGATGCTCACTAAATGAGAGACAGATGTAGCACGAGATGCTGCAATCAGGAAAACCAAGCATGTTAGGAAAGGTTATAAGGAAGGGTTTTAAGAGTGTCCTAATTTGTGCCTGTGTTAATAACTTCAATTAATTAATTACCATTAACAGCCTAAAATTTTATGACTTAATGAGAAATTAAGACGCTAGCAGAATAAGGAGATTCACAAATCCTATCTTTCCTTGCCCTTAGCTTGTTCTCCACTTCTGTGAGGGGGGAAATATCAATTTCATCAGGAAGCTAACAGTTCTCTTCAAAAATGATGTAAGTTCAAGCACCAGAAGGTAGTTGGCATGCAAGCGCCAATTCTAGTCAGTTCCTGTCGACTGCATTTCTAGGGAATGTCAACTAAGAACTGGAGAGCCCAAGAGAGAGCTTGCAGAGCCTGTGACGTGGGAAGGACAGAAAATAAGCTGCTATTTTTTAATTTTATATTTTTATTTATTTTTTGCTTCTGTGGCATATGGAAGTTCCCAGGCTCGGAGCCGAATTGGAGCTACAACTACTAGCCTACACCACAGTCACAGCAACATTGGATCTGAACCATGTCCGAGACCTATACCACTACTCTGGGCAATGCCAGATCCTTAACACACTGATCAAGGACAGGGATCAAACCCTCATCCTCATGGATACTAGTCGGGCTCATTACCACTGAGCCACAACAGGAACACTGGAAACAAGCTATTGTTGAGCTCCCAAAGTCCAGGAGCAGTACCATGGGGTGGGAGTGCAGAATCAGGCCAAAGAAACCTTGGAGAGTTGTGTCTTCTCATGAAACAAATGAGGCCTCTCATGAAACAAATTTGGACTCAGCAGCTGAAGCCTGAAACAAACCATCCTGGCCATTAACTTAGAAAGGAGGAAAGGACTAAAGAAGAGTTATGAGAGTTTGACACCAATGGACAAAAGCATAACAGGAGTGACAGTCATAGCAGGGGAAAGGATAGAAGCAAAATATTCAGTTCTTTCAACATATATTTGGTACATTCAGTAAGGAAGTATGACATCAGGCACTGAGACATGGACTTGGGAACAAGTAAGAAAGTTTTCAGGTTTTGAGGAGTGATCAAGCCCCGATGTACAGACACTATTTAAGTCTTTGATTGTGTCACATTTATTAACACTATTTAAGTCTTTGATTGTGTCACATTTATTAAGTCCCATTGGCCAAGGCAAACGACATGGCCAAGTTCAGAGCCCATGTGGGAGGGAACAAATCAAAGGCACTGATAGAGACATAAACAAAATAAGGACCATTACTACAACATTCTACTATTGGACCCTCTGGGAGCTAACAATGTTTCTGAGTTATCCCGTCAAAGGGTGAGCAAGCCAGGAAATTTAGCCACCATTCTTCCTTGGTTGAGGGTTACACCTGAGAGGCATCACACCCCTTGCACTCCTGCCAGCCCCATACAGACCAAGCATGCAGCCCCAGCCAGAGCCCAGCCTCAAGCAGAGGGATACATGGAGACTTTGGCATGTATAAGTACTGTCTACAGGTGACTTCCAGGGAGGTAAAGGGAATGCAGGAAGGGCATCAAAACCTCATCTGTTACACAGAGGACATGTTAGATAAAATAGAGGAATCACAAATAAAGCTTTTCTTTTTAAGCAACTAGAGCACTGGCAGTATGTTTTGTGATAGAGCTATGTTATAGTACATGCGATGAAGAAATGGCTGTCAGCAGAAGGGAAGTCTTCACAAGGAGGGCAATGTCAAGTTGAGGTGAATTTACATTGAGGCTCATAATTTCAGTAAGTTAAAATGAAAAGGGACTTATGGAGGATGGTACAGCACATGGAACAAAGTGCACAGGGATTTTAGAAGAATTACAATTGGTTTTGCTTGACTAGCCCCTAAAAGTGATGGAAGGGGAAGCCAAAAAAAGTGAACCAAGGTCAGTTCACGAGGGATCATCCACACCATGTTAGGAGTTTGGATTTTGTGGGCAGGTAGAAGTGGGTACTAAAGGGTATTTGGAAAGTATAACAGAGTGGTCATATACAGGAAACCTAGGATAACAAGTTGAGCTAGTAGTGAAGTGAAGGGACCTTGATTTCCCAGGCTTCTTTTTATCCTAGGAAATCCTTCATGACCTGGAAGCAGGTAGCACCACCCCTTTTAACAGATGATGGTACTGTACAATCAGGTTACTTGTCTTTGATCCCATTGCCATTGGCTAATGGCATCAGGAATACTAATAGCTTAATTATTGTCTTTGAAGCCACAATGAATGGCTGGTAGAGACAGCCAGTTCTATCATGAAATTCATTCCAGCTAAGAACAAAATGATTAAAGGCATCCTCCTTCCTTTTCCAACACATAAATACATAAGCTGAAATAATCCCCCTAACTTAGAAGCCAAAAAGAAAAGCCAGAATGGTAATGTCATCCCAGCACACTCCGTAAGTAGCTTATTCCCTGACATTCCAAAGGAATAGTGCATATTCTTAAATTTTCATTTCTGCGATCGTATATGGAAACTGTGCCTTAGGCTAGAAAGGCACTGCTTGTGAATGAGACTGAGAATCAGCTCCTGTTCACCTGTCTCACTCACTGTGTGGTTGTCATTTTAGACCTAATATAAATCAGTTACATAGTTCTTGGGAGTAAATCACAGTTTGAATCCCACTGTGGGCTATTATCTCAGTTCTGCAACCACAAACCACCATGGACAACCCAAGTCATTTTGCATTTTTGAGCCCCCCAGTGGCAGGGAAGAGTGGCTCCCAGAATTGCAGAAAAGATTTGAGTGCTGTCCATGGTGAACAAATGCTTAGAAGAAGCTTAGAAATGAGCAAGGTTGACCTAGAGCCAGGCGTCCTGAGTGCTAGGTCAAGGACTTTCTACTCTCCCCTCTAACTTCTCTTCAAATAGCTAATTCCCCCCTGATAAATTGCTAGAACATGATGGAAGACATTTTGAGAAAAATCATATATATATATATATGGGACAGGGTCACTATGCTGTACAGCAGAAATTGGTACAACACCATAAATCAACTATACTCTAATAAAAAATAAATCTAAAAAAATAGAATGGATAAAAAGAAGAAATAAAAAAGAATAGTTAATTCCGAAGGAACCTTCATCCACACAGTCATTTTATTGACAAGTTTTTATTGAGCCCTGCAGAGATAAAGCACATTGAAAAGGGTGGATCCTACAGATAGAAAGGTGACATATTTAGATTTATGTGGAAAGAAAAGCCTAGTATAGTCCTCTAGACCATTTTACAAGGCTTCACCTGATCTGATGTCTCCATCCTGCTCTACTACCTACCAATTTTATGTGTTAGGGTGTGGGAAACTGTTTAGTAAGGGTTTCTGGTTCTCTACACAAAGGACTTTCTCAGACCAGGCTAACCTTATAATATGCCCTGAAAAGTTCAGGCTGAACAATATTCTCTCTCACATCTGGTTACTCAAGGAAATGACGTCCCCACTCCACAGGGCTGCTCCTGTTGACAGAGGAGCTGAAGGCACGTATAAACAATTAGGCTCCTCTGCTGCACGAGAGGCATCTGTGCAAAGGAGCTGTCAAGACTTCCACTCCTCTAGTGAAATCATATTTACTTTATTCATCTAAATAATGTGGCTTGTTTGCCTTCTGTATGAAATTGTCTTGGTCTGTTTCTCCTTGATTGATTTTTATGAGATAGCATATCATTTTCTGTGCCACCATATGCCACTCCGCCGAGAATGGAATGACTTTTTATTGAATAGTACCAATCATTGTATCCGTTTATAGTTTCAGAATCATTGGAGTCATTCGAAATGCCCAACTCCTCATCCCCATTTTAGTCACTGCCAAACTATGCCCCCCTCAAAAATTAAAAGGAAAAGTATGCCCAAAATAAATGAAAGTGATAAATAAAAATTAAATAAAAACCACAGATTCTATATTTTATTCCCAACATGTTGCTTTCTGCTTGGGTAATCATAGCAATTTGAATCCACTGAAATGGGATATATATATATATAAATTTTATTGGAGTATAGTTGACTTACAGTGTTGTATTAGTTTCAGGTGTACATCAAAGTGAATCAGTTAGAAATATATCTATACTCATCCTTTTTTCCCATGTAGGTTATTATAGAATATTGAGTAGATTTCCCTGTGCTATATGGTAGGTCCTTGTTAATTAGAAATGGACTGTACGTTTTTAAGAGTATTTTTTAAAAGCAATTTTTTTATATGGAAAACAAAAATTCAACTTGTATTTTTTGAATTTTTTATTAGGGTATAGTTGATTTACAGTGTTGTGTCAACTTCTGCTATACAGCACAGTGAACCAGTCATACATATACATACATTCTCTTTCTCATACTGTCTCCCATTGTGTTCTACCCCAAGAGAAAGCAATTTTAAGTTTACAACAAAATGAGAAGGCACAGAGATTCCTCATAGACTCCTGCCCCTACACGTGCATATTTTCCCCTTTTAGCAATATCACTCACCAAAATGATATATCTTTACCATTTTACCATGTAAATTCTGTGGGTTTGGACATGAGTAAAATGGCATACATCCATCTTTAGATTATCGTACAAAATATTTTGACTCCCCCACAAATCCTCTGTACTCCACCTGTTCTCTTCCTGCCTCTATCCCTTGCAAACTCCGATCTCTTTTTTTTCTCTGAACAGCTTTGCCTTCCCAATAATTTCAAGATAGCTGGAATCACACAGTATTTTGACTTTTCAGATTGGCTTCTTTTGCTTTAGTTATATGTCTTTTTATGGTGTGGTGTCTCATTTTTTTTTTTAGCACTGAATGATATTCCATTACATAGATATACCCCATCTAGAATGGTTTATTTACGCATTCACCTTGAAGGCCAACTTGGATGCTTCCAAGTATTGACAGTTATGAATAAAGCTGCTATAAATATCCATGGGCAGGATTTTGTGTGGACATGAGTTTTTAACTCATTTGGGTGAATATCAAGGTGTACAATTGCTGGATTATACGGTAAGGACATGTTTAGCTTTTTAAGAAACTGCCAAACTGTCTTCTGAAATGGCTGCACAATTTTGCAGTCTCACCAACAAAACATGAGTTCCTGTTGTTCCACCTTCTCACTGGCATTTGGTGTTGTCAGTGTTCCAGATTTTGGTCATTCTAATAGATGTGTAGTAGCATGTGATTGTTGTTTTAATCTATAATGACTTATGACATATGATGCGAAGTATCTCAAGTTTATTTTCCACTTATATGTCTTCATTGACGAGACCTCTGTTATGGAGTTTGGCCTATTTGTTTTCTTTGGTTCTTCGTTTTCTGATTGTTGAATTTTAAGAATTCTTTGTAAATACTGGATAGCAGTCCTTTATGTGTCTTTTGCAAATATTTTCTCACAGTCTGTCTCTTGTTTTCTAAATTCTCTTGATATTGTCTTTCATGGAACAGAATTTTTTAATTTCATTGAAGTCCAGCTTATCAATTATTTCTTCTATGGATTGTATCTTCGCTGTTGTATCTAAAAGGGCATCATCATACCCAATATTATCTATATTTTCCCTCAAAGATCAATTGCTCATACTTTTGTGGGTATATTTCTGGGCTCTCTTCTCTGTTTTATTGACCTACTAGTCTACTCTTTCACCAATATCACATTGTCTTGATTTTTGTAGCTTTACAATGTGTCTTGAAGTCACATAGCATCACTCCTCCAACTTTGCTCTTCCCCTTTAATATTGCATTGCCAGTTCTGGGTCTTTTGCTCTATATGTAACTTTATAATTTTCGATATACACAAAACAATTTACTGGGATCTTTATTGGAGTAGCATTGAATCTATAGATCAATCTGAGAAAAACTGATATCTTGACAATATTGAGCCATCCTATCCATGAACATGGAATATCTCTCCATTTATTTAGTTATTTGATCTCCTTCATCAGAGTACTGTAGTTTTCCTCATATAGATCTGATACATATTTCACTAGATTTATACCTATGTATTTCATTTGGGGGAGTGTTAATATAAATGGTATTGTGTTTTTAATTTCAAATTTCACTTGCTCATTGTCAGTATAGGCTATATTTTAAGTTATTTTGATGCTCTGAAATATGTGAGCAAATAGCACTGAATATGCTTGCAACTCTGTCTTGTGCTCAGTTTGTAAGTTCACTGTTAGTTGGATGACACCAGAGTGGTTAGTCTAAACTCAAGGCAGTTGCATTTATAAGACTGTGTACATTGCAGCAAGAAGCATACATTACAATGTGTGTGACAGCCTGTCAAAAGGCATATTTCAATCTAATGATGAGAAAAATATCAGACAATTTCCAGTTAAAGGGCATTCTATAAAATAACTGGCCTGTACTCTTCAAAAGCATTAAGATCATGAAAGACAAAGACAGAAAAACTAAGAAACTCTTCCAAATTAAAGGGGAAATGGAATCTTCATGCAACATGTGATCCTGGATTGAACTTTATGCCAGATTTTTTTTTTTTTTTTTACTATAAAGAATATTATTTAGGAGTTCCCGTCGTGGCTCAGTGGTTAACGAATCCAACTAAGAACCATGAAGTTGTGGGTTCAATCCCTGGCTTTGCCTAGTGGGTTAAGGATCTGGTGTTGCCATGAGCTGTGGTGTAGGTTGCAGACACAATCCCGTGTTGCTGTGGCTGTGGCGAAGGCCGGCAGCTACAGCTCCTGTTAGACCCCTAGCCTGGGAACCTCCATATGCCGTGGGTGTGGCCCTAGATAAGGTAGAAAGACAAAAAAAAAAAAAAGAATGTTATTTAGACAACCGGCAAAATATAAATGATGTCTTTAAATTTTAAAATAGTTTTATATCAATGTCAGTTTTCTGATTGTGATACTTGTATTATCCTATTCCTAGGAAACACAAATACCATCTACACCTTACTTTCAAAAGACTCAGTAAAACTGAAAATGTTGGCAAGATGTCCTATGTGCTGAAGAGGGTGGGGTGGCGTGAAGATGACCATCAGAAAGTTCCAAGGCATCAGCCAGCACCTTTATATATGCTTAGAGCTGATCTGTGATTTATCTTCAGGGTGGGCCTCCTGGCATGCTCTGACTGAGATAATAGGTTGATTTTATTGCTGGCCCAATTATTGATCTTCCTATATTTTCCTTGGAACTTTGCAGTCCTCTCTGCTCTAATACTGATCTAGTTTTTGACATGCTTTGACCACAACAATATAGCAGAAATGCTAGTGTGCCAGTTCCATACCTGGGACCCAAGAGGCCTTGCACATTCCTACTTAGTCTCTTGTACTGTTAGATTTTCTTTTGAAACTTTGCCTCATCCATGAAACCAAGCCTGAATGAGGCTGCTGGAGGATGAGAGACCATGTGGAGGAGAACTGAGTTGTCCCAGCTAGCCATGAACATGCGCTCAGAATCAGAGCCAACTAGACAAACCTCAGCTGACCACAAATGCATGAAGTTGCCCAATCAAGACCTGAATGACCACTCAGTGACCTTAAATAATTGACCCAGAAAGTTGCGAGCCACAAAACAGTTGCTGTTGGAATGCTCCTAAGATTTTTTGTGTTTCCAAACACATTATCATGTTGATACCTGACTAAAATTCAAGTGCCTGGGAGCCTTTTCTTCAAGGCTAGAAAACCTTAATGAGGACCCCTGGGGCTCCTCAGCCGTCAGAGCTACAGTCTCCCTCCATGGGGTTGCCTATCTCTCCAATGTTCAGCCACTAACCCCGTTCTCTGAGCTTCTTTGTGAGTCACCTGAGAGCCTGATAACAGAGGCAATTAATATTGATCCTGTGGAGGCAGAAGACAAAGGAAGAGTCTAATACAGGAGAGGAGGTGGTCTTTACCTGTTATTCTCCAGACCCATTTTTGTCCATCTCTTTTTTCAAAGCAAGACAGAAAGATGTGAGAGTTTTCAAACAACTGATATGTGTGATCCTAGGTCCAGGTTTTAAGAAGAAGGGATTTTGGTTGGGGCTGAGATGCACGTCAGTACAGGTGAGCATTGAGAACCTGTAAACGAGAGATTGTTAAGGCTGAACCTGTTGTAATATAGGCAGGACTCTGCCTTTTGTACCTACCTCTCCCACCACCTCTCTTAATTCTCCTCTCTTTCTTTCTTTCTGGCCCTAGAAACCTCTATCTTTTCAGTAAATCTCAGGGAGGCATTCAGCTGATCATGGCATAGGGTGTCACCTCTTCCAGAGATAATTGGACTTTCATGCAAGTATTCAATACACACGAAAAATTAAATTTAGGACAGGGCTGAGCAAGAAGCTTCTGAGGCAAGACGAGGTATTTTCATGCTATCTAAGTCATTCCAACTGACCCTGCCTCTCCCCCAAAAGTTCTCAGGCTACCCCTTCCTCTCTCCTCTCCTTTCTCTACCTTCCTTTGTCTAATTCATAGCCACAATCTCCCTAATTCTATCCTTCTTTGTTTCTGTAATATTATATGTTTCTGTCTACAGCACAATATAATTTTCCTGTGTGTTTCCTCATCAGCCTGTAAGTACCAGTAGCATTGAGCCTGGGACTCCCCAGTTCCCTTCCCCCCTCGTCCTGATTCCAAAGTGCCACCCCCTGCCCATAAAAGATTGCATGCAATCTGGGGAAATTGAGAATGATCTCGGGAAATGTCAGTAAAATGCAGAGGCTAGCCTCTCTTTTAAAATAAAGGACTCGAAATTGGCAAGAAGTTATCAGCTGAACTAGTTTTCAATCCTTTATGTATTATTTTGCTTCCCAGTTTTTATTCCTTAAGCCTCTTGACAGTAGCTCCTCTTGAAAATAAATTCAAAATTCTTTGTATGTGGAATGATGTCCAATGTTCTACCAAACTAGACCTCCAATATGCATGGCTGAGCATCATGAAAATCAACACAATGGACAAAGCTGACAAAGGGAAATGGTTCTGAAACAGACAGTCTTAACTATTGGGGAATTCTGGGAATCTGTCAGAAGCAGTGGGCATTCCTGTAACAAGTAAATGCTTAGGACCACAAAATTTGAGTTGGAGACCATATTCACAAACCAGCGTCCAGGGGTTGCCTAAGGGAAAAGAACTCTGGTCTAAAGCAAATCAGGCAGTGAGCTTCAAGAGGATTTAACGCTCCTTTTTATCTGTTCACAATTGGCTGCCAGTTCCCTGGGCTTCCCTGCTGTTGAGGAAAGCTAATGTGTGGGTTCAGAGAGGAGCTCTCGCTTGGAGCCAAAGTTATCAGTCAGAAAAGGAGGCAAGAGAGAAGGAAGAGAGGCAATGAGAAGCATTACTGGGATCCATAAAATTTTGCGGCATAATGAGACTTTCTAAAAACTGCAAGTCTGAGTTAGCAACGTTATTATACTCTCACCCAGCCTGAACCTTCAAGCAGACAATTTGCTGTGAATTCTTCTTTCACTTCTTTTTTCTTCTTCCCCTGGAACCATGCATATTTTGCCTTAAGGACAAAGGTGATGGTATAAAAAAAACTGTGTGCGTGCGCGCGCGCCCATGCATGTGTGTGTGTACGCGCACGCATGTGTGTGTGTTTAAATGAAAACATTTGAGAATAAGTATTAAAATATATGAGAGGTTTCTTGCTGGAACACAGGTGAGGGTTTGGGGACCCAAGATTTCTTTTAATGTGTCTTTTCTATTTGGAAGATTCTTCTTAAGAAATGGATGCACGCATGAGCACTACTTCACTGAGTTCTGCATAGGCAGCAGGTACCTTGCGCTGCTACTAAGTCACACGGCAACTGTGTTTCCCTGCCCAAAGTAGGCTCATGTTTGCACAATCATCTCCTCAGACAGTCGCTTCTCAGAGACTCAGAGGGCAGTGGATTGGGGGTCTACACGCCAAAGACATGAGGGAAAAAGAGTTCTGAAAAATAACCATTGCCTGCAGGGTAATCTTCTGTTCAGTTTGTGATCAATTTACCTGCTTATTGCCAGAGTTTCCAATATCAGGTCCATGAGGCGAATTTACTCCATCTCTTCCCTCATCAAGACAGTGCTTCTAATGAAACAATCCTGGGTCATGGGTTCCGAGGACACAGCAAAGGGGATGTCACTCACCAGCCTGCTGTCCTTGAGTCACACTCATCTTTGTCAGAAATTCCAGCCTGCAGTCTTTTGGCTTCACAGCGGTGGTTACCAAGGCGGGGGTGGGGGGTGGGGGGTGGGCGTTACCTAGAGGGAGACTGCAAAGAAGCAGTGTGGTGGGAAGGGTGCTAGCTTTACAGTCAGGAGACCAGGGATTTCTGTTAAGAACTCCCTCTGGACTGGGCAACCCCTGCCCCTCCCTAAGTCACAATGTCTTTCTCTATAAAGAGTCAGTTAGGAGTTCCTGTTGTGGCTCAGCAGTAACAGACCTAACTAGTATCCCAGAAGATGCAGTTTCAATTTCTGGCCTCGCTCAGTGGGTTATGGATCCGGTGTTTCAGTGAGCTTCAGTGTAGGTCTCAGAGGCAGCTTGGATCCCGAGTTGCTGTGGCTGTGGCTGTGGCACAGTCCAGCAGCTGCGTCTCTGATTGGACCCCCAGCCCGGTCACTTTCCATATGCCACAGGTGTGGCCCTAAAAACTATATTTAGAAAAAAGGAGAGGCAGTTAAATCAAGCTGGAGGGCAACTCAATTGCCTTCAGGTAACATAACCATGTGAAGTGACTTCAGTATGTGACAGCAGGAAGTGGTGGGGCCTCTGGCTTGAAATTTTAAAATATGTGGCCCTCTTAAGGACATTCAAATTTAAATTTTTAAAGTATTTTTACATTTTTTAATCTTTGACTTGGTAATAATTTTAATCTTAAAAATGTATAATAAAAGCTGTCCACAGGCACATGCATGTTCACAGCAGCATTATTCGCAATAGCCAAAAGGTGGAAGCAACCCAAATGTTGATGAACAGATGAAATGTGGTACATACATACGGTAGAATATTACTCAGCCTTAAAAAGGAAGGGAATTCTGATAATGCTACCCATGGATGAATCTTCAAGATATTCAGCTGAATAAAGACACAACCAGTCACAAAATCATGTAAATATTGTGTGATTTCACTTATATGAGATACCTAGAGTAGTAAAATTCTTAGAGACAAAAAGTAGAACGGTTGTGGCCAGGGCCTAGAGAGGGGAGAGGATAGGGAATTATTATTTAATGAATGTAGAGTTTAGTTTTTCAAGATGGAAAGAGTTCTGTCTATCCATAGTGCTGATGTTTGCACACTGTGGGTATTCTTAGTGTCACTAAACTATACCCCTAAAACTGTTTAAAATGAAAAAGTTTAACAAACTTGTGGATGCCAGGGGGGAGGGGGAGGGGGAGGAAGTGGGATGGCCTGGGAGTCTGGGGTTAAAAGATGTAGACTATTGCCTTTGGGATGGAAAAGCAAGGAGATCCTGCCGTATAGCACCAGGAACTATGTCTAATCACTTGTGATGAATCTATATATGTATGTGTAACCAGGTCACCACGCTGTACAGTTGAAAAATTGACAGAAAACTGTAAATCAGCTATAATGGAAAAATAAAAATCATTATATATAAAACAAAAAAATAAAATACAAGTAAAACAAAAGTTTATGTCTATTTTACCACAATGAAAACATTACTTTTTAAAAAAATAACAACAAAGTTCCCATGTGTCCTTTATCCAGCCTCCCCAAAGGTAGCATCTTAGTAATTGTAACCACAGTACAATTATTAAAGCCAGGAAAAACATTGACTTAATGCTATTAATTGATCTGAAGACTTTGTTCACATTTTTCCAGTTGTCCCACTAAGGTCCTTTTTTCTGATCCAGGATCCAATCCAAGATATGCATTACATTGACTTGTTCCGTCTTCTTGGTCTCCCCCAGTTTTGAAAGTTTCTGCAGTCCTTATTTCTCTTTTATGACCCTGAAGATTTTGAAGGGTACTGGCCAATGTGGGTTTGTCTGATGTTTCCACCTGACTGAATACGTATTTTTGGCAAGAAAATTATGTTAAGTGATGGCTTCTTCTCAGTGCATCATATCATGAGGCACATGATTTTGATATGTCCATACCTGGTAAGGTTAACTTAGATCACTTGATTGAAGAGGTCTCTGCCAGGTTTCTCCACTGTAAAGATATACATTTCTCATTGTTTGTTTTTGGTTTTGGTTTTTTGTTTGTTGTTGTTTGTTTGGTTTGTTGGTTTCAATTTTTTGTTTGTTTGTTTGTTTTGTTTTTGATTTTTAGGGCTGCACTGTGGCATATGGAAGTTCCCAGGCTAGGGATCAAATAAGAGCTACAGCTGCCTGCATATGTCACAGCCACAGCAATGCGGGATCTGAGCTGAGTCTGCAAGCTACACCACAGCGCACAGCAATGCCGGATCCCTGACCCACTGAGCGAGGCCAGGGATCGAACCCACATCTTCATGGATTCTAGTTGGATTCATTTCTGCTGTGCCATGAAGGGAACTCCCTCTCTTTGTATTTCACCCATTAATTTTAGCATCCTTTGGTAATATTTGCCAACCACAATTATTTATGTTTCCAAATGGTGATATTCAATTTCCATTCATTACTTTGACTTTTATTAATTAGAATTCCTTCTACTTTTATTCATTGAAATTCAACTGTAAGAAAGATTTTTCCATTTGCCTCTAAATTTTTTTTTAAAAATCAGGAAAATAGAGTCAGAATAATGTCTGTCCAAAACTCACTGGTGCTTGATAACCCCAAATTCCCTTTCTTGTGCTAAAAATTCTCAGGTTCTTCGTGCCTTACAGATTAGAAGGTAAAACTCCAAGTTCATACCTCCTGACAGTTGTCTTAGACACAACTCTTTGGAGAGCAAATCATTAACACACTTACACTTTCTTTCCTGCTCCACCCATCCCCTTTTTAATCGAATCTTAACATTACCCTGAGCATAACAACAGGGTTAAGCATAGAAAACATTCAAGAACCACTGAGCCTGGAAAATGCACGTGAAATATTTATGTTTAATTTGCCCTGAAGAATGGGGTTTTTAATGAACAGGAACTAAATCACAACAGCTACAGTGTTCTAAAAGATTTTCATTCGCACTCCAGACCCCTAGCCAAACTTGCTGTGCCCTTGAAGTTCATCCAGTATCTGCCTCTCCGGCCTCAGCCCCCCTCTTCCTGAGCCAGGAACGTCCCCTGAGGGCCCTTATCTGGGCTGCTCCAGGCTGGTGTCCCAACTGACAGACAGTGCTAATATTATTGTAGAGTCTCAAGTCTGCACAGTGCTAAATAAAGGGGGGGGGGGAATAAAACTGTTTTTTTCAGCTAGCTATTGGTTCCCATTATCCATTACTGAGTAACAAATCAAGCCAAAACGTATTAGCATAAAACAAGCACCATTTTATTATGCTCATGGATTTGGGATCAAAGATTCCCAGTAGGGATGATTTGCTGTAGTCCAAATGGAACCTATTTTGATGGGCTGTGGTCTGTAGTTTTCTTTTCTTGTGACATCGAAGGGAAGAGAATGGAGAATTTGGTGTGGGGACGAATATAGAGGGAGGGTTCCATGGAAGAGAAGAGAAGAATCAAAAGATGAATAGAAACTAAAGTGATGGAGGAAAGAAGAGAAAGTTTGGGGGAGGAGAGGTGAATGGGCTCCACGGAGGAAAAAGTAGGGAAACGGGAAAGAGTACAGTGATAGGGAAATAGATGACCAAGTCTAACAAGAGGCTGTAAGGGGTTTTATCACATACATCCCCATCCTGGGAAGCCCCGGCCCACACCCCAATTCTGATGCCCCTGTTCTGGGCTAACCATGTTTGTGTCTGTTTAACTCTCCACAGCTCCCTTTTGCTGAAGGCCTGTACCATTTTTATCACAATGGCCTGGCAAAGGCCAAGAAAAGACGCAGCCTACACCATAAGCAGCGCCTGGAGAGAGACCCCAGGGTGAGTTTTCTTGAAAACCTGCCTTCTCTGCTGCCTCAAATGAGCCTATTGAAGGAGTATGCAAGGGAGTCCGCAGGGAATTTTAAAGTAAAGGCACTTGATGTGTGGCAACGGGCCAAGTGAATCTTTGCAGAGTGGTACCGGGGACTTTCTGCTTCTCTGTCATATACATGATTACTAAACCTTTGATAGGCCAGCAGAGGTGGAGTAACTTGGGGTACCACCCCTTTTCTGGCTGTCTTTGCCTGCATCATTTCGTGAGGTCTTCTGGTTGCCTGGGAGCATGTTTTGGCCTGTGATAGATGGGAAGACACCAAGCAGTTTAATGAGTCATTTTATGGAAGGTTTCTACTGGTACATCCACAGGCTCCGAGGAGACTGCCATGCCCCATATCGTGAATGGGAAAATGAGTGGGCCTATGAGTGATCAGCTCACAAGAGGCAGTGGGCTTCTCCTTGCCTGTCTGAAGCCATGGGACCCTCGTGGCCCCTCTCCTCACCCTGTACTTTCTCTTACTGATCTAATTTACCCCACATCCCATGTCTCCTTGATTCTCACCATGCCCACTTTTACCTCCAATCCTTACTTTGCTTTTGGATTGCAGGTCTCATTTCCTACTCTCCCCTCAAAGCCCCACCTGGAAACTTAAACTCAGCTTTCCTGCAACCAAACATCATCTTGGCCATAAACTCTCTCCTTTTCCAGGGTTCCTGCTTCCTGTTTTATCAGAACAGAGACTCTGGTCGTCACTGAATTCCTCCCTCTCCCAATCTCACCCACTCTCCCTCTCTTCATTCAATTGGGAGACTCTGATTTCTTGTAGGAAGTTCACCAAGAGGGAACTTAATGGTCTAGGAAACTTGCTCCCTGCACCTAGAAGCCTTCATAACCTCTTCCCCAGGACTTTAAGGAAAGCGGATATAAAGAGGGTCAGGTGTTTGGGTGAGAGATTTACACGGGAGACTCCTTTTGCAACGATGGAATCTGGAACCATTCTCGTGGGGCTTTTCATGTGGATATTTGGCTGGGTTTAATGTGGGCTTTAATTAGGAACGCGGAAGAAAAGGACTCCCCAGCAGATCACCAACTGACAGGCCACAGGAAATTTCTCTTTAATGCCTCAACCCAGGGGAATCCCACATTCCTTAGAGTGGAAACTCTGCTTTCACACTAAGATTTAAGCTGCCTGTGCCATCAGCCCATGCCAAGCATCCTTAAAGGGTCTACTGCAGAAGCTGGCACCACTCTCTAAGGGAGAAGTTCTCTTTTCTGTCCTCACAGCCTTGGCCCTGGCTGTACCAGTTCAGGGTCTGGAGAAGCCCTTGGGAGGCCTGGGGACAGGGATCCTGCCACTCTCATCTGGGGATCCAAGGCGGACAGCAGTAGAAAATGCCCTTTCCGGTGCAGGTGGCAGTGGGCTTTCCCATGCTTCATACCTATCCCATGATCTTACCCTTGATGGCCAATTATTTTACTTTGATTTACATTTTAAAAAATTAAAAGTTCCTTTGGTTTCTCCTCCTCTTTGATTTGGTTTCTCCTCCTCGTTGCCCCAAAATCATTCAGAGAGAAGTGTTTAAAAGAAATTGGGATGGGAGTTCTCATCGTGGCACAGCGGTTAACGAATCCGACCAGGAACCATGAGGTTGCGGGTTCAATCCCTGGCCTTGCTCAGTGGGTTAACGATCCAGCGTTGGCGTGAGTCGTGGTGTAGGTTGCAGACGCGGTGTTGCTGTGGCTGTGGCTGTGGTGTAGGCCGGCAGCTACAGCTCCGATTAGACCCCTAACCTAGGAACCCCCATATGCCGCAGATGCGGCCCTAAAATGACAAAAGACAAAAAAAAAAGGAAATTGGGATGGAAGGAAAGTGGTGCTTAAAAGTCTTGGGTCAGGAAAGAGAACTGAGGAACAATGAAATGGAGAAGCCATTGTTTGGTTCAGAGAGACTCCTCAGGCCCATGAGTTTAAGCTTTTCTTATTCTTACACTTACCTGGAATGATCTTTGAAATGCTGACTCTTGGAGTGTAGAGTGATATCTCTTAAAGAGAATAAATAAGATGGGATGGGTAATAAAGAAGGAAATCACACAGTGGTGATGCTAATCACTTGTCTTTCTCCTCAAAATTGTAACCATTTTAACCAAAGGGGGCTCCATTCCCCCTTCATTGCCCAGTGTACGTGTCCTGGTAGCCATCTGCCTCGGATTAGTGAGGGTAACTATCTGCCTCAGCCGAGAAGACCGAGGAAAGACAGCAAGGGAACTCGAGGTCATAAATCTCCTGAACATTTTATCTGCCTTCTCATCAAGGTTAAATGTCAGGGCTGCTGTCAATAAGGTAGCCATTTTAGGAAAAGAAATAAATCGTAAAATCTCATTATAATACTTTGCATTATAAGAGGAAAAAAAAACCCTACTCATCATAACTGCCTTGTTTCAAAATGTTAGATTAAGGCCTGAGTCTTTCCTGTATAATGTCCTCGTGGTCATTTAATTTCAGCATTGGCCAATAGCAAAATAAGGGGACAACTACTCTTTATTTTGGCTGCACCAACAGCATGAAGAAATTCTCTGGCCAGGGACTGAACCCTCGCCATAGCAGTGACGATGACAGATCCTTGACCCGCTGAACCACCAGGGGACTGCCAGGGGCAACTACTCTCAAATTTTACAAAAAGCATCAATGATGAACAGTACAGCATCAGAAATATTAGGATTATATTATAAAGTCTGCAGGTTTTACAGACCTTAAACAAAGGGCAAATATGCTGAGTAGGGATACCTCAATTTTGGGTTTCCCAAGCACATTCAAACTGGTTGCAAAAAAAAAAAAAAAAGAACAGTAAATAGAAGTATAGAGAGGAAATCAGAAGGATCCGGGAGCTGAAAAGAATTCTTCTGTCTCCTGCGTAGATGTTGCAAGTTATGTTTATGAACCAAGGTCTTAAGAGCAAGTTGTTTTATCATTTTTGGAAAAGACCCGTCCACTCTAATCTTGGTCACAGCCTCAACTTCCTTCCTCCTCCAGTCTCTGCATGACTTCTTGGTCTCTCTCACTCACTGTTCTCGGGCTTGTGAAGGAGAACACAGAGCCCAAAGAGCCATGAATGTAAGTCCAGGAGGGTTTCAGCTTCGGCAGGCTCTCAGGGTTCAATCTACCTACGCAGCTTTTCAGCCAAAGAAAACTACCAAGAGAGCCTATCAGCCCAAGAAATGAAGAAAAAAGTAGACAACCAACACTACTTTTGGTTTTGTTTTGGCTCCAGAACACAAATGTCAAGGATCTTTGTCCCTCATTTCACAACTAATTTTTACCTTTAAGGAAAAGAAAAGGACTAGAAAGGGATCGCATTGCGTTTTTTGTCCTGGTCAATACGGTGCTGCTTTCAGTGTGTTTATATTTGTTCATCTAATACAGGGCAATAGCTAAGAAATGGATTCTGATGCCTACTGTTGTAAAGATGTTCTCTTGCCTTTTCATTTCTTTCTGCTGAAAGATTAGCAGTAGGCTGTGTAACATCATTTAAGTGCTGAAAAGCTAAACTTGTGTCTTTTTTTATTTCTGAAATCTTTGTATAGTGTAGTTCTGAGTACACAGTAGATACTCAATAAATGACTGTCAAATGCATGGATGGATGGTTAAAAATTTTTCTTCAGGGTTTGTTTTAATCCATGAAATAGTATTATTTTTTTCATCTTATGCTTTTATTGCTATCCTAAACTATGTATCCATTAGGAAACAAAAATGTAGACTCCTTTCTAGAGCCTACTTTAGATACGTTCTTAATTGTGGGTAAAATATTCATTTCATCATTTTCAGGTCATGTCACTGAGAATCTCATGAGGAATGCTTTTTTTTTTTTTTTTTGGTTTTGCTTTTTAGGGCCACACCCACGGCATATGGAGGTTCCCAGGCTAGGAGGTCTAATGGGAGCCACGTCTGCCTACACCACAGCTCACGGCAATGCTGGATCCTTAACCCACTGAGCGAGGACAGGGATCAAATCCACAACCTCATGGGAGGAACCGGTTTTTAATTCCTAAAATCACTCTCTGTTCCTGATCCTATTCATAGTCACAGTGCAACTACCAAAGTTAGGCAATGTGTTTGGAGAGTGTGGGTAGCTAAAATAATTTGAAGATGTAATAAATAAAATCAAAGCTGAAAGGAAATCCCGAAACCAAAACTTCCATCTCATCATGAGGGTCAAGAACGAATAATCCATGTCCAACACCTCTGTGAGTTTTATTAAACTTTTCTTTAAAAGCAGCATCAACAAATCTTAAAGTCAAACCTAATTGTAGTGCACAAGTCTACACGTCAAATCCCATGCGTTCTATAAGTACTTGAAAAGGGAAATAGATTTATTTAAGACATCTGTTTCACAGTCCTGTTGAAACATATTTGCACATTGGACATAGAGAGTATTGAAATAAAATACATTCAAAAACATGAAGACTCACATCTTTCAGTAAGCATCACACACTGGTCCTATGGAAGCCAAATAATGGGGATTTGGGGGTTGGTAGATGCAAACTAGTACATTTAGAATGGATAAACAATGAGGTCCTACTGTATAGTACAGGGAATTATATCCAAACTCTTGGGTTGGTGGAAAATAGTATGAGAAAAAGAATACATATATTGGATCACATAGCTGGATCACTAGGCTATACAGCAGAAGTTGATTCAACACTGTGAAGCAACTACACCCTAATTAAAAAATAAATCTAATAAAAAATAAATTTTATAATTAGCTCATCAAATTTTACAAGATAAAGGAATGTGTATATGGGTGTGACTGGGTCACTAATGATATGCAGCAGAAATTGACACAACATTGTAAATCAAGTATACTCTAACAAAAATAAAATTTTTAAAAAGAAAAAAACAGATTGATTGCAGAAGCTAGAAAAATAACATGATTGTCATTTGCTGAGAGAAATTATATTTGATGTGAGAGTTACAAACATTTAATTCCTTTTCTCAGCAATGATACTAGACCAGGTAATTTTTCCTAGGGATCCTTTTTAAACCTGTTTCAATTTAGCAAGTCAGAAACTCCTATCAGTCCACTGAAAACTTTTCTTAGCCCCAGTCTCAAAGAATGTCTCATGTTTCCTCTGTGTTCAATCCATGGTAGCTGTATCTTCTAGCTTCTTTCTCAACCAAGTGTATCCATATGTCTTATGACTCTAGGTGTCAGCACATGATCCCATAGCCAATCATTTTTGTTCCTCAAGGGTCCGTTCTGAGCATATTTGTGAGTTTTTAGGACACTCCAAAAACCCTACAAAAGTTGGTTTCACTGAGTAGTCCTTCAAAAATCTCATAGAACCATACAACCAGAACAACAACAAAAAAATCTGTATATTTTTTAAAATTGGACATGACTGGTGCAATGTGTTTGTAGCAATCTGAGTAAGGAGTGAACCAGGCTTTCTTTGTCCATGGGCCTTAATAATACAATAATTGATACTGTTTTTTAAAATGGATTCATTATTGTAGTTGAAACTCAGGTGGTTGACAGAAGCTGGGAATGGCTTGTAATTGCTTTGGGTCCTTCAGCATCTCCAACAAGAAAAGAAATTCATTTACCTTTTCCTCCACAAGTTACATAAAATTTTGTCATAATTGCTAAGTTCTTAGCTTCTAATCCTTTTCAAATACCTAGCAGCAGTCAGTAATTTTTTTATAATGCCTTTCCTTTAATTCATATTAGATAACTATTTGACTACAATTGTCCCTCAGTATCCATGGGGAATTGGTCCCTACAGATATCAAAATCCTCAGATGCTCAAGCCCCTTATGTAAAATCACATTGCAAAGTTGGTCCTCTGTATCCATGGTTCCACGTTCACGGATACAGAGGGCCAACTGTGCTTCGATTAAAAGTTGGAGAAGAGAAGAAAAAAAAAAGCTGTCTTCTGGAAAATCTACTTCCAAATAGAAAACGTCATGGAGAAAAATGTCTTTCTTCCCTTTTCATTTTGGTTTTAACCAAACCTTCCTCCAATGGGTGTGTCCTCTGCTTACTATCACAGTGAAGGCATGAGAGTCTCTCAGCCTGGGAGACTGGCAAAAACTGAAATTAGAGGAGTTCTCTTGTGGCACATGGGTTAAGGCTCCAGTGTCGTCTCTGCAGTGTCTTGGGTTGCTTCTGTGGTGCAGGTTGAATCCCTGGTCTGGGAACTTCCACGTGTGGAGGGCGTGTCCCCCCACAAATAGAAATTAGATTTTAATGCCTTTTAAAAAGAATTTACACCCCCCCACCACCAAATAGGTTGGTTTATTTGGTTGGTTTCACTTTTTATACCTTAAAAAAATTGTTTCTATTTTCTACAATTCTTTTTGTTGTTTTTAATAGCTTTGTTTTTTAATCTTCATACTTGTTAACTCTAAAATGGTTAGGTTTGAGGTTTTGAGATTCTGTTCTAAGAAATGTACAGGAATTCCTTAATTTATCTTTTGAATGTCTTCTTGACAGAGAAAAAAGAAAGCTGGTAGATTTAACTACGTTTTACTAATTTAGAAACACAAACATAGTAAGTTTATTATAGATAGTATAGCAAATTCAATAGTATTTTGAATCTCTGTAAAACCTTTTATTCCAGAGGGCATTTGTGGCTGCTTTTCTTCACCTTTTTTTTTATTACAGTATAATTGATTCACAATGTTGTGCCAACTTCTTCTGTACAGCAAAGTGACCCAGTCATACATATATATACATTCCTTTTTCTATATTATCTTTCATTACGGTCTATCCTTTTCTTCATCTTTTCACTCCCCTGTAGCATAAGTTAGACCGACAAGTGTTATTCTATCTTGAAATGGGGCTAACAAAGAGGTTGCTGTGTGCCTGAGTCACTCATGAGTTTATGAAAGCTCAAAACAGCAATGCAAGCTCCCCAACATGCTGAGGCCTGATTTTCCCAACCTGGATTTTCATCCCTTGGTCAGACAAGGGAGCCCCCTATTTGAAACCGGTATTCTCACAGGGAGAGGACTGCCCATGAGGCGTGATCATAACAGCTCTATGGTCCACAAATAAAGGTATGCAAGTACAGAGTTGGCCAGTGGTGGGGTTTGAAAGTAGAATGAAGTTGCTTTAACTCTGGGGGCCTCCGAGGTACAAATTAACCAGAACTCTTTAGAGAGACTCCATGGGATCACAAGCTTTCATGGGTGGCTCTGGGATGTCTACTGCTAACAGAGAAATCAAGTTAAACAGGGACTTATGGAACTGATATAAAGCAATGTTGATGTTAGATGGCACAGAAGAAGATAGAGAAGGAGAGAGAGGCATACGAAGAGTTTAAAAAAAAAAATTGATGCCGTTCCCATTGTGGCTTAGTGTATAAGAACCTGACTAGTATCCATGAGGACGCGGATTCGACCCCTGGCCTCGCTCAGTGGATTAAGGATCCTGTGTTGCCATGAGCTGTGGTGTAGGTTGTAGATGTGGCTCGGATCTGGCGTTGCTGTGGCTGTGGTGTAGGCCGGCAGCTATGGCTCTGATTGGACCCATATCCTGGGAACCTCCATATGCCACGGGTGCAGCCCTAAAAAGAAAAATTTTTAAATGGGGGTAAAAATTGAGTGAGACAAAGCTCCAAATGCACCTCTCAACAGTTGTGTCAATATTTCTTGAACCATGTGACTTGGACCTTTCCTGTTTCGCTAATAGCTCGATTTTCTACCATAAAAAAAAAAGGCAAGGAACCATATTACCCACCCTGAAAGGACAAATAACTCCAAAAGGAGTGTATGTGGCAAAGTTAAGGAGATACTATTTCTCCCTCCTTTCCTTTGGTTTTTCCCCTCCCTGCCCCTCTCCACTTTATTTCCTCTCCTCAAGAATCCGGAAGCAGCAAGCACCAGCTTTTAGAATGTGCCTCTCAGGTGTCAAGAGGAAAGCTGTTTTATAAAAAATGAAATACAAATGCAAGTGAATACCCATAGAGAGAAATCCCTTAGGAAGTCTTCTGTGCTCAGACCTGTCTATGCCCCAGACATCCAGCTAGAGAACCCCTGAGCATCAGTGAAGAGAAAGCAAAAGACACAACCCTTGCAGATCTTGACATTTCTGCAGGAACCAGACCACTGAGTAAGAAGAGACCAGAGGGAATTGCTCTGGGGTTTCCTCTTAGTTTAATTTGATAACAGTTGTAAGACTAGCCAGTGTCTGTTGAATGCTGCTGTCTTAGTTTGGGTTCCCTCAAAAAGCAAATCCTGAGACAAGGACTTGTAAGAGCGTCATTCATTTGTGTGGTGGATCCTCAGACGCAAGAAAGAGTAAAACGAGGGAGAGAAGTGAGGAAAGCAAATAGAGGGTGAATTTTTCCACAGGTCTGCATTGTAGGCAGCTGAGGCTCAGTCCCACGGAGCACTCTCGGAAGGTAATGTGTCACCTGTGCTCTGAGCTATCCCATGGGGAAGGCAGCTGCCCAGTGATGACTCTAATTGCTCTGTTTTTCATTTGTGAGCCATCCCAGGAATGTTAAATCCCTGGCACTTCTGAGCTGCCCTGTGCACAGGCTGACCAAGCATCAGGATGCTGGAGAAAGTCCTCAAGCAGAGAGGCAGAAATGGAGATGCTTGATCCAAGAAGCTGTCAGCAGTGGTGGCAGAACTCAGAAGAGGACAAAGAGAATAACGGGATGACATCAGCAACTCTTGCTGCAAATCCTACCATCCAGCTTGGGGCTAAGAATTTAGCAGGCATCAACTCATTAAATCTAGACACCCCCTGTGAATTAGATACCATCAGATTCCCGATTTATAGATGAGGAAATGGGAGTTCAGGGAGGCTCAGGACATCTTGAATATCCCATGGTTTGTAAGAGGTCCGCATACTTCACAGTGCTTCTCTGTTACAAATTAATGTCCTCTGCTCCTCTGCACGAAGAGAATTGCAGGAAGAGTCCAATGGAAACGTTGATGCCACTTTTGCCCTGACGCTTTAAAATATAAATAGACCCAGAGAGGGGAAGTGACTTCTCTGGGGTCACACGACCATACCTGATGGGAAAGAAATAATAAAACTCATGAGTACTTTCCATACCAGATCTGACTTCAATAAAAATTTCCATAAAAGAAGAATGAAATAATGCCATTTGCAGCAACATGGATGGACCTAGTGATTATGGTATTACGTGAACTAAGTCAGACAAAGACAAACACCATATGGTATAACTTATTTGTGGAATCTGAATAATGATACAAATGAACATATTTACAAAACAGAAATAAACTCACAGACATAAAAAAAAAAAAGCAATGTGTGGTAACCAAAGAGGAAAGGGTAGGGAGGAATATGTTAGGAGTTTGGGATTAACATATATACCTACTGTATATAAAATAGATTTCAAACAAGGATCCACTGTTTACCTCAGGGAACTATACTCAGTATTGTTTTTTTGGAGTTCCTCTCTTGGCTCAGGAGAAACAAATCTGACTAGTATCCATGAGGATGCAGGTTCGATCCCTGGCCCACTCACTGGATTAAGGATCCAGTGTTTCTCCAAGCTGTGGTGTAGGTTGCAGACATGGCTTGGATCTGACGTTGCTGTGGCTGTGGTGTAGGCCAGCAACTACAGCTCTGATTCAACCCCTAGCCTGGGAACCTCCATATGCCGCAGGTGCAGCCCTAAAGAGCAAAAAAAAAATATCTTTTTCTGGCCCAACCCACCACATATGGAAGTTCCCAGGCCAGGGATGGAGACTGTACCGCAGCAGCAACCTGAGCCGCTGCAGTGACAATGCCAGATCTGTAACCAGCTACACCACAAGGGAACTCTTATACTCAATATCTTGTAATAATCTATAACAGAAAAGAATCTGAAAAAGAATATATATATATATATATATATATATGTGTGTGTGTGTGTGTGTGTGTATATAAATGTATGTGTGTGTGTGTGTGTGTGTGTGTGTATATATATATGCTGAATCACTTTGCCGTAAACTAACACAGTGTTGTAAATTAACTATTTGATCAATTAAAAAAATTCATTGGGAGTTCCCGTCGTGCCTCAGTGGTTAACGAATCCGACTAGGAACCATGAGGTCGAGGGTTCGACCCCTGGCCTCGCTCAGTGGGTTAAGGATCCGGCGTTGCCGTGAGCTGTGGTATAGGTTGCAGACGCGACGGGGATCTGGTGTTGCTGTGGCTGTGATGTAGGCCAGCAGCTGCAGCTCTGATTTGACCCCCAGCCTGGGAACTTCCACATGCCGCAGGTGTGGCCCTAAAAAAAAAAAAGATAATATTTTTGATGCAAAATATTTCCTAAGCACAAGCTAACATGTTCATCTGCTGTGTGAACAATGAGACGGGACCAGATTCCTTGCGGAAGGAAATTGCACATATTAGTGATGTATTGAGACACAGTGTAATGATTCCTAACTTTCCTAAGAATTTTCAAAGTTAATTTTGACCATGCAGAGTTTACACTTCAGAACTCTATCCCTACAGTGCAATTTCTCTACAGAAAAGTAAACAAAGATGGCCTCTTAGCTTGGCTTGCTGGAAACAGACTCTGTCACGGGGAGCTGCGTGTCTAAAAGACGTTTCTAAGAATGAGATGCACTGTATTATCTCATGTAGCTTTCTCCATCTTCAAGCCAACACATCAGACCTTTCTTGTGCCTCGTCCCTCTGCTTCCTCTTCTGCGTAAGGGCTCCTGTGATTCTACTGGACCCAGATAACTCAGCAGAATCTCCCTCCTGCAATCTTAACAGATTACAAAACTTAATTGCATCTACAACATCCTTTTTTTAAAATGTGTTTAGTAAATATCCATCACCTTTTTATTTTTTTGTTGTTTTTATTTTTTATTTTCAGGGCTGCACCCACAGCATATGGAAGTTTCCATGCTAGGAGTGGAATTAGAGCTGCAGCTGCCAGCCTACGCCACAGCCACGGCAACGCCAGATCCTTCCACTGAGTGAAGCCAGGGACTGAACCCATGTCCTCATGGATACTAGTTGGGTTCATTACCACTGAGCCACAACATGAACTCCAACATCTCTTTTACTATGTGATATAATATAAGCATGAAAGTAACACCAGAGTCTGGAGACCATGGGGGCCAAAATTCCTTCCCTGTGCCTTGAACTTTGTGGAAGAGCTGACATGCCTCTAGGGTCAGCAGCTCTCTCTAGGCAGCCCAGCTTCCCCTCACTGCCCTCCTCTTGGGCTTGCATTGAACTCCAAGGCAAACATGAATCTGTAAGCACACAGCCTTGACCCTTTGAGCCCAAAGGGTGAAAATGAGAGACCCAGGTGGAGAAGATTCCAATGTAGCTTCCCAGCAGGTGACCAGGTTCATTTTCCAGACATCTCACTAAGAGACAGGCTCACCAAGTTCCTACTGTGGTTCAGTGGGTTGAGACTCCAACTGCAGCAGCTCCACTCACTCTGGAGTCTTAGGTTTGAGCCCCGGTCACAGTTGCGGCTCGGATTCAATCCCCGGTCCCGAGAACTTCCATATGCTGTCTGCCATGGGTGCAGCCATAAAATTTTTAAAAACTGAAAAGAGAGAGGTACGCTGTGCAGGTGTAAACCTTCCTGGGGTTTTCATTTTTGAAAGTGGCTTGACAGCATCCGCAGAAGGAGGAATGTGTTGGGAGAGGAAGCGGGGAAGAGATGCCTTCAGTGATGCTCTCACCTGGGGGAAAAGCTAATCTGCCCTAGTCTGCTTGTTTTATTAGGTAGCAGGGAGGATTTCCCACATCTCCTCTTAGGACTGCAGATGTGCCTGGCTCTTTGCCTCCAAGAGCGGCTGCTAGTGCTATAATGAACTG
This sequence comes from Catagonus wagneri, assembly GCA_004024745.2. Classification (NCBI taxonomy): domain Eukaryota; kingdom Metazoa; phylum Chordata; class Mammalia; order Artiodactyla; family Tayassuidae; genus Catagonus; species Catagonus wagneri. The sequence goes on along the minus strand of PVHT021183543.1, from coordinate 30,508,284 downwards.
TTTGTGGGGAACAGGGGAGAAGTATTTACTATGGATTCAAAGAGGCACAGGGAAAGCTGCTAAGGATTAAGCCAGGTTTTTTTCCTAGCTGTCGTTAGCATATTTTAAATAATCACTTCTGCTCACGCTGCCACGCATACCAAAACAGAAGGCGGAACACTCTGGAAGACATCACTCCAGCAAGCCCAGACCTTAACATTCCTTGGGAGAATTCTAACAAAGCCTAGTGTGGAAAAAAGCCACGTGGAATGAGGAAAGTGCTTCTGCATCATCTTTATACTTCACAAGATGAAGACTCTCAAATGGCGAGCTGGCAAACTTTTAGGACTTTCTGGCAAAATCTTCAGTGTTTTTAAGGGAAATTTCTCCTGACCTGCCTTGCCTCATTCCTTCCCCAGCCTTCCCCAAGATGCAAAAGGAAATGTCTTTAAATATCTAAATCTCTCATATTGCCTAAAAATGAGCATTTTGTTATGCTTATTAAGCTCACACTATAACTCCATTATCTAGTTGCCTGCTAGCAAACTATTTATTCACTCAGAAAATATTTACTGAGCTCAACTACATGCTGGGCACTGTTCTAAGTATTAGGACACAGCAGTGAAGAAAAGACATGTTCCTCCTGTGACGCTTATATATTGGTGGGGATGAAGGACAGAGACAAAACCCAGAAGACCAAAGCAATTGCGTGACTGATGATGAATGTGTTATAAGAATGAATAGAGGAGTTCCCATCGCGGCTCAGTGGTTAACGAATCTGACTGGGAACCATGAGGTTGCGGGTTCGATTCCTGGCCTTGCTCAGTGGGCTAAGGATCTGGCGTTGCCGTGAACTGTGGTGAAGGCTGCAGACGCGGCTTGGATCCTGCGTTGCTGTGGCTGTGGCGAAGGCCGGCAGCTACAGCTCCTGTTAGACCCCTAGCCTGGGAACCTTCACATGCCGCAGGTGCGGCCCTAGATAAGGCAAAAAGACAAAAAATAAATAAATTAATAAATAAAATAAGGATGAATAGAGAAAACTATGAGGATGAGGGTGCGCCAGAGGAGATGTGTTACTATTTTCTCAAAAGTAAGATAATGTCTGGTAAGATGACATTTATATAGAGACCTGAAGGAGTTAAGGAAGGTTTCTATGTGGCTATCTGGAGATAAGGTGTTCAAAGCAGAGGAACCAGCAAAGGTAAAGCCCTCATATCCAGGACACACATGATGTGCTCTATAAAAAGCAAGAATGCCAGTAAGCCTAGCAAGATGTGAGCCCAGGAGAACAGGAAAAGAAACGAGGTTTGTAAGGAAGCAAGACCCCAGAGGACATTATAGGTCAGGGTAAGGACTTTGGACTGACTCTGAATGAGTTGGGATTTCTGTGCTTCGAGGTGAATTATAGACAGTGGGGAGGGCATGGGTTTGGTGCACACTGAAAATCTGGGAGAACAGTGTGAGGTGATGGCAACATTTCAGAAGAGGGAAGATGGTGGCTTTGGCCAGGTTAGAAGTTGGTTGAGTTGAAGAGAAAAGAGTCTGATTTAGGAAAATTTTGTGAAGGTAGAGTCCTCAAATTTGCTGACTCACTGTTGATGGGTTAGATAAAGAATGGGAGAGAAATAGAGAAGACAAAGGTAACTCCAGAGTCATTGGCCTGAGTTACTAGAGCTTGGAGATGGCATTCATGTAGATAAACAGATGCGGGGAGGGGGAGGGGAGTAGGTTGATTGGGAGTAGTTAGGGAATCAAGAGATTAGCTTTAAGCATGTTAAACATTTGAGAGATGCACTGAGTATCCAAGCAGATAGTTAAAATAAGCAAATGGATGGAGTTCCCATTGTGGTACAGTGGAAACGAATCCAACTAGGAACCCTGAGGTTGTGGGTTCGATCCCTGGCCTCGCTCACTGGGTTAAGGGTCTATCGTTGCCATGAGCTGTGGTGTAGGTCACAGATATGGCTCAGATCCTGTGTTGCTATGGCTGTGGTATAGGCTGGCATCTGTAGCTGCCATTAGACCCTTAGTCTGGGAACCTCCATATGCCTCAAGTGCATCCCTAAAAAGCAAAAAAAAAAAGCTAATGGATCTTAAAATGTAGACCAGAGGTTGGAGTTGGAGACATGCATTGGGAGTTGCCCACGAATTGATAACATTCAGTGTCATGAGACTAGTGGAGATTATCTAAGAAATGAAGAAATGAGTATAAATAGAGAAGACAAGCTGTGTGGAACTGAGCTCCTGGCCATTTTAAAATCTAGAATTCTGGAAGGCAACTGGGGACCAGCAAAGAAGAGAGGGGAGTGACACTGTAGGGTCAGAAGTCAAGCAGAGACTAATCTCAATGTGTCAAACCTCATTCACATTTTACCAGTATCTTGGCTATCCCCACAATTATTTATTACCAGAACCCCTTATGGATATCAATAGAACATGTGTCTTCAGTTTCTCCCTCTCTAGTCTATTTTTTCTGAAGAGCATTGAAATTCATGGTGCACACATGAGCTTATGAAATTAAAAGAGTGGCATGAATTTTATCTCAGTCGGCCACTGCTGTATCTGGGCTGGGTGGTGCGTTTTACAGCAGGGAGTTGCATTTGACTCAGGAGGGTTAAGAACCAAGCTCCTAAAACCTCAGACTCAACTAGGCAATATCTCAGAGCCAAGACTCGGTTCTGAGAGCTGCTAGGCAAAGTTTCCAGGAAACAGCCTCTGTTTGGCATGGCAAGAGGAGAGTCCAAGTCGAGCACCTCTTTATAATTTTAAGGAACAATAAAAGCTGTGAGGCAGATCAAGTCTGACTGTAAACTCAAAGGAAAGAAACTTAATCCCCAGTTAATAATATAAAAATCCAAGCTGTGTTGATTCACCCTTGATTACATTTTCATGGATTTCAGAAAGACAGAGTTCTTAAAATAATTTCCTATGAAGATTCAAAATCTATCTAGAAAGTAATTCCTCACTCCTCAAACCACTACTCCAAAATGAATTGTCTTCAGTGATTAGGTAAAAGAGGCTCTCAGTGTTCCTTAATGATGACATAAGCAAATAGTTAAAATAAGCAGGTCTATCTGGCTACTGATTTTCTTGAGATAATGTTTTATGAGACAAAGTTATGTTTGGAGTTGAATAAGCCCCAAGAAAATTTGATTAAAAAAAAGAAAAACTCTAGGAGTTCCCACTGTGGTGCAGTGGGTTAAGAATCTGATGGCAGCAGCTCAGCAGATCAATCCCCAGCCCCGAGGAGCATTGGGTTTAAGAATCTGGCATTGCCCTAGCTGTAGCTCAAGATTCAATCCCTGGCCCAGTGCAGCCATTAAAACAACAACAACAACACTCCAAAACTCTCTGTGAGTTATTTTTAAATTGGTTTAGCCATTTGTGATCATATCTTCATCCATAAACAAGTTTTGTGCTCTCAAACCCAAGTCAAGGGAATTGAGAAATTGAGAAGAATTGAATTCCTACTATTTCCAGTAGTTTCAAACCCTTGTTTGTTGAAGAGAGGGTATGACTGAAGCCAGCTCTAGAAATGAGTTAAAGGCAGCTAGACAAAGAGATTCATGTCTGAACAACAATCCGATTGCTGGAGTTTATCTAATTGGTTTCCCATTGTCCGTACCCCAAAATGTTGTGTTTTCCATCTTCTCTATGGAAAGTACCTCCCATTTAGCAACGAAGAACTAATTGCCTGAGAGAAAACAGGTAAGACAAAACAAGTTTCCATTTTCCACTCCCCTTGAAGAGGAAAAGCAGCCCACTCCCACATAAAGAGTTGCTTAATGGATGTTAGTTTGTAAGAACGCCTCAGAGAAATGACAGGAGAAAGCCCTCCCAGAGGATAGAAGAAAGCCAAAGTGGTTCAAATATACTGTGTGGAAAGAGACTCAAATAATTGCCTACTAGAGAAAAAAGAGCATGAAGGAGAGAGGGCAGCTTGAGGTCATTCTTGAGTTCTAACACTAGCTCCTGATACCAACCAGCCGAGTTTCCTTGAACAAACTGTTTTATCTCCCAGTCTTCAGTTTCCTTATCTATAGAATGAGAAGTGTAGACTAGTTAATCTCCAAAATGTCCCTTTGGGTCTTGAAATCTGAGATTCCAGGGGCAAGCCTGAAGAAGTCCCTCCAACCAGTTAATGTGAAAACCAGAACGTAAACTTTGACTTTATCAGAATGTAGCTGGATTGTGTATTTAGTTCTCAGATAATGTTTAAAGATGCGTGATGAGGAAGACATAGGAAATATGCATCAAATTCAATGAAAATATCTGAAAGAACCAGGGATGTTTACTTTGAAGAAGGTCTAGGGACATGATAATTATTTTCAAATGTTTGAAGGGTTCTCACCTAGAGGATGGAATCAGGAATTATTTGGCTCAAAAAGCAGAAACTGGATTGTGTTTCAGTATTTTAAGGAAGTAGCTTTGGTATTGTCTTGAGGCAGAACTTTTATGCAGACTACCTTTGCCAAATGTAAAGTCAAGGGCTAGTCATGGTGGCATTTTGCTGGATGCTAAGCTACATTCTGATAAAGTCAGAGTAGCACTGTAGTGTCATTTTCCCATTTTCCTTTTTTTTTTTTTTTTCTTTTTAGGGCTGGACCCATGGCACATGGACATTCCCAGGCTGGGGGTTAAATTGGAGCTACAGCTGCCATTCTACACCATAGCCATAGCAATGCAGGATCCAAGTCGCATTTGTGACCTACACTACAGCTCATGGCAATGCCGGATCCCCGACCCACTGAGCGAGGCCAGGAATCCAACCTGCATCCTCATGCATACTAGTCAGATTCTTTTCCACTGAACCACAATGGGAACACCTCATTTTCCATATTTTTAAAGCTATTCTTCTATGAAAACATCATAGGATCATTTTATCTTTCTTTAAAGGTCACTGGTCTTATTGACTAATACTGACCCTGCAACTAGTCAAAACTTCTAGTTTCTTCTCAAGTATGCTGCAAATCAATCCATCCTTGGAAGACTGGAATATTGGTCCTAAATCAAGGACTGAGGTTTACTTTTTGAATTTATCATCTTGTTAGAGTTCATTATGACCTATCAAGATTTTATTGGATCCTGATTCAGTTTCCTTCCCAGCTTCCTGTCATCTTCGGTTTTGATCAACATCAATATCCCCAACCAGTTCTTAATAAAAAGGTTGAATAGAACAGGAAAAAAAATGACAAAGCTCAAAATCCTTTGTCCAAGGTGATATAAATCTATTAATATAGACTCTAAGGAGTATCTCACACCGACTCCATATTGAAAGGAAATTATAAAAGTACCCAAAGCTCCAAAAACATCACTCAGGTTAAATGACAAACAGTGTCTCATCAGGGAGGCTATTTGAAGACTAGGTTTATACAGCTTAACTGCATCACTCTGAATCTAGTTGATTTGTTTGTGTACACTGCTCTCTGAGCAATCAGTTTGTTTCCCATGGAGGAATCTAATTCAGCCATTCACATGACCAAAATCACCAGACCAACCAGTTTTCAATCTGGTCTTCAGAGATAATTTGAATTCAGTTGATAATTTGTCCACACATCTGCAACTGGTTGATGTTTAATCATGAAAAACGTTAATCAAAGAACCAAAAATCAATGAGTAATCATCAATGCTAATCACGAGAGTACCAGGTGGCACTCAAGTGTGGACCAAATCAAATGTTTCTAAAACTTAATAAAGTGATTTCTTTTAAGTGAGAAAGTCAAGACATCTCAGAAATAGACTAATTCAGATGTATGGAGATCCTATTCTCATGTCTAAAATATCATTTGATTTCTATCAGAGCACTCAAAAAAGTTCCTGTACCACTTATTCATGTGACATGGGCAAGTCACTTAACCTTCACTAATTGCCTCTATTTTATATTCTATATCATTAACTAACAATGAAAAGTCCAAATGTCTGAAATAAATTGCCTTAATTTTTATCTCTATCATGGAATCACAATGAAAGTGCAAATGTCTACAAATGAATGTCTAAGATTTCAAAGCTATAAGGGTGATTTCATCTTTGAAAGTACATATTAGTGTCACAAAAAATTTCTAACTTTTGCCAGAGCAGAAAAAGTGACTGTATCATCTACTTCTTTTGCATTTTATTCTGCTTAATTCTCTACTTATTTTCCTTGCCTGACCCTACTCCATGACAAATTTTAGTGTGAATTAAAACAGTATTCTTCAAACTGTATTATGTTGGGGTCCTTACGTTTCCTACTAGAACGTTGCAAATCATAAAAATATTACCTAACACAAGCTGGATTGTGTTGCCCCCAAGTCCCAATGTTTTGATTCACAAATGTTTACTGTTTACTCATGCCGCATGACCAGACTGGGTCCTTGGGAGCTCGGATTAACATAGCATTTCAGTAACTGGTGCTTTTACATGTTCCACCACCCTAACATGGCTTCCAGGGCACTGGAAGAGAAAGGGAAGTGGAAATGTGATAAGCTCAACCCACTCTTAAATGCTTGACCTTGAAAATGACAAATATCCCTTCTCCTTTCACCCACTGGCCATAAAGAGACACAATGCGTGACTCTGTGTAGTGCTCCCATGTACTCATGAAGAAAAGGCAAACTAGACATAGGGAACAGTACAAGTCCCTTGTGTAATGTATTTTTAATTCAAAACAATAATAAAATATGAATAAAAGCATGTTCTAAACTTATGGGTGGTTCCTTGGGACCAAGACTTTTCTATAAACTCAGCACTCATGTTTATAATTATATTAGCAACAATTACTCCCATGCAGTTTCTGGCTAATGAGAAAGGATGGGGCATTTGTGCCAAACTTTTATTTTGCTAAGATGGCTAGAATATCTTTCATCACATGGACAATTCTACAATATGACCTAGACCCTTCTAGAGCAATAAGTAGAGTCTATTTCTCCATCCCTTGAACCTGAGCAGGCTTGTGACTTTTCATGCAGTAGAATGTGGTAGGAGAGATGCTTGGTATAGCCCTTACCTCACCTGGTAGCTTCCACTCTTGCCTCTTGGAACCTGCCCACCATGTAGGAAGTATGACTACGCTGAATGCACCCTACTATGAGAAGATCAAGTCTAATGGAGAGGCTGATATGCCATGAGAAAATACAGATACAGACGTATGATGAAGAAGCCATCTTGGAAGTGGTCCTTTAAGCCCCAGCATCCACTCCATCCATTGCTACCTGGAGACAAACCACCAAGGCTTGTGCCTTCTGAATTTCTGAGCATAAAAAAATCTTGAGCCAAATAAAATAGTTAATTCAAGATACTAACTTTTGGAGTAGTTTATTGTGAGGCTCTAGATAATCAATTGTCCCACCATTCAGATGGGGTGAGTGGTACAGAACTAAGTCAGGCATTGAGTGTGTTACAATGGACAGACAGACTGATCCCTGAAGATACAACACCCCAGTAGTCTATATCATACCCACAGGATCTTTTAGTCAATGTTTTCTCTTTAGCTGTTATTGCATTTGTGATGCTGTATATATTTAACTTGTAAGCTTGGGTTAGTTTCATAGGTGTACAAGAGCTATAAGCAGTAGGAGTTTCTACCAAATTTTATTTTGCACGTATTTTAAATAACATACCAAGACGGGGAAGCCAAGGGAAAATGATTTTCCTTGTAAAAGAGTCCATTCCTTATTTAGGCTTATTCAAGTTTAAGAAGTTAATGACTTTGAAAACGATCTAAAAGGGAAGGGCTTCTCCAAAGCATGAAGTTTGGGGTGAGACAAAGATGAAATGGCCCTGTAGGGGCAGAGACATCAGTGGATGGCACACAGTGAGCCACATGAGGAGTTACACTGTGGTAGGAAGAGTGAAGAATCAGTGGTGAGTCCTAATCCAAACTCTGCCATTTATCATCTGTGTGGGTTACAGAAAACCACTTGGCTTTTATGGTCCTCAACGCCCCACCCGTGACATGACAAATGCCATCAACCCTGCTCATATCATGGTGTTACTGTGGCAATCAAAGATGATAGAAGTTTCCTGAAAACTGTGAGGTGTTGTTATGTTCACAGAGACTCAGGGCAGCATTCAAGTTTCATGCTGAAAAATCTCAAAATAACCTGAGTTGATGTTACCGTGGCATAGGTCACAGCTGTGGCTTGGACTCTATTTCTGCTTCAAGAACTTCCACATGCTGCAGGTGTGGCCATAAAAGAAAAAATTATGCAAACTTGTTATCAAATAGTAAGTTACGTCAGATTTAAATTTTCTTTGAAATACAAGGACACTGCCTTTTGCTGGGATACTTGATCTAGAAAAAGGAGGATGAGGCCAGAACTGTTGCAAGTCCCCGAATTCCCGTAACCTCCTAGTCTGTCGGAGTATAGACTTGCGGTCGAGTTTATAAGCTTTGGTAGATCTGGATTTTAATCTCATGTCCACCACTTTGTTTTCCATTTGCATATATTACTTAAGTTACTGAGCTTCTCATAATCTCATCTATGAAATATGGTTAATATTAATAGACCTAACTCAAAGTCTGATGTGAACATTAAATGAGATTACCCTAAGGTAAGAGATCAAAAGATGATAGTTGTGATTAGTAATATTTTATCTGTAGTGTATAATTACAAAGGGACTGACACTGGCTTCTGAAAAATATCATTTTAGTACCTTAGTCACTGTTGTCCTTTAACAATTTTACTCATATATCATGGGCACAACACATCTGGTTGAGTAGGTGATTTTATTTTCACTGTAATGTTGCCAAAATAATAGTTTTAAAAAATTAAATGCAAGGCTTAACATTAAAGATGGCATTCTTGGGAGTCCCCATCGTGGCTCAGTGCTTAACGAACCTGACTAGCATCCATGAAGACGCAGGTTTGATCCCTGGCCTCACTCAGTGGGTTAAGGATCTGGCGTTGCCATGAGCTGTGGTGTAGGTCGCAGATGCGGCTCAGATCCTGCATTGCTGTAACTCTGGTGTAGACCTGTGGCTACAGCTCCAATTAGACCCCTAGCCTGGGAACCTCTATATGCCACCAAGCGGCCCTAAAAGACAAAGACAAAAAAAAAAGAGATGGCATTCTTGGAGTTCCCATTGTGGCAAAGCAGTTTATGGATCTGGCATTGCCATAGCTGTAGCACAGGTTGTAACTGAAGCTCAGATTCCATCCCTGGCCTGGGAACTTCCATATGCTGTGGATGTGGTGCTACCCCCCCCAAAAAAAAGATAGCAATCTTTTGCCCCGCCTCTATCAAGCCTCAGTCCCTCAGACGCATTACCCATCAATGCTTTAGCTGTTCCTTTTGTTGACTTTACATTTTAAAATAATGTGTGTGTGCTAAAAAAATGCTGATTTTTTCATTCCTGATGTAGTCTATTGGCTTTCTTCTATGGAAGATGAGATTTAATTTCTTCAAATGTAACACACACACACAAGTACACACACACATTTATATTTCTTCCAGCTTCTGAATACAGCCCAGAGACTATATTCCAAGATTCTTAGTGGATGCCTAGAACTTCAGATAGTGCCAAACCCTATGTATGTGCTATGTTTTTTTTCCTATACATACATGCTTATGACAAAATTTAATTTATTAATTAGGTACAGTAAGAGATTGACAGTAACTAGAAATAGAATAATTATAAGGATGTACTTTAATAAAAGTTATGGGCCCTCCTTACTAATAAAAGTTATGGGCCGTCCTTACTCAGGGGGGTGCCCGAACCTGCACATATCTTTAGAGTGTGTATTAACTTCTTTGCTTCCGATGTAAATAAATAAACTAATTCTCTGTGTGCTCTCCCACATGCTGTACTGTGACTCAAACAATGAACTTTATACCTGGTTTTAAATAAATAAATACATAAAAGTTATGTGAATGTGGTCCCTTTTACTCTCAAAATATCCGATTATAAAAATTCAATGTCTTTTAAATTAATTTATTAATTAATTTAATGCCTTTTCCATCTTAACAAAGCACTTATCCCACACTGCTGCCATAACTTTTACAGCTTGAGGTGTGATGGCAAAACTAGCACAAATTTCTTTCTTCTTCATGGTTTTACAGAGAGAAGACTTGTTCTTACTCTAGATCTTAGCAACCTCAGTGTACAATGTTTTTTCTTTCTTCATTAAGGACAGAATTTCCACCTTTTCACTTAAAGGGAGCACTTTGTGGTTTCTCTTTGGCATATTCAAATTGCTAACATTGCTACTCTTGTGATTTGGGACCATTATTAAATAAAACCAAAGCCACTTGAACACCAAAGATGCCTTGACAGTCAATTTGATAGCTGAATGACTAGGAGACAGACACTTGGGATGAAGTGAGGTGACTCGAGTTTTCATCACACAACTCAGAATGGTGGGTGATTTAAGGTTTTTGAATGTTGGAGCTCCTGCTGCAGTGCAGTGGGATAGGCGGCATCTTGGGAGCACTGGGACTTGGGTTTGATCCCCGGAACAGTGGGTTAAGGATCTGGCATTGCCACAGCTGTGGCTTAGTTCGAGGCTGTGGCTCAGATCTGATCCCTGGCCCGGGAGCCCCATGTGCCAAGGGGCGGCCAAATAAATAAGTTTATGAATGTTTATTTCTGGAAGTCCCCATTTAATATTTTTAGACCATGGTTTTACCTCTGGTAACTGAAACCTTGGAAGCGAAATCTCCAATAAAGGAGGGACTATTAAATAGTTATGTCACAATAATGGACCTAAATTATTAGTCAGTGTTTATATTATAATAAGTATTCAAGTATCATTCACAGTTTAGTTATTTATTATACCAACAACTTCTCCTTGCATCCATTCTTGAACTTTGAGCTTCCCAATGCCAAGTGCACAACCCATAACTGTACTGTCTTGCCCTATAATATTCTCTATTACTCTGACTTCACTTTTCAGAAAGTGTGCTCCATCAAGGGGAACTTTTCTTCTTTTCCGAAGCAGTTAAGGATTTTAAAAATATCTGTCTATCATCCTTTAGGATGACTGAAGGAGAAGGACGGATGGCGAGTGGCTCTCAGTGCACTATTTGTGCCAATTCCTATGTAACTTTAAATATGGAACGTCCATGTCTTTCATTGTCTGTGCTTGCTTTTGACCCAAATGTAATCTTCAGGCCATGACAAGCTTCCTCAAGGAAAGAAAGAGGGAAGCGTTCCATTGTTGCATGAAACACAGATAAGATCATGCTGATATAATACCTCATCCTCATCTTTTTTATGTAGCTCAGGATAAAAAAGAAAATCTCCAAAGGAGAGCTAGAGAACAGCCACATTAATTACAGGAAAGTTGTTTTTTTTTTTTTTCCTAAGAAGTGCCTAACAACTAATGAGCAAGCAAAGGAGACTCATTAGTGGAAATACCTCCTTTGAAAGGGCATACATGCTGTGAATAAAGTGTTGTGCCAGGCTCTTTTTTAAGTGAAGTAAAACCTTTTGTCTTTTTCCCATTTATCATGCAGGCTGGAGAAAATGAGTCTGTGTGAGTCTTAAAGATAAGCTACTGTGATTTGAAGATTATTCAGATCTCAGGTTACTTATTTTTCTCTGTTCTTAGCGAAATTTTTTCCTTCACTGTGTATGGCCTTGCCTGAAGGATGGTTAGAACTGGGAACCCCTTATAGAGTCAGACCTAAGTGTTGGGTCTTAGACCTCATCAGCCCCATTAACTGGTCAACCATTTGCCAATAGCATCTTCTATGATGCCACACTGAGCAAATGGACGAGAATGTGATCTCTTACCTCAAATGTGAAAGGAAAAAATGCTATAATATATAAAATGGATTGATGAATGGATGGAAGGATGGATGGATGGATGGTTAGATGGATGGTTAGATAAATGATAGATAGATAGATAGATAGATAGATAGATAGATAGATAGATAGATAGAGATACATAGATACAAATGTGGATAAGGAGACTAGAGCATAATCCAAGACTAAATTCTGTAAAGAAATCTATAATGAAAAACGATATTCTCGGAGAGGAGGGCTTAGAATGAGTGAATCCTTAAGGAAGTTTCATGGAGGTGTACGGAAATGTCTAATATTTGAATGATAAATTGAGATCATATTTGGATTTCATTTTGTCACCCCACTCCCATCATGATGGTTGCACACAGAAACAGCCCTGGAATCTCCAGAAGAAACTAGCCAATTCAATGATCACAGTCACTGCCAGACCTACAGGAGGGATGTTGAGCCTGACTCCCTGACATTAAGTATCCAGGTGTTAGGCCAGCCTTAATTTCATTTCTCTATCAGGCCAGAGTATGGCTGCTGTATGATTTCCAGGATAAGTAGTTTTTGACAGATGCTTAAGGCTTTGGTTTCTTGTGCTGAAGAACTAAGTCAATAGCTATCTTGTCACACTAAGGAAAGAGGCAGGGGACAATTAGATTTCAGGTATAGGCCCGTCAAGTCGCTTACCCCTCCCCAAAATTGAGTTAGCAGCCACATCTAGACCAGGATTAGCAGATGGAGAAATTACTTATCTACTTCATTTCTACTCAAGGCTCTCTTTATGGGGAGAGATGAACAAAATGAACCTTTTGGAAGTTTTCTGACTCTCCTGAGATGACCCAGTTTACCACTGCTGGTTCCATGACTGGAACCCACATCTCCCATCTCCAATGTGTGTGACTCCACTGGTGTTCTTGGCTGATACTTAGATCTCTGGCAGGCATCCATGTAGCATCCTTCCTCTCTTGGGCATCTCGTAGTGTTATCTTCACCCCCATCCCCACTCTCATACCATCTCAGTGGGGTTGAGAGTTTACAGAGCGCTTCATCCCCCTGAGCACTGTATAAGATGAGCCAGAGAGCATCATGGTCCCCATCTTGGGAACACTGTTCCCACTAAACAGAGAAACCAAGGCTTATGGGGCTAACAAGTCAGAGAGTGAGAATAACATCCAGGTTTTCGGTGGTACCCATTTTGGCTTCTGACTACTTCTTAGCTAAAAGGACTCACCTGACCTGTGGGACTGCCCTTTGTGCTTGCCTCACTATAAGGAACCGCATGCTGTTGTTGGTAATGCCTTTCATCCTATCCATGAAAGCATTTCTCAATTTTCTCAAGCCATTTCCTAAGTGTTACTATGGCCATTCAGCTCTTCCTTCCAGGAATTACATCTGCTGCACTTTCCCTCTCATTTTCTGTGTGAGAGAGGAGGCTCATGCAAGGTCCAAGTCTCTCGATTGCCCTGAATTCTCAAGGAGATTGTGTTCTGAACCGCTCCTTCAGACAACAGTGGACAGAGTGGTCCCATGAGAGTAGTAACCCTCAGACCGAAGCTTTGAGGAAGTTCCAAAGCATGGTATAAATCCCAGATTTCTTCTGTCCCTGGCAACCATGACCCACCGTGACAAGTAAAGAATTAGGACTGGAATTTTCCTTCCTCCAGATCTAAGGAGGAGGCCATAGTCCACATCCTCCAAACCCTAGTATATCACAGACCCACCTAAGGTTCAGTCTTATGGCCTCAGAGGACACATGAAAAACAGTCTTACTACCAGAACCCACAGGAACTTCTGCAAATATCCCCCATTGACAGTAACTACAGATTTATCGTTGGTCCTTTCAGTGAAATTGTATTTTATGTGAATTTTAATTGATAGCAAATACAATTTTCAAAGCCTGCAGAAAATGTACACATATAAAGCAAAGACGGCCAAGATTTTCCTCTAAATAAAATCTCTACTCCATTGTTTCCGTTTTCTCCACAGTGAACAAGTCTTGCATAATGAAGGAACTGCTCTTTCTGGAGCCCCACTGCCAAAAAATTAGCAATAGAAGAAGACCTTACTACCTGGCACATGTGGCTACTCGAAAATTATCTGAAATAAAAACAAGCCAGAATCAGTATAATAGTGTATAACAAAACCCAGATGTCTCTTGAATAAAAGGTTAATCAAATGCTAATGTTAAATGAAAGAGTTTCAAAGGCAGGAGGAAGAATGTTGAAGATAAATGGGGAAATTAGGTGCAGCCTCCATGCACTGGAAGAGCAAGTTCTCTGCACAGAATTTTTTTTTAAAAGAAATTAACCTTTTCTTTAACAGCCAGAATGTGTCAGATGTTTTATAAGATATGCACTAAATACCATTCCAGGAGCTTGGGCTTGTGGGAGGGGGTAGGGGAAGCAAAACTACTGAGATGCATTTGAAGGGAGGAAAATGTAGCAATTGCTACATATTTTGGTAGATGTTTTTCTATAAATTCTGGTTTTGTCAAGCATTCAATAAGAGTTTGCTGTGTCTTTAAGCCCACATGCTTCACTTCATGAATTGCAGACCAATTCTGGCCTCACTTCCTAACACCCCCAGCCTTTGTCCCCACCCTGCTGGAGGGGGTCATGTTCACATCTTTAACTGTCAGGTTTCTCCAGAAAAACAGAACCGACAAGGTGTATATATAAAGAGGCAGAGATTTATTTTAAGGAATAGGTTTATGTGCTTATGGAGGGCTCAAAAGTCCTAAATCTACAGGGCAGGGTGGCAGGCTGGAAATTCCAATAAGAGTTGATGGTGCAGTCTTGAGGCATCCTGGAGGCCACATCCCCCCTTCCTTGGGGGAACTCAGTCTTTGCTCTTAAAGCCTTCCACTGATTGGACAAGGCCCACCCACATTATGGAGAGTAATCTGCTTTACACAAATTCTGATTTACATGTTCATCACATCTAAAAAACACCTTCATGGCAACATCTTAGATTGGTGTTTGACCAAATATTTGGGCACCATAGCATAACCAAGTTGACACATAAAATTAAAACCAGTACACAGTCTAATGGGCAAGACCATCAAATAAAATAGCAATTGATATACAGCGATGTCAGAAAGGGCTGCTGAGAGAAGATGAGTTGTAAACTACAGCGAGAAAAAAAAAGGGGCAAGGAGGCATCTCAAAGATCTTCATGTTCAGAATCTTTTTAGTGTGTGTGTGTGTGTGTGTGTGTGTGTGTACATGTGTGCACCCTGAAGTGGGGAGAGGAGAGGAAGCAATACAAATGAACCTGTGGGGATAAACAGCCCAAGGAGGAAAGGGGTAACTGTTTCACATCCAGGCTTAGGAGCAAATGTGGTGTATATTTTTTAACTAGTGTCTTGAGAGTCCCCTACCTTACTGGGAAGAAGTCCTTCAATTCTCCAAGAACCCAGGAGCTTCAGAGGCTGCAGTGCCTCTAGCAACCTTAGGTGGCACTGTTCCAGTTTAACCAGGCACCAAACCCACAGCTCCTTTTAATTAACATTTTTGTTCCAGGCCACCCAGCTTTTCCCCAAGGCATCCTGAGGGGAGGCTTGAGGAAGCCGGGGAAGGCTGGGTGGGTTTCTCTGAGCCCCTGGGCCTATGTAGGATCTGGCCTTAAGGCCTTGCTGCCTTTATCCTCAAGGTGGCTTTTCTTTGGGGGCCTTGTTGCTCTTGAGGTATCCACCCCTGTCCTACCCTGAAAGAGCCACCTGACCCGGAATCTGGGGTTTGGGTGGTTTTTCCTTCCCTCCTATAATGGCTTGCCTTGCTTAAGCAAAGTGACCTTGCCCCACCCACAGGCCAACTCTGCAGTCTGGCTTATGCAGTTATACATGCCCTTCCCTCCTCCCGACCTATTCTACCTGCCCAAGCAGGGACTCTCCACAGGGCCCTTCCAGGAACAGACAGGTCTGCTCCTAGACCAGCCCTTCTTTTGGAAAATGCCATTCGCGCCATTACAAGGATGTCCTTTAACGGGGTGTCCATCTAACCTCCACCTTAGCAAGTACCCTGTTACCTTAAGACATATGAGAATGCTCCCAAATTCAGGAAAGTCTTTCAAAAAGAAGACTGACAAGGGCTTTGCAAAATGGTCTGACCCAGTGGAGGGTGACTTTGAGAGAGAGCAACCCCAGGGCAACAAGACAAAGGCAGGTGCAATTCCAGGGATGCAGAAGAGAACCGGGAAAACCCAGGAGAGGCAGCAGTGGTTGGACTCCACTCTCTGGCTCTGCCATCCAAGCCACAACATGATGGCTGTGTCATGGGCAAAACTGGATCCTGCCATAACTCTAATGTAGACGTCCTAATCCCCAGTATAGCAGGATATAACTCTATTTAGAGATAGAGCCTTTAAAGATCTAATTAAGTTAAAAGGAGCTCATTAGGACGGACCCTGATCCAATAAGACTGGAGTCCTTACAAATTGAGATTAAGACACAGACACACACAGACATAAGACTACACAGGAGACACAGAGAGAAGACAGCTTTCTATGAGCCAAGGAAAGACTTCAGAAGAAACCATCCCTGCTGATGCCTTGACCTCCGAAATGTGAGAAAATCAATTCCTATTATTAAGCCACCCAATCCGTGGTACTCTGTTACAGCAGCCCCAGCAGTCACATACCTGGCTCCACTCTGAAACGAATTAGAGTTTAGCAATTCTAAAAGACTCTGGGAAGCTATCCTGAAAGGCTACAGGAAATGAAAAGCTGGGTTCTTGGGCTGTGCTATCTGATCACTGAAGGAAATAAGCATGCAGACGTTGCCACAAACTGCCTTGTGCCTAGAAGGAGGCGTTTCATTTCACACAACAGAGGAACAGCAGCGGAGTCCCAGACCATGCTGGTTAAGAGGTGATAAAATCCCTTATCCTTTTGAAGATAAATTTATGCAGTGCTCGTACCTCTCAACTTTGCTCGATCTTGAAAGCTGGTTAGATTAATCAATAATTAGGTCGAAGAGCAAAATGGGTGGTGGAGATGGTCTTTTTGAAATTGAGATTTATATGCCTAAAATGAACCTAATTACTTTTGCACACCAAAAAACACCAGGGGTGATAGATGCATGTTGGAGGGCCAACATGACCCTCTCTTAAAAACTCACTCACTGATTGTAACAAATATTCCACAGTGGTGCTGGATGTCATGGGGGAGGCTGTGCACGGCATGCAGAGGGAGGGGGGGGAGACAGGAGACATATGGGAACCCTCTGTACTTTCCACTCCATTTGCTGTGAAGCTAAAGCTGCTGTAAAAAATAAAGTTCATTAATTTGTAGAAATGATTGAAATAGTAACCATTTAAAAAAAAAACTCTTACTATTGAAAAAGGAACATGTTATCTATATCTATAAATCAGTATATACATTTAAAGAGTATAACTTCTGTCTTAATTAGCTCGGGCCACTATAATGTAATACCGTAGACGGAATGGGTTAACAAGCAGACCCGGAGGCTGGACGTTCAAGATCAAGGTGCCAGCAGGTGGGGTTCTGGGTGAGAGCCCTCTTCCTGGCACACATCCTGTCATGGGGCTCCACCCTCATGACCGAATCTAAACCTGATTACCTCCCAAAGGCCCCAACTCCAAATATCATCACTTTGGGGGCTGGGGCCCAACATTTGAATTTTGAAGGTATACAAACTTTAAGTCCATAACAATTTTAAAAATAGAAGTTACTCATCACCAAAGCTAAACATCACTTAACATTTTGTTGTTGTTGTTGTTTATATATTTCTCTATTGCTGTTTTGTTTTGTTTCTTTGTTTGGTTTTTTAGGACATATGGAAGTTCCCAGGCTAAGAGTCAAATCAGAGCTGCTTGCTGCTGGCCTACACCACAGCCACAGCAACATCAGATACGAGACAAGTCTGCAACCTACACCACAGCTCGGCTGGATCCTTGGCCCACTGAGATGAGGCCAGGGATCAAACTCACATCCTCATGGATACTTGTTGGGTTTGTTACCACTGAGCCACAACAGGAACACCTGCCTATTTTTTTTGATCTTACAAAACTGCCATTCTATGGTATAATCAATGTTCTTTCTACTTTCTTCTCTAATATTGTTTTTGAAAGATACTTTGTTTTCAATTTTATGATTATAGCATCCTTTATTTAACAATTTCTCTATTTTGGAACAATTTCTAACATTCCTTTTTTCTTTTTTGGCTGCCCCACAGCACAAGGAGCTCCTAGGCCAGGGATCACATCCTAGCCACAGCTGCCATCTAGGATAAGGATGCGGCAACACCAAATCCTTAACCTGGGGTGAACCTGCATCCCAGCCCTCCCAAGGTGCAACCAATCCCATTGAGCCACAGCAGAAACTGCTATTTCTAAAACTTTTAAATAGTAAAAGTTCTTCAGAGAATACCGTTGTAAATAAACAACATTTTGTTTATATTTTAATGCACTTCTGCTTATTTACAGAAGATAAACTCTTAAAATAAGATTGCTGTCTTAATCAGCTTGCCCATTTTTTTATGTTTTTTAACACATTGATAGCAATAGGGTATTATAATTTTTCATCTTCAATTTGGAAAGCCAAAGATGGTATCTTATTTTGGTTTAATTTGCATTTCTTTGATTTTTAGTGAAAGCAAATTTTTCCACGTATTTCTCAATCAGTTATATTTCTTCTCCAGTGAGAAGGCAGTGACCTTCTGTATGTCACTCACAGCCATACTTCCGGAACTCAGCACTGCCTGGCGCAGAGTGGGTCTTCAGTCAGTGATCGAATGATCTGCCTTTTCACGTTGTTGTCATCTTTGGGGAGAATGATCAGATTCTCTCAAAAAGAGAATAAGAAATATTTTTCCATATCTATATAGGATAAAATCATGAAGTATTTAACAAATGGATTTAAAAATATACTTCAGGGAGTTCCCATTGTGGTTTAGAGGGTTAAGAACCTGACCTTGTCTCTGTGAGGATGCAGGTTCGATCCCTGGCCTCGCTCAGCGGGTTAAGGATCCAGCATTGCCACAAGCTGCCGTGTAGACTGCAGAAGCGGCTTGGATCTGGTGTTACCCTGGCTGTGGCATAAGTCCCAACTGCAGCTCCAATTCAACCCCTGGCCTGGAAACTTCCATATGCCGCAGGTGTGGCTGTAAAAAGAAAAAAATATGTGTGTGTGCACGCGCGTGTGTGCATGTGTGTTGTGTATATATATATATATACTTTAACATGGTCAATCTACTTGGAAATTAATATGAGGACTTCTTTTGTAGTTAGCTGATTTACTAAATACCGCTTACTTAATTTATCTAGCCCTTTATTATATACAGAAGTTTTAAAATCAAGTATCTGGATTGAGTTCCCACTAAGCTTATAGATTTCTGGGAAAAGGTCAAGTCGAAACTCTTAAAATACTGGGTCCTCCCATTCAAGATCATGGTATGTCTCACAATTTACTTACATCTTCTTGTACGTCCTTGGGTAACATGTCATAGTTTTCTTTATTTAGATTTTACATATTTCCTAAAGATTTTTCCCCCAGGGCTTTTATCATTTGGGTTGTTATTATGAACGCTTTTTCAAAAAAAATTGTTTTCCAAAAGACTATTGCTAGAGCGTAGGAGAGCTGTGAAATTCTTAAATGTCAGCTTTCTCCAGCTTCTTGAATCTTACTAATGATAATAGTCTGCAAAATGATTCTCTTGAATTTTCTAGGAAGGAACTCAGATGAAGTATAGATAATGATTATTGGACATATCTTTTATAATATTTATATCTCATACATATTTCTTGACACCTTGGTTACAACCTCCAGGTAAACAGACAAAAGCTGTCAGGGTGGGCATCCCTGTGTTGTTCACGATTTTAGTGACAATGCTTCGGTCTTGTTTTTGCATTTTTTGATTCCTAACAAATAGCCTTTGTCATGATTCAAAACATTTTTTATTTTTCTAACTTATAAAAAGTATTTCTCAGATGGCAACTTTATCAAATATATTAAAATATATATCTATACAATCGTATTGATTTTCCTTTAAACAAGTAATTTAATAAAGTATGTTTTACTGATAGATTCCCTACTATAAAAGCACTCCCAAATTACTAGGTTAAATTTCTCTTTGTCATGATATATTGTCTTTGTTATGCTCTGAATTTAGTTTATTGATATTTTATTTAGAATTGTTAAAATCTGTATTTCTGAAAGATATTTGTCTGCAGTGTTCCTTTTGGCAGTCTTTTTCTTAAGAATTGCTAAGTCCATAAAATGAACCAGAAACGATTTGTTTTTGGATGCTTCTTAACAGTTCCAACAGCAAAAGAACAATATGCTTCTTGAAGGTCAATGTAACTGGGCTATTCTGGTCCTTCTTTAGAAGCTGACAACTTTTCAACTTTTTAATATTTTTATTGTAGTTGATTTACAAGGTTGTGCCAATTTCTGCTGCATAGCAAAGTGACCCAGTCCTTCTTTAGAAGTTGAGAACTTTTCAACTTTTTAATATTTTTATTATAGTTGATTTATAAGGTTGTGCCAATTTCTGCTGCATAGCAAAGTGACCCACCGTGTGTGTGCGTGTGTGTGTGTGTGTGTATACATACATATATATGCATTCCTTTTCTTATATTACCTTCCATCATGGTCTATCCTAAGAAACTGGATATAGTTCCCTGTGTTATACAGTAGGACCTCATTGCTCATCCATTCTAAATGTAACAGTTTGTATCCATTAACCCCAAACTCCCAGTCCACCCCACTCCTTCCCGCCTTCCCCTTGGCAACCACAGGTCTGTTCTCCATGTCTGTGAGTCTGTTTCTGTTCTATAAATAGGTTCATTTGTGCTGTATTTTAGATTCCACATATAAGTGATATCATATGGTATTTGATACTTGTCTTTCTCTTTCTGACTTAGTTCACTTAGTATAAGAACCTCTAGCTGCATCCATGTTTCTGGGAATGGCATGATTTCTCAAATTCTTTTTTTTTTAAGGGCCTTATCTGCAGCATATGAGAGTTCCCAGGCTACTGGTCAAATCAGAGCTGCAGCTGCTGGCATACGCCACAGCTACAGTAACGTGGGATTCAAGCTGCACCCGAGAACCACGCAGCAGTTTGCAGCAACCCCAGATCATTAACCCACTGAGCAAGGCCAGGGATTGAAGCCACATCCTCATGTATTCTAGCCCAGTTCTTTATTCAATGAGCCACAACAAGAACTCCTCTCAACTTCTTTTTATTTTTTTATTTTGATTTTATTTATTTATTTATTTATTTATTTTGTCTCTTTGGGCCTGCACCCACAGCATATGAAAGTTCCCAGGCTAGGGGTTGAATTGGAGCTGCAGCCACTGGCCTACACCACAGCCACAGCAACACCAGATCCGTGCCGCATTTGCAACCTACACTACAGCTCATGGCAACGCCGGATCCTTAGCCCATTGAGCTAGGTCAGGGATCGAATCTGCGTCCTCATAGACCCTAGTCAGATTCATTTCTGCTGAGCCACAATGGGAATTCCTCAACTTCTTTTAAAATGCATTTTGTCTATTCAGATTTTCTTCCACTTCCTGAGCCTATTTTGGTAATTTATTTATTCTTTGATGAGTACTTATTCATCTTAATTATCAAATATATTGCTGTAATTTTGTATATGGGTATTTTCTTATTTAAAAACCCCTTCAATAGCTATAATTATATGCTTTTATTTCTAATGTAACATATTGCTACTTTTCTTTTCTTTTATATTATATTTTCAAAATTTTATCTATTATATTAGCCTTCTCAGAGAACCAAAACTTGGATTTATTTATCAATACAACTCTTAGAGGGGGTGGATTTCATTTCTGTTCTGATCTTAATAATACCTTTTCCCTGTCTCCTTCGAAATTACCATTTTTGTGTTTTGAACTAATGCTCTGTTGTTTTGTTTGCAGTAAAAACTACATATCTTATTTATATATACTTCATAAAAATGTTTTCCTTTGATTCAAGATTTGAATTCATCTCACAGGCTTTGAAATGGGATCTTCCACTATTATCCCTTCTCAGTAGCCTATGATTACTTTTTAAGTGAGGATTTGAAGAAAATGTGCAGCAACTCATTGACAATTGCAGTTTCTACATAATAAAATAAAATATAATAATGTAATAAAATCCAGTGTGTTCATTATGCTAAGTCCTCTGTATGTTTCTGATTTTTTGCTCTTCCTGGTCTGCCAGTTACTAAAAGAAGGTAAAGTCTCCACTGTAACTGATGTCTAGGTGATTTTTCCTTTTGCTAAGAGCTGTTGATTTGCATATCCCCAACTGCAATGAATGTGTAAAGATTTGTGACTGTTGCAGCTCCCTGGTGGGGGTTCCTTTTAACAATATAAAAAAATACTGCCCTTTGTCCTTTTGAGTTCTTTTCTCATAGAGTCTGTTTCTTGTAAAATTAACATTGCCAGACCTGATTTTGAGGTGGTCGTGGTTTTTGCATTTGTTTGTTGAATCTTTCACTATCTATTTTCAACCTTTCTCTTATATACAGTGTATAACTCACATTTGCTCTGGTTAATTCAGTTGGACAAATTTTGTCTTTTATTAGGTACCTAAATCATTCACATTCATTATGACCCTTGATTTATGTGTATCTTAGTCCTTTCATTTTAAGTTGGCAGTGTATTATGCTTTTCCAATATCTCCTTTTTCTCCCTTTCCAGTCTTTTGCAGGAATAACCAACTTTATTTCTTCTACCTTCACACACGAAAGCTAGGTAGCTTCGCATCAAATCTGGGGAACACAATCTGTTTTCCTCAAAGTCTGTAAAGCGTATTCAGTTTTCTGCTAGCATTTATTATTTCAAATTAAAAAGTCCAATATCTAAGAACTCAACTTTGATTTTCCCTGCTTTGCAACTGGGGCGGGGGTGGGGAGGCTTGTCAATAAGTTTATGGAAGTTTATCTTTATCCTGGAACTTTAGAACTTTCCCACAACATGATTTATTTCCAAAAATCTTGTCTATCATTTAGTGAAGGTTTCCAATCTGAAACAAAACTTCTGTAGATCAAAAATACTTTTTCTCGATTGCCTCTTTTCTCCTTCTCAAAAAGGCACCAGAGACACAAGATATTCTGCGTCCCTTTATTTCTTTCTATCTCTTAGCTCTGTTCTCTGGGATAATTCCTTGAATTCACCGTATTCATTAATTTAACTCTTAGCAATGGCTATTTTATTCCTAAATTAAAATTTGGGACAGTCATTGTTTTGAATTTCTCAAAAGTTTCTCTTTTTCCTGTCCATTCTTATCTCATAGCAAACTGTCCCTGACACACTGGTAGAAGTGTCCCTCAGATTTCACTGAGGTTACAGATTCAAAATTGGGATAATCTCCCCTGCTTTTTCTATTGTTTCAGCAAGGTCCACACTTACATTCAGGTAACATTTATTAAGAGTTGAATGTCAAGCCTGGCCATCTAGCTCCAGAGCCCTAAAAGCCCCACCACCATGCAAGGCTGGCATTTGCTCTTTAGGTTCAGGTGGGTCTCTTCTTTAGCTGCTCCTTTTATAGATATATGCCCAGGGTTTTCCTGACATCTGCCTCATTTTCCTAAGTAAAAATTAAAATGTATCCAAACTGATAACCGGTATGACCTGCACCCTGGCCCCTCCCTAAGCAGAGTACCCATAGCATCATAGCAGGGGATCTGTGAAGTGCTTGTTCCAGGGACGGTGTAGCCCTGGGCCAAAAGCTATGCAGCTTCTCAAGGTGTAGGGCTCAGAGCAGTTCCAGAGCCCCGGGATCTGGTGCCTGTCCCATTCACTGCTCCAGCTCCTGATGGCTGCTGGGCAGAGATGCCACTGACAGTGCAAAGCAGCAAGGCTGTATGAACAAACCAGGCAACTCCCTCAGGGCCAGAGACACAGTGTGGTCAGGCTAAGTGCCAGGGGCATATGAGCAGGACAGCAACAGAGTCTGCTATACATCTCACACCAAAAACCCCCAACAACCCAGAAAAAGAGACAGTCACCTACATAAATTGTGAAACATAAATAGTAGGTTCTTTTTTCATGTAAAATTGAAAACAAAAAAAAAATTTTAAGTTAGAGAATACATTCTAAATGATAGCAACATCTTCTCAGATCCATGTGTCAGAGTAAGGACAATAAAAAGAGAAATAAACAAATGGGACTTAATTAAACTTCAAAGTTTCTGCACAGCTAAGGAAACCCTAAACAAAACGAAAAGACAACCCACAGAATGGGAGAAAATATTCGCAAATGATTCAACTGACAAGGGATTAATCTCCAAAATTTACAAACAGCTCCTACAGCTCAACACCAAAGAAACAAACAACCCCATCCAAAAATGGGCAGAGGATCGAGGCAGACAGTTCTCCAAAGAAGACATGCAGATGGCAAATAAACACATGAAAAGATGTTCAACATCGCTCCTCATTAGAGAAATGCAAATCAAAACCACTGTGAGGTACCACCTTACAATGGCCAGAATGGCCATCATCAAAAAGTCTACAAACAGTAAGTGCTGGAGAGGGTGTGGAGAAAAAGGAAACCTATTACACTGTTGGTGGGAATGCAAAATAGTGCAACCACTGTGGAAAACAGTTTGGAGATTCCTCAGAAAACTCAAAATAGAATTACCATTTGATCCAGCAATCCCACTCCTGGGCATCTATCCAGCAGAAACCATTACTCGAAAAGACACATGTACTCCAGTGTTCATTGCAGCACTCTATGCAATAGCCAGGTCATGGAAACAACATAAATGCCCATCGACAGAGGAGTGGATAGGGAAGATATGGTACATACACACAATGGAATGTTACTCAGCCATTAAAAGGAACGAATTACCAACATTTATAGCAACATGGATGGACTTAGAAATTATCATGCGAAGTGAAACCAGTCAGACAATTAGACGGCAACACCCAATGCTACCACTTACATGTGGAAACTAAAAAGACCCAATGAACCTCTTTGCAGAACAGACAATGACTCACAGACTTTGGAAAACCTTGGTTTTTCAAATAAGACAATTTGGGGGGTGGGGGGATGCACTGTAGGTTTGGGATACAAAATCTGTAAAGTTGACTTGTGATGATTTATGTACACCTATAGTTGAAATAAAATCCATTAAGAAAAAAAAAGTTAGAGAATACATTCAAATAACCTAAACATGACATTTTGTTGACATCCATATCTTTGATGCAGCAAAACCATATGCGCCCCCCTTCACCCTTCACCTGTATTCACCTTGATGCCATCTGTTTCCTCTCTTCCAGAAATTCTTCCAGCCTGGCCTGTCAGGTCAATCCTTCTGGGTTTTCAGCTCTGTTGCATATTTTATCTTACATTTACATTCCTTTGGTTGTTTCAATAGATTTTTTTGTAGGGAGAGAGAAAGAATGTCTGAGCTCAAATCATTGCTTTGAAAATGGGTCTTCTTGTATTTCTGGAAGATTTTGGGTTGCATATTTTTAAATTAATTATCATAATTTTTCTACTAAGAAGGAGAAAGTGTAGGAAGGATTTCTTTATGGCAAAGTCACCTCAACCCTAAAAGTTTTGGTGTATTGACTTCTGCTTTAAAACGTAAGCAGCAGACTCATTGGTAACAGCTCCTAAGGATAAATTAACGTGTGTTTTAAGAGCCCCATTCATTGGTCCAAAGATGCTCTATAAGAAAGTAAGACATATTTTGTTGCAGGTCTTGAAGCAACATATCTAGAGAGCAAGCTAAGCTTAAGTGATATTCAAAGTGGCCCCTCTGTGTGTATATGTTTATTCTTAAGAGTATTTTACTGAATCAAGGTTTTCATGACATTGGAATTTCATTATAATTGCATAAGCTACATTAATTAAGAGTTGTCATTTGAGCAGAGAATTTAGCAAACAGGTGTTGCAAAGTTCATGCTGGATGTTGTATACAATGGGAAGAGCCAAGTTCACAGTCAAAAGGGGGAGTACCCATTGCGGCTCAACAGGTTAACAACCCGACTTGTATCCATGAGGATGCCGGTTTGATCCCTGGCCTCACTCAGGGGGTTAAGGATCAGGCATTTCCACAAGCTGTGGCATAGATCGCAGATGCGGCTCAGATCCCGCCTCGCTGTGACTGTGGTGTAGGCCAGCAGTTGCAACTCCAATTCGAAACCTAGCCTGGGAACTTCCAAGTACCACAGTTGTGGCTGTAAAAAGAAAAAAGAAAAAGCAAAGTCAAAAGGGTCTGTTTACATTAGAAAAACAGGAAGAAGCCAGCCTGGCAAGACTAGAGGGAGCAGAAGGTGACAGCGGACTGAATATCAGGTACAGACCTGTCCAGGGTCTTGGAAGTGATGGCCATGAGCTTTGATCTACTTTGGAGAAGGAAATGGGAAGATCTGGGGTTTTAGAGACAGGTTTGGTACTGGGACTTAAGAAGGTAGAACTCACCAGGACGGTGTTGGTGAGTGGCTGGGTGCTGTGACAGAGTTTGTCAGAGAGGCTGTTCACCATGGGAGCATCCTCAGGCCAACGGGGCGGGGAATGGATTTGTCTGTCACAGAGGGAGCCAGGCTCAATGCCGTCATCTCTGAGCATCACTGGGTGACGGTGAGCCTGCGGATGGTGGTTGTGTGCTGCAGCCTGCATGTTGGGTTCAAGTCTATTCCGTGTGTCTCTCTTTCTAGACCACCGTCTCCCTGGAGCCTACCCTTTTCACGGTGTCTTAGTCAGCTCGGGGCTGCTATGGAAAAAATACCATAGACTGGATGGCTTAAAAAGCTGATATTTATCTCACACAGTTCTAGGGGCTGGAAAGTCCAAGATGATTATGCAGCAGATTCAGTCTGTTGAACCTACATCCTCATTGGTAGATGGGTGCTTTCTGTGTCCTCACATGGCAAAAGAGGCAAAGAAGCCTGTGGGCACCGTTACCATTTCCGAAGTCTCCACCCTCATGACCTAAGCACCTCCAAACACCATCACATCACACTGAGAGTTTGGACTTCAGCATGTGAATTTGGCCAGGGAGACAAATATTTAGTCCACATCACAGGGCAAGTGGCAAGAGAGGGTTTTGCTCTTTGACATAATATTATTTAGTTCAGAGTCACTATGGTCATAGCCTCATTGAGAACATAATTTCTTATCAATAAAAAGTGCTGCTATTCAATGCTTTTTGCCCTCAAGTCTGCTTTGTCCAATATTAACGTCACCACAATTGCTCATATTACTACATGAACCAGATTTTTCTTTGCTAATCTCTTTTTTTTTTTTACCTTCCTGAGTCACTTTTTTAGGTAATTTTTTAAAATAACATGTAATTCAATTGGAGGTTTCAATCCCAACTAAAAGTATTTTTCTTTCACTAAGGCACTCGAAGGCATTCTTATTTACTACCAAAACTAAGACATTTGTTCTTATGACTTTTAGACTAATTCCTTTTTTCTGTCTTTTATTTTATGGATTATATTTGTACTGTTCTTTTTTTTTTCTCTTGTACTTTGAAAACTATAATCCATCTTTATTCTCATCATGGTTACTGTAAAAATTAATGTCTATGAACCTATTTTTCTTTAATTATAAAATGTCAACTCTAAATCATTCCTGAGGCAGATAATAAATTTTACCATGCTGTTACTTCCTCTCACTTGGCTATTTTCCAATCTCAGTTGATGTAGGTGGAGGCATTTGACTTCATAAAGTCCACCCCACCCCTACTCCATTTGTGTACATTTTATAATTTAGCTTTAGAGCAATGGTTCTTACCAGGGGAAAGAGGAGTGGTGCAGACACCCGCTCCACTGCTGGGGACACTCAGCAATGCCTGGAGACAGTTAAGACTGTCCCAGTTGCTCCTGGCACCCAATAGGTAGAGACCAGTGACGTTGCTCAACATTCCAAGTTGCACAGGACAGAGCCCACAGCAGAGAATTATCTGGCACTTAAATGCCAATAGTGAGATTGAGAAACTGGACTCCAGAGGTTTTCTTGCCATGATGGTTATTACGTTACTTACTTTTCTTTTCTTTTTTTTTCTTTTTTGCTTTTAGGGTTGCACCTGTGGCATATGCAAGTTCCTAGGCTTGAGGTCAAATCAGAGCTGTCGCTGCCAGTTTACACCACAGCCACAACAACGTGGGACCCTAGCGGTGTCTGCGACCTACACCACAGCTCATGGCAACACTGGATCCTCAACCCACTGAGCGAGGCCAGGGATCGAACCTGCAACTTCATGGTTCCTAGTCAGATTCGTCTCTGCTGCACCACAACGGGAACTCCTACTTATCATATTTAAATTATTTTTAATGGGGAGTTCCTGTTGTGGCACAGCAGACACAAATCCAACTAGGAACCATGAGGTTGTGGATTCAATCCCTGGCCTTCCTCAGTGGGTTAAGGATTCGTGAGCTGTGGTGTAGGTCGCAGACACGGCTGGGATCCCGCATTGCTGTGGCTGTAGCGTGGGCTGGTAGCTACAGCTCGGATTTGACCCCTAGCCTGGGAACCTCCATATGCCATGGGTGAGGCCCTAAAAAGAAAAAAAAAATTTTAGTGCCAGTGTTTTTATACCCTCAGTCTTAAAGTCTTTAATTGCCCTTTATCCCTTGACTGGCTAGAAAATGTTTCCAAGTAATTTTTTTTCAAGCAGACTGTAGAGAAGAATTATATTTTCCAAAGCTCCCAGTGTTGGGGCATTTCTCACAGACAAACTCACTGGAAGGAGACAGACTATTTAATCAGCTGTCCAGACTCCTCTTGGAAGGGGTGTTTTTCAGGTAGATGTTTTTGGCGTACACTGGCACATTTTACGGTTCTGTTTGTTCGCCAGCTCTCCTTCTCTTGCCCCTGTTTCTCTCTATGGTCTCTTATGCAGTTATGTCTTCTATGGTAGTAGACTGTCATCTAAAATATGTACTTCAAATCTTTATGATATTTGAGATATATCCTTGTATCTTAATCATATTTCAGGTTTTTTATAACAGAGAAAATTTAAGTTTTTCTATTTACTTCTAAAATTTACAACCTAAGTGTCCATCAACAGATGAATGGATACAGAAGATGTGAGAATAGAATAGAATACTACTCAGCCATGAAAAAGAATGATATTTTGCCATTTGCAGCAACATGGATGGACTTGGAGGGTGTTGTGCTAAGTGAAGTAATTTGGACAGAGAAAGATAAATACTGTATGATATCGCTTATATGTGGAATCTAAAAAGTATAATGAACTAATGAATATAATGTGAAAAAAGCAGACTCACCGATATAGAGAACAAACTAGGGGTTATCAGTGTGAAGGGGAAGGGGAACATAGGGGTGGGGGAGTGAGAGGTACAACTATTGGGTGTAAGATAAGCTCAAGGATGTATTATACAACACAGGGAACATAACAAATACTTTCTAATAACTGCAGGTGGAAAGTAATCTTTAAACAACTGTGTACAATTTTAAAATTTTTAAAAATAAATTTGAAAGTACATACCACAAAAACATCCAGTATAAATGAAGTAGTAAAATAATTTAAGAATAAAATTTGCTTTATGACCTCCTTCTTTACTTTTTTGCCAGAATGGCCTTCTTTACCTTGAAATCAAATATTTTTCCAGTTATCCCAATTTGTTTTCACATGCAATAATTTCAACCCAATCGTTATAAAATACTCTCAAACTGTTAAGTCTCACAATACATCTTAATAAATAATACCATCCTTGCCCATCTAATTTGAAATGCCGCATTTATCACATGCTAAACACAAGGGCTAGTTTATGGAGTTGATATTTTGTTTCATAATATGTAAATTTTCTTGCGCTGATTTCTGTGTTTTAATTATTTTGGGCATCTAATGTGTTTTCATACCTGCCAGTCTTCTTTCACTACAATTACTGTTAACAACCATCTTTTTTAGCTTTCCCAGCCCATTTATTCTTCCAGAAGACCTCTTGTAATTTTATCCAATTCCAAAAAGTATCCCTTGGAACTCTGGGTTAGAAGTGCCTTCAATTTCAAAATTAATGTGTGAAGAACTGACATCTTTACAATACTGGACATATCCCTGATTTCTCTTTTTTCTTCCATCATTCTTATATCTTGATCTTTTCCTCTGAGCTCTGGAAGACATTTTTTAAATTTACCTTCTTCCTCACTAATCCGATTTTCTACATTATCAGCCCTTCTGGCATGCAGTGTTGAATTTAATAATCCTGTTCGGCTCTTTGTGCAATCTTTCCTGATATCAAAGCCCTTCCTTTGGGGGACTGTCAGCTCTCCTTCCACAAACCCGGCTGGCAATTAGAAATATTTTGCCCGTTCTCCCATCCCTTGCCGGGGATCTATTTAGGTGGAAAACATCAGCTCTAAGTCTTTGCAATGAATGACCCACGCTTCTTAGAATCTGGGGAAGCAGGTGTGTGTCTGCCCCCGCTGGCTCACAGGAGCTGGCTCCTGCAGAGGCTGCTGTCCACTCACTTGGGGCTCAGGGAAGGAAGGAGGGAAACGCTGAGACTTCCTCTAGCTTGATCCCACCTGTTCAGAGATCCCAGCGGAAAGTGTCCGAGCCCAAGGCATGGTCATTAAGCCGGGTCCCTGCCCAGCTCTGAATTAGCCCCAGCAGGGTCTCCTAGCGCCCCGCGGCAGCTGCCCTCATTACAAGCCCGCAGTCCTGTCCTCTGGGCAGGGCCATCTGTGCCCTTCTGGCTTGGAGTCTACACTGCTGTGGGCGCCTGCTCTGGAGAGGCATGGATGGGATTAAAATGCATCTCCCAGGGCCTGGCCGGCTGAGTCCTCCCCGCAGTCCGTGCCAGGTCCACCCACACTGAATCTGGAACAAATGCTAGGCAGCTCCTGGCATCTTTCCTCATTTACAGCCCACGTGTTGGTTTCTCTCTTTATATTCTTTTTGGTTATTCCTCAGGAGTTAGGAGGATCAGATTTTGACAGGCATTTGTGACAAGCAAGCCCACCCTCTGGACACTTAAGAAGGTCAGAGGCAATCAGGGGAAAGTTGAGCTTTTATTTAGGTTTCAGTGGTTACAAAATGAGAATATCCTCAGTTCTTATCTTCATACTTTCTTTCATCTCAGTTCCTATTTTTATACTTAAATAAATTCTGTAAATTCATTACATAAATAATGAATAGAAGGATTTTCAACAATATTACTCAAAATCATTGATTACATATTGCCTTTGTCCTCAAGCGAGTTGGGGTTTTTACCAACATTGCTTGTAAACAAGACTTTGAAAAGCAATTTAAAAAGCAAGACACTAAGAGTAAAGACTGACCTACAGG
Source organism: Catagonus wagneri (assembly GCA_004024745.2). Classification (NCBI taxonomy): domain Eukaryota; kingdom Metazoa; phylum Chordata; class Mammalia; order Artiodactyla; family Tayassuidae; genus Catagonus; species Catagonus wagneri. The sequence goes on along the minus strand of PVHT021183543.1, from coordinate 30,477,349 downwards.
ATAAATGAAAAAAGGAAAGCTCTTTGATGTTACTTGAATAGGAATTGGGATGAACAGATGAACCTATCTACAAAACAGAAACAGACTCACGGACTTAGAAAACAGACTTGTGGTTGCCAAGGGGTGGGGGGGGAGTGGGATGGACTGGGAATTTGGGGTTAGTAGATGCAAACTATTATATTTAGAATGGATTAGCAATAAGGTCCTACTGTATAGCACAGGGAACTATATCCAGTCTCTTTGGATAGAACATGATGGAAGATAGTATGGGAAAAACAATGTGTATATATATATATACACATATATATACATACACACACACACACACACATATATATGTTTATGACTGGCTCATTATACTGTACAACAGAAATTGATACAACACTGTAAATCAACTATACTCTAATAAAAATAATATAAAAAATAAATAAAATGATACCCACTCTAAAAAAAATTCTAGCACTGGCATCATATTTGGATTCAAAAGCGCTATATCTTGTATACTTGCAATGGAAGTCAAGAGGGTAGAAGGCCTACATTCTAAATTCTGGCAATTTCTAGGCACACATGCACTGACAACTGTGTGATAACTCAAAAAGCAGCTGGAGGAGGAAGGTCCTGATCTGATGTCTGAGGCACCTGCAAAATGTTTGGATAAAATAGTGTCATAAACTGTGGGAGTGAAAAAGCAAAGGTTTTAAATCAAATACTCCACAGTTGCTGTTTTAAACGTAAGTAAACAAAAAACTTAATTACCACAAGGAGACATTTGACTGACTCATCTACATTCCGAAAAGCTTTTATATTTGCATTGTCCTTAAGACATTTTTTTGGATGTTTTTCTTGGGAAAATGGGGCATCACCTTAGATTTGAGGTCACCTTTTACTTGGACAGATTCAATATAAACACTGTCATAAAACCTAAAATATTGCAAGGCAAAAGTGGCCCTTTCATTTCGCTTTATAGCCCGGTTTATGACCTTATAAAATATCAAGGTTATGAGCAATATACAGTTGGTCCTCTATTGTCCTTCTTGCTTATTAGCAAGTTGCAATATGTTCCCAATGGAGTATCTTGATGATTTTAATTTCAATTAAGGAGTTTGAAAGATGGTGGTTGTTTGGTTCACTTTTTGGTGCTGGCAAAAAAAAAAATTGTTTTTGGTAAAGTTGTTAGGGATCCTCAAACTGAAAGATCCCCTACATTCACCAACAGCCAGGATCCAAGGCATCCAAAATAAACGTACAGATAGACCTCTCATTCATTCCCGTACTTAGTACTACAGCCTTGATCATCGCATCAAGTCAGTGTGTGTGTGTCTAGAAATTGCCAGAATTCAGAATGTAGACAAGCAAAAAAATCACACATTTGTCTCCATAGGCCATCCCCACTTAACCCAGAACTTCAGGCAACCCTAGGCCTTGAGGAAACCAAGAACTTTCTTGGTGGGTTCCAGATGAGGCTCCTCATTCATGTCAACACAGCTGATAGCTGACACTAAATTTTCTTGATTCCTGGATTTTATGATCCAACATTCACTCTACAATTCCTTTCCAACCCATGTCGCTTTCCATTAATTTTTTTTTATCATTCACCGCTAAACATGATTAAACTTACCAACATTTTCTTCAGTTTGCTTTATTTCTATTATTCATTCTTGTTTCTTGTATTTCGTTCTTCCTCTCCAGGCCTTTATTTCTTGCTTCAAATTCCAATTCTGCCACTTTCTAGCCATGTGGTTTAAACTAGTCACAGTTTTCTCATCTTTTTTGAATTGAAATATAGTTGATTTACAATATTATGTTAGTTTCAGGTGTACAACATAATGATTTAATATTTTTTAGATTGTATTCCATTTAAAGTTATTTTAAAATATTGGCTATATTTCATACACTGTACAATATATCCTGGCAGCTTATTTATTTTATACATAGTAGTTTGTACCTCTTAAACCCCTACCTTGATCTTGCCCCTCTCCCCTTTTCTCTTCCTACTGGTAATTACTGTTTGTTCTCTATATCTGTGAGTCTATTTCGTTTTTGTTATATTCATTCATTTAAAAATGCTTTTAGATTGCACACATAAGTGAAATCATACAGTATTTGTCTTTCTCTGTCTGACTTGTTTCACCAAGCATAAAACCTTCTGGGTCCAGTCATGCTGTTGTGAATTGCAAATTTTCATTCTTTTTCATGGCCAAGTAATATTTCTATGGGGGTGTATCCTACATCTCCTTTATCCATTCATCTGCCAATGGACACTTAGTTTGTTTACATATCTTTGCTATTATAAATAATGCTGCTGTGAACATTGGGGTGCATATATCTTTTCAAATTATTGTTTTCATTTTTTTTCTAGATGTACACCCAAGGGTAGAATTGTTGGATCATATGGTAATTCTATTTTTAGCTTTTTGAGGTACTTCCACACGGTTTTACATAGTTGCTACAGTAGTTTATATTCAACCAGCAGTGTACTAGTGTCCCGTTTTCCACATCCTTGATAACATTTGCTATTTGTAGACTTTTTTTCCCATTATAGCTGGTTCACAGATTTCTGTCAATTTTCCAACTGCACAGCATGGTGACCCAGTTACACATACATATATGGATTCATCACAAGTGATTAGACATAGTTCCCAGTGCTATACAGCAGGATCTCCTTGCTTTTCCATCCCAAAGGCAATAGTCTTACTTGTAGACTTTTCGATAACAGCCATTCTGACAAGAGTGAGGTGATATCTCATTGTGGTCTTGATTTGCATCTGTCTATTGATTATTGATGTTGAATATCTTTTCATGTGCTTATTGGCCATCTGTATATCTTTGGAAAAATGTCATTCCTTCCACCCAATTTTTAATGAGGTTGTTTTTTTTAATATTGAGTTGTATGAACTGTTTATGTATTTTGAATATTAACCTCCTATTGATCACATCATTTGCAAAATAGTTTTCTCGCATTCAGTAGCTTGTCTTTTTGTTTTCCTGATGGCTTCCTTTGCTATGCAAAAACTTTTCAGTTTAATTAGGTTCTATTTGTTTATTTTTGCTTTTGTTTCCCTTCCCTTAGAACACAGATCCAGAAAAAATATTGCTACAATTTAAGTCAAAGAATATTCTTCCTATGTTTTATTCTAGGAGTTTTATGGTTTCCAATCTTAAATATAGGTCTTTAATCCATTCCGAGTTTATTTGTGTATTTGGTATGAGAAAATGTTCTAATTTCATTCTTTTTCATGTAGCTGTTCAGTTTCCCCAGCACCATTTATTAATTTTTTTTTGTCTTTTTAGGGCCACACCCACAGCATATGGAGGTTTCCAGGCTAGCAGTTGAATAGGAGCTGTAGCCACTGGCCTACACTACAGCCACAGCAACATCAGATCCAAGTCGTGTCCGTGACCTACATCACAGCTCACGGCAACACCGGATTCTTAACCTACTTAGCGAGGCCAGGGATCGAACCTGTGTTCTCATGGATCCTAGTCAGATTCATTTCCAGTGAGCCATGACGGGAACTCCTCCAGCACCACTTATTGATGAGACTTGTCTTTTCTTCACTGTATATTCTTTTCTCCTTTGTCATAAATTAATTGACCATAAGTATGTCAGTTAATTTGGGGGCTCTTTATTCTATTCCATTGAGCTACATGTCTGTTTTTGTGCTGGTACAATCCTATCTTAATTACTGTTTATCTTTGTAGTATAGTCTGAAGTTAGGGGGTGTGATACGTTCAGCTTTGTTCTTTTTTCTCAGTGGGATGCACTAGATCCCTCAAAGGGTCATTATGAGAACCTAATAGAAGAACATAGGGTATGCAGCTTATTAAATGTATATTCAGGATAAGGAAGCCTAAAACATAGTATAAACATAGAAAACTGTCTTATTCACCTTATTTATTCTTTGCATTTCTAGCACTTGATATGGCATCTATAATAGCAGGCACTCATTAAATCTTTATTAAAATAAATAAACCCAAAAGAGATTTATTAATTCACTGAATGGGTAATTCATCAAAGCTTTGCAAATTTAGCAGGGTGCCATGTACACAAACATTGAAAAGAATATTACTACTGTCATTAACTTGAACATGATGCATTTTATTACTGTTAGGCATTCCCATTGTAAGTGTCACATTATTTTCTTAGCCAGACATTTTTCTGCAAAAGTGTTACTTCCAAAATAAGGATAGAATTTGCATGAATAGTATTTTTAACACTATACTAAACACTGAGTTTATTAGGGTGAACCTTTTTTTTTTTTTTTTGCCTGCATCCATGGCATATGGAAGTTCCCAGGCCAGGGATCAAATCCAAGCCATAGCTGTATGCCACAGCTGTAGCAATGCCAGATTCTCAACCCACTGCACTGGGCCAGGGATCAAATCCGCCCTGCAGCAGAGGCAACACCAGATCCTTGACTCACTACACCACAGTGGGAACTCTAGGATGAACAGTTTTTATAAGGCTTTCTAAAACACAGTTATACTCACATAAAGGTGGACCATACAGTTTTATCTCCCTTTAGCTAAGGAGTATTAGCAATGGCGTTTGTGCAGAGTTTATGTGAACTTTAGTTCCACAGTCCTTTGTTGGTTTGCAGTTGAATTATTCATGTTAAGAAGATGAATTTTCAACTTGGCGTTGACATGAAATGAGTGAAGTGTGCCAAAATAAATTAATTAATTAAAATAAGCCCTTTGGTGAGTGAGCCTGAGTGCTGACTGATTATAAAAAGCAGAAGCTTTCCAAAGAGAATCATTTGAATCCTCAAACAGATGGCGCCAAGCAGGTGAGGACTTAGTGTGTCTACAGGGCATTGCGTTTTCAAAGTGAAACTGATTTTCTCTGCATTTAAATGAGTGCTGCACGGGAACAGTGCCCTCCTGCTCTACCACCACTTCTCATTAGTCTACCACCTACACAAGGGCTGGTGAGACCACTGGGTTCATTAACAGCACTTTCAGTGACTCCAGAATCCTTATGTCCTATGTAAATGGTTCAGAACAACATGGGATGAGTGGCATATAAACTCTTAATGCCTTGCCTGAAGAAATCGCTGTCAGAATAATTATAGTTCTGCCGTAAGACTTACAGAAAAGTCTCTCTGGAAATTACATTGATACTTAAAAAAAAAAAAAAAACTTTGAAACTTCCATGTTTGTATCCCTCAGATAGCTAATTTGGGAGGAGAAATTTCAAATGTGGTTCTCTCATTCATTATGCCAAGGCTGATGAGAGATGCTAATTTTTTTTTAATATTTTTATCCAACTAGGTCAACCCTAGAAACAGGAATGTCAACCATGTTAAACTGTAAGAATGGGGAGTTCCTGTTGTGGCTCCAAGGAAACGAACACTACTAGTATCCATGAGGATGCAGGTTCAATCCCTGGCCTCACTCATTGGGTTAAGGATCTGGTGTTGCCGTGAGCTGCGGTGTAGTTCATAGATGTGGCTTGGATCCCACATTGCTGTGGCTGTGGCGCAGGCTGGCAGCTGCAGCTCCAATTCAATCCCTAGCTTGGAAACTTCCATATGCCACACCTGCGGCCCTAAATAAATAAATAAATAGATAAACAAATTGTAAGAATGTAATTCCCCCTAACATGCAGGGTTATTTCATGGACTGTATCTTGTTTAATGTGGCAGATACATATTTTTGGACATACTTCTCACCAAGCACAGAGAATGCCAAGTTGAATAGTCTCTAACTTTGGTGAATTTTCAGGCTAAGGGAGAAAAATATCGTAGCAACATTTGTTACGAGCTCTAAAAATGTAAAGGAATAATTAATTCTCCCTGGTGACCAGAGGTGAGTAAAAGAACCGAAAGTTGAGCCCAGAGCCTTGAGGGATGAATGGGAATGTGTCAAAGGCCGTCTCAGAGCGAAGGTATGGTCAGAAGTAATGAGCCATTAGAGAACGTGACACCCAGCCCCCGTATGGCCAAGGGGCAGTGTTGGCAGTGTCAGGAGCCGCTGAGAGATGGCTAGGCCAGAACAGGAACCATAGGAAGGCTGTTAGTTCAGTCAGGTAACAACAACCCGTGTTTATACATTGCTGCTGCCAAAGTGTAGTCATCTATAGAATGCCTTCTCTTCCTTCACCAACTTTTTACTGAGTGTCCTGGGATGTATATGCAACATTCTAGGCCATAGGGATACAACAGAATCCCTGGTTTCATGGCCTTTATATCCTAATTAGGTAAGATAGAGAGTAACCAAAAGAGAAATAAATAAAAAAGAAAATATCAAGAAATAGTAAGTACTATGTAGAGTACTAAAACGGGGTAATATGACAGAAGGTATTAGGTGGTACGATTAGGAAGTAAGGTCAAGGGAAACCTCTCCAAATTAATTACATTTAAGCTGATACCTTGATCCTAAATAGAGAGCCAAAATATGATAGAAGATAATATGGGAAAAAGAACATATGTATATGTACGACTAGGTCACTTGCTATACAGCAGAAATTGACAGAACATTGTGAATCAACTATAATAAAAATTTTTAATAAAATAAAAAGAGAGCCAAACATGCAAAGATCTGAAGGAAGAGCATCCCAGCAGAAGTGCAACGGTTCAAGGCTAAAGCAAATTCAAAGTGTTTGAGGAATAGAAAGAAGGCCAGGGGGGTTGGAATATAGTGAGTTTTGTGTGTGTAGTACCAGGTAGCTATTGCTGCATAATAAACCATCCCAAAACTTAATGGCTTAAAACAACAAGTTTTATTTAGCTAACTATTCTGCACATCAGTAGTTCAGGCAGAGCTCAGCTAGATGACACTCTCATTCATCTGTGGATACCTGTGGGTTATGTAGGCAACTTTAATGATCTTAGCCAGGGTTCCTCACAGGTCTGGGGCCTCAGTTGGGACATCTGAGCTACTGAACTCTGCTCCTGAGTCCTCTCATCTTCCCATAGGCTAAGCCCGCTTGGTGACTCTGTAGGCTGTCAGGGAGAGCAGAGGCTGCCATGCCTCTTGAGGCCTCAGAATGGGGACAGCATCACTTCTGCCAAATTCTGTTGCAGAATAAATAACAGAGCAAGTGAAAAGACCAGCCCACATTCAAGGAGAGGGGAAACAGACTTTACCTCTTCATGAAAAGAGCCAAAAAGTCACATTGCAAAGAGAACAAGTGAGTGATATGCAAGGTGAGACGTGAACTCTTGTGGTCAGTTTTGCACAGTCTACCATAAGACTGAAGAGACTGGCCAGACACGGATCATGAAGGGCTTAGCAACCTCTGCTGCTTAACTCATGACCAGAAGAAAACTGGGTCAATGAAGAGAGGGTCTCTTTTCATACGATCATAAAATGACAGGACTTTGGTGGCAAGGAGGAAATAAAGCTTTAATGATGATCATTATGTAACGGTCAAGCTAAGAGAGGCTTTGTTGATCCAAATGCAATCTTGTCCTCCTTACTGAGTTCCAGAGAGTTCACAGAAGAGCTGATGTTTCAAAGCAGCTCTCCTGGAGTTCCCATCGTGGCGCAGCAGAAACAAATACAACTAGGAACTATGAGCTTGCAGGTTCAATCCCTAGCCTCACTCAGTGGGTTAAGGATCCGGCGTTGCTGTGGCTGTGGTGTAGGCTGGCCGCTACAGTTCAAATTCGACCGCTAGCCTGGGAACCTCCATATGCAGCAGGTGCAGCCCTAAAAAAAAATAAAATTAAATTAAAAATAGAAAAATAAATAAAAGCAAGTCTCATAATTTCCACCCAGGAGCCATTCTATCCACCATGTTGGCTGCTTGATTAATAGGCTGACAAATGCAAAAGTAGAAGTCTAAAGTTTGACCTTTTCCTCCAGGGCACTATGTCTGGAAATTTGGTTGCTATCATAAGGTGGAAAACATTGATGATAATAAACAAATATGATAATATTTCCTTTATGTGGAAATTTTATCATCTGATATCCCCACCCATTTAAAAGAGCTAATGAAATGTTAATATGATAATCAGTAGCACTGGCTGAGAACTTGTTTTCTTCTGTTCATCTCACCTTGACCTCTGGAATGCCAAAAATAAATGTTGCTGTTCCATGCATGTGGGATTGTTCAAACTGTATTTGCTTCTATTGAAACATAATTCTCGAAAGTGGTCTGTTTCCTCACCACACAGTAACTTCCTTGAGGTCAGGAGCTAGGCCTCATTCATGTACACAGCTGGTGACATAGCACCCTACACCAAATGGATCATCAGAAAATATTTGTGGAAAAAATGAATGAGGTTTTCCTCAAGAATAGAGGTGATAAAGATAAAAGACCATCCGCACCTCAATGTTCACAGCAGCACTATTTACAATAACCAAGACAAGGAAGCAACCTAAATGTCCATCAACAGATGAATGGTTAAAGAAGATGTGGTACATATGTACAATGGAATACTACTCAGCCATAAAAAAGAATGAATGAAATAATGCCACTTGGAGAAACATGGATGGATGAATTAGTTTACCATACTAAGTGAAGCCAGACAGAGAAAGACAAATATCATATGATATCACTTATATTTGAATCTAAAAATTGATACAAATGAATTTATTTACCAAATAGAAATAGATGCACAGACATACAAAACAAACTCATAGTTACCAAAGGGGAAAGAGGGGGCAGGACAAATTAGGAATTTGGGATTAACAGATATAGACTACTATGTATAAAACAGACAAACAGCAAGGACCTACGTATAGCTCAGGGAACTAGATTTAATATCTTATAATAACCTATAATGGAAAAGAATCTGAAAAAGAATTTATATATACATAAAATGTTACATATATTCAGTGATATATATATATATACACACATATATTCAGTGATATATATATATACATATATATCTGAATTACTTTGATGTACACTTGAAGCATAATAAATCAACTATACTTCAATTTAAAAAAATAAAAAGTCATCAGAAAGATTCAATAATCAGAGTAGTCTGAGGCCATTAAATGCTGAGAAAATATCTTTTGAGAAACTCTGATTTCATCAGTGTGTATTAATTGAGCATCTTAATGGAACCAATCTACCCTTAAGAAAAAGGGCTAATTCCTATTCTGCATTCTCATAGACTTTGGAAAGATTTCCACTGAAAAATCCCTACTTTTTAAATTCCTTTAGTGATAAATAGGTAAGTTTCAGTTCCTGGAAAATCCACTTACCTGGAATAATTTATTTACTGATAAATATTACAGGAATATCTCATGCGTATATATTTCTTAAGCATAAATAACCTGATTATTATCCCAACAGGAGCAATGAAGGGCCAGGTGGTGTCAGCACCATTTAACTGATGTTGTCAGCTGCTGCTCTTCCAAGGTGACCCAGAAAGTAGATGACTGAATTCAAAAGTGGGTGATTTATCATTCCATTCTGGGGGAACAAGAAGAAGTTCTTGGCTTTTTGGATACACCTTGAGCTATTAAAATGCACTTTGACAATGATAGATATGCCTTCATTATATGGTTGATAATGGATAGATCAGGCCTGGGACAAGAACCCACATCTTCTGGCTTCTGGTAGAGTCTCTTTTTAGGAAGCATGACTCCCATAGATGATCCTGCTAGGAATCTGGGCTAGAGTGAAATAGGAGGCTGTGAGTTTTACAAGACATATGAACAAGGGCTGCAAATCCGATTTTATGGGTGTAGCAATATTTCTAGAGAATAATTCTCTTCCTCTCTCCCTGCTTCTCTAATTGACATATACTCCAAATGCCACTAGAACCAGCTTGCTCAAAAGATCTGTGGGCATAGCCTTTTTCTTCATCCTTTATTCAGCATGCACCCACGGCTAACTAGACAGAGGGACCCAGATAAACAAATAAAAGATATTTCACTCAGGTGGTATAACCTGACTGCTTTACTCTGCAACCTCTTTTATTGAGAATTACCTATTTTGGCTGCACACATGTCATTTCAACAAAGCCGTTGACATTGAAAAGCAGTCTCTCCTTTTTCCATTTTAGAGACCAGGTTTTATAAACTTCAAAACTCAGACATCAGCTCTCCAATCTGGCCCAAATTCTAAAATCATGGTGGGAGCGATCATAGAGCGACAGCAGCCTCAGGGGCAGTGGAACAGGGGACTTTGGATTTCCCATAATTCCTCAAGTAAATTCCTCTCTCTTCCTGGACCATCACTCATTAAGAACCATATAGTACTTTGCAAAATACTTCCAAAGCCAGGAACTCTTTTGATCCAGCTATCAATCTTATAAAGTCAGCGGGACAAATCCTTAACACTTTTATTTTATTTCTTTTTTATATTAGAGTACAGCCACCTTACAGTGGTTTGTCTATTTCTGCTGTACAGCACAGTGATCCAGCCATACACACACATGTACGTTCTTTTTCTTATACTATCTTCCATCATGTTCTACCCCCAAGAGACTGGGCGTAGTTCCCTGCGCTGCACAGTAACACTTTCAGCAGATGAGAAAGTGAGACTCAGGGTGTTTAAGCGATGAACCCCAAAATGAACAGAAGGCCAGGGCGTCCCCAGGACAACAAAAATCACCTGACCTGGCTGCTGACTGGAACATTCCCCACCTTCCTAGGCACAGTTCTCTTCAAAGCTGTGAGAGGTGAGGTACCATTTTAACGAGAAGCAGGCTAGTCTGGAGGGTTGCCAATGATATTTTAACTGGGGCCACTAATCCGCCCCCAAAGAATTGCCTTTAAACTAGGGAATGGAGCAGGTGCAACTGTGTGTCTAGATCTCTAAAACTGCTCAAGTCTTCCCTCTGCCCCTTTCAGACTCTTCCCACAAGTACTAACTTCATTTCCTCAAAGGAGACTTTGGGTCATTTGTTCCAAAATGTTTTCCTCTCTGAATTCACCGTCATGACCAACACTGTCCCCTAAAAATGTAAGTGAGTCACATAGACCATCTAAATTAAGCTTTCTAGCAGGCACATTTTTTTAAATGGAGAAAAAAACAATTAAGATGTAATTTTTTGCATACTTAATTTGTAATATTTGCCACAAATATATTGATCTAGATGGTATTTTTCTTTTTTTATTAAGGTATAATTGATTTACAGTGTTGTGCCAATTTCTGCTGAAGAGCAGTGACCCAGTCATACATATATGTATTATTGTCTTTTTTATAGTTGATTTATAAGGTTCTATCAATTTCTGCTGTACAGCATAGTGATCCAGTCATACATATACATACATATATATACATATATATAATATATACACATATATATATATATATATATATATATATATATATACTTTTTTATATATTATTGTCCATCATGTTATACCTTAAGAGACTGGATATAGTTCCTTGTACTATTCGGTAGGACCTCATTGCTTATCCATTCTAAATGTAATACTTTGCATCTACTAACCTCAAACTCCCCATCCATCCCACTCCATCACCCTCCCCCTTGGCAACCACAAACTGGTTCTCTATGTCTGTGATTCTGTTTCTGTTTTGTAGATAGGTTCATTTGTGCCATATTTTAGATTCCAACTATAAGTGATATCATATTTGTCTTTCTCTTTCTGACTTATTCACTTAGTATGAGAATCTCTAGTTGTATCCATGTTGCTGCAAATGGCATTTTGTTCTTTTTTATGGCTAAGTAGTATTCCATTCTATATATTACCACTTCTTCTTAATCCATGCTTCTGTCAATAGATAGGCTTCTATATCTCGGCTACTGTCTTTTGGAGTAGCCCACTGTGAAACTCTTTTGGGAGTTCCCGCTGTGGAACAGTGGGTTAATGATCCTGTTGGTTTCCATGGTGGCACCACCTCCATCCCAGGCCTGGTGCAGTGGGTTAAGGATCCAGCATTCTGCAACTGTGGTATTGGTCACAGCTCTGACTCAGATTCCATCCCTGTGCCCTGTCCCCTGTTCCCTGTGCAGCAGAAAAAGGGGAAAAAAATACATTTACTTACGTATTTATTTATTTATTGGGGGGAGGGGCTATGCCTGCATCATGCAGAAGTTCCCAGGCCAGGAGTCAAACCCACACCACAGCAGTGACCTGAGCCACTGGAATGACAATGCCAGGTCCATAACAGGCTACACCACAAGGGAACTCCTGAGATGTAACTTTAATAATAGATTTTATTTAATCCAATATATTCAAAATGCTATCATTTCAATCTCTTTGTGGGGGAAGCAGAGAGAGGCTGGCAAGCAAGATAAACAGGAGTCTCTATTCAGCCTCCTCACCAACCTTGTCCCCAACCTATTTTCATCCTGGAGAGAGGAGAGGCTTTCACAGCCACTTTCCAGGTCACTGCTGGTTGACTCAACCAACAACAGACCATAATTTATAAGGTTTCTCTCTGCAAGTCAACTGCAGCTAATGGCAAGTCGACATTAACGTTGATGCTGACAGACTGGAAAATAAAAGGGTGCATGTTTGTTCCGTCTGTCCACTGAGAAACCCAGACCCAAACCCATTAAGAGAACATTTCCTAGTAGATAAATGAGACAAAAATCATGTGTACCTGATTGTAGAGGAAAAGCTCGCATGCACAAGGTAAACTCGGAAAACTCCATTTTTCAGCCAAGATGGCAGGAACGAATGACTCACTTTTGTTTTTACCAAAGACTGAGAGCTTCTCTCCAGTGGGAAATAGACCAAACATCCACCCCCACCCCAAAGAGGCTGGATCACTCTGAGCCTTAACATATGTTGCCAAACACACCTGCAGATGACCAAACACAGAGCAGTTTTAGCCATTTAAACTCTGTCTTAAAATAGCACCCGGGCAGATTCATGGACCTCACTTACCAATTTCCAAGATTTCAAGTCTGCTTTCATTTCCTCCCTCTGTAGCCTTTTATTTTGTGTTCTGTACAGCACCAACTTTGCGGTTTGAAGGGAAAACCAGAGCAAGGTTTGAGGACCACACCAGGATGTCAGATCCAAATTGGGAACACAAGTGGGCTGGAGTTTTCAAAATCCACGGGCAGTGAAATGCTTCAATTCAAGCAGTGTTTACCCTCTGTGTAAAAACCCATGTTGGTTTGGCAGTTGTAGACACTCAGAGTATTGCTCGAGTTATGCTCTGAACAATTTTTGGTTACTACCTCTAGTGTGACTGAGTTGGGGAAGGAACAGGTTCATGTGCAGTGACCCAAAGTGAGGTGCAGGATGGTTTCTGGCTGGTCTGCACAGGTGGGCTTGTTTTTTCTTACTGCACATTAAACCAGATGAATTCAAAGATGCTGGGTTTTGCTTTTGAATGATTTTTAAAATATTATCTCTAGTAGGGGATATTGATTTACTCTATAGATTTTTTGAAAATCCTTTCTAATTCTCCAGTCTCTGCTACTCCTTGATGTCAAGAATTAAATTTTCATATGTTGCCTTTGGCACTAACATGATCAAATGTTTCTTACATTTACTAATCCAAATGTGACTCCTTCCTGTTTGTTGTGTCTAATGTTCTTTCCTGTTAGCAAATTTGTTCTCTGGTTGATTGGTAAACTAAGGAAGGACTTGCTTACCACAAGAGGTATTAAATGCTGAAAACTTCTCAAATCCTTTCTGAAATAATCCAGAGAAATAAGCAATGGGACCACTCAACCGGGGCTTCCATGAAATGCCAGTGTGGCCCTCCCTGCATATCCCCCAATTTGGAAATCCAGCCTGATCCCTGAGGGTACCACAAGGGATAGTTCCTGACATGAATTTGACATAACTGCCTGACCATCCGCATGCAGCCTGACGGTGGTGACGATGGTGTGTGACTGCGCATGCGTTAGTTGGGTGAGTGGGAGGGGCTGGGGAAAGGAACAGAATGGAGATGTGAGAAAGAAAAGGGGAACTGAAAATAAGTTTTTCAGAATCCAGAAAAACACAGTCAGTGTCGGTCACAACAAAGGTATTTATGGAGGTGAACTGTGAACTTGACTGGTCATTGACCCTTTTTCTGAGCTCAGGGAATCTCCGCCAGGCAGATCCCTCTTGGGGGAAGCTAGTTCCTGCCTCCAGACCCGGGTGCTCCTCAGCGGCAATGCTGCAGGGTGCACCCCTCACACGTCCCCACAACCAAAGCAGAGTTCCTTTTGCATCCTTACAAAAGCATTAAAATCACATAATACTGTCAACTAGTGTTGATCATTAAAGGAACAGTGGCCCCTTGCCTCCATTACCCTGTGTGAGGTTATGGTTGTGATGTACGATACTGCAACGTGACAGCTAGGTTCTAGGACTTGAACTCTCAGGCTCCACGTAGCCCAGTCCTAGCCAGCACTGCGTTCCCAATCCAATTTAGATTCACTCTAGTCTTTCCCGATCTCTCGCAAAGGATGCTAATGGGAGTGTTTCCTCCAGTCTGTTTTTCTCTCCTCTCCACTTTCCTCCAATTTTCAGGGTTATCACATCCTCTCTACTTCCCCCAGCATCTCCCAGCACTCTGAACACCATGCCCCAAAAGGCTTTTTATCTCTCTCAACAAACTCTTTCCCCAACCAGCTCTTAGGTAGGTCACTTAGCCTCTCCACTTGCGTTAATTTTCTCTCAGCTTCCAAAGTCTCTGTAATAATGAAGCACTTGGGCACTTGTTCCACTGGCCCCCAGGAGAAAGCAATGAGGACGAAAAGGCAGAAATGTTAATATTTACACTGTTATGATTTTTGCCCCTGTTCAGCTTTCCTCCCTGGAACATCCCCGTGGGGCCAGTGTTCACTTGGGTTCTTGAGAAGTTCCTTCCCATTCTAGTCAACCCATTTCTCTCTGATTTTTCTAGCTGGATGGGTAGTTTCTTGCGGTTTCCTGTTGTGTTGTTTGGTTGATTCTGGCCATGTCCATCAGCACCCCTCTTGGCAAACCTGGATTTGGAAAATGGGCAACTAAATATTCATTTATTAGAGGTGTTTTTCTTCCCCTAGCAGCTGCCATCTGTTCCTCTCCACCTCAACATAACCCCCCTCTCCCTCCAGCATCCTCTTGAGACATTTCTGTTCATTGTTCTTTTTCCATTTGTGCATTCAATTGTCAGCCAATTTTTTTAAAGAAGAGAAAGAAGTAACTCCAAATATAAATAATAATAAAAATATTACCCCTAAATAAAAGAGACAAGGAAAGAGTTGTTTTTTTTTTTTAAAGAAAGACCATATAAACAACACATCAAATATTGGAAAATAACAAAGTAAGTGTTTTTTTTTTTTTAAAAAAAGATCAACATGTGGGAAGGACAATTAGGGTCTGGCTGGAAAGATGAATAATAACTAAAGAGCTGGAGGACAGCCTATGACAAAGATAAAGGACATAAATCAGAAGAGGAAAAGAAAGTGTTTGCCTGATTCTATTTTACAGAGAGTCCTTTAAAGCGTGATGTGTCATTCAAGTTTGTTTTGATGTACCAGACAACTCCAGTGTCCATTCTGGACATTGGATGTACCTTAGGATGCGTTTTAAGACCTGCCAGCCAGGTTACGGGCTGATTGACTTGCGGACAATGTGCTCTCCGCAGGAACACAGTTCCAAACGCCAAAGAAAGCCGAGCACAGAACACGTCCAGTCCCGTTTGCATCCACAATGTGGAAAAATTTAAATGCAGTTCTCCAAGTCGCACTTAAGTCTGTTATTTGCCATTCAGAGTTTCTGCGGGGACAGTGCTTGGTGCCTGCCTTCGCTCCGTAACAGATGAGGGGTGTGCCTGGACCCCAATGAACAGGCATTTGAGATCCAGAACGTATTGAATTTGACGTGTTTGTCATCGTGTTTTTCATTTGCCCAAGTCCCATATAGACGCAAAACAACATTACCAGCCCCTGTTTCAAAGGCAAAATGCCTTCTGTATTGTATATGAGCCGGGTAATGTCAAGTGGCTGTGATTGCAGCGTGGGAGTTGTTTTGGTTTGTTTTGTTTTGATTTAAGTCAGGAAACAATAAGTCTGTTTGTCATTTTCTAAACATGATGGCCCCAAACCACTTGGGGCTGGTGGTCTTTCATCTCCACGGGGCATTCCACCCAACCACCACAGTCTGCACGGACGCCTACGAATGTCAGAGTTCTGCTGGGTTTCTCTGAAGCCCGCCTCTGCTTTCAGAGCTCTGAATAAGCTACAGGGCCACAATTTACTTCTATTGTCATTTCTTCAGAGAGACAGAGAGAAATACATCTGCTACTTTAGACGAGCAACCCATGGGAGAGTACACGCACAATTAGAACCGCCGGTGCTGTAGCATTCAATTCAGCTGAAATCAAAAGAAGAGAGGGGGGAAAAAAAGAAAAAATGAAAAGAAAAGCCCCCATCTCATTATTTCCAAGCCAGTGTTTGAGGAAGGAGCATGCTGTTAACTTCGTGAGAATAATATATTTTCTTTCTTCATCAAATACAGCATGGTCAACCAAGACTCAGTCACTGGTAGGCCACTAAAGGATCAGTTGTAAGAGGGAGCACTGATTTATGATGATAAAAATAACGTTTTTTATCCCCATTGTAAATAACTTACTAGGCCATTGTATGAAGATGTAATGAAGAATTAAAGACAAAGAAGTCATGTCAAATTAGCTTTTGCTACATAACCAGCCACCGAGGTGCAGTAGCCTACAGCAAGCTTTGTTACAAATTTTTATTAGAGTATAATTGACTTCCAATATTGTGTTAGTTTCAAGTATGCAGCAACGTGAATCAGTTGTATATGTACATATATCCATTCTTTTTCAGATTCTTTGCAATATAGGTTATTACAGAATATGGAGCAGATTTCCCTGTACTATGAAGTAGGTCCTTGCTACTTGTCTATTTTATATATGGCAGCATGTATATGTTAATCTCAACCTCCTAATTTATCTTTCCCCACACACACAACATTTCCTCTTTGGTAACCATAAGTTTGATTTCAAAATCTGTGAGTTCGTTTCTGTTTTGTAAATAATTTCTTTTGTACCTAATCTTTTTTATTAGATTCCACATGTGTGATATCTTATGATATTTGTCTTTCTCTGTCTGACTTACTTCACTTAGTATGATAATCTCTAGGACCATCTACGTACAATAAGCTTTAATTAACTCCTGATTCTCCAGGCTGGAAATTTAGAATGGGTTCAGCTGGGCAGACCTGCTTGCTTTGTCTGGGGTTACTCATGCAGCTGCCATCAGATGGTGGCATGGCTGGGAGCTGAACTGCCTCAGACAATCTCACTCACATGTGCGGTGTTTTCTCACTGGCTGTTGGCTAGGGAGGTGGTGTGGCCTGGGCCCTGCATCTCCAAGAGGCTGTCTGGGTTTATTCACCTTTGATGGTCTTACTGTTCCCAAGGGCAGCAAGAGAAGGCAAGCCCCAGTGCACAAGCACTTATCAAGCCTCTGATTGTGGCACATTTGCTATATCCCATTGCCGAGGCAAGTCACATAGCCAGGCCCAGGATCAGAGTGGGCAGGAAATATTCAAAAGTGTGCTTAGAGAGAGAGCCAGGAATAAATGGAGACCGTTATTCTGACACTCTACCATAAAAGATTCTTGGAAACATTTTAATATGTATCTATCAGCCTGAAATTAGAGGACTTAGAACAATGCAGTCATGGTACAGAAAGGATCTTAGATGTCTTGATTCTAAATCCTTTCTTTGATAGATAACTTAAATTCAGACAGGTCACTTTTTTGCCCAAGATCACATGATTAATTTGATAATTCATTGATTTAAAGACATTGGAAAGCATCTAGAATCATTGATATAGTAATTTGATTTAGTGTTTAGGATAGGAGAAATTATTTTTACCGGGGAGGAAAAAAAAAAAAAGCCCTATCAGGACCAGACTAGTCTGGAAAATATTCCAGGGGGAAAGAAGACCAAGCTCAGGTAGGCAAATAGGTAGATGTAATGAGGGAAATCCAATTGAAATCTCAAGGTATCTTTTTTTTTTTTTTCAGATTCATAAGGTAGCGCTTCTCAAATTTCATGCGTTCGAATCAACTGGAATCTTGCTAAAATGCAAATTCTGATTCAGAAGGCAAAGCCTAAGACTGAATAAGCCCCCAGGTGAGGCTGATGCTGCAGGTCTAAGGACCATAGTGGCAAAGCGATAGAAGCTGGTCTTTATCCATTTCTCCATCTCTCAACTTACTCAGCCTTTATGCACCTCCCCTCACTGCCATCACCACTCTCCATATGAACAGGTCACAAATCGGTCAGCAATGACCTTCCAGGGAGAGCTCTCCTGGTGAGAGAGGTATTTGCCTAGGAGACACTTTGTCCCCACTCATGTTATTCCTCCAAATAGCATCAAATACATAGAGTCCCCTCACCACCTTGCCCCTCAGGGAGACTCCCCCTTCCCTCAGTCCCTCTATCTCTTCCTCCTGACATCAGTATCCTTTTCATGACTGTTATCAGCCAAGCGGCAGAGGAGGACTAAATTTCTCATGTCCCCACTCTATCTGGGCCACTTTGCTGAAAAGGGCTTTGTACCTGGGGCAAGATCATCAGGGAGCAGGAGGAGGGTGTAGGGAAGTGAACTGATTCCAATTAAGTGTGTGTTGTCAAGCAAATTCCCACCATGGGTACTGAGGAGCAAGCTTGTAAGGACCTCTGGGAGACTGAATGGAGCATGCCCTAGGCCATGCAGCGGGGAGGTGGTTCAGACGCCAACCCCCTGGCAGGCACTGGTCAAGGGGGTTGCCCGTAGAACTAATTTTCCAGCACGTCTGGCTCCTCGAGGCATGGAAGTAGCATTCAAGAAAGGCCTTCAGGTAGAGAGCCCTTGGAGTGTACTGATGCAGCTCTCAGCATGTAGAGGAGAAGGCAGAAGGCAGGTGGGCGAGCCTAGCATCCTTCTACCTTAACCATCCTTGGAGAACTAACCAGAAAGGCAGGAATAACTTAACTGTAGAAAGGCTGGGACTAAAACCAAGGGAAACCCATGAAAAGCAAAACATCACTAAAATGAGCAAACTCTTATGACAACGATTCTTTTGGTTATTTTTATTCTTTTCCCTCTTGAATTGACAGTTTGGTTGGTTTATTTTCTTGTTGTTGTCCTTGTTTCTATGCAAACTAAGAATGCCTTGGCTGCTTTAACTGCACGGTTGGCTTTCAATGTTACCCACCAAAGTCACTCAGTGGGAAAGAAAGACTTTTCCTTACTACTTTCCCTTAGAAATCAAGAGTATATCTGGACTTCATTCTGTCCCTGTTAATTACCTAACCTGTGACCTTGGCCAAGTTATCATCTCCAAGCTTCAGCTTCCTCATTGCTAAAAGAGAATAGCATAGAACTACCCAGGACTGTGGTTAAGGATTGAATAAAAAGAAGTTTATTAAGTAACTCACCCATGAGAGGTACACAGATTCCGTCCTCCTTCCTTAGTCTCCAATATTCTCATTACTGAAGACTAAACTATATTCTCTTCCATCAATTCGTATTGAAGTCTTACTGTGTACAAAAAAAAATCCATCTTATCTTACAAGGTAACTACACAGCTAATAAAACATAACACTTTCTCTCAAGTCACTTTCTGCTCTGGAGAAAAGCAGACATATAAAGAAGTAGCTCTAATAAAATCATGTAGCGATCAGTATTACTTTCAGTATAATGAGTGCTATGTTCTGATCTTACAAGGAGAAATTATTCTCTATTTTCCTGTAATTTACATAACTGTAGTTGGTTCCATAATTCACACTCAACTGCCAGAGTCTGCAAAATTCCCAGCAACTGCCACGTTCAACAGAATTGTATCACACATGAAGAAACCTCTGAATAAGCTCTAATTGATTCTGACATTCTGAAGATTATGAGAAAGAGTTTAAAATAATTTGTAAACTGCTGATTTGTATTAGGTATAGATTTATTCAAACAAAACAGGGAGACAGAAAGGTTTTGAAGTGAGATTATTTTGTCAATTGAGCGTGACAAAGAGAAGAAAATAAAAATTATTTTTCCAAGCTTTGAAGATCCTTTCTCTCGTGATGACATTTGACTAGAAGCAAAAACTAACTTGTATTGAGCACCTCTAAGTGCTAGGTATTATGACAGAGTCTTCATTCATCATTTTATTTGATCCTGTTGACTCCCCAAAGACTCCTGGAGAAATCTGTTGATCGAGCAAAGCTACATTTATTAGACTTTCTGCAGTGAGGAATTACACTGTCTTGACAGAGGATGGTTTGGGGCCTGAGCTAGGTGATTTTGGGGTGGATATTGCAAGGCCAAGAACTTACTGGAATTGGGCAAAATATGATTTCATTATTATTGACTTTGAGGTGCTGAACACATTGAGTTAAGGATATTGAAGGGAATCTTGATAAGTAAGCTATTTAGCTATTGTTAAACCCTAGTACGTCGGGATGAGATGGTATTGGACCTTTTTTTTTTTAAGATTTTTATTTTTCCTATTAGAGTTGATTTACAATGTTCTGTCAATTTCTGCTATACAGCAAAGTGACTCAGTCATTCTTTTTCTCACATTATCCTCCATCATGTTCCATCACAGGTGACTAGACATAGTTCCCTGTGTTCTTGGACCTTTAAAGAGGTAGTCAAGAGGTTAAATGAGGAGTTCTTGCTGTGACCCAACAGGATTGGAGGCGTCTCTGCAGCACCAGGACACAGGTTCGATTCCTGGCCCAGCCCAGTGGGTTAAAGGATTCGGTGTGGCTGCAGCTGTGGTGAACATCACAACTGTGGCTCTGATCTGATCCCTGGCCCAGGAACTCCATGCCACAGTGTGGCCAAAAATGGAAAAAAAAAAAAAGAGGTTAAGTGAGGCCATATGGATGGGCTTTAATCTGATATGACTGTTCCCACAAGGAAAGAATGAAGGGAAACAGACACACAGAAGGAAGTCCACGTGAAAACAGGAGAAGACAGCCAATTATAAGCCAAAGAGAAAAGCTTCAGAAGAACCAAACATACCAACACCTTGGTCTTGGACTTCCAGCTTCCAGAACCATGAGAAAAATAATTTTCTGCTGTTTAAGTACAGGGCTGTGGTACTTTGTTACGAGAGCCAGCGAAAATTCACACAGTTGGTTCAAAGTCTTCTCTTCTAGAAGGAGGTACTTCCGGAAGCAAAAGGTGAAGTAACGTGCCCGCTGGACCGTAAAACCAAGCTCTCCTTGGTACTTGAACGTTCCCCTGAAGCAGAAATAGATTATATATGCAGACTCAAAAGAAGGTGACTGGGTCTTTGTCGCACCTTTCATCAGATGGTCAGTTTTTCCTGGGGCAGGGGACAGCACCAGACTCCCAATGTAGTTTTTATTTTTTCAGCCTAGGATAGCATTTTAGAGTTTGTAAGATCTAATAATGCCAATACCTGCAGCTCTTCACTGAGCAGGTTCCCAGGCCACTGGAACCCTTTTGGCCCTTATTCTGGGCAGATGGGAAGTTCTGGGCAGTGAACAGCCCCCTTCCTAGAGCAGCTCTTAACCAATGTCTCAAGGGAGTTGGTGATAAATATCCCATCTCCATCCTCCCTCAAGTAGGATAACTCTGTTCCCACAGCTCCTCGGTAGGGCTGAGCCCCAAGTGCCCACAGCAGTAACTGGCTTGATGGCTGACTCTTTATGGCCGCCACCTCCCCCTACTGGTGCTCACTGGAACTACCTCCCAGATAAGCTGCACTCAACTCCTTGTCTTCGGAACTCAATCGGAGACACGAAGCTCTGACTACTGCCTCCCACCTGACAGTCCCCTCTCCTGCCTCAAACACCTCTATGGACCTCTAGTTCTCTTAGACTAATGGTCACGTTCCTCAGTGTGACCTAGAAAACCCAGCATGATCTGGTTCTTGTCAGGATTCTCAGCTTTAGCAACAAAAATAGAATCTGGGTAACTAAAGCAGAAAAGCAATCTACTAGAAGGGCCTCTTGTAGAGAATGAGCTAGAAGGCTGCGAACCAGGCTGCCCCAGAGGTAAGCAGCCAAAGCTTGGCTGGAAGATCCATTTGTGTGGGGAACCCCCCTCCCTCGCCCACCGCGGGAGACTTGGTTCCAATCCCTCTTCTGCTGCATAGGTCACAGATACAGCTCAGATCCCGAGTTGCTCTGGCTGTGGCGTAGGCTGGCAGCAGCATCTCTGATTCCACCCCTAGTCTGGAAACTTCCATATGCTGCAGGTGTGGCCCTAAAAAAAGAAAAAGAAATGGCTAGTGGACAATCGTATCCTCGGTCGGTATGTAGGTCTAAATTCTCTTGAAAAGCAGTACCCTTCAAAACTGTCCAAGTATCAAAAGTAAAAGTCTGAAAATTGTCACAGCCAAGAAAGAATAAGGAAACACAGAGGTAAAAATTTAACAAGGAACTCTAGGTGGGATAATGGGACAGAAAAGGGACATTAGGTGAAAATACAAAGAAATCTGAATAAAGTACAGGATTTAGTTAATGATAATGTTTGGATGATGAAAATTAGTGTAAAAAAAGAATGTACATATATGTATGACTGGGTCGTTTTGCTGTACAATAGAAATTGAAAGAACATTCTAAATCAACTCTACTTCAATTAAAAATAAATAAAATAAAATGAGTATAATTTTAAAAATAATGTTTAGTTGTGAGAAATGTACCGTACTGTTGTTACATGTTAAAAACAGGGAAACTGAAGGAGTTCCCTGGTGGTATGGTGGTTAGGACTCGGTGCTCTCATAGCTGTGGCCTGGGTTCAGGCCCTGGTCTTGGAACTGAGATTCCACATCAGCCACTGCATCCTGCAGCCAAAATTAAAAATTAAAAAAAAATAAGGAAACTGAGTGTGGAGTACATGGCACTCCCTGTACTTTCAACTCTTCTGCAAATCTAAAACTGGTCTAGTTAAACAAAAAATCAGTCAGATACGGAATGTGATTTATGATAACAAGAATAATTTGTTGTCCAGACTTATCAAGTACTTACCCTTATCACTGTCTTTAAAATGTCAGATTTGCTGCCTGAGCAAGAGGAAGGGGGGGAGACAGGGGAGCCCCGTTTCTGAGACTCTAGGACCAGTGATTATACTCACCTGAGACAACTACTCAGTGAGGGGCTGGACGTATGCAGAGAGGGCTCCTGTTAGAGTCACTTGTCAACCAGGAGAAAAGAGCTGCCTGAGGCCACCGGGTTGTAAAGCTGCCTGCCCTAGCCCCTAAGTGCCTCCCTTAGGATTTCTCCCAGCCTTGTTCCACTCCAGTCTTCTTACTCTTAGAACCTACACTTCTACTGGTTCCTCTACTTCTTGTGTTTCTTCAACTGTACATGAAGTCAGACTGGATAAGCTCTAAACGCCACACAAAACTTCTAAGATTTTGGAGTTAACATAAACAGGCAAACTTAAAAATCCACAGCTACAATGGGATGAGGCTAGCCACTTCAACTTTATTTATTCTTCAGAATCTAATTTAAATCCCACCTCCTTCTTGAGAAGGCTTCCTTGACTGCTACAGCCTTCATCAATTGCCCTTTCTCTGGGTATAGACTCTATATCACATGATAATATACCTTTTGTTAGGACACCTCAGCCTAACTGTAAGTTCCTTGGAGGCAGGACCAACTTGAGAGCATTCTGTATCTTCCAAAGATTTAACAAAAAGCTAAGTCATATGCCCCCACCTCCACCCTGCTGAACACCCAAGGGCCCACGTTCTGCATCTGTTCCCTGGGGTGGCGCCGGCTGGCTGAGGTTGCAGGCAGCTCACTGGCGTTACTGCTGCTATGGCAACATGGCATCTCTCAAGCAGACCACGCTCCGTGAAGTCGTGGAGCAGCTGTTACTGCTGGTCCCCACCAGTGCCTTTTCTGCTTCCCTGAATTTCTTATTGGCTTGGATAATAGCATAAATTAAGGTATTTGCTGGTTTCTATTACCGTTTTTTGGTAAATCACTTTTTTCCGTATTAATGCATGGGAAGGAGATTGTCAGCAAACATACCATTTATTTCACTGAGAAAAAGCTATAAATGCTCAGTCATGTTTTTCTAATACAATTCAGTGCTTCCAAATTTATTTACTGCCGCCTCAATAAATCCAAGTAAATCAAGCTTTTATACACGCACGCGATGCCCATGTTGAGAAGAGATTTGTTAGTAGGCTGTGTTTGCAGAGTCCTGAGTTTGCCTATACACCTAGAGCGATTGTAATGAAATTCTGGGTGATAGTGGAATGAATGATATCAAAGAATTCTTACTTCATTCTTCAAGGAGTTCAAATTTAGAGATGTCAGGGAAATGAAAAAACAAAGCAGGTTAAAGAGAACTTAAACTCACCATTCATTCTCTAAAATTCAACTTCCAAACAGCAGTTATAAAGTATTTTTAAACTTAGGTTTTATATTGGCAATGTAATTACATAGTTTTTTCTCTGACTTCTCCCAGAGAAATTTTCTGAGTCTGGGAATTTATGTGTATGTTTTCCACAATTAAAATTTCCCCCCCATATATGTACATTTGTGTATTATATACATATATTTAAATATAGTATATAATTCTATATAATACATGATTTTATACATAATATAAAATACATAAAATGTGTTTTAAATTAAAAATTTTTAGGAGTTCCCACTGTGGCACAGTGGGTTAAGAATTTGACTGCAGCAGCTTGGGTCACTGTGGAGGTGTGTGTTCGATCCCTGGCCTGGTGCAATGGGTTAAAGGATCCAGCATTGTCACAGCTGCAGTGTAGGTCACAGAAGCAGCTCAGATCTGGCATTACTATGGTGGTGGTGTAGGCCTGCTGCTGCAGCTCTTATTTGACCCCTACCCTGGGAACTTCCGTATGCCACAGGTGCAGCCACAAAGAAAGGAAACATAACATAAAAAATAAGTTTAAATTAAAAAAAAAAGAAGAAAATACTCAAAGCCTCCACTGTGTACAGCTAATGTCAACTATCAAAACTCTGCCAGAACCCAGCAAGCATCAGAGCTAGGACACCTGCAGGCTCTCCTCCCCACAGCCATGCCGGTGAGTGGTCCTCCATTGGCTTCCAATGTCCTGGTAGCTATTTTCTTCTCCAGCTCCATGAGCAGGTTGAGAATCGTGTGCTGTCTTTTTAATTAAAAATAATAATAATTAAAGGACTAAACACAGTGTTGACTAGAAACAAACCATTATTCTTCCTTAATCACTTAGGCCAAGCAATTTATCTTTGTACTTGGCAAACTCTCAAAAGGAATAAATCAATGTTAAATCTGAAATTCAATGACTCAGAGGTTTTTGGAGAAAAATAAACCTCCCAAAGCATCACAAAAAGACAAGAACCAGGATGAGTTCTACCAGTGAAAACAGAGTGAGCATCAATAGTGCTATTTATATGTGAGCTAGGTCTAAAACACCTTAACTTCTTTACAAGTCACCTTTTTAATTTTTTGATGTTGATCTCATAACAATGCCCCAATTATTCAAAAGCAAGCTCACTTGCATATAAAGTTCTCTGATTAAAAAAAAACAGATATACTCTATTTCATTACCATAGCGTTTCTCCATGTGTATCGTCTAGTATTTAAAGTTGCAGAGATTTAAAATGCCTGGTGCCTGTATTCAACCACATGTAATGTTCCAGAATAGGTGATTTTCAGGTTTAAAAGCTGTACCCTTACAACTCATGTGTGCATAATTTCACAACTGACAAGACATGATTACAAGTGTTAATTCATTTGTTTTTATCTTGTCCTATATTTCTAAAACTCACAGAAATAATCTGCAAAAATACACTCATTGTAGAAAATTCAAGACATATATATAGGAGAAAATCCCTCTCTATACCAAGCTCTTTTGCTTTCACACTCCAGAGGTGACTACTCTCTTTAGTTTGGTGTCTATCCTTCTAGAACATTGCTGTCCAATAGAATATAACATGAGTCATAAATTGGCACATGATATTAAATAGCCACATTTTTTAATCATAAAATTGAAACTAATGACGTGTTTTATGTAATCCAGTATATCCCAAATATTATCATTTCAACATGCAATCAACATAAAATTACAGAGAGATGTTTGATATTCTTTTCTTGTACTAGGCCTTCAAAATCCAGTGTACATTTTATCCTTACAGCATATCTCAATCCAGACTGACCATACTACAAGTGCCCATTAGCCAAATGGGGCAGTGGCAATCTATTGGATTATGCAGCTCTAAATGTTTCTTCCTATATATATATATATATATTGAGTGTATGGAGTGTGTGTGTGTGTGTGTGTGTGTGTGTGTGTGCGCGTGTGTGTGAGAAACAGAGAGAGAGAGAGAGAGCTGTAGGATGATATGTCAGTTAAGAATTATTTTGGAGTTCATATTGTGGCTCAGCAGGTTAAGAACTCAACTAGTATCCATGAAGATGTGGGTTTAATCCCTGGCCTTGCTCAGTGGGTTAAGGATCTGGTGTTGCACGAGTTGTAGCATATGTCGCAGATGCAGCTCAGATGCGGCATTGCCGTGGCTGTGGTGTAGCCTGGCAGCTACAGTTCTGATTCAACCCCTAGTCTGAGAACTTCCATATGTTGCAGGTGTGGCCCTTAAAAAAAAAAAAAAGCAATTATTTTGCTGCCAGTACCAGAACTAATAATGGCTTAAATAATAACTAAAAAAAAACTAATTAGCCCATGTAACAGAAAGTCTAGATTTCCAAGGCTGGTCCAGCAATTAACTATCCAAAGCTCTAGTTTGATGTCTCTGTAATTCTCCCAGCATTCCCTCTGATTGCAAGATGGCTGCTGTCAGTCCAAAGAACGCATCTTCATCCACCAGCCTCCAGACAGGAAGCAGGATGGCTGAG
The DNA here is from genome assembly GCA_004024745.2 of Catagonus wagneri. Lineage (NCBI taxonomy): Eukaryota > Metazoa > Chordata > Mammalia > Artiodactyla > Tayassuidae > Catagonus > Catagonus wagneri. The sequence continues at coordinate 30,450,671 of PVHT021183543.1, read as the reverse complement.
AAAGAACAGGCTCTCCCTTTATTCATGGAAGGAAAACTGGTCCCTAGCTCACTGGACAGAACAGATCAGGTATTCTTTCCTGGTCACAGGGAAGCTGAATAAACAGATGTCTAGCTGTTTTAGTCTCTTCAGTGAGAAGCCAGAAATTGAGAAAGCGTCAAGAATAGGTAACGGGTAGGCACCCAGATACCGTGTATAGCTCTGAGAGTGGAATTCCAGGCTCAAATACCATGCTCACTTCAAAACCAAGTGGACTTTGAATACACACCCCACGTGGGCTGTGTTGATTTATACTTCCTCCAAAAATGAATTTTAAAAAATATATGTGGCATTTTCATTGTGGCTCAGCAGATTTCAAGCCCGACTACTATCCATGAGGATACGGGATTGATCCCTGGCCTCGCTCAGTGGGTTAAGGATCCAGGTTTTCCATGAGCTGTGGTGTAGATCAAAAACCCAGCTTGGATCTGGCATTGTTGTGACTGTGCTTTAGGCAGGCAGCTGTAGTTCCTACTGGACCCCTAGCCTGGGAACTTCCACATTCCACAGCTGCCATCTTAAAAAAAAAAAAAAAGGCAAAAAATTGTGTGTGTGTGTGTTTCACCACATCTGCAGCATCACTGACATGACTGTATTCTCAAATAACCCTGAACAGCTTACACTTTTATGGGCATCACCTTCCTTTTTCCCAGAAGTTAGATGACTTCCCCAGGTCACAGCCAAGGGGAGGCTGGCCCACGAACTATCCCTTAAATCCAGGTCTTCTGTTAACAAACTCACCGCTTCTTCCATTCTCAGCTGAGATCTGCCTGACAAGGGAAGAATTGTTTATGAAAACTGGACACATAATTAAAGAACCTCAAACTCACTTTTATAATTAGTTCGAGAACGCAGTGTAAGCTTCAGTCCCTTCCTGGCATAATCTGAGTACCAGTGAAAATACCTGTGTACACATTCTTGTCTGAACACCAGGCAGACCGATCCTAGGGCACGAATGATCTGTCTGTTGTGGTTTGCTCAGATAGTTTTTATTCTTGAAGAGAAGGTAAAAATTTCAAAAGTGTTTGATGCCCATCATCTGATGTACTTTGAAAAAGAGGAGGAAAAACTCGATGAGGTCAGCAGAAGTGTCCAAATCTACTTAACTAGTGATCACTGAGACTTGAAAAAGTAAAGTGATCTTGCATCAAGAACAAATATGTGAGCAAGGACCCAAGTGTTGGATTCCAGGACGTAGAGGAAAAGCTTGGATGCTGGTAGAAAGAAAAGACTTCCCTTTCTCGCATTATCAAAACCTTCCCCATGGTCTAAGCACTGGGTGTAATAATAATTACAGATCTCACCTACAAGGCACCTATTATTCGTTCCACACTGCTCTGAGCCCTATGCATTTATCTTACTGATTCTTCACAGTAGTCTTATAAGGTTGTGTATTTGTCAGCTATTTCTGTGTAACAAACAAATTTTTGGAGATCTAGGACAGATGCTCAGTTCTCATTAGTGTCTATATTGTTTGGCTATGATTCAGCTGATCTAGGGTAAGCCAAGGGCTGGCTTCAAGTTTGTTCCAGCTATCTTATTTAATGATCAAAAGGTAAAACAGAGGAGTTCCCGTCATGGCTCAGTGGTTGGCAATCTGACTAGGAACCATGAGGTTGCGGGTTCGATCCCCGGCCTTGCTCAATGGGTTAAGGATCCGGCGTTGCCGTGAGCTGTGGTGTAGTTTGCAGATGCGGCTTGGATCCCGCATTGCTGTGGCTGTGGCGAAGGCTGGTGGCTACAGCTCCTGTTAGACCCCTAGCCTGGGAACCTCCATATGCGGCGGGTGTGGCCCTAGATAAGGCAAAAAAAAAGACAAAAAAAAAGTAAAACAGAAGCACATGATATACTTATATATACTTATATACATAAAACATATACGTATATTATATATACTTACATATAGGTTTGCTCTAGCCCTCCTACTTATACCCACATTTTATTGGCCAAAGCAAATCACATGACCAAGCCCAAAATCAGTGGATGGGAAGTATGCTCCTGCCATGGACGTTGAGGGGGAGAGTCTGATTATCTGCTGCACAATAATTTAATCTATGATAGGTGAATTTTATTTTTTCTAATTTTCATAACATATAGATTTATTTTTTTAATGTTATTGGTGTATAGTTGACTTAAAATGTTGTATTCATTTCAGGTGTACAGCAAAGTGAATCAGTTATACAAACACATATATCCATTCTTTCTTCCCATATAGGCTATTACAGAATCTTGAGTAGATTTCCCTATGCTATACAGTAGGTCCTTGTTTGTTATCTATTTTATATACAGTAGTGTGTACATGTTAATCCCATCCTCCTAATTTATCCCTCCCCCCTCCACATTTTCTCCTTTGGTGACCATAAGTTTGATTTCAAAATCTATGTCTGTTTCTGTCTTATAAATAAGTTCTTTTGTATCATTTTTATTAGATGATATAAGTGTTCTCCCCGTGGGTTAAGGATCTGGCATTGTCACTGCTGTGGCTCTGGTTACTGCTGTGGCAAGGGTTCAATCTCTGGCCCAGGAACTCCTGCAAACCACAGGTGAGGCCAAAAAAACATTGAGAATTTTATATATTATACCTTTTCTAAAGATGAGGAAACTAAAATTAAGAAAAGTTAAGAAACTTCCCCAGAGTTGCACAGCACAACTCTAAAATGCTGGAGTTGAGATGTAGCAATTGAAAGATGAGTAAAACTCTGTCTAAAACATGATTCTCTTCCTTAACACTTGAATTCATATGGTACAACAAAAAAACTTTTTGGACACTATCTCAATTTCCAGCCTTGCTTAATCTTTTCAGGTTACAGCCATATCTATCCTCATTTCAGGGAATTTACAGAGGTCAGCCTTCATCGTGTGTGTGTGTCTGTCTAACATAAATAACATCTCGCTTGAAGGGCTCACACTCAATAGACCTCATGCATCAATATTATTTTCTCAGTTCTCCCGAATGAGAATTGGAGTCATGCCAGTGTTTTGGTGGAATTGGGAGGCCTCCAATATGCAGAGAGTTTCCATCATGCCCACCTCTACCTGAAAATGGAAAGGAATTGATAGTAGATCATTGGATTTGATAAGTAGGCAGTCATTGATTAAGCCATCCTGTGAAGCTTCTGGGTGGGGACATCATCCGACACAGGTTTTGTTAGAACCATTGCTCTCAAACTGTGGCCCCTGGATTTGCAACACCAGCACCACTTGGGAACTCAAGAGAAATACACCTTCTCAGTCCCCACCCCAGACCTACAGAGTCAGAAACACTGGGGGTGGAAACAAGCAATTTGTGTTTTAACAAGCTTTCAGAGGCTTCTGGTGCTGCTTCTAAATTTAAGAACCACTGCTCTAAGGGATTCTGAGAACAACAGAAACACAGCTGTGTGCCGAGCTCACCACTGCTAAAAGGTTAATGGTTTTCTTTCTTTTATTTATTTATTTTTTTCCATTATACCCAGCTGCATAGTGTGGTGACCTGGTTACACATACATATATGGATTCTACTGAAGCTTTCACACTCTTGGCTCTGTGACCTCTGCCTTCATTTTACTGTATGTGCAATGTATGGTTTTGTTATAGTCTTCTTGGCCAGTGCCTTAACTGGAGGACCCTACCTCCTATCAGCTTTAGCTTTGGTTTCTCTAGACATGGAAAGTTGGCAATATTTTCCCTTTTGAAAAGTATATGAATATCTGGATTGAATCTGAATCATTTTTTCTCTTTTGCCATAAAGACATTAGTGGGATCATTGATGAAACTTCAATGAGGTATGGAGATTAGGTAATACTAGTGTATCAATGTTAATTTTGTGATTTTTCACAATTGAAATGTGGTTGTGTCAGTGAATATAATTATTTTTAGGAAACGCACATGGACATACTTAAACTTCAGGGGGAAAAATATTTCCCATTTACTCCTAAATGGTTCACACACACAAAAAAAAATTATCCATGTGTTTGTGTGTGTGTTTAGAAAGAGAGAGAATGAAAAGGTAAATGTGGTAAATATTAGTATTTGGAAAGTCTAAGCAAAGAATATATGGGAATTCTATTCTACTTTTCCAATTTTTTGTTCTTATTTCAAAATACAAGTTTAAAGATGAAAAGCAAATAGAGTCACTATCACTTATGATCCATATGGATACAGCTGATTTCACAGAATTTCATGTCCTTATTACCATATGTGTCTTTATCAGGAGTTACTTAACATATTTATAGGTTCAAGTTCAGATAGCTATGAATCCATTGTAAGTTCACAGGATGTTCAAGTTTATCTGGTTCACTCTCTCACTTTACACCTGATGAAAAGGAAACCTGAGAGGTTAAATAATTTGCCCAAGGGAACACAACTTCTCAGGATTTCTTACCAGTTCAAGTCATCTGTGCCTGAAATCATCTCTGCCAGCACACTCTCAGGGCTAAAAGTTTGGAAGAAAGTGGTAAGGGCACTCTTTGGTTTTCCAGAGAAGATTTTTAGGTAGGAAATTGCTTTGCCTTGAGACACCAAGCACCCCCTGAAGTGGAAATAATATTTCTCACTAGCATCATGACAATGAGGAAGTACCAGGTCCTGTAGGTGCACTGAACTGTAATTCATTTATTTATTTTTATTTTTTATTAAAGTATAGTTTATTTACAATGTTCCTTTAACTTCTGCTATACAGCAAAATGACCCAGTCATACATATATATACATTCTTTTTTTTTAATGCTATCTTCCACCATGTTCTAATCCAAAAGACTAGACATAGTTCCCTGTGCTATACAGCAGAACCTCATTGCTTATCCATTCTGAATGTGATAGTTTGCATGTACTAACCCCAAACTCCCCATCCATCCCACTTCCTCCCCCCTTCCCCCTTGGCAACCACAAGTCTGCTCTCCATGTCCATGACCTATGTCTATTTTGTAGATAGGATCATTTATACCATATTTTAGATTCCACATATAAGTGATACCATATGCTATTTGTCTTTCTCTTTCTGACTTCATTGAGTATGAGAATCTCGAGCTGCATCCATGTGGCTGCAAAAGGCATGATTTTGTCCCTTTTCATGGCTGAGTAGTATTCCGTTGTGTATATACATTTGGTATTTTGAGGACAATGGGAAGGAGCACAGTACAATGAGAGGCTGAAGACTGTGGGGTAAAATTTGCTGGTTAAGCAAATCACTTGATTTCTCAAAGCCCCAATTTATGCATCCACAAGAGGCAGGTAGCATTACTTCTCTCCCAGTGTAGTGACAAAGATCAAGTGAAATGACTCCTGGGGGGATGTGTCATTGGTGGTCAATGGCAGTTGGTTCTTTGCCCCAAACAAAGGGATGGCTGCCTTTGAGGCAGAGAAGCTAATGGTAAAGTTCCAGCTGGTGAAGACCAATATGAAGGGGCCAGGGAGGGGTAGAGGGCAACCCCTGGAAGAGAGCATTCAAGGTTTCTGCTCTGAGAGACCTAGAATGGAGTGACTAGTACTTTTCATTCACACTGGGATGAAGATCTCCACCACCAACCAGATCTTCAGGGAAGTATTATAGATCGGTGAGGTTTCATTTCTCATTCACACATTCTCAGTCATATTGGGTGTCCCCTGTGATTAACTGGCTAATTAGAAAGGCATTATGGTAGACAGTCAAGAGCACTGCTTTCAGATTAAGACAGCACGTGCACACACATGCAAAATCCCAGCAACTTTGAAAATGTATGACCTTGGGAAAGTTCCTGAAGCTCTGTGAGGCTCAATAACTTCACTGGTAAATTGGTGGATACATGGAATGATTGGCCAATGGGGGGCTTTATCCAATATTCTGTGATGGTCTATGGGGGAAAAGAATCTGAAAAAGAATGGATGGAGTACATGTATAACTGACTCATATCGTTATGCAGCAGAAATTATCACAACATTGTAAATCAACTATATTTCAATAATACTTCTAAAAAATAAATACTTTTTAAAATAAATTTTTAAAAATGGTGGATAATTATTCTGGTTAGCATTGCTGTGAAATGAATCACCCCCCAACCTAGAGATATGAAACGAACTGTTCTTTTCTATGGCAATGACTTTTTATTTTTTAAGATATTTTATTAAAGTATAGTTGATTTATAGTGTTGTGCCAATTTCTACTCTTCAGTCAATTGACCCAGTCATACATATACATACGTCCTTTTTCCCATATTATCTTCCATCATGGTCTATCCCAAGAGACTGGAAAGAGTTCCCTGTGCTATACAGCAGGGCCTCATGGCTTATCCATTCTAAATGTAATAGTTTGCATCTACTAACCCCAAACTCCCCGTCAATCCCACTCCCTCCCCTGACCCTTGGCAACCACAAGTCTGTTCTCCGTGTCTGAAAAGAAATACCGTTCAAGTTGACTCACTCTTTTGTGGTTCAAGAATTTGGAAAAGGTTCAGTAATTCCTGCTTGGGTCTCACATGGTTGTCATCAGAGAGGCTATTCCCATGGTGACAGGCTGGGAGCCTAGCCAAGGTTGTTGACCGGGAACCCCTGCATGACCTTCCAGCCTGACAGCCTCAGGGAGGTTGGGCTTCCTTACATAGGGACTGGCTTCCCTAAGTCCAAAGAACCAGGTGGCCTTTGACCCCATATTCCAAGTCCAAGAGCATCTCTTCTACCACACTCTGCTGGCTGAATCCATCACAAGCCCACTCCCAGTATAAGGAGGGGCAGAGGTCCTACCTGTTGATGAGGGGACCCTTGAATAATTTTCAGACAGGTTTTTTAAACCTGACGTAATAGCAACACCATGTTATAAAACTGCTGAAATGATTAGACATCGAATTATTGTAGTTTGTATAGTGTTATATTGAGATTTTTATAATGTATTGGCTTAAGGCAGGATAACATGGTGCTGCTTCTCACCAGTAAGAGAGATATAAGAGAGAAACATGGGTAGATGGTGTCGTTTCTGCAAGCCACAGCTTTATAAAACCCCAGTTGCTTGAGTCCAGGCTAGAAACTAGTTGAAAGTCACTGATCGCCTAGATGAATTGACTGAATACCTTCTCCAGGTTCCTAAGAGGCATTGATCTTCTGCTTTCCTCCCCAGCACTGTGTGAATGTCACTGAATGGTGAGAGGTTGTCTAAATGGGAAGGGATATTGATTTTCCTTTCTACATTTTTTGAAAGCTCTTTGCTTACCAGCCAGGTGCTGAGCAAACATCAGGCAAATGGCAGATCACATAGAAAAAGATCAAGTAAGGAGCAACAAAGGCATCTCTGGCTTTCTGAACATGAGGCTGGTTAAGTTCAGGTGCCCCTCCACTCCAGTTTTCAATGGGAAAGTACACACCGTTGTTCACACTTTATTATCTGCCAGTGATGGTACAGCTCACCCAGCTTGTACAAAGTAGCATCATGGAAAATATTCCCAACCAATCCCTAGAAATGAAGCTGCAGCTGTGTCTGAAAAGAGGTGACCAGAGTGTTAACAACAGGTAGGGCTCTACATTTCAGAGGATGGGATGTGCATCTGAGGTGTCAGCGCAAAACTGGTTCTAACCTTAGAAATGATAAGGAAGGTCTGTCTTAGTCTGTCTCCATGATGATGGATAAACTGGAATTTCTTTAATATAGAGGACATTCAAGAAACTACCATGGGAGATTCTGTTGTGGCTCAGTGGGTTAAGAACCTGACATAGTGTCCATGAGGATATGGGTTCCATCCCTGACCTTGCTCAGTGGGTTAGGGATCTGGCATTGCCACAAGCCACAGTGTAGGTGGCAGATGCAGTTCAAACCAGGTGCTGCTGTGGCTGTGGCATAGGCCTCAGCTGAAGCTTCAATTGGACCCCTAAAATATCCCCTGGGAACTTTCATATGCTGCAGTGTGGCTGTAAAAAAGGAAAAAGAAGAAAGTAAAAAGGAAAAGAAACCACCTCAGGCTGCTACATCGCCACTGACACCCAGGGAAACTGAGATGTGGTTGTCTTTGCTTAGGGAAAAAAAAAAGTCAGGGGTTCCCTCAGGGAATCAAAGGGAAGCACATTAGAAATCACCCATAATTCACACCATTGGAAAGGAAACCAGTGACCAGGGGTGGAGAGAGTCTCCTCAGGATTCTAATGGGCTCTGTGCCCAAGATGAATTCCTACATAACTTGCCTCAAGGAGCAACAAAGGAGAATCGCCAAAGAGAACTACTGTTTAGTGATTTCAACAGATTTTCTAAATTTAAAGATATTACTGCTTTCCACAGAATATGATGAAAACCTAGTGGGACATTCTTGGTCTCAGCTTCAGTTTTTTCAACGCTCTTAAGGAAAAAAATCCATAAAAGGGCAGATTTGCCAGGCTCTACATTTGGAGCATATTTTCTGCCCTCAGTGTCAAACTACCCATTTGACTCTCCACTGTAGCTGAGAACAGGATGCAGTGATTTCATTTCAAGCCAGAAAACAAGTCAGCTTTTCTGTGCAGTTCCTAAAAGGAACAAAAAGAGAAAGCCGCTCGGTCTCACTTCACAAAGATGGAAGTCCTTTGTTTTTAATGAAATGAATAATAATGTAGTTTAAAGTGTTAAGAGGAGTTCCTGTCATGGCTAAGCAGGTTAGGACCGGACATCATCTCTGTGAGGACTCGAGTTCAATCCCTGGCCTTGCTCAGTGGTTAAGGATCCAGTGTTGCCATGAGCTGCAGTGTAGGTCGTAGCTGAGGCTCAGATCTAGCATTGCTGTGGCTGTGGTGTTGGCCGGCAGCTGCAGCTCTGATGCAACCCCTAGGCTGGGAACTTCCATATGCCATTTAAAAAGAGAAAACAAGTGTTGAGAGAGGAGAAAGAGGTCTTAACGACTCCATTCTGCACGTGATGCTCCTGGGTTCAGGGACAGAAACTGGAGATCAGGCAGGCACTGGACTTCCAGCCAGTCATTTCTACCTATCCCGGAACCCAGCTGCTTTAAACATGCAGCATCTCTCTGCACTCGGACTATTCTTCTGAAAACAAACTTGATTTTTTTTTTGTTATGGTTATTGTTGCTGCAGTTTTGTTTCTAAGTGACCTGTTTGCCTATTCAGTCTGCATCATTTTGGGAGAATAGCAACTCTAGAAAAGATTCCTTTTATCTTCAATAAATCTTTCATTTAAAAAAATCAGATAAATACTTAATGATTTTCTACAGTGCACCTGACACTTCTGGGAACAGAGCAACAAAGAGGAGCAGGGCTCAAACCTACCAAGAGCTTTGATAGCCATTGGGAGGGCAAAACAAATGCACCCCATTCGTAGGACAACTAAGAGACCATGTTTCCATTCAAAGAGAAAACAGTCTCCAAAAGTCTAGGAGTCTAGGTGAATCCAATTTGATAACAGGACTTGGAGCAAATTGCCGCTTCTTAAAACTCAATAGCAGTTCCAGAAAAATCTGTGAGGATGTTCACGTGGCATCTTGCTTTTGAAGTGATTTTGCAGGACACATCAATACACGCCATGTGTTTTTTTTTTGCCAAGGATATCACACATTTTTCAGGAGATCCATTCAGCAATTAAATAACATGACACTCCGCTAAAGCCTTCTTAAGGCTAGACAAAACTTTTCAGGTTTCATAAATTGAATGCACAAAAGAGATGGAATTTTACTTTTTGATCCACTGAACTGGGTCATTGCATAAATTATGTATCTTATAAGGGTTATAGAAACCCCTTCCCTATAATACTTGATCGGTCCCTGTCTGGTTTCTTAGCCTTTATGACAGTTTGTGTCTCATCCTCTTCACTACCCTGCAAAATTCTTAAAAGAGGGGTTAATGTCCAAATTACTTTATGTGAAATAAAGCACGATGGAGCTTTTTAAAATGCTGGCTAGGAATAGGAAACCTGGTAATTTTCCAACAAGTTTCCTTGCTATTTAACTATAGGATGATCCAATTCATGTTTAGAAATGAAAAACTAGAAGTTCCCATCATGGCTCAGGGGAAACGAATCCGCCTAGTATCCATGAGAATGCGGGTTCAATCCCTGGCCTCGCTCAGTGGGTTAAGGATCTGGTGTTGCTATGGCTGTGGTGTAGGCCAGCAGCTACAGCTCCAATTCAACCCCTAGCCTGAGAACCACCATATGCCACAGGTGCGACCCTGAAAAGACAAAAAAAAAAAAAGGAAAGAAAAAATAGGTGAATAGAAAACAGGACCCATCAGAGTGACAGGAGGATCCCATGCAGAAAAGGTGATGGGGGAGATGGGAATAGTACCTTTGTGGCCCACCGTTCCATAAATACAAAACTGTCATGTGGAAATGGCAGATTTTTTTTTCTCTGAAAGTGAAACAAAATATATTTTTACAATAGATTTTATTTTTCCCAAGGAACTACAATTTAGGAGTTCCCAGTGTAGCCCATCAGAAACAAATATTACTGGTATCCATGAGGGTGCAGGTTCTATCCCTAGCCTCACTCAGTGGATTAAGCATCCGGTGTTGCCATGAGTGAGCTGTGGTATAGGTCGCAGAAACGGTGCGGAACCCGAGTTGCTGTGGCTGTGGTGTAGGCCAGCAGTTATAGCTCTGATTTGACCTCTAGCCTGGAAACTTCCATATGCCTTGGGTGTGGCCTGAAAAAGCGAAAGAAAAAAAAAAAGAGAGAGAGAGAGAGAAAGAAAGAATTACCATTTAATGGTGGGTACCATGCCAAAGTATAGGAATTGTCCAATGATCTGCTGTTAAATGACTAATCAAGTCATTTTTTCCCATGCCCACGGCATGTGCATGTTCCCAGGCCAGAGGTCAAACCCAGCACCACGGCAGTGACCCAGGCTGCTACCAGGCCTGTGCCAGATCCTTAACCTGTTGTACCACAGGAAAACTCCCCGACTATGTGGTTTAAACAGCTTGGTTGCAAGGAAGTTACCAAAAGTGCTGATGCCTGTTATCAGGAAAGGTAACAGATACTAAAGAAAAGGGGGGGGTTGGTGTGGGCAGTGGTTTGTGTGTTGCTATTCCGACACAAGAACATTGAGATGTGAGTGAAGATACCCTCGACAGGAGGCACATGGGGACACGTGAGGATTCACGGGGAGACTAGCCTGGCTGGGTCATGCTGGAGGAATGCAGGCTGGGGAGATGGGGTAGGGAAACTCGGGCTCCATGAAGTTCAGGCTACAGCATCACTGCATTCTATAGAAAGAAAAGGTGCTTGTGACTAGAGAAAAACCAAGAACTTAGACATTTGGGAGAATGAAAGCAATTTCCCTAGCTGACCCTCTGTTTCACCTACAAGTCTCTGGCTCTAGAGAGAAAATGACCAAGGCAGCTAATGCGTAGGGCCAGGAAATGACACTGTTCTTTTGGCCAGATCTGTCCTAAGTTCTTAAGCCAGGAATGATAATCTTTATACCTCAGGCAGCCCCAGCCATGGAGTCACACCCAGGCTTGGAGTCACTCCAGCTGGGGCCCCAGAAATAATGTCACAGAAAAAAGCCATCCCTCTTTGCTACCTCCAGATTCCTAACCCACAAAATCGGTGGGCATAAGGAAATGGTTGCTTTAAGCCACCACATCTTGGGGAAATTTGTTATGCAGCAGCAGCAGCAGATACACAAACACTGACCTCTTAACCCATCTACCTTCCCTCCTTGGCTACTGGCACTTAGTGTTGCAGAGAAGTCTCTGACTGATTAGATTTTTTCTTAATTCCTTTGTGGTGAATGCATTTTTTTTTCCTGCTTGGATGTTTCTGAGATTTTGTCTCTGTTGCTGCAATTCAAATATTCTTTGGAATATGGCTAAGTAATATATCTCACATTATTAAACTGGCCTAGAATGTGGTGAGCCTTTCCATTTATATACTCAATTGCTTTGCTTTGGGCCTATTCCAGTGGCTCTGAATGGTATCTCCCCCCGGGAAACTCCCACGCTGAGAAGCTGGCTCTCTTCAGTTCAAGCCACTCCTGGAGCTGAGTCCTTGGTAAACTGGGGACCTTCAGTTCAAGTCAGTCTCTTCTGCTGCCCACCACCTTTGCTACTACTGCTCCAGATCTAAGAGTCAGCAATGGAAAAGAGTCAAGTAGCTTTCAACTATGGGTAGACTACAGTCTCAGTCTTGATTACTAGCAGTGGAAAGGTCTCCAGTTAATCCTTTGGACCTCTTAGGACCTGAGACTCAACATCTGTCCTTTACAACATCTGTGTAACTCGCCCCTGCATGATGCTACCTGTTATGGAACACCCTCCTGTCCTTAGATCTATGGCTGTCTGGCTATGGATTCCTAAGCAAGATCTCCACCCCAAATCCTGGCATCAATCAATGCAAATAAGACAAGAAAGATCACTCAGGGAGTTCCTATTGTGGCTCAGTGAGTTAAGAACTTGATCTCGTGTCCAAGTGTCTGTGAGGATGAGGGTCGATCCCTGGCCTCGCTCAGTGGGTTAAGGATCCGGTGTTGCTGCAAGCTGCAGCATAGATAGAAGATACTGCTTGGATCCAGTGTTGCTGTGGCTGTGGTGTAGGTTGGCTGCTTTAGCTCCAGTTCACCCCTTAGCCTGGGAACTTATATGCCGCAGGCACAGCCATAAAGGGGAGGAGGGGGATATATCACCCTTATCTCCTCCTCTTAAGGCTTTTCGGTAAGGAGTTGAAGCTTCTGAAGTGAAAACACACGGGCAGCGTGGAGATGGAGATCGGTCACCAGGAACTGGTTATCTGGTCTTAGCTATTCCCATTAGGTATCTGTAGTACTGGCTGCTGAAAAAGCATTCAGGAATGTTGCCATTCCCCACGTTCACTCTAACTTTTATGTTGAATCTCTGTTTCTCCATTCTATGTCCTACACATCTATAATTTTCTCTTCAGCATTGTTATCTCTTTCTGGTAAAACGGTGTAAATTTACCTTTATCATTTCCGATCTGTTTCTGCACTGTCAGGTTTGCTCTTTGCCACTTTCAAAACAAATGTTCATTTCGCTTTAGTGCTTGGCATCCTCTTAGTTGCTCTGTGTTTCATCAAGTTACTTTTTGTTCTTGCCTTAATGTGTTTTTTCCTCTCAGTCTTATGGATTTGGACTATCTATTCCATTAAAATCATAATTTATGTCCTAATAAATGTATCAAAGAATGGCTTTCTGGAGTCCCCTGGTGGCTTAGTGGGCTAAGGATCCAGCATTGTCACTGTTTGGTTTGGGTCACTGCTGTGGTGCAGGTTCAGTCCCTGGCCTGGGAACTTTTGCATGCCACAGGCACAGTCAAAAAAAAAACAAAAAAAGGAATTGCTTTCTGCTCTAATGTTGAGTCAGTTTTTCATACAGTGCCTTTCCCTGAGTCTTCAGCATGACCTCTCTTCTTTGTTCCTAGTATTTTTCTTTCCAGTTCCCCTATGTGGTTTTCCTTTTTTTGTTGTTGTTGATTTTTTTTCTGGTTATTTCTGAATAAGTTCCAGCCAAATCCAGCATTTGGCCAACAGACTTGCTCTTGGGTTGCCTTGGTCTATGAGTTAAATTGCCTTCTTAGATCCAGTGTTGGAAGCACAGCCAATTTTCCAGTGTCTAAAGGACAGGACTGAGATGGAATCTCCTTTCCACCCCACACTCCCCAGCACAGCTGAGCCAAAACAAGAACTCCCATTCTTTTTTCCCATCTCGGTTATTACAAACTATTGAGTAGATTTCCCTGTGCTATACAGTAGGTTCTTGTTAATCATCTATTTTATACAGTAGTGTGTATGTGTTACTCCCACACTCCCAGTTCTTCCTCTCCCCAATGGTTTCACCTATGATAACCCTAAGACTGGTTTTGAAATCTGTGACTTTGTTTCTGTTTCATAAATAAGTTCTTTGGTGTCATTTTTTATTAGATCCCACATATAAGTGAGATCATATGATGTTTGTCTATCTCTGTCTGACTTACTTCACGCCCTACTGACATCTTGATTTTAGACTTCCAGGCCCCAGAACTCATGTTGTTTTAAGCCACTAAGTTTTGGTAACGTGTTCCAGCAGTCATAGAAAACCAAGACACTGCAGACTGAAAAGCTGTTCTCTCCTGGCATTTCTCAAAGGGCAGATCTGGGCGCATGGTTATTTCCATACCTTCCAGGAGCACCACTGCAAAGTCGATTCATTGCTTTCTTCATTTGTTCTGCATCACCATGCTGGGGCTCATTATCGCTCCATCCCTGGATGCTCCATGCCTAAGTAGAAGTATCTTAAGAATCAATCACTCTGACCTTTATCCCTTGTTGGCATTTTGTCATCTGTGGGCTGCTTGGCTTGAAATATAAATTACTCTCCAGCTGCCTAGTGCAGGGGACGCACAGTAACTAGCCCCCAAATATTTCAGACATATGCCAATTGTAATTTCAACACACATTTTCTTTTCCACCCTGTCGACCTGGAATTGTTCCATTGGCAACTAATGAAATACCAGTAGGAGGAAAGAATTGGCAAGGCATTGTGGTTGACAAAGAGGCTAACCTTTGAGGAAGATTAAAAATAGACGCCCTTTAGGAAGAACCAACTGAGGAAGGGAATCTTCTCTCTCCCTTAACTCTTTTTGTTTGTTTGTTCACTTTTGTAGAACATTTTAAAATAGCTTTATTGAGATATAAGTCAAATAACATAGAATTTACTCAAAGTGTACAATCCAATAATTTTTAGTATGTTTGCAGAATTGCAGAGCGATCACAATTTAATCTTTGAACTTTTTTGCCCCCCTGCCCCCACACAAGAGAAATTCCAAATTAACCGTCACTTTCTGTTCTTTTCACGCCCCCACCCCTAATCCCACTTCTATCCCAAAGCAACTACTAATCTATTTTCTGTCTCTGTAGATTTATATATTTGCCTCCTCTGGACATTTCGTGTAAATGCAATCATGTAATATGTGTGGTCCTTGTGATTGGCTTCTTTCCCTTAGCATAGTGTAAGGTACCCATGCTGTAGTATGTGTCAGTACTTCATTTCTTTTTATTATTGAATAATATTTCATTGTATGAGTATACTATTGTTTGGCCATTCATCATTTGGTGGATACTTGGGTTGTTTCTATTTAGTCTGTTGTCTTAACCTAAAAACCAAACCTTTATAGTGTGTGAGTTTAAGCAAAGGAGACTGTAAAATTTCAAGTAGCCATTTGAATTCTCTAGCAGACAGCGTGTTGATTTATTCCCCCCACTGAAAACGTGTGAAGAAACAATACCGTAATTTTGTCACAGCAAATAAACGGTAAGCGTATCCTTCCGCTCTGAAGACGTGCCAGGCTTAAAGAATGCCTAGAGAAGTAAACAAGCCTGAGAGAATTTTCACCTCCTTTATCTTAATCCTCCCACTTCCAGGGGCACCCAGTTCTAAGTCCTGAATCCTTTGTTGCTGCTTTCGGTTAGCACTTCTCCCTGGCTGGAAAACAGGTTCCCAAGAATTTCAAAATTACCTTTTCCCTAAGCTTCCATTTCTTCCTTGCACCAACCTCAACCAGCATCATCGAGAAGAGCCATCTAATTAATGAGTTCATGCACAAGTGTTGGTACGTGATAACACCCGGATATATTGCCTTCCCCAGAGGACTTATTTTCCAAATCTTCTCAAGCAGAGACATAATCAACCTGGATAGCGAAGGCTTAAAGTTAAAGCCTAACTCTTCACGGCTGGAACCCAGGCAGCACTTTTGCACTCCAGGAAAGTGACTGGGAGTCACCGGAAGCTTTCATTGTGCTGCTCGGATGATACCATTTGCACCACTACCCAAAATTCTTCCCCTTCTCCCACCTTTATAGAATAGACACGTTCCATAGACATATTATTCATCCTTATGATAGACTGATGTTTATTGTAGGTCTCCTAGCGCCGGACAAGGAAAGGTTCTTTCATATGATCCTCACCCCTAGCCTGGATGGTCAAGAATTTCATTGTTGAGGGGGGAGGCTCAACAAACTTTCTGTAATGGGCCAGAGAATACATACTTTAGGCTTTGTGAGCCACACCGTTTCGGTTGCCACCACTCAACTCTGCCATCACAGCATGAAAGCAAGCTGGGGCAGGATGTAAACAAATGGACATGGCTACATTTGACCAACTTTATTTTCAAAAAAATCCCTGCTTGAGATGAAGAAATCATGACTTGAAGACTTAGCAGTATCTACCTCAGGATACACACAAATAAGAAGCAAACCGCTTTGCCAGCACAGAATCCTGTTCTTTCTGGTTCTAAGTCTAGTACTTGTTCACTGCACCATGCTGTGTTTGGTCTGTAACGCTTTGGTAGAGCCATGACTTTGGAGCAAATTATCTACTCTCCCCACCCACCCCCTTTTCCCCACACACATGATTAGGGCAGAATCTGGGCTGGGGTACCATCAGTACCCTGTGATCATGGAAGAAAAGTGAAGGTAGCTTACCCACAGGACCAAGCCAGGCACCCTTGACCTAGTAGCTTTGCCTAAAGAGGTTTACCAGCAGTGGACATGTAATCAACGAGACTTATTTGCACATGCAGTCAGGTTCGCCCATTCCTTCCAGAAGCACACTGTTGAACCCTCAATCCAGAGAGGAGAATGTAGGCATCCTGGATACATCCCATCCAGCACCCGCTAGCAAAACCAGACGCTGCACCAGCATCACAAAGGAGGCTTTGGAGGGCATGAAGCTTTGGGAAGCCGTATTCCTGTGCTCTGCTACAGCCATGCGCTCCCAATTGGGTTCCACGAATGCCTTCTCTGTGTGCCCCACTGGCCTCTCTTCTTCTCTTACCCTCAATGCCTTTCCAGGAAGATGGAGCACTGAATGGACTGATCGTATGTGAGGACACTTGGGGAGGACCACAGCTGGAGTTGACAAGGCAGAACTTTTACCTTGCTTTTCCTCTTCTCGCCCTTGGCCTCCTCCTCCTCCCTGCGTTTGACCTCCCAGGAGCCTTCTCTGTTAGACCAAGGTCCTTTCTCCCCACTTGCAATGGGAATCAGAGCCATCCACGTGGCTAGGCAGGCTCTGGATGCATCATGTGTTTAGCCAAATCTCTTAATATGTTTAAGTGACTTACCCTGGCTTTGCTTCTTTTCCACACGCACCTCTCAAGAGAGCCTCGCCCAAAGGGCCATGTCATTGTGGCCAAGGACCGTATTTTGGGATCCCTGGCATTCCAGGAAAATTGTCCTCTCAAGCATACCTGTCTAACCATCCCTACCTTAACATCCAGCATAGTATCCACCATCTTTTAATATTCTTCTCCATGATATAAGCCCCTAAATCCAACTCATGACATTCCCCCCACCACAACGGAAACAGGAGCAGGAGGAAGACAGAGATCATCATGACACACACATTCCAGCTGGAGTTACCTTCTAAAGGCGTCTCCATCACTGGCCCCTGCCCGTCACTCTGCTGGAAACATCTTTCGATCCCTTCCTAATTGCATTGACTTACCTCATAGTATATCTTGTATACACAGCTTTAGATGATAGATAGCAATTTGTTAATATCTTGTCACTGAGAAGCAGTGACTGGAACTGTGGCCAGAGGCACACAGCCATAGCCTCTCTCCTCGATTGATTGTCTTCATTCTCACAAGATGGGCAAACCTTTCTAAATGAGGGCAATCGATAGGGTGCATTCAACCGTAATTGTGGCTTAACTCCTTGTTCTTTGAAAAGCTAAGCCCTGTGATTTGCCTATAATTGGACTTTTGAAAAAGTCATACCTGCCTGCTCAAGGGAGAAATTAAGCAGCCAGACTCCCTGACTGCTCACAGCCCGCTCCCTCCATCACCACAATTGATGTCCCTGGGTCAAGTCTTCTCTTCCCAAAGCTCTCTAGTGTTTGTCAACCAAAGCCAACAGTTGGTAGAAAATGGATGAACTGGAACATCTGTTTATCCTGATGACATATTTGAAAAACATCACAATTGTGTATGTCTGTATGTGTGTGTGTGCACGCGTGCACATAGATATCCACTGCCACACTGAGTGGAGCTGCCAGATAACAAAGGACAAACTATGCATCCAGCTAAAGCATCCTTTAATAGGTGCCAAGATGATTGAATTTTCTTTAACCATGTGATGAAATAATATGCATCCTAAAGGGAATGAAAGAGTTTTTGCTAAGAACGGTATAGGTTAGCATAATCCTTCACAGTACATTTAAGAGATACCATCAGATATTACACTAAAATTACAATAGATACATCTACAGCTACTTAGAGATATAAAAACATATATGCATTATATCTATAAATCTTCTGGTTATATATCTATATTTAGATAACTAACATACATTTATTACACATCAATATTGTATATGTGTATGTATATAGAAATTGCTTTTTAATTTGTTACATTTTCTTAGTTTCCTATGACTACTGCAACAAATTACCACAAACTCGATGATTTATTTATTTATTTATTTATTTATTTATTTATTTATTTATATTATGATTGATTTACAATGTTCTGCCAATCCCTGCTCAACAGCAAAGTGACCCAGTCACACATATACATACATTATTTTTCTCACATTATCCTCCACCCTGATCCATTACAAGTGATTGGATATAGCTCCCTGTGCTATACAGCAGGATCCCATTGCCCATCCACTCCAAATGTGGCAGTCTTCATCTACTAACACTAGACTGACAGTCCACCCCCTTCCCTCCCCCTCCCCCATGGCAAACACAAGTCTGTCCTCCATGTCCACGATTTGTTTCTGCTTTGTAGATAGACCATTTGTGCCATATTTTAGACTCCACATGTCAGTGATATCATATGGTGTATGTCTTTCTCTTTCTGACTTACTTCACTCAGTATGAGAGTCTCTAGTTCCACCCATGTTGCTGCAAATGGCATTATTCTATCCTTGTTACAGCTGCGTAGTGTTCCTTTGTATATGTGTACCACATCTTCTTAATCCATTTATCTGTAGATGAGCATCTAAGTTTTTTCCAAGTCTTGGCTATTGTGAATAGTGCTGCCATGAACATACGAGTGTGTGTATCTTTTTCAACGAAAAGCTTGATGATTTAAAATAACTTCTGTGGCGTTCCCATCATGGCTCAGTGGTTAACAAATCTGACCAGGAACCATGAGGTTGTGGGTTCGATCCCTGGCCTCGCTCAGTGGGTTAAGGATCCGGTGTTGCCATGAGCTGTGGTGTAGGTTGCAGATGTGGCTCGGATCCCACGTTGCTGTGGCTGTGGCATAGGCCGGCGGCTAAAGCTCTGATTAGACCCCTAGCCTGGGAACCTCCATATGCCTCAAGTGAGGCCCTAGAAAAGGCAAAAAGCCAAAAAAATAAATAAATAAAACAACCTCTGGAGCTCCTGCCATGGCACAAGTGGATCAACAGTGTCCCTGCAGCAGCAAGGACTTGGGTTTGATCCCCCACCCGGCACAGTGGGTTAAGGATCTGGCATTGCCATATCCCGAGGGTTGGCCAAAAAGGGAAAAACTGCTACCTATTACCTCATAGCTCTGGAGGCCAAAAGTCCCAAATCAAGGTGTCTGGGGCTGTGCTCCCTCCCAGGCTCTAGAGGAGTCTCCTTCCTGCCTCTTCCAGGTTCTGTTGGCTGTCGCCTTCCCAAGCTTGAGGCTGCATCACTCTCCTCTCTCTTCCATCTCCACGTGCCTCCTCCTCTTCTCTGGGTTTCTCTCCTGTGTCTCTTCTTAGGACACTTGTCCTGGGGTACATGGCACTGGATTTAGGACCCACCCAGATAATGCAGAAGACTCTCATCACAAGATCATTAATTACACCTGGAAAGACCCTTTCCCAAACAAAGGCACATTGTTAGGTCCCAGGGTTTACGATGTGGACATATAATTTTGAGTCATATATATTTAGGGGGTGGGGACACAGTTGATCCACTACTTGTAAAAGAATCATGCTAAGGAGTTCCCGTCATGGCACAGCAGAAACGAATCTGACTAGGAACCACAAGGACGCAGGTTCAATCCCTGGCCTCAGTGGGTTAAGGATCCAGTGTTGACATGAGCTGTGATGTGGTTCACAGATTCGACTTGGATCTGGCGTTGCTGTGGCCATGGCATTGGCTGGCAGCCACAGGTCCGATTTGACCCCTAGCCTAAGAACCTCCATACTCTGTGGGTGCAACCCTAAAAAAAGCAAAAAATAAAAAAAGGAATCATGCCAAATACACTGCTTTTAACAAAATCTCCTTCTGACTACATATATATAGACATATATATATATATATATGTATATAATATGTCTTCTGTCTATATATATAAGACAAATATATATGTCTTAGTGTGTATAAATGTATCCTGGAAGGACTCACAATAAGTTATTGAGAGTGGTTGCCTTTGAGGGGAGCTTTCTGGAAACAGAGAAGGAGAGGGAAGATAAAGTGTTCCCTTTCCATCATGTAACTTTCTGTATTGCTTTAATTTTCTAGTCATGCACGTGTTTACATTATTTTCACTTTTCAAGTACAACAGGAATTATCAGGAAGTAAGGCAGAATTGTGTTCTTTTCTTTTTTCTTCCCTACTTTTCTGTTTTAAAATAATTCCTTTTTTTCTTTTTCTTTCTTTCTTTCTTTTTTTTTTTTTTTTTTTTTTTTTTTTTTTTTTTTTTTTTTTTTTTTTTTTGTACTCACCTATGGGCTATGGAAGTTCCCAGACCAGGGACTGAATCCGAGCTACAGCTGCTACAATGCCAGATCCTTAACCCACTGTGCCACAGTGGGAACTCCTAAAAGAATTTTTTTTTTTTTTGCCTTATCTAGAGCCGCACCTGCAGCATATGGAGGTTCCCAGGCTAGGGGTCTAACAGGAGCCGGCCTTTGCCACAGCCAGAGCAACGCGGGATCCGAGCCGCGTCTGCAACCTACACCACAGCTCACAGCAACGCTGGACCCTTAATCCACTGAGCAAGGCCAGGGATCGAACCCGCAACCTCATGGTTCCTAGTCGGATTCGTTAACCACTGAGCCACGATGGGAACTCCAAGAATTTTTAATTAAAGACATAGCTCACCCTGGTGACTCTGAGGTGCAACCCAATTAGAGATAAATGACCCAGTCTGACCCTGTTATTCCTCAGAGAGAGAAGTGAGGATGGCAGGATGGGCACTGGAAGGGGTGCTGGCTGAGGGCAGTGGGCCTCTCTCTGCCCCTCACCCTGGGTAGCACCTTCAGCAAAGTGATGGTACAAGTCGCACATCTGCAGAGCTCTTTGCCAAGTGACAATTCCACAGCCTGCATCCCACCAGAGCCTCACCACAACTCTAAGAGGTAGAGGCAGGTCTTTTACAGAAGAAGAAAACCAGCCTGCAAGACAGGGTCAGCCTCAGTGCAGACCAGGTGGGCATCACCTGGAGAGTGTGAGGAACCGAGATGCTCGGCCCCAC
The DNA here is from genome assembly GCA_004024745.2 of Catagonus wagneri. NCBI lineage: Eukaryota > Metazoa > Chordata > Mammalia > Artiodactyla > Tayassuidae > Catagonus > Catagonus wagneri. The sequence goes on along the minus strand of PVHT021183543.1, from coordinate 30,429,336 downwards.
CCCCCAGAGGGTCTGCTTGGGTCCAGGTGTGCTCTGGGCGTGGGGACTGTTAAAACTCCCAGGTGATCTGATGTGCACCCGGGTCGAGGACAGCCGACTAGAGGACCCACCAAGGCAACTGGCATTTGTGGAAACTGACCTGCCATGTGCTCTGTGCTGGGTGTCACAGCAGTTGACATGATTTGCTTCTCAAAACAAGCCTCACAAGTGATTATCATTCCCATTTTAGAGATAAAGAAACTGACTCTCAGAAAAGTCGCTATGATGCTCAAAGACACAGAATTACTAGGGGCAGGTGCCGGTTTCAAACGTGCATCTGTGGCAGGGCTTCGGGTGTACCCCAGAGCCCCTGACCCCAATGCAGGGCTCTCTCCCTTTCTCCTGGCTCCTCCTTTGCCCAGCACAGTCAGTGCTAATTAGAAGCTGTTTAATTATCAGTCCATCAGGGAAGTAATCCCAGCCCTGATCCTCAGAAAGTTATACACACAATTAAGCTGTCCCAGATACTGGAAGTTTGACTATGTGCTGTGCCTTAGGGAGTGGCTATGTGCTTTGGTGGAAAGTTCATGGCATTAGAATTGATCAATATGGGTGACTGCCATGTTTTCAATTTTTGGACAATGGTCTCTGAACCTTCATTTCCCCCCAACTATAACTATGCCCACCCACAGATCTGTTGAGAAGACTAATGTAACAAGAAAGTACCTTGTTAACATAACCTGTGAAACAATATGCCAGGGTGCAGGAACTGTATCTGCCTATCCTAATACTGTCATTAACCAGCACCCTGTAGATGAACAAAAATATTTGTTGACTGAAGAATTCCTCATTGAATAGAGACACTAGAAGACAGAAGGCAGCAGGTGAAGCTGTTCGTGTAAAATTTGTTTTGCGCATGTCAAATTAAGGTTGAAAATTTGAACCTGGATTGTAGACTATCCATCTGTTCATTTTTTTTAATAAAACAGTACCCAATAACAAATACACCTGCTTTCTTATGTTTATTTGTGTAACTGTGTAAGTTAATGGACCAACTTGGGGAAGCATTCTAAAACTAAATACTGAAGCTAACATTCTAAAACTAAATACCTTTTTGAGAGGGTGAGAAGCTGTGGTTAAGTTGTATGCATGTCACTGGTACTACATCTAAGTGGTAATGAAAGGCATCATCTGTGAAAGTTTACAATTCAGAGGAGGAAGAAGAGAGAAATAAAGTGGCCTTTTCATTGTAACGTGAGGGAGTATTATAGATGCTAGGAAATGCTTTTCTGACATTAAGAGCTTTATCACACATGGAATTGTAACGCTGAAATATTCCCCAGAGGTATTTAAAAACAGTTTATAACCTCATCTCTTATGCCCTCGTGTATATGAGGGCAACGGTGGATCCCTAACCCACTGAGCAAGACCAGGGATTGAACCTGTGTTCTCATGGATGCTACTTAGATTTGTTTCCGCTGAGTCACAAGGAGAACTCCTGTAACTGTGACCATCATTGAAGACACAATTCAGAAAGCCCTCTACAGCCTGAGGATTCCCAATGTTTTAACAGAAGATGCAGGGAGTTCCCAACATGGCTCAGTGGAAACGAATCTGACTAGTATCCATGAGGATACAGGTTTGATCCCTGGCATCCTTCAGTGGGTTAAGGATCTGGTGTTGCCGTGAGCTGTGGTGTAGTTTGCAAATGTTGCTTGGATCTGGTGTTGCTTTGACTGTGGCGTAGGCCAGAGGCTACAGCTCCAATTCCACCCTTAGCCTGGGAACTTCCATATGCAGATGCAGCCCTGAAAAATCAAAAAAGAAGAAGAAGGAGAAGGAGAAGGAGAAGGAGAAGGAGAGGGAGAAGGAGAGGGAGGGGGAAGGAGAAGGAGAAGAGGAAGAGGAAGAGGAACGAGGAGGAGGAGCAAAATTGCTGACCCCCGAGTCACATTTTGGTGCCTTTGAGTTACCAGGAGGATGCTGTCCAGGGAACACAGCATTCCAAAGCATCGATGGTCTCCATTCAAACCTAATTTATGGAATTAAAAAGTAATTTCATGGAATTGAACTTAAGCAGTCTTTTCATTAGAATGCACATGGTCTAATCGAGTTTGGAGTGATGTTATAATTGCCATTCCTTCACTGTTCCTGGAAAAGATGGAATCTGACCCGAGTCTTCCTGTCCTGATGCTGCTGGGAAAGGACCTATGGGAGAATTTTCCAGCCGGAGCCCAATATTGTGGGAGCGCCCAGTGGAATCCTGGCAAGGCTCCCATCAGCAAACAAAGCAGATAAAGACTTCATTGTAGGACCAGCATAAACAAATGTGAATTCAGGGTGGGAGGACTGGAGCTCCCACTGTGACATACTGGGGTTGGTAGCATCTTGGGTGCGCTGGGATTTGGTTCAATCCCGGCCCTGGCTCATTGCGTTAGGAATCTGGCATTGCGGCACCTGTGGCTTAGGTCGGGACTGCGGCTCAGATCTGACCCCTGGCCTGAGAGTTCCATATGCCTCAGGGCAGCCAAAAATGAAAGGGAAAAAGATAAAAAGGATGGGAGGACCAATTCTGGCTCCTTCTTTCCCAAGTGGCTTGAACACTTGCTTCCATAGTAAAAGGAAGTTTGGAGAGGGACAAGCCATGGCTCCTGGCAGGTTGAGGATGGAGGGAATAGGGGCGCTTTCCCATCTATCTCTCTTGGGTTCTTGTGGCTGGACTCATAATAAAATGGATGTGAGATAGATTAACAGGAGAAAAGGAAACAAATTCCAATTCATGCACAGGGAGGTTTCATATAAACAGGATCTAAGGAATGGCCATGGCCAAAGAAGGCAGCTTTTATACTTTTTAGACAAAGAAACAATAAATTTAGGAAGAATTGACAGGACGAAGAAATTTGGGTTTGAAATGCCCAATCAGTAAAGAACCCAAATAGAACTGGGGCTTGGGGTAGTAAATTAAAGAGGTAAGAAAAATAAATTAAAAAAAAAGTTTAGACACGTCTTATGGATATCTCCGAACCCTAAAATATGTTCTCACCACTCCAGCATCATAAATAATCTTCCACAGGTCTTTCCACTGTTTTGCAGGTTGTGTTTTTTTTTTTCCCCCGGAGGGTGGAATATATGATAATACCAGTGACTCAGGAAAAAAAAAAAAATAGTAACAGAGTTCCTGTTGTGGCTCAGCAGGTTAAGGACCCACCATTGTCTCTGTGAGGATGTGAGTTTGATCCCTGGCCTCACCCAGTGGGTTAAGGATCTGTCATTGCCCCAAGCTGAAGTGTAGGTTGCAGATATGGCTGGGATCTGGTTGCTGTGGCTAAGGCATAGGCCAGCAGTTGCAGCTCCAATCTGACCCCTAGCCTGGGAACTGGGAACTTACATATGCCCCAGGTACAGCCATAAAAAGAAAACAAAAAAAGTAAGAAGGTTTGTTTATAAAGGTTCCCTGGCTTCAAAATACATAGTTAAGTAAATGGTCACTGGTCAATTACAGTGGTAGTGGTTTTATATGTGTCTGTGTGTGTATAATATATATATTACCATATGTATTATATTGTATGTATGTGTGTGTGTGTATATATATATACATATATATATAGAGAGATATATATATATATATAATAGCTGTGAAAATATGCATCATATTTTCTGCCCTCTAGGACCCCAGCTACTGTGCTATGAAAGTTACCACTGTGTTGACATAGGCCACGCTTTCCATGGCTGCTCCAGTCAAGGATGCAAGGCGCAGGTGCACTGAGGCAGAGACACAGGCTTCCTCCAACAGCCACCTCTGATCCCCAGCAGCCTTGCCAAACCTGCCTCTGGCAATGGGACAGTGACTGGGCAGTAGAGAACACTTTGGCTCCACCTGTCCACTCTCCTTTATGAGGGGTCAGACTTACATCACATTTTCTTGCATTTTCTCTCCTAATAAAATCCTTGCATATTTAATCTCCTCTTGGCATCTGCTTCTCAGAAGATATATCTGTATACATTACAATACATGCACATACATAGAGGTATAGGTATACATGAATCATAATTTATGTCCATTGGATGGACACTACTTGTGTCCGGATCTATGCCATTATTAAAAAACTCATCTATCCATTTTTCTGATTATTTTGCTGTTCCTTGGGGGTGGGGGGTAACTGTACTACAGTGAATGTCTCTTGTTGGATGCCCCACAAAGAACTCACAGAGCAAGTGCCATGCCCCCTGCTTCTCTACTTGTAATTTCCCGTAGAGTTAAGAGTTTCTCCAGCAAATGAGCCCTGGCTTTCTCATGTCTGCGTGTGGAGCAGGGCTCTCCCACAGCCTCTCCCATCACCTAGGGCTGCAAAGAAGGGGAGGATTATCGGCCACTTCTATGGTCTCTTCGTCCTTCCTTTCCTGCTTCCCTCCTGAATTGGAGCCTTCTGTTTTCCCTCGTCCCATATCAGAGTTCTTGGATGCAAGCAACAGAAATTGATTCTGGATCATATCAGTGAAAACAAACCTGTGAGAAAGGCTGAAGGACTGGTCTTGGGGGAGCTTCAGGGCTGGGCTGTGGGAACGATGGCAGGGATCTTATACAAGGAGATTCTGGTGAGTGAGCCTCTGGGAAAAATACCCTCCGAGGATTCCTTCTGTGCTCACATTACTTTCCCAAGATTCTCGTCCTGGAAGAGAGATTCCCACGGCGGTACCTCTAAGGAAAGTGTGCCTTCAGTTTCTTTACAGGAGGCAGGTGCCTTGAATTTCACTCCCATCAAGGCAGAACCCAGTGGGCTTGAAGTGATTTCCCCCCAGTACAGTGCGGAGATCTTGGGGCAAGAGAAATGAATGTTCAGCAGCGAAATATAACTTTGAAAATTAGAAATATGCAACACACATCCTTCCATGCGTTTGCATGATCCTTGAGTGCACAGATGCTCAGAGACTAGCCACCATTACTGGATTATTGCCCAAGGGAAAGAGAGTTTCTGGTCTGGGACAAAAACAGTGGTTGCCAGGAGCCTGCCTGAACTAATTCAGCTCCCAAGTTTCATTTCCATCCAAGCACTTGTTGAGGTTCTGTCTGACTATCCGAAAAGGGAGTGTCATCATGGCAAAAACAGCATCAGTGTATCTTTGCGGTCCTTCGTGTACCTTCCAGAGCTTTGCTATGGACTTGCTGGCTCACAAGACAGGTTTTTCTTTGCTTTTTGTATTTAGTTTTTGGCTGATTCCCAAACTTGATAGTGCAATACTATCAGCAAAAGTGGATGCTGAGAAGCCCTGTGGAAAAAAACGTTGATGCCAGTTCCACTGTCTTCCTTTCTGAACCCACAAATATTTCCTTAATAGAAGTGTTTCATTGTTTTATTTCACTTCATGCCCCCTACCATTTCACCTCCCTTGGGAATGCTTTTCTCCATCTAATTCTTATTTTAAGGGAACTGACTTTGAACCATCCCCCAAGGCCTCTTTGTTCAGCACAAACAGAAGTAAATGATTTTGGAAAATAATCACCAAGTACAAATATGCATGAGATGAATTTGGCTTCTGCTGAGGGAAAAAAACACTGTAGACACAAATGCAATTCGAATTTTGATTTCGTGGAAATAAACTCCAGAAGAGGGGTGTTCAGTTGATCTGCAGGTAACATACCAGTATTGTCATTCCAGGTAAAGAGAGCTTTGCAACAGGAAGGGTTCGATCGGAAAAAGCGAGGGTATAGAGACATCAATGAAATCGACATCAACATGAATGACCCTCTTTTTACGAAGCAGTGGTATCTGGTAAGTGCCTCAGTATTATTCTTAATGTTTCTCATCTTGGGACTTCAGATAAAAGATGCATTTCTATTTCTTCATTATTCTATGGGATGTCGGCCAGCACCCGACTCAGGAGACTTCTTGGTACCCTCTGCTAGGTATTGATTTTCTATCACCATCCATGCGTCTTGTTCTCTCATCGGCTTTCTGTCTGGAACTGCTAAATAGCCATGACCTCCTAGGGTCAAAGTAACTCCCAAGAGCTGATGAGATTCTCTCAGGCCAGTGTCTGAGTGAAGACTTGCAAAAGCATGTAAAAGTTGAGTCTAAGTTCTGGGAGGAGTGGTCCAGGGGGGTCTCCACAGGCAGAGGAATGGGAGGACATGATGAAACCACAGGCATAAGAGAAAGAATCAGGTGACTTCACAAGGGACAAGCAAGAGAGCTCAAAGACTAAAGTAACAGGAGGAGCATCTAATAGTGCTTCCTAAAATAATGGCAGGAAATTGATTCCAAGGGGCTTAATTGATGCAGGATTCCAAGGCACAGACACCCAGTCTGTCTGATGAAACCAATATTTTCTAACTCACCAACAGTCCTTCATGACCCACTTGAGCGGTTTGGGTTATGTTTGAAAGGGGCTCAATGCCTCCAAACTGCAGGGCACATTGAAGGAAAAGGAGTGACTAATTAGTAAATGTGATTAGTTGCTTTATTTAAGATTGAAAGGTGCTGAGCAAGAGCGAGGGGAAAACTAAATTACAGCCCTGCGGACTGCTATATTGCAGGAATGAATCCCTCTCAGGGCTTCGGAGCTTGACTATGCTTTGTGCTTTGGGGCAAGGAATTCTATAAATTCAATCTGGCTAACCAAATGAGCTTACGGTGTGCCAACCTCTGCTGCACAGCAAAGTGACTCAACTATACATACATACATACATACATACATATATATATATATATATATATGTGTGTGTGTGTGTATGTGTGTGTGTGTGTGTGTGTATATTCTTATTTAGTATTCTTTTCCATCATGGTCTGTCCCAGGAGACTGGATATTGTTCCCTGTGCTATAGAGTAAGACCTCATTGCTCATCCATTCTAAATGTAATAGTTTGCATCTACTAACCTCAAGCTCCCAGTCCATCCCACTTCCCCCCTCCTCACCCTTGGCAACCACAAGTCTGTTCTCTAAGTCCACAGCAGCCATTTTTATAAAGAGCACTAATGACATTCATACAATGTTTTAGCAAAAACCATAACAGCCAGCTCATCACTATGGCATCTACCAGTACAAGCTCTGACTTCATTATTTTTTATAATTTATCTTTGAGAAAATCTGCACAGAACAATAGTGCATAAAAAGAGTGTAGTGAATATAATTGCATGGAATTTTTCTTTTATTTTTCCTTTCTTTTTTGATTTTTGTAGGCAGAAGTCTTTTTTTATTTTGTGCATTAGAATATGCACTAAAGGTAAGCCAGCTATCTTTAATTCAGTTCAACAAATATTTTTAAGCAAGGCCTGGTGTGGTGGTCCTGACATTAAAGATAAATGATAAATTATCTTATTTATCTTTTACTGAAAGATAAATAAGACATGCTTCCTTTTGAAAATGGTATTGTTAGTGAGGAAATCACATTCAGATAAGAATAATCCAAGACAATATACTCTAAATTCTAAAAATGGCTTACAAGGAGTTCCCTTTGTGGCTCAGTGGTTAACGAACCATGAGGTTGCAGGTTCGATCCCTGGCCTTGCTCAGTGAGTTAAGGATCTGGCGTTGCCGTGAGCTGTGGTGAAGGTTGCAGACGCGGCTCGGATCCCGCATTGCTGTGGCTGTGGCGAAGGCCGGCGGCTACAGTTCCTGTTAGACCCCTAGCCTGGGAACTCCATATGCCGTGGGTGCGGCTCTACATAAAGGCAAAAAGACAAATAAATAAATAAATAAATAAATAAATAAATAAATAAATATGGCGTACAAGGTAAATAAAGAGCTACAAGAGTGAGCATTTAATCCTAAATTGGGGGGTGTTTCTCACAATGTTGGCTCTAAGGAGTTTAAAGATAATGATCTAATTATAAGTGATAGATTGAAACTGTGTGTGCATATTTCTGTAAAACAGAAAACACTGGTTGTGTATACCAAAAAAAATGGAGGGAGGCGTTCCCATTGTGGCTCAGCAGGTTAAGAACCCAACATAGTGTCCTGAGGATGCAGGTTCAAATCCCTGTTCTCACTCAGTGGTTAAAGATCCAGTGTTGCCACAAGCTTCAACATGGTTCACAGATGCAGCTCACATCCAGTGTTGCTGTGACTGTGGCATAGGCAGCAGCTGCAACTCCAATTCAACCGCTAGTCTGGGAACTTCCATATGCCGCAGGTGCCACTGTAAATTAAAAAAAAAAAAAAATGAAGAAGAAGAAAATGAAAAAAAAAAAAAATGGGGGGAGAAGATTATAAGAGATGGATGGGGAAACACCCAAAACACTGTTTCATGGAAGATGTGGCCTTGAGTTGGCCATGGAATAATAGTTGGCTGCAGAGTATGCCAAGCAAACATTTACACGGGTGCTTTACCACCCACACCAAACTAATAAGATTCTCTGCTTTGGAATTCCTGAACCAGATCAATACCGGACAAGCTGATGGTACCCCTGGCCTCGATTTGAATGTGGCAGAAGCCTGGGAGCTGGGATACACTGGGAAAGGTGTTACCATTGGAATTATGGACGATGGTGAGTATTTCAAAGCCTTTACATCATCTGGAAGCAAGTGCATCTTTGCACACCTTTGGAACATACAGGATTCATAGTTCTGATGATGCTAATCTGAGGCAAAATGGCCAGATGCTGGTCATCATCCATGCCGTGGCAACGTCTTCACCTTCCTCCTGATCAGTGGTCCTCAAGCTTGAGAATGCATATCAAAAATGTTTGTTGAATTAATTAGTTTTAAAAAATTAAATGAACAAATGAAAGTTGACCACTGCTGAACTGTAATTTCTTATTGGACTGCTGCTTATACCTTACCTTAAAACATCTCCTAAACCTGTTTCTATTTACCATCAATTTCTCTAGATGCACACCATCCAATATAGGGGTCACTAGCCGTTATGCAGCTATTTATTCTTAAGTTTTAATTAGTTAAAGCTAAATGCAATTAAAAATTCAATTTCTTGATCATATTAGCTTCATTTCAAGGTCTCAATAACCACATGAGGCGAGCCAAAATTCAACTCAATTCCCTTTCTATCATCCCGGAAATTTCAGTTAAGACAGGGTGGCTCTAGATCTCTGAAAACACTTTTTTGTAACAGGAATGGGATTTGGAGATTTTTTTCCCCTGCTCAGTGTTTTATTTTATTTTATTTTTATTAAAGAATAGTTGATTTGCAATGCTGTATCAATTTCTGCAGTACAGCATAGTGACCCAGTCATATATTTTTTCTCATACTGTCTTCCATCATTCTATCCCAAGAGACTGGATACAGTTCCCTGTGCTGTACAGCAGGACCTCATTGCTTATCCATTCTAAATGTAATAGTTTGCATCTACTAACCCCAACTCTCCGTCCATCCCACTCCCTCCCGCCTCCCCCTTGGCAACCACAAGTCTGTTCTGTAAGTCTTTTTCTGTTTTGTAGATAAGTTCATTGGTGCCATATTTTAGATTCCACAAGGAGAATTTTTACTTTATTACTGCTTTCAGAATAAGCCCTTGTAAAGCAGATTGATCATGTTTTATCATACATGCCCCTGTAATATGTTATTCTATCCTATACGACTGCCCAACAGATATAGCACAGCTTTCTTTTTTATAGTCTGCGATATGAGAAACAATGGGTTTGATGAATGTTATTTTACTAACTCTGTGTGCCCTTGGCTCTGCCAAGGTTCTGGAGCATCTCCGCCCTGCAGTCATCTTGCTGGGCTGTACTCCTGCCCTATGTCAGCCGTCTGGGTCCTCCGAAAAGGCGCACTGGGCAGTATTGGTCCAATTACATATAAAGTCTGTACAGAGATGAAACAAGGGAACTTTTCCCTTCTCAAGATCCTCAAAGAACACTGTGTTCTCTAAAGCAAGACTTTGAAGCCGCATTGATAGAAAACAAGAAGAGCCAGCGTGCTGAAAATCCGACACTTTGTCGGGGCTCATTAAATAACAGCATAAAAACAGTACACAGTGTCTTCAGAGGGTGAAATGTTTTGAAGTGGATGTAAAAGCTTTCTCTAGTGGCCGAGGGCTTTCTCAAGAAGAAAGGAGCTCTCACAAGGCAGTGTGAGTGGGAGCGGGGCGGGGGATGGGGAGAGCTTACTGGTTCCTTCCTAATGCTTTGGTTTAGAAACCACAAGGGTTGAAGCCCACTCGCCCAGGAGAAAGATGTAGGTTTGGAAGAAACCTACCTAGGATCTATTGTAATCACTATTTCATCGCACAGCATCTGGGGGAATCAGAGACGCATCCTAAAGTGGCACCATAGTGGCCTCAGGAAGGCACATCACTCTTACAAAACCTCCCACAGAGCCCTGTGATGTCCATTTCAGGCTTCTTTAACCGCAGCCCCTTGACTGACTGCTCATCCTCCATCTAAAGAGATCCAACGAGAGGATGACGCCTGCCTCTGTTCCACATTTCCTGGCCTGAATAGCCAAGGCCTTTATAAAGCCTCAGCAGAATTTCCTATTTGATGTGATCTCCTCTGCTGATTTAGTGCCCTTTGGGATCCAAAAAAAAAAAAATCGAACTCTCTGCCTCTCAATTATAATTCCTCACTTCTCTGTTGTTTTGGGTCATCTACTGCCGCAGAACAAACCACCCCAAAACTGGGTGGCTTAGAACAACCACCGTGTTGCTATCTCTCACAATTCTGTGGGTAGACCAGGTGCTGCTGGACAGTTCTGCTGTTGGCCTCTGTGGAGTATCTCCTGCCACTGGGGTCGGAAAGCAGCTGGGGCCAGTGTCAACTGGAATCTCAACCGGGTGCTAAAATGGCTCAGGCTCCCGCCTTTTCTGTGTGGTCCCAGGACATCTCCTCTCTAAGCAGTCTCCCCAGAAAGGTAGCTGGATTTCTTACAGACAGCTAAGGGATCCCAAGAGACAAGAAGCAGAAGCTGCCAGTCCTCTTAAAGGTGAAGCCTGGAATGGGCAACACTGCTTTGCCACTTCTGTTGGATAAATAGTCTCAGTGCCAAATTCTAGAGAAGAACTAGATCCTGCCTCCTGGTACAGAGAGGGTCAAAGGAGGCATGGCTAGGAGTTCCCATTGTGGCTCATTGGTAATGAACCAAATGTATCCATGAGGACGCAGGTCTGACCCTTGGCCTCACTCAGTGGGGTAGGGATTCGGCATTGCCGTGAGCTGTGGTGTAGGTCACAGATGCAGCTCGGATCCTATACTGTTGTGGCTGTGGTGTAGGTCGGCCCTGCAGCTATGATTCCACTCCTAGCCTGAGAACTTCCATATGCTTGGCCCTAAAAAGACAAAAAAAAAAAGTATGCATGGCTATCTTGAAATTGGCACGTGTTTATTCAGCAGGCTAACTGAAGAAAAGAAGCACCACTCAGATGTTTTCCAAACCCACTGTTTAACAGCAAGATTAGCACATCTGGGGTGAGAGCAATCCCCCACACGAGGGCAAGCCCAGATGCACAACCTCTCACCATGTGATAGGGTATTGCTGGTTGCCCAGCTCAGAACTCAGCCATCATCCCCTCAGCTGTATCCAATGACTTGCTAGATGCTCACAGCTTTTCATTTAGATGCAACCCATTTTGATCCAACCCAACACACCTCTGCAAAAGAACTTCCATGGTTAGCTGTTGCCCAAAAGCCAGAAAGAATTTCTTAAGGATCGACTCTGGCCTTCCGGGCATGGCAATGTCAGCAAGGACCTGGCTTAATGAGGATAATTCCTCCCTTTTGTTGTGATAGGATTGTTCGATATTGGAAACTTAAACTGGAAAACAGGATGTGGCCATAACAAGGTATGGTGAGGGACAGGAGTCATCCAGCCCCCAGCAGCTGCTGGCTATCGAGGTCAAAGTCAGTCAGAGAAGGCATGGCAAGGCCTTCAGCTGATATCAGCTGGAGCTGAGGAAGTAAGATTGAAGGCCAGTGAGGCAGGGCCATAGAGAGCTTTCCAGCTGAAGTAGCAATGAAAACAGGCATTTCTTGTGTACTGTGTCCCAGGCACTGCTTAACATTTTGGAAACAGAGTCACAATTATTCTCTAAGAACTAATGTGTTCTTATTATCCACCTTTTGCAGTTGAAGAGATTAAGGTTTAGGGAGGTACTCATGTACCCAAACTAGGTTAGTAGATGCAAACTATTGCATTTGGAGTGAATAAGCAATGAGGTCCTGCTGTACAGCACAGGGATCTATACCCAATCAGTTGTGATGGAACACGATGGAGGATAATATGAGAAAAATAATATATATACATGTATAACTGGGTCGCTTTGCTGTACAGTGGAAATTGACAGAACATTGTAAGTCAACTATGATAAAATTTTTTTTAAAATAAAATAAATTTTTTACAAAAAGAAAGTGCCCAAACTAATCTTCGCCACCATCTTCAGGGCTTGAAACCCACTTCGTGATACTGCCTCCCTGGTGGGACTTGGTGAATGGGGGGCCTCATTCTTATAAGTAGAGTTTCAAGCTTCAGGACTTGACAGTCACCCACAGTCTTCCAGGAGATTTAGAACTCTTCCCCACTTAGAAAAGCAGAGTTTTCTCTCCTACCTTGAGCTCTGCAAGGTCTAGGAAGGTCCAGCAGGGTATCTGTTCCAGTTTATTATTGCTGTGCAACAAAGACTCCAACACTTAGCATCTTAAACTAAGCTGCTCGTTTATTTCGCTCATAATTTTGTGGGATCAGATTTCAGAAAGTCTGGGCAGTTCTTTGAGGTCTCTCTTGCAGTAGAGGTCATGTTTTGGCTGGGCGCAGGGCATCTGATTGCTTGAGTGGACTGGACGTCCAAGATGGATCAGTGGTTGATATTGGCTGCTGGAGCTCAGCTGAGGCTGTCAGAGCACCTACGGTGTCAGTGGGGTTCTTACATGGCAGCTGGCCACCTAACAGGGAGCAGGCATCCAAAGGGAACAGAAGGAAGATGCCTGGCCTTTTCTCACCTAGATGTGGCAGTCCTACAGGTGCCATTGCATCACATCCTATTGGTAGAAGCAGCTCCGGTCCTCTCAGATGGAAGAGGAGAGAACAGACCGATGGAAGGATTGCATTGTCACATTGTAGAAAACCACGTGGGCTGGGAGATGTGGGACCGTCTTTGTAAAATACAATCCACCCACTGAGGCTCCTCTTTATCAACATATAAATCAGTGGGGGCTCTCTTTGTTGGGACAGTGGAAGGAACTGGGCTTAGGACCAGGGTCCTGAGATGTTATACATCTCCACTTCACTATCGACATTGTAACTATGAATCGGTACATGGAGCCCCTTGATTATTCCCTGAGGTCACCAGAACTGCCAGCGGTTCTTGAGAATTTGCACTATTGCTGATTAGACTTTCAAACTAATAACAGGATCATAATGATTTGTGGACAAAAATACACCCAAGTATTTATCATCTGGGCCCCATATAGCATTGTGATTGACTGGTGATGAGTCAGTGACCCCTGTGGACTGGGAGCCTTAGATGATTGTACAGTTCAGGTTCTGGGTCTAAATGTCTGTCTTTTTCTAGGACCTATGCAGCACCTAGCATTCATTGCTGAAAATATACTAGTGAGTGAAAATAAGAATGAATACATTAATGATACAAGAATTGAAAAATAAATAAGCTGATAAAGAAAATACATCAATACATTCTGTCTCAGCAGATAATAAGAAAATATTGAAATACTATTTAATTACCAGGTTATTATTTTCATGCTTTAGTTCATTATTACTTTTTCCGAATCATGTCTGGCATCTTTAATCTATCTATCAATAAATAATCTTTCATTCCTTAGACCAAAGTCTGTGTCTGTTCTAACTTAACATTCAATCTTCCCTTAACCTAATTGAAGATCCTTTGTTTTCATTAGGCTAAATTTATTTGGGGTTTTTGTTTGTTTGTTTGTTTGCTTGCTTTTTTAGGGCCACACCCACGACATATGGAAATTTCCAGGCCAGGCGTTGAATCAGAGCTGCCGCTGCCGGCCTACACCACAGCCACAGCAACTCAGGATCCCAATGCACTGAGTGAGGCCAGGGACAGAACATGCATCCTCATGGATGCTAGTCAAATTCGTCTCCCCTGTGCCACAACAGGAACTCCCAATTTTGTTCTATTTTTTAAATTTTTATGAAAATATAATTGATTTTACAATGTTGTGCCTAAATTAATTTTGTTTTAATTCTGATTTCCTTCTCAATTTGTCTCTTTGCTTCAATATTTTCCCATCACAAAGTCTACCATCTCTTAGAAGAGCCCTCTTCTAAATAACATCATCAGAACCTGAAGTCATGTTTTAAAAACCAACTCCCTGTCAGGAAAAAATTGCTTTCTATGTGTGTGCGCGTGTTTTCTTTTAAACTTATCTGTATGTTACAAAATGTTTTTCTTAACCATGAGTCCACAAAATTAACCAATTCCAACAAAAATATACAACAATTTACTTTCAACACAACATTCTAAAACCAATTCGATTTTTACTGGAGTATAGTTGATGTACAGTTTTGTGTCAATTTCCGCTGTATAGCATAGTGACCCAGTCATTCATATATATTCATTCTTTTTCTCATAATATCTTCCATCATGTTCTATCCCAAGAGATTGGATATAGTTCCCTGTGCTGTACAGTAAAACCTCATTGTTTATCCATTTTCAATGTAATAGTTTGGATCTACCAACCCCAAGTCCCCATCCATCCTGCTTCCTCCCTTGGCCCCCTTGGCAACCACAAGTCTATTCTATGTCCGTGAGTCTGTTTCTCTTTTGTAGATATGTTCATCGTTACCATATTTTATATTCCACATGATAGTGAAATAGCATATGGTATTTGTCCTTGTCTTTATGACTTACTTCACTTAGTATGAGAATCTCTAGTTGTATCCATGATGCTGCAAATGTCATTATTTTGCTCTTTTTTATGCCTGAGTGGTATTCCATTGTATATGTGTACCACATCTTCTTTATCCATTCATCTGTCGATGGACATTTAAGTTGTTCTGGACAAAACTTTCATTCAAAAAGACACTTGCAGAATTATTCACAATAGTCAAGTTGATTTTTTCAAATGTTCCTGCTCTTCTGCATTATCCACATCACTCTAGTAATGTGAAAAATGATGGTACTGATGATGATGATAAATATAATTTCTTAAGTGTTTACTCTAAGCTAAACACTATCAATGAACTGGCACTAACCTTGAAAATTGCTTTGCAAGGCAGGTAATATGCCCATTTCAAAGATGAGGAAGCTGATGTTCAAAGAGATTATGTCTCTTCTGTTTACTGTTTGTTTACCATGTAGAATGTATAATCACATTAAGAATAAATTCAAAATAAGTAAAAAAAAAAGAGAGATTATGTCTCTTGACCAAAGCCACAGAAATATTACAGTGTCTGAGCCTGGACTAGAACTGGATCTGTTGGTCTTATAGCCCGTCCTTGTCCACAACTCCACCCCACAGCCTGCACTGGCCATCTCTGAATCGGGATCCAGAACAAGGGCCTCCAACCTTAAAAACAGTAGCCTTTAAATCTCCTGAGCTTTGTCCTTCTGCAGTTTGGGGGGAGGGTGGAAGAGGAGGAGGAGGAAGATGTGGGTGAGAAGTGCCTGACTCTACTCTCCCAAGCTATAGGAATCAACATGATGACAGTAATTGCTTTGGATGTCAAAATATCAGCATAACAGTGATTCTCAGGCCAGAAATTACTTGTATCACCAGAAAAAAAAGGAAAACTTCTTTTTAGAAATATACATTCTGATACAAGTCCTTTTTCAGAGGACTAAGCTGTAATGTAGCCTGGCCTTAGTGTGCACGCAGTGAAGATGATAGCTAAGAAAGGGACTTAATGATACTTCTGGCTTTTAGATATTGCAGCTCAGTATAACAGTGGTTATTCATGCCAATGCACTAAGCAGACCACACCATTCTCACCTGTACTAGATTGAGAAGAGAGCGAGCGCAGAGAGGCCAAGCACCTTGCCTGAAGTCACACAGCCAGTGGGCAGCATAGCTGGAAATAAAACTCAAGCCTTTGACTCCAAAATCAACACTTATAACCATTATGCTAGGTAGTATAGGAGCTGAGCCGGTTTTTCAGAGGGCCAGATGCTCTGATGTCACTGCTGCAATGTTACATGGTTCTGCAGACCTGGATGAGAGCTTTGCAATTTGCAGACTTCCTGCTATGGTGCAGCAGGATCGGCCACCTGTTGGGAACACTGGGACACAGGTTCCATCTTCTGCCTGGCACAATGGGTTAAGGATGCAGCTTCAGCATAGGTCACAATTGTGGCTCAGATCTGAACCCTAACCTGGGAACTCCATACAGAACAGCCAAAAAAAGAGGGAAAAAAAATGGAACTTTGCAATTTGCCCTTTGAAGTGCCATGTGCTTTCTGAGATCCACAAGTTAATAGAACCCAGCAGGGCTCATGGAGCATAATTCTATTATTGCAACAACTCTTGGACAACAAGACATGCCACATCCAGGAGAAAACACAGGACTCCTGCTGGAAGACTCCTGGTCTCCCTGGAAAGCCATCTGCAGGGACAAGAATCAGCTCCCACTGGGCACACCTCTTGAGAAAACCCTCATCCTTTGCCTAATGGTTTTTCTCGCCAAGCTGTGCTCCTCTTGTTATTTTTATGACAAGCAACGCTCTACTAATCCATTGCATTCTGGGCCCTGTTAAGTAATCATTGCTTTTCCTCCCCAGGGCCAGTTTCATTTCAGAAGAAATGCAGTTGATGCTTTGGAAATGTCAGGGTTCCCACAATCTCTTAGATCACTGCTCTGATGAGCCATCCTGTCTTGGGGCCACTAAGCTGGCATTTATGTCAGAGGCGTTGTCCTGGGCCACCAAGCCCTAATGGGCCTCACTCCCCGGACACATCTGGTGGCTGCTGGCGCTCCACGTGGGAGGTGGGGAGGACAGCACCCTCACCTGGAGATGGAAATGCTAGGCTGGGGCACAATGCTCACCCCCTCTACAGCCCCTGGTGCCAGCCCATGAGGAAGGCGCCTTCTCAACCAGCTTTCCTGAAGATGCAGGGGCAGGTATTAACCTTTCGGTCCTGTGCTGTTGTCTTTTTTCAGGAATCGACTATCTCCACCCGGACCTGGCCTCAAACTACGTAAGTGCAAGCTTCCCTGTGCACGGAAATGCATGGGTCTTAAGTGTCCCAGTGCTCCATGTCATAGGAACACACACACTATGTGCTTGCATGCACACTGGCCACACGCACAGGCACACGGGCACTCTCATGCATCCCAGACTGCCCATCTTGCTGGAGCCACAACTAAGGCCAAAGACAGATGACGTGGGGCCTGGCACTGGCAGAGGTGAGTGTCTTGGAGGAGGAGAAAAGAAGGAAACTTAAGGTCTGAAAGAATAAACTGCTGAGGAAAAAAGAGGTACAGAGAGGGGGAGAGAGAGTCTTAGCAAGGCTTAAAATCCACTCCAGCTGAGGATATTGAATGGAGGGTGGAAACGAGCTGTTTGGTTCTTGCTGGACAAAACTGATGGCCCAAAGCCCAAAAGGGCAGCCATTCACATCGCACCCATTGCTTTATGAAAGCAAGCATGTCATCTTTTTATTATCGCTCTTGTGCTTATGAGCACTCCACACTGACTTTCCCTCCCAACTCTGAGTATAGCATTGGCAAGCATCCTTTGACAAATAAGAAATAATGACAAAGGATCTTGGTTAATGCTGTTGGACTGAAACCACGCGCCCTTACTTTTGACCCAGCAAGTCACCTGCTGATTTCCTGATAAAATCTACAAACATCAGCAGTTGCTTTATTTTAAGCTGAGGGAGTATACTATTCAAGCATTGGTGTAGGAACTTAAAATTGCCCAAACTGCTACTAAGATATATTTCTCCTGTAATTTCCAGATCTAAGGATTTTTTTTAATGTTATTTTGGTTTCTGAAAAGATTCATATTTAGGAGAATATGGACTTAAACAGAGGGAAAGTGGTTAATAAGGAGATGTGTTTAGGGGTCAACATTCTGAGTCATTCTTCCTGAAAGGTGTTAGGGTCCACATTGCAGAAAGAGAAGGAAAGTCTTCCATGGGCTTAGTGGACTGGACATCAGGAAACAAAGCACCAGTGCTCTAGGTTTCTTTTTACTGCATGGGTCTTATAAACCTAGAAGTGCATGTGCTCAGGTAAGCATTTTTTTAACTTAAAGAAAAAGTTAAATGAATCATTGGCTCAGTCCAGCCAATAGCTAATATGTGCCTCTGAAAAGAAATGACAGAAATTAATCCAAAGTTCTATTCCTTGAGATGAGAATCCACTCCAGTATGTAAAGCAGTAAAGGACCAACTAAGAGTTGCAGCCGAAGGACACAGCTCTCTGACTCTCTCTGTGAGCTCTCTCCCCCACTGCGGGGACACCTGGCCACCTGGCTGTTCCTTTGCTTCCTTAGAGGGACCGCCCCACACAGGGCTTTATCTGCCTCCTCCGAGCCCTGCCTTTCCCAGCCACCCCCAACTGCAGGACCCTGGAGAGTTCTCCAAAGGGAAAGTTGGTGAAGGCATGTGAGGCATTTTCTCCAAGTTTCTGAAACCCAGAGGCCCTTACTTAGAGAGCAAAATGGGATAATAGCCTCCATAGTGACAGGCTGGCCTCAGAGCTGCGCCTGCACATGAGGCATTGGTATTTTCCTTCACAGCTGAGCTGCAGCTGCCTAAGCTTCCCCCCATCTCCAGGACCAGCACTTCTCGGAAAAGCCATATAGGCTTTTGTCCAAATAGGCTCCTCTCCCTTTTACAAATCTGTTTGCCCATCTTGCAGCCCATAGGACTTCAAGGTGGGGTGGCTGCCATTTGGCCAGTGTTGGAAAACAGACAGCACAGACACCCTCTGGTAAAGACCACTTACATGGAGATTGACCAGGGCATCCCTGCCCAGCCCAAGTGTTTCCATGACGGTCGTTCCCAACACCAGTCACCGGATTTCAAAAAGACAGTAATTCAGGTGGGGAAAAAAAATCCTCTGGGACCCTGATGACCTCAGGTACAAAGCCAGTAAACAGCGCAATTCATCTGCCAACCCCCCCCCCAATCTGACAATGGAAAGGAAAGGATGCACCCTGACAAGTGCCAGCTCCCCTCAAAGCTGCAATATTCGAACATTCCTGACAGCACTGTGGGTTCTTTGAATGGGGTACTCTTTTTTCCCCACTCTCTGTTTCTTTCCAAAAAACATTTTTCTAATTGAGAAACAATACATGTCCCCTATAGAAAATGTGGAAAAACATGAAAACAGATTCCAGACTAGCTACATCACCACTCTTAATATTTTGGATGTCATTTCTATGTATACATTTTTAATAAAATTGAGTTCTTATTCCGTATACAGTATACCCCCCCACACGCAATATGTCATGGACATTTTATATCATTAAATAATCTTCAGAACATGATTATAAGGGCTATATAGTATTGCCTCATGCTGTAATTAATGTGAACTTTCCAATCCCTAATTGTTGGACAGCTAAATTGCTTCCAGTGGGAGTTTCACTCTTAGAGGGTGAGTAGCAGAGAGTGACAAATGTGGTACAGGGACTCCAAACCCAACCTGCTAAAGAGGGAGAAACAACTGGAAAAAACACAACTCAAGAAGCACATTACAGATATTTTCAAATATTTCAAGTTCTCCACGATGGATGAGGGATTCAACTTGTTCAGTAATTTCAACTAAGAAAATTCCCACCGATGGGTGATAACTGTAGGAGGAAGGTTTTAGCTCAGTTAAAGAACTATCTAATGGATTAAAGTATATATTAAAAGAATTAGCCTGCCTGGAAAGTAATGAGTTCTTCTTATCTGAAAATGTTTATGAGGAGAGTTGGTGGACATTTGGCAGGGATACTACAGAGACGACTCAAATCTAAGAATTGAACAGGGAATTCCCATCCTGGCTCAGCTATTAATGAACCGATTAGCATCCGTGAGGACATGGGTTCAATTCCTGGTCTCGCTCAGTGGGTTGAGAATCCAGCATTGCCGTGAGCTATGGTGTAGGTTGCAGACGCAGCTTGGATCTGGCATTGCTGTGGCTGTGGTGTAGGCTGGTGGCTACAGCTCTGATTCGACACCTAGCCTGGGAACCTCTATATGCTGTGGGTGTCGCCCTGAAAAGACCAAAAAAAACTGAACAGAAAGTGTGAGTTCTGGACAAAAGGGCACATTTTAACAAAATTCCACCCAGAAGACGGTCCAAGTCATCAGCTTTTATCAAAACCCTTGGAACCTTACAAAGAAATTATATCTATAAGATCCTAATGTACAAAGTTAGGAACTATGTCCAGTCTCTTGGAGTAGAACATGATGGAAGATAGCATGAGAAAAAGAATGTATAGATATGTGTGACTGGGTCACTTTGCTGTACAGCGGGAATTGACATAATACCGTAAATCAACTATACTCAAATAAATAAGTAACCCCCCAAAACAGAAATTATATCTAATTATACATGGCCTTGAACATGTTCTGTGTCTTTGGTATGGGTGAGAAAACCAAATATCCATATATCCCATCCTTAATTCCTCAGCAGAGAACCTGAACCAGCTAGTTCTCACCAGTCACGGTATCTCCTTCATTCTGTGTAGAACAGAGAATGACAACTTTGAAGTTACTAACCAAATTTATCTTCTTTATTTTTAATTAAAATTTTTACCCTACAATTAACAGAATGAAGATGGGAAGTAGTGTATAGACTCACCCAGGAGGGCAATGAAATCGGTGGATGGTGAGAAACTAGAAAATTGTTTGAGCAAAGGATTAACAGGCAGCTTCACACTTCGTTAGGTGCCTTAATGGCTGAGATGTGATGAGCTCGCCTAGGGCCCTTCTAGTGAAATGTACTTTGAGAAGGTCCATGTGTGGGTTCCCCAGGAGCAGACCCCGAGACAAGGGCTTGAGGACCAGTGGTGCTAGGGGTGGGGAAGGTGATATTAGGAAGCAAGGTTAGAGGAAGAGAGGATGAGATGGGGAAGGAAAGGAAGCCAGTAAGGGATGCGTTTCCAACAAGTTGCCACAGTGAGCGGCCGAACCTAATCCCACTGGGGACTCTGGGAGACGGTGTCGAAGATGGGCTCTAGAGTTATTCAACCCAGAATGGGAAAAGCAAACAGAAGTGGGTACTGCAAATCAAGATATAAATGTAAGCCATTAGTGGTAATTTAATTCAACAAATCTACCTTGAATCTGTTGAGTGTTCAGAGCAAAGGATAATAATGGCCACTTTTATGATTACGCTACTGTTCTATTATTGAATTTAATTGGAGGGGTCCAGTCTGACTGTACCAATTGCATGTACCGGTCAGACTGGATCCCTCCAATTAAATTCAATAATAAATAAATAAATAAATCCTTCTTTCTTCATCTCAATGGTAATAACCTGAAACGAGTCTCGGTCAAGACACTATTATAGACAAAGTTGAAATCCGAGTTCCTTTACCCCGTCCTCGGTGGGCACATGGATACATGCTCCAATACATTCAGATCACTGTTTACTGGGCCCACTCTGGGCAAGCCTCAGAGGAAGATAGAGAAGCCAGAGGAGCCTGCAGTCATAAGGACACAGGTGTGGGACATGACTTACAGGTGAGGGGTAGGCAGGGGGAGGGTGCTGTTGGGAGGGTGCTGTCCACGCCATGTGGCCCCAGTGCAGCAAGGATCACTGGCCGACAATCACAGTACTGGTCCAAGCCTGAGGACCTTCCAGGCCTTCCAGGCAGAAGAGAGGGAGGCTTCTGTTCAAGGACTTGCAAGTGTGACTAGGGTGGCAGCTTTCAGGGCGTGAGGGCAGATGGAACAGAGCATCTTCTACTTTGCTCCAGAAGCTTGCTCTGCTGAAGCTGAGGAAGTAAAGAGAGGGCTCATGGTTCTGTAATGTCCAGGGAGGACCTTCCTACTGTGGTCCAGGTTTTCTCAGAGGCTGACCTGAGACCAAGATTTGAAGGCATGTAGTTCATTTGAGAGGAGACCCCAGAAGGGCCAGCTGGTTCTCCTGGCCTGCCCGCCGGCTCTCCTGGCCTGCCCGCCACACATGCAGAATAGGGTTATGGGACATAGACCATCTTCAGGTAGAGTGGCAGTGCCAACAGCTAGAAACCTGCCAGCTTATTCAAAAGCCCTGACAGCATAGATGAAAGCTGAGTGTGACTCCCAGCTCCCTGGCAACATTAGACTCATCTATTAAACCTCTTTGAACTTTCTCTCTCTCTCTCTCTCTCTTTTTTTTTTTTTTTTTTGCTCTTTAAGGCTGGATTTGCGGCATATGGAAGTTCCCAGGCTAGGGGTCCAATCAGAGCTGCATGTGCTGGCCTATGCTACAGCTGCAGCAACACCGGATCTGAGCTGTGTCTGCGACCTACACCACAGCTCATGGCAACACCGGATCCTTAACCCACTGAGCAAAGCCAGGGATCAAACCCACATCCCCATGGATACCATTTGGGTTCGCAATACCAGGAACTCCCTAAACCTCTTTGAACTTTAATCTCCTCGTTCGTGAACCGGGTCAGAAGAAAATCTGGTACATTGTGAGATATTCATGAGACACTGTGTGTATAACACCTGGCAGGTAATAGATGCTCAATAAACATCCATTTGCTTCTCAAAAGAGTTGAGATTACAACTGGGCAGTGAGGCAGCCTGCCCAGATAGGGAAGCGGGCACATGCTTCCAGAAAGCAGTACAGTTGTCGTGGCCACTCCCAGCAAGCTCAGCATTATCAGAAGAGAAAAAAGGCACCTCTGGACTAAGTGTAAGATTGTGAGGCTAGGAAAAGCAGAGAGCAAAAGTGGAAGTTCCAAAGTCAAGCCTCAAGATATATTTGGGGGAAAAAAATACTGTTTTGAAAAAGGGCATTCAAACAAACAGAAGAAACAGGGAGAGAAAAGATCCATTGCTCTCAACCAGGGATGGAAGAAGGAGGTCCCGAGAGAGAATTCCTGAACCACTCTGCTCTGTCACAGATCTTTGAACTGAAAGGACATTCATGAGGGGAGTTCCCGTTGTGGCTCAGCAATAACAAACCCGACTAGTAACCATAAGGATGAGGGTTCAATCCCTGGTCTCACTCAGTGGGTTAAGGATCTGGTGTTGCTGTGAGCTGTGGTGTATGTTGCAGACGTGGCTCAGATCTGGCATTGCTATGGCTGTGGCGCAGGCCGGCAGCTGCACTCCTATTTGACCCCCAGCCTAGGAACTTCCATGTGGTGCAGGTGTGGCCCTAAAAAGCAAATAAAGTAAAATAAAATAATTTTTTAAATAAAAAGATTTAAAAATAAAAGGGTATCCATGGAAAGTTCCCTCATGGTGCAGTGGATTAAGGATCTGGTGTTGCCCCAGCTGTGGCACAAGCCACAACTAGAGCACAGATTCAGTCCCTGGCCCAGGAGATTCAACTTGCCGCTGGTGGAACCAGAAACAAAAACAAACAGACAAACAAAAAGATATTCATGGATACGTGTTCCCTAGGTAGGTGAGGGATTGGAAGATAGTAGTTTTCCAAATGAGGAAATGAGGTTTTCTCCAGGCCAGAGAAATGATCCCCTCCTGATGTTTAAGTGGACACAGGTTGGGACCCAGGTTTCTGCCCCAAGGCGGGAGACTGGCCACTTCTCGCTCTTGGGTCTCCACCTCTCATCCTGGAAACTGGGTTACCCTTCAAGCAGCTCCAAGAACCTGTGCTGAAAAACTGTTCAGATTCACATGCTCCTCCTGAAGTTTTTCTGCAAATTCTTGGACACAGCCAAGTGTGGAAGGTTGCATGGACACCAAACATTCATTTCTTCTCTAGACCTCAGCTTCTGCCATGGGGCTCTGCAGACCCTCCCTCTAAAGGGTGAAGTGTGTTTCCCACCCTCCTGACTTTGATCTGGGCCTAGAGACTCTTTTTTTTTTTCATAACAATGAGTTTTATTTCAATTATAGGTGTACAAAGATTATCACAAGTTGATGTGATACATTTTGTGTCCCAAACCTAGAGACTCTTTTAAAGGAATAGAATAACACCGAAGTGTCAGTGTGCTGTGTCAGAGGCCTTAAGAGCCTCATGGGTTCCCCGCGTGTCCCTCTAGACTTCTAGCATCACAGGTAGAGAAGCAGGACTGGGCTAGCCCGCTGAACCCAGGAGGAGGCTGTGGGGTTGTGGAGAAGTGCTGCCCAGCTGCCAAAGCCAGAAGCATGGCCGCCCAAGACGACCTAGAACTGCAGTAAGAAGCCGAGCTGCCCAGGCAAGTCCTCTCCCCCAAATCAGCTAAACCCCAACCAACCCCCAGAGGCAAACAAGCACAGCTAAGATCCACAGAGCCCAGCCTAGGTCATCTCACTCCCAGCCAAACTGTGGACTCAGAAGTGATATAAATGCTTATTGCTATATGCTGCTGACATATTATGATCGTCTTTATGCAGCAACTATTACAGTTACCCACACCAGAGCCTCTTTTGGGTCCTCTCGCAGTTGGCTGTCCATCCCAGCCTAAGGAGAATGTAAATTCAGACCCACTGAAACAAAATCTCCAGGAATGGGGCCTCCTAATTTATATATATTTATTTTAAAGCATTCCCAGATTCTGGCGATTAACCTCGTCATTCATTTTAGCACTTTTCTCATCCGTTCATTCAATCACTCATTTGTTCATTCAGCAATCCTATTCCTTAAAATGTATGACTTTATCACAACTCAATTAAAAACCCTTTGTAAGGAAAGGTATACCTTGTATATTTTGTCTCCCTCTTCCTGTTTCTGCCCCAAGAAACAGTGATGAGCAGGCATTTAATACATATTTGTTCAATTGTTTTGCATATTAATAAATTATTCATACTTTTGCAAATGAAATCAGAAGCTAAATCACGTGATGGGCCTCCATCAGTGAGGGTGGGGAGTGTCTAGCACACGGAACCCTCCAACCACCCCACAGGTGGATGTCACCACTCCACCTCCAGCGTGTGTCACAAATGAGGGGTGGAGGTAGTATGATTCTCAGTGTGGATAATCCATCTGCAGGTAACCAAGAGCTCTTTCTTTGCTGTGATGTCTAGAACTCCTCAGGTTGATGGAAATGCAAGGAGGTTCTCAGATGGGAGAAAATGAATTATGCTCTTTGGCTCAGTTCTAAATTTGAAACATTATTTATACTCCAGGGTTGTTATTTCACCAGCAGAAGTGCTTGGAAGAGAAAAAATGCTCACCCCCTAGGACCTGCACTTTCCCATTCTTTTGATGGGTTGCTGAATGGTGACTGACTTTGAAGAGGGGCCTTTGGACTGCTCTGAAGGGCCGTCAGTACTGTGCCTGAAGTGAGTGTCTTTGAGCTCCGTGGCCACGTGCACGCCGGGGTTCCTTGTGGCAGGTGGCCGCCATGATGAAAGGGTGGCTGCCGGAAATGGGCCCAGGCATCAGCCCTGAATGACTCAGATGCTATGAGGTATTGATTGCATGCATTGCTCCAGGCTTTTAGGCTGATTAATATTTAAATAAGCACATTAATATTGCATATGAAATTGAAGCTTAAACAACCTTTGTGTCTTACTGAGAGGAAGACCTGGCTCTTTTTGAAGTACTCGTTAATGATGGCCAGATCACAGTGAGCACTGGATCACCAGGAGGCCAGACTGAATATTGAGGATAAGAAAGAAATTTTTTCAATCATTTGGGCAGACTGTCTGTTAAATGACTACAACCTGACTCAACCCATGTACTGGAGGAATCTGTCCGTTTTTATTGGAATGTACTTTGACACAGAAATGGGAGAAAAAAGAATCTTGATTAAGTAAAATGAAGCTACTTATTTGGACCTAGACTTACAATCACAGGTGAAAGCAAAGGGGAAAAATCTGGTTAATTGATTTTTCCACATTGTTGTCTAGTTTTTTTTTTCCATTGACCCCAGTCAACCTTAAGTGCATTCAGTTTCTACTGTGTGCAATATACTCTTCTAGGGGCTTGGATTGTAAAATCCAGGGGAGGAGTTCCCGTTGTAGCTCAGCAGAAATGAATCCAATTAGTATCCATGAGGACATGGGTTTGATCCCTGGCCTTGCTCAGTGGGTTGGAGATCTGGTGTTGCCTTGAGCTGTGGTATAGTTCGCAGATTCTGCTCGGATCCTGAATTGCTGTGGCTGTAACATAGGCCAGCAGTCGACCCCTAGCCTGGGAACTTCCATATGCTGTGGGTGCAGCCCTAAAAAGCAAAAAATAAAAAATAAATAAATAAAATTAAAATCCAGGGAAGTTCAGAGTTCAGTGGGGGAGGCACACATGTAAATTTATGACATCATGACATATTCAAAATGCTATCCTGGAAGTAAAAACACCACCCACAATGGGAAAGCAGCAACAAGTAAAACAAGTCAACTCTAAAAGTTATATATATGAAGATACTTAAATGCATTTAAAGAATATTTTCTTGGGTCAAAATAGCGTAGGATCTCATCTAGAAGTTGGATCTATATGACACCGAACAAAGGATCATTGGATTTTCATCTGGAGCTTTGCTTGTACAAAGAAGCCTGAACTAAAAGTAACCCATTAATGTCACTTTCTTATCCCCACATTCCCTAAAGGCCTGTGACAAAGTCTCTTCAACTAAGTGTAAGTGACTTAAAGACCAAGATAATATCTTCCAATTCTTGGTGAGAGACTGAACCAAAGTCTTCATTCCCCAAGATCATTAATAGAAATTCCTCTATAAATAAATGATTGACTTATAGATGGAGGGATGTTAATGAAATGACTAGGATCAGAGAGATGTTTGAGTCCACTCCCTTGCTCACTGCACAGGACACTAGGATGAATGTGAGTGGCCCGAGACTACACAGCAAATTAGAGCAGAGCTTGTCCCGGATGCAGGTCTCTAGCGTCCCCAAACCTGAGGCATGGCTGCCTCATAGTTCACACCACGGCACATATCAAGCCAAACCTAGCCTGCGCAGAGAAGCACCGTGGGTCCCTCTGCAGGAGCTTCAAACCTCTTGGTCCCTCTCAGCACAACCTTCTCCTGCCATGTCTTCCCAACCCACCCCCTGCCACCACCCACCCCCGCTTCAACCACCAAAAGGAGCCCTCAGGGGCAGCATGCCTCTCTGACACCATTGAACCAGCTTCCGTGTGCCCCCACCGTGGTGTTGGTCTGTTTCTTCCTCAAATTCCCAGCACCTATTGCTCATTTCTGAGCATTGCTCCGGGGCTCCTGGACCCTGCTCTTCCCCACATGGGTCAAGATCTGATAAATCTGGGAAAGTCCACCTCCTTCGTCTTGGTTCCTCTTAATCTTTGGCTGCTTGTGGGAACCTGAAAGCCTTGTCTCAGCTTGATATCTAACCCTGCAGGGCCCCCTTCAGGGCTCACCCGAAATCACACCCTGGCTTGGCTTCCTCTACTGTTCACACCTGCATCCCTCACTCCATCACTGGTTTCCCCCTGGGAGCACATCTTTAATAAACAGCTGGCTGAAGAGTCTTCATCTCAGAGCCTGCACTGGGAGTCCTGTCCTCTTCACATGTGAGTGGTCTGGAGCTCTGGACAAAGCAGAATCTTCCATCCTGCATGGCCAAGGCAGAAAGAATCTCTGACATAGAAATAAGATTAGCTTCTCAACCGTGGTAACACTGCTGGCTCCCAAACGATGGGAAATTACTCCTCACAAAGAAAGAACCCTTAATTACTAACTGATAATTAAAACCCAAAGCCAAGTGCAGGAAGCCAAGCTTGGCTCTGAGCAGC
Source organism: Catagonus wagneri (assembly GCA_004024745.2). Lineage (NCBI taxonomy): Eukaryota > Metazoa > Chordata > Mammalia > Artiodactyla > Tayassuidae > Catagonus > Catagonus wagneri. The sequence goes on along the minus strand of PVHT021183543.1, from coordinate 30,401,672 downwards.
GTGGCTCACCATCGTGCCCAGGATGATGGGGAGGTCTGCACTTGAGCGTTGCGCGCACGCAGTCCCGCCACAGTGAGTGCTCTGCTAGGCAGAAGAATAGGATGTATTACAGCATGTGGGAGGTGTTTTCATTAAGCTATGGAAATAGGAGGCTTATGTTTTATAGCTCAAACGTTGCCAATTTTTTAAATAAGAGGTTTCGTGTAAATCTCAGCTCTTCAAGGAGCACCAGCTCAAGGACTCTCATTGAGTCACCGTGAGCAAAAATGCATAGCTTAGTCTCTATTGTTCTCGGTTTCCCCATCTGTCAAACAGGGATGATTGTCTTCCCCGCTTCAGGATCAAAGGAATATGACCATTGTCCACATGACTGATATAAAGCGTAGGTCTTTGTTGATCTATCCAAAAATATGCATGGAATTCCTCAAAATGCTAAAGGCATGGATGCCCATCTGGTACTGATCCAGGACCTCTTCTCCACCATCCCCCACAAACACACGCACATGTGTCCTCTCTGGGAGTTGTAGCGAATGTTCCAGAAGACTCAGCAGAAAGGAGCCAGTCCTAGTGTGGGTGCCAGCCTGGTGACCAGACAGACACTGAGTCATTTGATACCATCAGCGCCTTGTTGGGAATTCTTACCAGGCACCTTACAAACAAAAAAATATGTTCTCTGTGAAGAAGACCATAGCCAAAGTTCATTTACACTTGAAAAAAATAGCCACTCTCAAGGATTACAATTATCCTCTCCTACATGACAAAATTTGTTTTGGAAATGTTCCTGGTCATGTGTTTGGTCTTGGCTCACAAATACATCTGCCCTCACTTGGGGGGCTGATTGTTGGTAACAGAGTATAAGATCCCTCTTTGCCCTCCCACCTCACCCCACCCACCCCCACCCTGCTCCTGATATTTTGGTCCCTTTTGTTTCCAGTAACTTCTTCTAAATGGCAATGGTGGCTTCTTCTAAACCCAATATTTGTTAGAATGGACTGTGTGCCTGGCTTTGCAGTTTACACACGAGAAGTGGAGAAGAAAGTGCCAGCTTTGTTGGTTTAACATGCAGATTCAATATGATAATGCAGGCAAGGGGTGAAGAACTGAGAGTTTCATGGTCTGCCCTAGATCACACAGCCAGGGAGGGGTGAAATGTGAAGTTCACCATCTGTCACATGACTTTGTTCAACTTGCCCCCCTACCCCAGGCTCCCACAGCTCAGCAACTGGCACCGCCATGGTCACAATGACTAATGCCCTGAGCAACAGTGTGGTCCTCGACTCCTCTCTCTTCCCCTCTCTGATCAGCCACAGGATCTGCTAGTTCTAACCTCACTCTGCCACACATCTGCTTCTCTGTTTCCACCACTGGCATCCTGACCAAGCCAGCATCACCTCCCTCCTGGACCCCAAGGAAGCCCCACCTTTCTCCTGCCACTTTTGCCCTCTGTCATGAGCTCTCCCCAGAATAATCAGAGAGTAACTGCAGACAGAATAAAAGGACAAGGTTCCCCCCCACAATTAAACCCATCCAGGGGCTCCTCCTGCACCCGGAGTCACACCCTTCCTCCCTGTGGGCCCATGTGTCCTGTGTCCGCCACCCTTTCAACCTTCCTCCTGCTCCCTCACTATGTATCCTAATTCAAGACTTAAAACGCTCTTACACCAAGTCTGTTTCAACCTCACTGCCTTGCCTGATTTAGTCCCTTCCTGCTCTTAAAATAATCTGTAATTAAGTGTTTGGGTCTGGGGTTTTGTTCCTCCTCATTGGAACCTCAGCTCCAAGAGCAGAGGAGTCTTCTCTCTCTCGCTCATCTCTTCCTCAACAAAGCACGATGGCCAATGTGTGTTGGATGACAGGCTGGTGAAGAAAATGCTTGCCTTTTCCTTTTCTTTAATCTTCATCCCCTAATTTTTTCTGGTTGTGCTTTTTCCTCTCTGGCTTTGTGAGGCTCTTTTTGTTCGGCGCATGGTAGAAATTATTTCTGTAGACCTCCATAAACACTATGAAAGGAAGCTTCTGGTCAGTGCCACCAGGAGGACGTGCTATAAGGAAATGAATACTTGTTAGTACCTGCCAGCTTCTGGAGAGAACTGGTGGGTTTCTAGCCACAATCCAAGGAACAGAAGACCCTTCTACCAGGCTGACTCACGTTCCTCAAGAGAGGAACCAAAGAAAGCAGCAGCCGTTTAACTCACTCATTTGTTTTTGGCCATTAACAATAGCCATTCAAGGAGTTCCCATCATGGCTCAGCTGTAACAAAACCAACTAGTATCCATTAGGACTCAGGTTCAATCCCTGGCCCCACTCAGGGGGTTAAGGATCCGACGTTGCTGTGAGCTGTGGTGTAGGTCACAGATGCAGCTAGGATCCTGTATTGCTATGACTGTGGTATAAGCTGGCAGCTCCAAGCTCTGATTCGACCCCTAGCCAGGGAATTTCCATATGCAATGGGTGTGGCCCTAAAAAGACCAAAAACAAAAAAATCCATTCTATTTCTCTAAGCATGCAAAAATTAACCTAGGTGTTTTTTTTTTATCCTCTGTTAAGTATCTAAAAGATTTTGAAAATTGAAAAATAAAAAAGATAGATTTGGACATGTCCTTAGCTAATAAGCTTTGCTTATCCACTAGTCCACCAGGAGAAGGGAATTCCCAAAACAGAGGAACTCTACTCACAGGATTTTCTCAAGAAACATAAGGTATTATGTGTCCTCATTATTAATATTAAATGCAATGCACTGTATATGCAAATCCTTCCAAAGGAAAACAGACCTGCCCTGGAAACAAAGCTTATAATTTTAATCACAGATGCTATTTGTTCCTCACAGGGAATGCTTAAAATATCTATTTAAATGCAAATGAACCTTATCATTCCGAATTAGGCTCATTCCATTGTGTTGAAATTAATACAGAAAATAATTTTGAACACTAAATTACAAATAATTAATATTGACACTGTGAAAAAATACACTTTTATTTCAATATTCTGGGGAGGGGCAGACTTGTCTGTGTGTGTGATGTGTGACCTGTAAGTAGTAACTAGAACGTGGGAGTCCCAGTGCCTGGCAGGGCTAATTTGCAGGATTAACACAACAGAAATAAGGAGCAGGAGACACATGGCAATAATACATCATAGGACCAAGGGAGCTGTTCTTTGGTTCTAAGGAAAGCTCACTGAAATGGATATCTAGGAGATCCCATCATGGCTCAGTGGAAAGGAATCTGACTAGTATCCATGAGAAGGCAGGTTCAATCACTGGCGTTGCCATGAGCTGTGATGTAAGTCACAGACGTGGCTCAGATCTGGTATTGCTGTGGCTGTGGCTGTAGTGTAGGCTGGCGGCTACAGATTCAACTCGACCCCTAGCCTGGGAACCTCCATATGACGCAGGTGCGGCCCTAAAAAGATTAAAAAAAAAAAAGGTATCTAAGTGACTATGTGACATTTAAGAATAAATTATTCTACAAATGCTGAACAGCTGTAAGAAGGGCCTGGAGAATTAAAATCTTTCTCTTAAGCATTGAAACAAAAAGGGCCTTTGTCTCCACTATAATCTCATTTAAGGGTTAGCAAATTATGACCCATAAGCCAGCCACCTCTTTTCGTAAATAAATTTTTATCGGAACCCAGCCATGTCCATTTGTTGACTAATTGTCTAGGGCTACTTTCAGTAGCACAATGGCCAAGTGGAGTAGCTGTAACAGAGACCATCCAACCTAAAATTTTTACTATTCAACTCTAATTTTAAAAAATCTGCTGAGATCCCTTGATATAGCCAACTGTGTATCCAAGTGTAGGGAAACGGCTTCTTTAGAAACACGAGTCCAGAGAGTGGACATGTGGGTCTGATCATGGCTGGACCACTTTCTAGCTCTGGGGCCTCTGGCAAGATGTTAGATGTGTTGGGGGTGTTGCATCCCCATTTGTAAGCTGAGAACATCGGACTCTTGCCTGCTGTAACTCTAAAATCTTAGGAAGCTCTCCTCCATTCCAATAAAATCACTGATTAAGAAACAAAGGCTGAATTGGTTTTCTGAGGAAATGAAATTGTCAAGTAGTTTGAATCTACTTAACTGGCTTTGGGGAATGACAGACATATACATCAAAGTTATGCTCCCTTTCCACGCACAATGCTCTCTACGTGAATCACTGTGGCTGAGTGACCTCGGAGACTTTTGCATTCATTTCCTGTCTTAGTTTGGATTCCACCAGAAGCTGGCCCTGAGGCTTGGATCGTTTATTTGAGAGGTAGTTCCAGGAAGCAAGGGCAAGGGAAGGGCATGTATCAAGGACATTGCTGGAGCCAGGTCTGCGGGGAATCCCTGGGCAGCGAGTAAGAACATGAGGGAGAAAGAACTGGGGTCTTAACACGCCAATTCCCATCCGTCCTCCATTGAGGGCTGCTGCCAGGAGGAGGGGTGAGTGATGTTCTCTTCTTCTGGGCAGAGATGGAATCTCACAGAGGAACGCTGAGCCAATATGCATTGAAAGGCTAAAAGCAAGAAGTCAGGAACAGGGTATCCAAAAACATCTGCTACTTACAAAGTCACGTCTATGGACTTTTTAATCACACATTTCCGTCTATGAAAGTTTTGGTTTGTTTTTGCTTTTTAGGGCCGTACCTGTGGCATATAGAAGGTTCCAGGCCAGGGGAAGAATTGGAGCTAAGACTGCCAGTCTACGCCATAGCCACAGCAATGCGGGATCTAAGCCAGGTGTGTGATCTACACCATAGCTCAAGGCAATGCCAGATCCTTAATCCACTGAGTGAGGACCTCTTGATCTGGTTTTCTGGGTGAGGGAAGATTTTCCTTGAGAAGAGATGCTTATGCTGATGCCTTAAGGATGAGGAGGAGTGAGCAATATCTGGCAGCAGAGGGAATGTCTTGTGCAAAGGCCCTGAGGCAGAAATATGCCCAGCCCTTTCAAGGATCTGAAGAAAGCTGGTGCATGTGTTGGGGGAGAGTCAGGAGCATATCAATCCAGGGAGAAAAAGCCTGAGTGATGCTGGAGAAGCAGGAAGAGACCAATTTGTGTGGCCTTTGTGAGCCATCAGGATTTCCCACTTCATCCTAGAAGCAAAGGGTAACTTTTTCTTTTGAGTGACAGTGGGGGGAGTGTAGCATGAATTGATATTCCTGGTTTGGCATTTCCCAAAGATCTGTCAACTATGGAAGTAGATTGAGAGTAGGCAAGAATGGAAGCAGGGACTCCTTGTGTGGGGACCTTTCTAGGAGAAATTATTTGCAAAGGAGCTGTTGTGGTTTCAGGGGGTTTTTTGAGAGAGAGAGGAAAAGAACATTAACATACTCTGAATTTAGGAGACACTAAATATTGCTTCTCTATTCCTCATAAAAAATAAACAAAGAGTTCAGCAACATTTAAAATAAGGTGATATCTGCAGGAACATTTAAAATTCGGTGATATCTACAAAACAGAGATCTCTAAACAATAGACCAAAATATTGTCATATAGTGCAGGCCACCTCGTGATCTCAGGGTCCAGAAAGAGCCTTGTCTTGGAAACACAGAAGAGGATTCAGTAGCAATCCTACTGCCTTGCTCCACTGCCAGCAGGAACCTGGACCAGCCCACAGAGAGCCCTGAATAGCATTGATGATCCTTAATCAGCAAGCATGCAGCGTTGATCTAGAAATTAATTGGATGCTCGGGTTTTTCCACACACCATGGAGAGTTAGATATTACAAAGATTTTGACAGGAATATATTTAGCAGCAGCATCACTTGATGTTCCATCGCCAGCAGCGACCCATATCCACTTTGGGGCTCATTATATCCTGAGTGACAATGGGTGCTTAGCAAATCTCTTTTGATTATGATGATTGACCACATTGCTCACTGTCTTTAATAGCTAGTGAGGAACTGGACCAGAGCTGGGGTTTTTCTAAATATGACACACTGCACTATTATTTATTTAACCATCTTTACTTAATTGACTCACTATTTTAACTTAATAGATTGTTTTTGATGGTAACTGTATGTCACGACATATAGTGTAAAACCTCACTTGCTGTGCAAATAGGATAGTCATTAAAAATAGAGACTTTCCACCCCTATGCCCCAGTATGCAGCCCATGCTGGGTGCACGGTGCCCTGAGAAATGCTAGACTAAAATGTGGTTGTAGCAAAGGATCTCAGAATGAATAGCCAGGGTCATGGGTTCCCACAGCTGTCTAAGTCTGCAGCACACAGCAAGTGATGTAGAGAATGGACGCAGAAGGAAAAGAACAAGTGAACAACAGTGAATGTCTACAGCACAGACCTACAGAAGCAAAAGCCCTTCTGTGAACGTAGAAGGGTGAGAACATATTCTCAGACCAAGAGACTTCTTAGCCATTACAGCTCTAGGGACCACCAGACGCAGAGGGACTAGTCTTCTGGACTCACTTCCTAGGTCAGGAACCGATTCAGTTATCTGGGTCTATAATCTGGGAAGGGACAGGAACTGAAATGGGTGAGGGCTCAATGCCATGTTTGCTGCTGCTGAAAGGTTCCTTTAACCTATACCCTATTAAAAAAATATTTACAGATGTACCTAAAGGTAGAGGTTTTCAGGAACAAAACCTAACTTCAATTTCATACGTTGCTAGCGGGTATGTCAAATGAGACAAGACCTTTGGGAAAAGGCTTGGCAGTCTCTTACAAAATTAAACACACACTTACCATCCAACCAGCAATTCCACCCCTAAGTATTTACCCAAGAGAAAATGAAAACCTGTGTTCCTTAAAACACCTATGGAAGAATTTTCATAGCAGCTTTACTCATATTTGTCAAAACTGGAGGTAACTCAAGTGCCCATCAACATGGGAAGGGACAAATAAAATTGTCATATATTCATACAGTGGGTACTGTCCTACCACCAAAGGCCACCGATGCCAACAACAAAGTAAGCAAATCTCAAAAACATTATGTTAGCTAAAGAAGGCAAACAGGAAGAGTACATACTCCCTGGTTCCATTTACATCAAGTACTAAAACAGGTAGAATTAAGTTACAGTGATAGCAATCAGAAGTAGGGTTGACCCAGGTGGGTGAAAGTTAACTGAGGTCATGAGAAAACTTTCCAAAGAGATGAACGTATTCTATGTCTTGATGGCCATGATTTTATATTTGGAGGTGTGTGTTGCCAAAACTCATTAAGCTGCCCATTTAGCATCACCTGTTTTGCTACATGTAAAATATACCTCAATTTTAAAAATAACCTGTTAGTGAAAGAGCCAATGCATAAATCAGTTAATATCGAAAATGCTCCGTGAATGTGGGAAGAGGCAGCGTGGGAAGCTGCCCACTTCCTGGGAGACTAGCTTTCTCACTGACCTCCCAGGAAATGATACATGCCCCCCCCCCGCCCAGGTCATTGCAAGCTCAGAAGGAGATAATAGGTGTCAAGACACTTGGAAACCCACAGTCGCTGTACAGGGTGAATGGAGTAGTGTTTAATGATTACTAATTTCTCAGGACTGCATCATTCTATATGCAATGCTACTCAGCCATTAAAAAGAATTTTGCCATTTGCAGCAATGTGGATGGACTGAAAGGGCATTATGCTAAGCTGAAATACATCAATAGAGAAAGACAAATACTGATGATAGCAGTTATATGTAGAACCTAAAAACTACAACAAACCAGTGAATAACAGCAAACTCATAGATACAGAGAACAAACTAGTGTTTATCAGTGGAGGGGGGAATATAGGGATGAGGGAGTGGGAGATACAAACCATTGGGTGTAGGACAGGTTCAAGGATATATGGTACAACACAGGGAATATAGTCAATATTTTGTAATATTGGAAAGTAACTTTTAAAAACTATATTAAATTTTTTTATTTTTAAAAAAAAATTAAAAAGGACCGCATCACTCTTGTTTTCCATACTTGTAATTTTAATATAGGAGGCTTGCTCATCATCTTTTTTTTTAGGGCCAGACCTATGGCATATGGAGGTTCCCACACTAGGGGTCGAATCGTAGCTGTAGCTGCCAGTCTACACCACAGCCACAGCAACACCAGATCCAAGCCATGCCTGTGAACTATACCACAACTCACGGCAACGCCAGGTCCTTAACCCACTGAACAAGGCCAGGGATCAAACCTGCATCTTCATGAATACTAGTCAGATTCATTTCTGCTGCACCAACAAGGGGAACTCCTGCTCATCATTTTAAAAGATTCAAACATTACAGAGTGCAGATTAAATAAAAACTTTCTCTTCTCTCCCCTCTGCCCCACCCTTCCTCTATAAAACCCACTTTGGTGACGAAGCTGTTTTGTATGGATCTTTCCAAATTTTTTCTCCCCAAGCTGGACTCACACAGTGGATCATATTGTACAAACCACTGTTATGGGCCAACATCTTCTCTCCCATAGAATGGATACCCCACAATTTATTTAATCAAGCCCCCCAAAAAAGTGACTTTTTGATTCTTCCCCAGTGTTTTGCTCCTATAAACTATGGAATGAGTACATTTCCTTGAACACAGATCTCTGAATTCTTGTAGGAATATCCCTATAGAATAAATTCCTAGGAGTGAAATTTCTGGGTCAAGGAGTGCATGCTATTTTAATTTTGATAAAGCTTATTAAATTATTCTCTGAATAGATTGAATTAATTTACAGTCCTCCCACGAGTATCACTTCTTGTTTTGATCCCAAAGAGAAGGAAAATAAAATGAAGAGAATATTTCATGCCCTTGAAAAATAAAGGTGATGCAGAGGCCAGCACATCCTTATTTTCACTGCTGACTTGAAATTTCCATAATGAGGGGGGAGAAAACGTTATTAAAAACTGTTAAGCTATGAGATTAATGAGAGTTGAGAGCTATGACTTGAACATTTGCTGGTTAATAGATTTAAGGATACAAACACTGTTGCATCAATTATAGTAATTAATCAGAGATGATGAATTAAAGGGATCCTCTCTTACCAGCCAAGTCTCAACCTAAATGCTGAGTAATAAGCTGCTGGTAGAGACAGGATGACAAGCACTGGGCTAAGACTAAGAAAAGGAGGCAGATCTCATTCTCCAAAATGTGCCCCGTGTTCATCGAAACACGGAGTTCCATCCTGCCTTAGCATCCCAAAGAACCCCTTTCTCACACATCTCGCCCTACAGGAAATAGGACGCTTGCCAACAAACACATCTTGGCTATCTCTCCAAGGTATTTTTCTTCCTTAAATGGAGTTAAACTCTTTCTGAATCTGAAAGAACATGACCCTGAAGGAAACTGAACCTGTCTCTGTGATGAAATGCACAAACAGGAAAAACACTAGAGGCAGTGGTTTAGCATCTTGCCGACCAGGTCAGAGAGAATTCATGATCCATCCAGTAGTCAACTGCACTGGAAACAGTTCTTTAAAATGGTGTGTGAGGGGGAGGAAAAGATTTAAGAGAAAAGGCAGTACATTCCAAAGCTGTAACTAGAAATCATACTATATTTTCCACCAGGATAAGAGCACCTCACTTATTATCACATAAAATCACTCAAGTTCAGGAGCCAATTGCTATTTTTTCAATTCATTTTTTACTTACAGCAAGTAAAATTTATTTTTTTGGCAAGCCATTCTAGGAGTTTTGACAGATGCCTCAAATCATGTAACCGCCACCACAATTTGGTAGAACTCATCCGTCATCCCCCAGAAACCCCCTTATCCTGCCCCCTTGTGGTCAGCCTACCACAGCCGCCACCCTCGGTCCCTAGCAACCACAAATCTGTTTTCTGCCCGTTTTGCCTTCTCTAGAGAATGTCATGCACATGGAATCCTATAGTAACAAAAAAAAATTTTTAAAAAAGGAAAACTCTTCTGAGTCTGGCTGTTTTCATGCATTTGTGATCCATCGGTGTAGTTGTGTATATCAACATTCAATCTTTTTCATTGTTGTGTAGTATTCCATTGCGTGGATGTACCACAGTTTATCCACATCCCACTTGCGGGATATTTGAATGACTCCCAGCCTGGGCAATTATAAACCAGGTCTCCATATTCAGTCACATACAGGCTTTTGTGTGAAATTAAGATTTCCTTTCTCTCAGGAGTGCTGCATCATATGCTAGCCCAGTAGCTATTTAATCGCTAGAAAATGTAACTGTCCTCAGAGTGCAAAAAGCCTGGAAATAATTCATTTGCCTGCAAGATAAGGATGCTCTTCTCCAAGAATACTTTTCTCACATGGTGTGGGTCTAGGGGTGAATATCCACTCCAGCCGGGATAAGGAATTCATGGTGTGAACTCTGAATGCCTTTGGTCCAGTGAGTTCAGAAAAATCACTTGCCGGTTTTTATTTTAGGCCCCAAGTCAAGCTGAACCAAGATACTTCCATTTCCTTTCTTTTTCCCATGAGCTTTTGTGTATTAAAAGTTTCATTAGGATGTACACATGAACAGGTATTGGGATTTTTAACTGAAAGAAATAAATTTAAGTAGAAGCTTGATCATTTTTCCATTTGAAAAAATTTTAAATACATGCAATCCCAAAATTTGAAGAGTAAATGTGGATTTATGTGATTATATTCTGAGAAGGCTTAAAAAAAAAGCTAAATCACCATAATTACACCATGCTTGTTATATCTCAACTCTTAAACATAAATATTTGATTTGTCTTCAAAAAGAGAAATATTTTAAAATTTTTCTTCTTTTCTATTGTAATGGAAAACAGCTAAGTTAAATCCAGTGACTATTCGATTGAGGCAAAAGCCTTGCTATTTGTAGCACACCTGATTATTTCTATCTTGCTTCAATGGTATTAATTTTCTAAGACCTCTATTTTTATCTCCAGCATCAGCTTCTTTTTATTTTTCCATTTTCTAGTTGTTTTCCTAAAAGAAGAAGGGCAAAATGCAATTAAAATATGCAAATAGGGAGTTCCCTTCAGAGTGCAGCAGAAACAAATCCGAATGGAATCCATGAGGATGTGGGTTTAATCCCTGGCCTTACTCAGTGGGTCAGGGATCAAGCATTGCTGTGAGCTGTGGTGTGGGTTGCAGACAAGGCGCAGATCCTGAGTTGCTCTGGCTGTGGTATAGGATGGCAGCTATAGCTCCAATTCAACTCCTAGCCTGGGAACTTCCATATGTTGTGAGTGCGGCTCTAAAAAGCAAAAAAAAAAAAAAAAAAAGCTAATAGTACCTCATGCTTACCACACCTCCGTAGCTAAATGTATAAATAAAGTGGTATGGTGCTGGTGCATCTAAAAGGAGGTCTGGGGATATCAATATTTAATGTACAAAAATGCAAGTAGTGAAAAAGTGATTATTTAAAGTTCTAGAAACCCTTGGAAACACACTTGTGCTCTTCTGCCCAATTCCAAACACAAACAAAATTACTTTAATAATTTTGTTAATGTACAGACTCCCTCGGATTAAGTCCCTAAAGTCAAGTGATGTTGGAGTCAACGTAATGATCTAGACGGTTCTTGTAACTAGTTCATTCATTCATTCAACATGCATTGAATGTCTATTGTGTACACAATGGTGTCAAAAGACACAGCCCACATCCTTGAACCACTTACAGTGAACTGGAGGGGATGGAAGAGTGAGGGACATCTACCTACAGAAGAGGGTCACATGGGAAAGACTCTCCTAAATGAGGTGATGTTTGAACTGACTCAGGTGAGCCTGATTGAGGGAGAAGAGAATTCCAGATGACACAGCACAGAAGCCGGGCATAGATGGAGCTGCATAAGGTGGAAAAGATAACACTTAGAGCCATGTTTTAGCTCCTAGGCCTGCTATACCAATTTACCACAAACCCAGAGGCTTAAAGCAACAGAAATTTATTCCCTCTTTGTTCTGAAGGCTAGAAGTCTGAAATCAAGGGTTCAACAAGACTGGTCCTTTTGGACACTCTGAAGAAGAATCTGTTTGGTGTCTCTCTCCCAGGTTGGCAATGCTTGGTGTTCCTCAGCTTATCACCCCAATCTCTGTGCGCATCTACGCCTGGCCTCCTCCTCCCTGTGTGTCTCTGTGTCTCATTCTCTTCATGCGACCTTTTTATCAGGACAGCTGTTATTGGATTTATGTTCTGCCTTAATCTAGCATGACCTCATTTAACTTGTTTACATCTGCAAAGGCCCTATTTCCAAATAAAGTCACATTCAAGTGGGAACGAGAGAGTCAGCTCTTCCATATCCAAAGTGTGGCTTCAATATACCTTCATGTGAGTCGAAGCTTGTCTCCCAAAAATGTATATTACAAACCACAGCCCGCCCACCACCTTTTTGCTGCTGCTGTCTATAAATAAGATTTATGGGGACACAACCACTCCCATGTGTTTCCATGTCCCAGTCCCACTTCAAAGGCAGAGGTGAGTCCTCGGGATAGAGAGCACAAGGCCTAAAATATTTACCATCTGGAAAAAATTAGTGACCGCTGAGCTGAAGATAAATTGATAGAAGGCCAATTATGAAAGCGCTTGAGGATGAAGCTAAGGAGTGAGAACTTGACCCTGAAAACTCTGGGAGATGTAGCCCAGGGTTAGTAGGAAAGTTGTAACATGGGATGGAGAGGCCTCAAGAAGAAAGAGAAGTGGGCGAGGGATTTGCAGGTTCCAGTGAGACATTGTGGTGATAACAGGAGAGAAGGGTGGGAACAGGCAGCGGAGGTCAGAGAATGAAACTGGAGCTTTTGTGATTTCAGCAGATTTGCTGTTCTGGGCTGTGAGATGAAGGAAGTTCCTGAGATGGAACTGAAGGGGAGTCACTGAGGTTTCGGTGAAGACCATGGAATGCGAAGTCAGAGGGCCGGATGAGCATTCTCTGGTTCTTAGAAACACTAGGAATGACGGCAGTGGCCAAGAGTGGCAAGGAAGACTATGAGTGGACGGCACGTTATCCCCAAAAGGTCTAGAGCAGGGTATTTTCTTTCCCAAGGGACCAGTGTCCGTAATTCAGTTGCTGCCACCCGTGTACAAAGTGACTGTGTGATTGATGTGGATGCTGCAGTTTCATCCTTGTAGCAACTTAATAAGGTGTGTGCACAGCCTCCGAACGAAGGAAACGTAATCACTTTTCCATAGTTTATGAATTATGAAGTTGGATTCCCATCACAAATGCTGTCAAAATTTTTTGGCTTCAAAACCAATTAAAATGACGAATAGCTGTGAAAGGAACCAGAAGCGCATTTAATCTCTCTCCAGAACAGTTGGGGATCCGTCCTTTTTGTGTCACATTTCACATTAGCGGGGAACATAAAATTGGTCTTGTTCAAAGGTAATATTCAAACAATGTCTTCATGAAAGGGAACAGGACCCACTTTGCTTTTTTCCCAGCTGTAAACACTGAGATATTTACAATGTCTCATCGCCCTTTTTGCTTATCTCCCAAGGTCGCAACATTCTCTTTTCTGTCTTTTCCTCTTTGCAAGGTGATCCTAAAAAGAATCACTCAAGCAGAGACTAACTGTTTGAAGCAAAAGCAGACAAGGGAGAAGATTGCTGACAAGATGTTGAGTTTGATTTATTATGGATTCAAAGTGGGTAACCACACAAAACCTTGGGTTTCTCACCCCACCCCCACCGCATCTCTAGGCCATGTAATACATCTTAACTCTTAATGTTCACACTCAGTTCCAAAGGTGCTGGGATAATCAAGATGCTTAATTTTATTATTTTTCTTTACGTTTTTCAATATAATGATTTTTAGTTTTCCATTATAGCTGGTTTACAGTTTTCTGTCAATTTTTCAACTGTACAGTGTGATGACCTGGTTACACATACACATATAGATTCGTCGCAAGTGATTAGATATAGTTCCCAGTGCCATACAGCAGGATCTCCTTGCTTCCCAGAGGCAATAGTCTACATCTATTAACCCCAGGCTCCCAGACCATCCCACTCCCTCCCCCTCCCCCTTGGCAACCACAAGTTTGTTCTCCAAGTCCATGATTTTCTTTTCTGTGGAAAGGTTCTTCTGTGCAGTATATTAGATTCCAGATATAAGTGATATCATATGGTATATGTCTTTCTCTTTCTGACTTACTTCACTCAGTATGAGAGTCTCTAGTACCATCCGTGTTGCTGCAAATGGCATTATTTTATTCTTTTTTATGGCTGAGTAGTATTCCATTGTGTATATATACCACATCTTCCTAACCCTAGGAAGCAGCTGTAGATGCCATGCAGAAAGGAGAGAATGAGTCTGAGTAGAAGACCTAATTACTAATACTGACTCAACCACTTCTAGCTGAAAATCTTGAGCAAATCACATCACCTCACTGAGCCTCAGTTTTCTTATCTGTGAAATGGTGATTATAATTCTCAATTCTCAAAACTCTTGTGAGGCTCCACTGAGTTCCATTTGTGTTGCATTATCCACACAAAATTTTTACATAAAACGTCTGTGTGTGTGTGTGTGTGCAATAGCAATAGACTCCTATGTGACTTATTTATCATTTGACAGAGGGAAAAACATTGTGCAGATGTGTTTGAGACCAAGTCTCCAATAAATGATAGTTGGACAGAAAAATCCCTTTGAAGAGGTGACTCAGCTATCAGTGAACTCATCTTGCTATTTTTAGGGCTGGAAAAGGAAAGGCAGGTGATGCTGAAGTTGTATAATCGGTCTCAGAGGGAGGGTACCCAAAGGTAGTGACCTTGACCTTGGTGGCCATTCAGAGTCAAGCAGAACACTCACAGAGGAAGCAGAGGAGAAGCCTTGAGCATCCCTGTGGCATTATACACCCTCAGTCAAAGGAGGCAGATACACACATTGACTTGTACCTCATCCCCTTGACAGCACAAATTTAGATCCCGGCTACTGCATTATCTTCTGATTTCCTTTTCCAGAGCCGTGTCTCGCACTCCTTGTGCTGATTTACAGGACGGCTGTCGTGGGGATTTGACAATACAAAGTCTTTGTGGAACTGCATGAAACAGTCTTGAATTGCCTTTGAACCAGCTGCTCCCAACCCTTCAATCTCCACCCAGGGGAGGTCCGCAAGAGCAGCACCTGTTGGCTGCCCCCCTTCTGTCCCAGGCTGCAGAGTGCATCCCTGTGGTCACCCTGTATGACCACTCTCCCTACCCTCCTCTTACAGCATTAAGGCAAAATTCGACTGCCTTTCTTAAATTCATGTCTTCTCTTTTCCATCCACCTGAGATGAGCCATTGCTTCCATGTCACCCTCCCCTCAAGCAATGGGCAGTTAAAGGATGAAGGCTCCCAGCACTGCCGAGAACTGTTCTTATATAACTAGCTCGAGGTCAACTTTGTCATTGTGGAGGCACAGAGAGACCTCAGCGGGGCCACGGAGGAATCCAACAGGGCCAGCCCAGAGCTGGGAGAACTGGCTGATTCTAGGGCACACACTTGAGTGAAGTCAGGCAGGCACGTGGATTGGCTTCTAGCTGCATCTGTACCCAGATTCGGACTGTGAGGCTGTGCAAAGATTGAGCACAGAATCTCAGCACCCCATGGTTACCTGTGTGCACCCTCATTTGCCCTAAATTAATTAGATCTTGATATACTCTTCACCCTGGTTTGTCTACACCATTTGTCAGAATCCAGGAAACTCATATTATTTCTTTTCAGGAATAGAGGCAGGGTCTAAATATAGGCATGTATTGAAATATAAACACATATTTAAAATAGGTTCATGCCTAATGCTGTTAAAGCAGCTTGGCATTTAGTTTGTCTAAAATTGAGTGTATTTTTAAAGTTTTAACAAAAACTTTATTTTAGGCACCTGGAGGCAAAAGTATTTCAAATTTTAATATTTGTCACATTTAACAGCAAGAGACCCTTCACTCTGAACTTTTACTTTTCTTTCTTGCAGAATCAGCTCCCTCTCCCCCCAAAAAGCCCTCACCTGCCAGAGGCACAGAGAATCCGATAATATTGTGCATTACAGTCACACAATTTATCTTGCTTTGTTTTTTTGGTTTATCAGGCCTCCTCTTCAAAACCAAAGGAATCCATTAGGACAACTCTGTTCTTAGAAAAAATCTTCTTGGAGGTTGCCTCACAACAGAGCAGGTTAAAGATCCAGCGTTGTCACTGAAGCAGCTCAGGTCACTGTTGTGGCATGAGTTTGATCCCTGGCCTGGGAACTTCCAGATACCATGGGCATGGCAAAAAAAAAAAAAAAAAAGGCTTCCCTATAGAAAGAATTTCAGTCTAAGAGAGGCCAAGAAGTTCCTGATGCTCCCAAAATATCACCCTTCAATCTCTGCTATTAGAGATCGAGGGTTTTAGCTTTTTCCAGCATCCATTCTCTTCTGCTAAAGCAAATAATATTAGGAAGGGCAATGTACTGAACTTATCCATGCTGCAGTATGAATGGCTTTTTACCAAATTCAGTTTCTTTCTGTTGTAGAGTTGAGGTTAGAAGAGAGAGGAAGGAAAGTGGGAGAAGTTTGCAAGAAGAAGATTATGGCTATACAAAGGGGAAGTGGGTGACCCAAAGGAAAACATGGCCCTACGCACTCATTTTACAAATAAAAGAAGCAGGAGTTCCCTGGTGGCACAGCAGGTTAAGGATCTGGCTTTGCCACTGCGGTAGCGTGGGTTCAATCCCTGGGTGGGCAGGGGCAAAATAAGATAATATGCTATTAGGAGTTCCCACTGTGGTTCAGTGGGTTAAGAAATTGGCTAGTATCCATGAGGATGCGGGTTCAATCCCTGGCCTTGCTAAGTAGGTTAAAGATCTGGCTTTGCTGTAAGCTTCAGCGTATGGGTGAAGCTTAGATCTGGCATTTCCATGGCTATGGCGAAGGCTGGCAGCTGTAGCCCTGATTCGACCTCTAGCCTGGGAACTTCCATATGCCACAGGTGTAGCTGTAAAAAGAAAATAATCATAATCATAATCATAATAATGATATGTTATTAAAAGAGGGACAGGGCGGGAGTTCCCATCGTGGCTAAGTGGAAATGAATCCGACTAGGATTCATGAGGATGCAGGTTCGATCCCTGGCCTGGGGATCCAGCATTGCTGTGAGCTATGGTGTAGGTTGCAGACGTGGCTCGGATCCCATGTTGCTGTGGCTGTGTTATAGACCAGCACCTGCAGCTCCTGTTCAAGCCCTAGCCTGGGAACTTCCATATGCCATGGGTATGGCCCTAAAAAAAAATCAAAAAAAGGTGGGGGGACAGGGTGGGAGAACATTTGGACATTTTTTTAATAAAATAAAATAAAAGAATCAATGTTCACACATGAATTCCCCCAGAGATCCCGCTAAAGCCCAGATTCAGATTCTGCCTCTCTGGGGTGCACCCTGAAATCCTGCAGCTCTAACAAGTTCTACAGTAATGTCAGTACTTCCGGTCCATAGACTACTTTAAGTATCAAGGGGGCCAGGACCTGAGCAATGAACAAAGGTGTCAACTCAGTGGCTGTCACCCTTGGCTGCTCATCAGAATCAACCAAAAAGCTTCTGTGGGTTTTTTTTTTTAACTACTGATGCCCAAACCCCACCCCAAATCAATTTAATCAAAATCTCAGGGTCACTTAACTATTTCCTATTTCTAAAATGTTCCTATTTCTATTCTGCTGAACAGCCTGAGCTGAGAACCACTGTTAGCTGATAACTTCATTGGAACCTCAGGTGTCAAGCCATAGGTAATGTATTAGGGCTCGAGGGCTAAGGCAAGACATCCACCCAAGGGCATCTTCCTCTCCAATGAGAACTTGCTCTTGCACAATGCCTGGCAAATAGCTGGTACTTAATAAATATGTGTTCCATGAGAAAAAAAATCAGTGATTGGCTGAATGCATAAATGACTGAAGACCTTTGAAGGACAACAGTCTACAGAATTTCAAGGGTTGAATTCACAATGTGGAAAGGACCAGAGACAGGACTGAAATTTGAGGACAGGAAGTTTTTTGTCATTACTCTTTCAAATCCCTCACTCAAGTTTCGGGCCACTCTTAACCGTGACTCTGTAGACAAGGGGAAGTCAAAGCCGTAAATATTACCATCGCTTTATTCCAGTGTTTCCCGATCTTCCACCAGTAATAACACACTTTCACAGTCTTTGCTATCGGTGCTATTATCTACCTAGCACGTCTCCTTAAATTGACTCACTTTTTTCACATAAATGGATGTATTTTAAAGGGAAACTATACATCACTGTTTCAAACAGAAAAACACCCAATATCCCTCGACATAAATTGAAGTACCTGTCAAAATAAATACAATGAAAGCGATTCAAGCAGGATGTTCCTGCCTGCCAAGGCTTGTGCAGTCAGATAAGAAGACAGATTAGGAAGGAATATGGAGGTACTGAAGACACGGCGCACTTTAGGAAGACTTGATGTTGGCATAATAAGAAGGATTGGAGGAGTGCGTTGACAGGAGTCACAGTCAAGTTCTGCAATGCCATGTCATTGAAGGCACCACATGCAAACTTCCCAGGGAACATCATGCTTGTCCAATGATGTTCCGATTGTACCCAGAAACCCAATGACCACCAAGCAGTCCTGAAGAGACTCTGAAAAAAAAGGAAGTCATTTCAAGATTTCAGCTTCTGGAGAATCCAGCCATCAATGTGATTTATATCCTATACAGTGTGAAGTCTGTTCTCCTCCTTCTAAGAGGAACAACTTAATCAGCAGAGGAAAACAGGTGGAGCCTTGTTGTTGAAAGCAGAGGAAGTAGCTTTCTCTTTGGAGGCATGTTTGTTGATTTAAGCCTTGGATAAGAAAATCCACTAAATGAAACCATGCTGTTATATCAAAAGTATAGATCAGGTGAAGTAAGAGATGAGCTTCTCGGACCTTTAATGAAGGGTTTTCCAGGGTGGGGGTTAAATTATTATTTCAGTTTGTATACTTTTGGACAGAATGACTCATTGATATTTTAGGGTATAAATTCACTAAATTGTTCTTTTTTACTGGTTAGGTGTTTTTCTTTTAGACAGCACGTGCAGAGTGTGATGGTAATAATTTAAATGCAGAGAGGCAAGACTGGATAGTCAGGGGTGAAACCTCTGAAATGAGACTGCCTGGTCTAAGTCCCCACTCTGCCCCCGTTTTCATCTGCATGACCTTGGGTGAAACATTCAGCCTCTCTGTGCCTCAGTCTCCTTGCTCCTAAAATGAAAGTGATAAGAGTGCTACCACATGAGGACATCACAAGGAGGAGTTAATGCAGACAAACCACCTAAAATGAGTCCCTTACACAAAATAAGCCTCAACATGTGCTACCCGTGGTTATTATTATGGTAAAAAAAAAAAAAGATACACAAAAAATAATGCAATGAAAACGGCCTTCCTTCCACCTCAGACTCAAGCCAAACCCTAGATGCAAAGCATTATATAAAATGGCTCTAGTGGAGTTCCCATCGTGGCTCAGTAGAAACGAAATCTGACTAGCATCTATGAGGATGAATGTTCGATCCC
>PVHT021183543.1:30322147-30382222 GCA_004024745.2 Catagonus wagneri | reverse complement strand
TTTTTTTGTCTTTATGCCTTTATGTAGAGCCGCACCCACGGCATATGGAGGTTACCAGGCTAGGGGTCTAACAGGAGCTGTAGCTGCCGGCCTTCACCACAGCCACAGCAACGCGGGATCCGAGCCGCGTCTGCGACCTTCACCACAGCTCACGGCAACACCAGATCCTTAACCCACTGAGCAAGGCCAGGGATCAAACCCGCAACCTCATGGTTCTTAGTCGGATTCGTTAACCACTGAGCCATGAAGGGAACTCCTAACTTACTATTTCTTAGGAAGGAGTTCATTGTAGTCCACTTACCTCATTCTTTGCCAAGACTGCCGTTTTGTGTCATATGGCTGCACCATCATTTATGTATATCAACCCCATGTTGGACACAAGCCTTTTCTAGTCTTTCACATTCACAGTCATGATGCTATGAATACACTTACCGTGAAACCCAAATCTTTCCTATATGTACAAGCATATCTTGAGGATAGATTCTTAGCAGTGGGGTCACTGAGTCAAAGAGTCTGCGCATCCTTACTGCTGATAGATATTGCCAAATTTCTCTTCAAAGAGATGATCCCAATTTGCACAACAACCACCTGCGTACACGATGCCCCTTCTCATTTCCAGAATAATATTTTAAATGCATAAAACAAAAAACATGATAGTCAAGGAAAGCAATTATATTGAAACAGTTATCAAAAGATCAAAAATACGCATTTGCAAAATGGTAATACGTATCCTTCTCTATATAAACACACTAAATAAAATCATATGCCACAGAGGAGTGTAGAAAAGATAATTTCAGCAAATCTGCAACAATTACAAGGTGGTATGAAAGCTCATATTGCTGACAAGCTCACAGGTACTGCTAACAGCATTGACTTGTAGTCTAATCCATAATGGAAGGAAATGCTAAATTTGAGTTGGCAGTTAGTGGGGGCAAAAAAAAAGATGTGAAATTTTTCCAAACGAGTTTTGGACCTTGTCTTGAAATCAGTTCTTGGAGATTAATTATAGGGAATGGCAGCTTCTCCTCAAAGCACCAGGTCAGCCCCAGGAATTCATGCTTTGAAGGCAGCTGTTAAAATTCATGTGTGGGAACTGGCCTCAGTCTAGCCTAATACAGGTTTCACCGGCCTTCTAAAGTAGTAAGAGGAGCCAAGAAGATGCAAGCAGGCAGAGATAAATGTAATGCCATCCAGCGGGGCTGCCTTGACCGTATCTTTTTTTTTTTTTGGTCTTTTTGCCTTATCTAGGGCCGCACCCACGGCATATGCAGGTTCCCAGGCTAGGGTTCTAACAGGAGCCGTAGCTGCCGGCCTTCACCACAGCCACAGCAACGCGGAATCCGAGCCGCAACAGCTCACGGCAATGCCAGACTGTTCACCCACTGAGCAAGGTCAGGGATCGAACCCGCAATCTCATGGTTCCTAGTCAGATTCGTTAACCACTGAGCCACGACGGGAACTCCCTTTGGCTGGGGCTTAGAGACAGTAATTGTCCACTCCCGCCTTCTTAGAGACTGTAACTGCCCACTTCCGCCTTCCATACATCCGCTCCCCGGACTTCCTGTGTGGCTCACAACATACATCTGCTCCCCTCCCATGCTCCATGGGGTTTTGAAGAATATTAAATAAAATAAGAGAACTTAAATTCCTTTGAAAAACTTCAAGCCACTCTATTCATTTAGGGCACTGTGTTAGCCATTAGGAGTTAATATTATTATCTCCTCTTACGTGTAGTGCTTAGAACCTCCCTCAGATCTCCTGGTGAGAGTGATATTAGGGCCAAAGAGTGGAACCACTCAGCTTTGGAAACTGAAAAGCACAGTAGTCCAGAACAGGTCTTGGGCACAATGACACCTGCCCAGTCTGGCCACTCCATTCCTCCTCCCTGGAGACTCTCCCAGTGATTAGCAAAATTGCTGGAATTTCCAGGAAGAAGAAAGAAAGGATGGTAGGAGGTGTCAAATCCACAATCAGAGGACATTCTGTTGCTGGAAAAAACGGATGACTCTGGAAATCTTAAGCACCTAGAAGAAAGGTTTCATGCAATTTTCTGACTATGCATTTTTTTTTTTTTTGAGTGCCGGAGAAATGTTAAATTTCATTAAGTTTTACAGACAGATTTAATATAGACATAAATCCCTTTAATGTTAGTTTCAGTCAAAAGTGAGCTGAACATTATTGTTAAGCCAGTGCATGTGGGAGAATTATTGGGGGAAAATCAAAATAGGCACAGTTGGGAACATTGAGCCATGACCATATTAGATGCAAATAGGCGCAAAGCAAAATTCTTTTGGCTCTAATGGACTGGGCTATTTTGCTGCTCAGTTTCCATACAGATGAGCTTTGTTCTGGGGCAAAATGTTTGCAGTTTGTGAGTCTATCCGGGGAAACTCATTTCTCTTTCATTAGTCCATGAGCTCAGTGCAATTTCAGCTAATACTGTTACGCAGCTCCTAGCTGGGTTATTTGGTTAAATGCTTTCAGGGAAAGTAGCAAGCCAAAATAAAGGGACAAGTGCGATGTACGTTCTTGTTCTGAGTGCCTATAGTGTGGAATTACACTGGCAACTAATCATAAGCCACGCTGTACAAACTCCTATTGCTTGAGATATTATTTAAGTCTGGGATTACTTGACATTTCACGGGGGATAAATTGTCTCCTTAGTACAATCTCTCTGCGGGCTAATACATGACTACCACTAGAGAGATGTATTTCTTGCCATGGCTCATAGATACACTAGTCCTCCCGTGCATTTTCGTGAAACCCAAAAAAGCACCCCCTACCTGTGGTTGAATTGTGAAACAGCACTCTCCCTCTGGGCAAAAAAAAAAAAAAAAGAAAAGAAAATGTGCCCCCTTCTGGTCAGATAAATAAGAAGGGGGTGGCTCCTCGGATGATCGATTATTTTTTTAAAGCCCCACCCCTGGGTACCTGGCTTGGGAAGTCCAGTGCAGACCCCAGTTGTTCCCTTTGGACACGCACCTGTGCAAAGTTATGACCTGCACAACTGTTAAAGATACCACCTGCCTAATTTTGCGCTCAGACCTGATTTTGTACTCAGTCTGCTCCTCGGTGGTCCAAAAAATTCAGTTACACCAGTGGACCTTTATATTAAATATATTGCCCTATTATGAGAGCCTGCTATTGTTAGATGTCAAAGTAGCATCACATTTAAAAATAAAAGATGGGTGAGCCCTTGTGTAGCAGCCATTGTACCCACATCATCTGTGCGATTACATGCTCATGCTGGAGGACTGTTGACTGCAAACACTACCGCTCCTTGCCAAGGGTGATGGGTTTTTTTTGGGGGGGGTATTTGTTTTGTTTCTTTTTTTTGCTTTTTAGGGCTGTACCCATGGCATATGGAAGTTCTCAGGCTAGGGATTGAGTCGGAGCTGCAGCTGCTAGCCTACCCCGCAGGCACAGCAACACGGAATCCAAGTCGCATCTGCAGCCTACACTACAGCTCACAGCAATGGCAGATCCATAACCCACCAAGTGAGGCCTGGGATCAAACCCGCATCCTCATGGATCGAAGACAGTTGGGTTTGTTTCCACTGAGCCACAACAGGAACTCCAAGGGTGATGTTCCTACAGACAGGATACTTGTAGATGGAAGGGCAGGAGAACTAGCGGGTTCATGCCTCTAGGAGCAGCCTTCTACCCACAACGGGCAGAGGACTAGTGGGGACAATGGTGGGGCTGCCTCACCATCCCAGAAGGATGCCCTCAACTGCCTCCACAGGCACCAAGTTTCTGGCCACAACAATACCTGACAACCCACTTCTGACTGGTGTGAGACCCAGGACTAGTAAACATCAAACTCTTCCCAATGTAGTAAGGCTAGTTTATATCAGATTCCTTGTCAGCAGCTACATCTCACCTAGAAAGAAGGGGCCATGGGACTGGTATGTCTCAGGGCAAAGAGGGTTCCTCAGGAAGGCAGGACAGAGTGAGATGCCGTGGTGTAAGCCTTAGGCCGTCAGAGGGCAGCCCAGGAGCTCAAAGGTCTAGGATGCCAGTCCAGGGCTGTCAAACTCTTTCTATAAAAGAGAGTAAATATTTGAAGATGTGTAGGCTTCTGCTACAACCACTTAAGTCTGCTGTTATAATGTGAAAGCAGTCATAGGTAACCCGTAAACCAAGGGACATGGCTATATTCCAGCAAAACTTTATTTATAAAAACAAGGCATGGGCTGGCTTTGGCCGGTGGGTCGTGTTTTGTGATCCTTACCGCAAGTGATCAAAGAAAGCAAAGGACACGAAAGGAGAAGTAAGAGGCATGAGAACGTCCACAGCGTGCTTGCCAGCTCACATCCTTTCCTTTGTTTTATCCTCACAACAACCAAACAGTTACTTTTTTATCATATGCATTTTAAAGGTAAGGAAAACATCAGTTTCCGAAAAACAAGAAACTTTCCAAGACCAAACAGCCTGGGTTCAAAACCAGATCTTTCTTGCCCTACTCCAAGGTGGCTCCTGCAGACACATCTGTCTTGTACAACCCAGCAAGGAAAGTCCTCTGGTCCCAGAGGCACTAAATTCCAGTTATGGGGTAAGAGTGGCAGGGTCAGAGCCAAGTTCAGTCTCAAGGGCTCAGAAGCATCTCTGAGAAGGTTAAAGCAATGGGTATGGCTGCTCCTGTGTCCACCACCAGCTCTCACGGTGAGACCAGCCCTGGCATCAGATGTATGCCATTTGTCAGCCTCTGCCTTTGATGGTAGCACCTCAGATACAGAGTCAGAAGATTTCATGAAAATAAGTAAGTCCCTTGTCCTTACTTGGCCTGGTGTACAGGCGGGCCGTCCAATGAGAAAGCACACAGTGCAAACAACAGCCAGACCCGTAATTATTAAACTTCTTTGCTGAGAGCTAATCTAGCCTTTCTTTCTGACTATGCATTCAAGTATTCAGAAATTAAGTCTTAGAAATATTAATTACTGGAGGGATTGTTTTTTCCCCTGCACTCAACTGCTAAAGAGAAAATAAGCCATTATCAGAAGTTTCTTCCAGAAATAACTTCAGGGATGCCCTGAGGTCAGTTTGGATTCAGCCCAATCTCCTTACTTTCTCCGAGATGGTGCAACGATAACTCAAGTTCTTAATGATGACTCTGAATCATCCTGATCCTGAATCATCGATGATTAAATTATGTGCGCTCACCAGCTAGTATTTTCTAAAAGAAGAAAATAGACGAATGCATTTTAGGAAGAAGTTATAGAATTCAATCAAAACAAACCTCCAGCTTAGCCTAGGATGACCAGAGCATTAAATTTACAGAGATCCCACTTCCTCCCAAATGTCCATGTTAATGGATATTTTAGGAAATTCCATTATGATCCAAGGTCAGTTTAATTTATTCCTGTACACAAACAATTTTATGGAAGACAACATTGTAATTCAGATTAATGATTTGGGTTTGGCTATAAAAGTATAAACAGAGCCCTTGCAAAAAAACTTCTCACTCTTCTTTCTTGCTATAAACCATTTGATTTTCAGCCAGAAAACATGCAGCCAAACAAGAACGACTGTTTGCCTTCCTTAATACTCGATGTAGACCGTTATGCAAGAAATTAGCATTGGTCATCAAATTAACTGTAAAGACAACAAATTAGAATTCCTAAGCCCTCACCCATTTCAACATTCAGAAGTGAACTTGACCCCAGACAAGACATGACCGTCCTTCCTACTCTGAGAGTGGTCTCAGTGTTCCCTGGATTCTCGGTCACAAGTTCTGCTGTTGGAACTCTCCAGTTCCTCCCTCTGGCCCCCACCCACCTCAAGGCAAGCCAGTTTCTCCAGAACCAGGAATTTGAGCCAAAGACCTCAGCCCACACCACAGGTGAAAATTGAGAGCTAGAAAGTTGAGCCAGGGTGGAAAGCTTGTGAAATGAGTCAACTGCTCAGGCAGCAAATGCAAAGGTACAGAAAATTCTGATTTTATTTTTCTCCAATGGACTTTAATTTTCATCTGCCAGCATACTTGCACTGATAGTAGAAATCTGCCCTTGGCCAGCTAGGGTTTTGCCCGCACGCTTCCACCTCTAGAATCGCCTTCAAGCTTCAGAAGGCTACTGCACCTTTAAGAAGTAGGGGCTGGGGTCCCGGAGCTCCCATCTCATCACCTGTTCCCCTTGGGACCTACCGCTGCATCCCTGTTCCCTCTGGACTTGGTCATCACTTCATGCAGATCCCAGCCAGACCCCGGGTCCTCATTGTCCTGACCCCCGGACTTCCTGGGGCAGCTTGTTTTCTCTGCCATGTTCTCACTAATCTCACCTCCCAGAGAATATCCCACTGGTCCCTGCTCGGCACTGAACTGAGTATCTCAGGAACACAGAGTGGGAACCACCCCAAGTCCCTCAGCTAAGACACCTCACAAAGCTCTTTTTCTTTTTTTTCACTTTTATAGGGCCCCACTCGCGGCATATGAAAGTTCCCAGGCTAGGGGGTCGAATCAGAGCTGAAGCTGCCGGCCTATGACACAGCCACGGCAACGCCAGGTCCTTAACCCAGGGGATCAAACCTGCATCATCACGGATACTAGTTAGGTTTGTAACCTGCTGAGCCACAGTGGAAACACCACAAAGTTACCTCTGAGCTTCAGGCCCAGGCCCTTGCCCTGGGATGGAGCACAGGCCTCTCTGAGGTTGGACATCCCAACACACCCCCGTCCCACTTTAAGAACACAGTTCAGAAGAGAGAGGTAGCACTCAGGCCCCCTCTGAGGGCCCCACAAAGGCTACTCAGATTTTCTATTCAACTCACCTTAGACCAGAGCATTGTAATCTCTTCTACAGAGAAACAAACCAGGCCAAGCAAAGAATCTTCCAGATCTATTGCTCAAATTTTCAGCACTCAACTTTGAATCCCAAAAGAAAGAGTATGAACTTGTGTTCCTCTTAATATTCCAACCCCTCCAACTCTGCCTTAGCAGGCTCCTATCTCAAAAATTCAGAGAAACGGAGTTCCCATTGCAGTTCAGCAGTGGCAAACCTGACTAATGTCCATGAGGATGCAGGTGTGATCCCTGGCCTTGCTCAGTGGGTTAAGGATCCAGCGTTGCCGTGAGCTGTGGTGTAGGTCTCAAACACAGCTCTGATCCCACGTTCCTGTGGCTGTGGTGTAGGCCAGCAGCTACAGCTCCGATTTGATCTCTAGCCTAGGAACTTCCAAATGTCACAGGTGCGGCCCTGAAAAAAACAAAATTCAACAAAGTTTAGGGGTCACCAAGTATACTTAGGAAAGCCAAATAAATTACTTTCAAAAGAGTATCCCTCAAAAGAACTGAGATCCAGATAGCTCAAGAAAAGTCAAGGAGGGAAATGCCAAATCTAAGGGAGTTTTCCAGAGACCGAGATTATAGACCAGATAGAGAGTTAAACTTTTAAAGGTAAATGAGGTAGTTTGGGATCTAAGGGGAGGAAGAGAGAGCTGAGTATTTGCCCATAATTATGGCCAGTGCAGACAGGAAGCATCCTCTCTAAGGACCAGGAGTTGAAGGAAGACCTAAAGTCTAGAACACAGGACAACCATATTCAATACCCAAGATACAGTGACTGGTCAGGGAAGGGAAAATGAATTCTTTTTCTTTTCTTATTTTATTGAAGTACAGTGGATTTATCATGTTGTGTTAATTTCCTCTGTACAGTAGTGATTCAGTTATGTATGTAAAACTGAATCACTTTGCTGTACAGAAGAAATTAACACAAGCTAACTGAATTATATATATACATATATATATTATATATATATAACTGAATATATTATATATATAACTGAATATATATATTTATATTATATATATAACTGAATCACTTTGCTGTACAGAAAAGATTGACACAACATTATAAACATATATATATATACATATATACACGCACATACTCTTTTCCATCCTGATTTGTCACAGGATGTTGATTCTAGGTCCCTGTGTTATACAGTAGGAGGACCTTGCTGGAGGAATTGTTTTTCAATGGGTATAAAAGTTACAAAGACTCTCAGTTTGCAACCGTGTATTTATTTGTTGGGTTAAGGCTGTCCCAGAAACTAGGCTGTAAATTACATGTGGGCATGGATGTCACCGCTGCATTTCCATACTCGGAAAAGTCCCTGGTATATCTTAGACTCTTCATGATATTTTTGAATGAATAAATGAGGTTGATATTGTGGTCAATGTTAAGGGCTTGAGTTTAACACCCATAAATGTCAAGGAGACATGCCTCTGTCGGCCTGCAGCTGGGAGCCAGGAGTGAGCCTTATACAGAAAGTAAGAAAACCACTGGCTGCCTTACTTGTGACATGAGAAGTAGAACATTCTGGCCAGCAGTCCAAGGAAGTTTAACGTGAGTCCTAGATTCTGGGTGACCCCCATTTGCCCGCAAGTGGTAACTCAACTTAAAATAGGGACATGGAGTTCCCTTCGTGGCTCAGTGGTTAATGAATCCGACTAAGAACCATGAGGTTGCAGGTTCGATCCCTGGCCTTGCTCAGTGGGTTAAGAATCCGGCGTTGCTCTGAGCTGTGGTGAAGGTCGCAGACGCGGCTCGGATCCCGCGTTGCTGTGGCTGTGGTGAAGGCCGGCAGCTACAGCTCCTGTTAGACCCCTAGCCTGGGAACCTCCATATGCCGCCGGTGTGGCTCTACATAAAGGCAAAAAGACAAAAAATATATATATATATATATAGGGACAATAGGAGTTCCCACTGTGGTGCCGCAGATAAAGGATCTGGTATCTCTGCATCAGCCTGGGTCACTACTGAGGCCCAGGTTCAGTCCTCAGCCCCAGCACAGTGGGTTAAGGATCCACCACTGCCATAGCTGCGGAATAGGTCTCAGCTGTGGCCCAGATTCAATCCCTGGCCCGGGAACTTTGGCCCTGGCACAGCCAAAAAAGAAGAAAAAATATAATAGGGACAGTCCTGGAAGAACACAGGTCTCAAATTTGCAAATCTTTGAGTGCTTGAAATAGGGTGGGATGAGGAAGCCTGGAAAAGAGAACAGGAGGAGAGAAACCTCCACGTACACGCTTCTGTTCTGTCACCATCTTCAAGGGCTGGTCCAGAGCCGTTAACACAAGTCCTGCACGGAGGGACCCTTGACGTAAGACAGTCGGGTCTCACAGGGTCCTCTTGTGTCTGTGTTTCTGGCTTTAGGGACTTAACGACACACCCTGTGTTTTTCAGAACGCAGAAGCAAGCTACGACTTCAGCAGCAACGACCCCTACCCTTACCCTCGCTACACAGACGACTGGTTTAACAGGTAAACTGAGCCTCCTGGGATGTCTTTGACATCAGTTGTGGGGGTTTTATTTCACTCAGTTTGGTTTTTTTAAGGCCTGAGTATCACCAGCAAGATAATCTCAACGCATCACTAAACTATATTGTGAATTTTTTTCCTCTTTGTGTCTACATTATCTAAATTCTTGAATTTTGTTAAATTTGGCAATGCTCCTCTAGAACTATCTTTTGGCTGTTTTGTTCTGTTGAACTAGGAATTATTTGCCACCTTATTAAGATAAAAAGAAAACAGGTGATTTTAAAAGTATGGATTTTACTTGAGCTGTCGAAACTCATGCAGAGAACTTTTTTTGCCCTACGGGTCTGTGGTTTTGAAAAGTGTTTTTGCTATAATCTTACAACACCTTACATAGTCCCTTTCAGCAAAAAAAAAAAAATAAGTATAATCAGTAGAGATTTGAGGATTTTTTTATTGAAGTATGATTAGCTTCAGGTGTCCTTCATAACGATCCTGTGTGGGTATTGCAAAATGATCACCACGGTAATCTAGTTAACATTCGACACCACACATAATCACATAAAAAAAATTTTTCCTTGTGAGAAGGATTTTTAACATCTACTCTCACGAGTTCCCTTGTGGTGCAGCAGGTTAAGGATTCAGTGCTGTCACTGCAGCAGCTCAGGTTGTTGCTGTGGCGAAGGTTCAGTCCCTGAGCTAGGAATTTCCGCATGCTATGGATACAACCAAAAAGAAAAAAAAAAAGAAAGAAAATCTCCTCTCTTAGCAGCTTTCAAATTTGCAAAACAGTGTTATTAGCTCCAGGTTTGAAATATTGCCTGCTATCTTACGATGCAAATCTACTCAATGGTTTGACCAAAACCGTGACTTTTCTTCAGCCTGCTGTGCTATTAAAAGTGTAAGTGCAGTCTCTTTTTTTCTCCAAGAAAAATTCTTGCCTAAGTGACAAGAACATAAGAAATATCAAGAAATTAAGATATGTGGCTTGCTCAGTCAAAACCGACTCCGTTTGAAACCTAGTGCTTCCTTATTATCAATGCGCTTGGGTGAAGTTGTTGAGAATCTATGAACTTCAATGAATGACCTAAAAATGTATTGTGTGTACAGCACCTTAGTCATTTCTTCTGTTTCTCATGACAGACCCATGAGAGATGAAACAAAGGCTGTCCTTCTCAGCTTAGTAATGAGGAAATGGGCTCAGAAAGGTTGCCTGACTTCCCTGGTCACACAGCCAGTAAATGTCAAAGCCAACACTCAAACCCAAGCTCCATAAGTGTTTCTAAATCCAAACTGTATCATTCTTTCATAAGCATCATTTTTTTGGCCGAGCCCACAGCATGCATATGTTCCCAGGCCAGAGATTGAACCAGTGACAATGCCGGACCCTTAACCCTCTCGGCCACCAGGAAACTCTAGGCATTATTATTATTATAAAAGACAGGAGGCATGATGACAAGAGAGTGGCCAGGGACAGGTCCCCAGTGGACCAATAGCTCAGACTCTGTTCCTACGATTAGCAAGTTGCCCAGAGAATGTCGAGGGCACAAAGCACACAGGGCTTGGTAAATACAGAAAATACAGGAAAGAAGAAAGTAGAAAACAATGCACATTTGTAACATTTTTGGAAGATCACCATTCATTCTCTATCAACCTCCTGTGCAGCTTTAAAATCACCGTGCAGGGTTTGAAAGTATGTGCTTAAAGGGTGAGAATGCAGGTTTTCATACATTCTCCTTGTTTAGGTCTGAGAACTTTTGACTCAAAGTATCTCTTGCCTCCCATGACTTACAACCTTATATCTTTGCATACTCTTAGCTAACACATTGTCTTCAGACACAAGAATGTGAAGTCACCAAACAGCAGTCACTCAGTCAGGAGCGAGACATAATTGGTAGTGGTGGCCTGGAACTCTGTGTTGAGAAGGACCCTTAGGAAGGGCCTGGCCTTCTCACAATGGGTTAGGGGCTGTCCACAGCATATTAGAAAGGGCAGTAGCAACACTTGTGCCAGCTGCATACCTTCTCTCTGCGGCTGGTAGGTACTAATTCATCTTTGATGGACTGAGCCAGGCACGAAAACATAACCAACAGAATGATTTCCCCCTTTATCCCACTTTCTGAGCTCAAACACATCTGCCCCCAAATGAGTCTTCCTGTGTGATGAGCTATAAGGATATTCTTTAAACATAAGCAAAAGCAAAAACAGAGGTGTCCTCTGTCTTAAGTAATTTCGTGTGCAAACTTGTACTTGAAAGTTCCACTTTAAACTGCCAAATCCTCTGGGACTAATTAGTGCTTTAGTGCAATAAATTCTTCATTGCCAGCGGTGAAATTCCCCAGTGTTCAATTACCTGAGACGCAGTCATCCTGAGTCAGGCAAGTATGATCCTTGCCTCTTAAGGAACCCGTAACTCAAGACACAGTGTCCACTTTGACCGGTAAATGGGGTTTTTCCCAATTATCAAGTCATTTTCAAAGATTCTCATCCATCATGGCTTGTTATTACAGAGACTGGATGGTACCACAGACAGTTCAAAGCATAGACTCTCAAAACATAACTACTATTGTAAATGACTAAGGGAGAATGTTGAGTCAAAGTTCAGAGCCACAGGCCCTGGGAGGATCTGTGGTCCAAAAAGTTGGGTCCGTCCTGGCAGTGATTCCTGCTTGCAACAAGAAGAATTTGAACACGGCATCCTTCCCATGAGTATAGGCTAAGTTTATTAAAAATTCCCTCTTGGATGAAATATTATGCCTAGCATTTCCTTCAGTATACCTTGGAGTTTACAGAAGGAGGAAGGAGAATGAAGGGGGATTTAGAGGAAGTAAAATTGGTCATGAGTTAATAATTGCTAAAGCTGGATGATGGTTACATGAGATTTCACTCTACTTTTGTACATCTCTGAGACTTTCTATAGCAAAAAAGTAAATTTAAAAAGCATTGGGCAGGAGCTCCCTGATGACTTAGCAGGTTAAGCATCCAGCATTGTCACTACTGGAGTTCAGGTTGCTGCTGTGACACAGGTTCGATCCCTAGCCCAGGAACTTCTGCATGCTTCAGGTGCAGCCAAAAAAAAAAAAAAAAGAGGCAATAAACAAAACTGAGTCTTTAGTTTGGTGTCAAGAAACAATTTCTTTTGGTGGACAAGCTCACAATGTGTCATGAGGAGACAAAAGATGCCCAAAGAGTTATAGTGTTAAGTGGAGCCAGGGCTGAGTAACACAAGGAAAGCTAATGCCTACTAAGCAATTACTATGTTGAAGGTACTGTTTTAAGACCTTTGCACATATTAATTCTCATCATAGCCCTCTAAAATAGGTGTAAACATTATTATCCCCTTTTTGGAAATGGAAGCACAGAAAGATTAAGTAACTCATACAACGTCACACAACTAATACATAGTAGAAACAGGATTTGACACGTTGAGGGGGCCATTACAAGCCCTACTTTATAATAAAGCTGCTTTGGGGGGCATGGAGAAATGCAAAAATATTTCTGGCTGGGAAAACCGGGACAGGTTTCCTAGAAGAGGTGTCTTTGGTCCTGGATTTGAATGCAGGTAGCAGGTAGAGTTGGGCGCAGGAGTGTATTCTGGAGTGAGGCAAAGAAGCAGTAGCAGGAGGCACAGACATGTTCAGGAAGTGATCTGAATCACTGATCTGGGAGTTAGAGACTGGTGCAGACCATAGCAATCTGAGAAGACTTCGTGGAGGAGGTGAGCATGAAAGGTTTCGACAGGTAACTAGGAGAGAGGCAGAGAGATCTTGTGATTGGGTCAGAAGCTGGGCTTGAGACGGAGACAAGGACCAGTCTCCCACTGCGCTCACACCTACACAGAGGCTCCAGGAGCCTTGAGCTGCACTTGCCTTTGGCTAGAGCAGGGTTTACTGCCTGGGCAGCTGCCCAGCCCCAAGACATGCCAGTTTCTTGTGGGCGTAGCACCCCACCTTTGATCAGCAGACTTGGGGCTCTTGGATAAGCTAGTTTCCGCACCAAAACACCAATGAAAGGCTGACATGCTGCCCGGCAGTGGGCTTGCCACTGCTGTTCCAGCCACACCAGCCGCCTAGAACTCAGAAGCAATTGCTGCCCGGAAAAGGCAGTGACTCTCCATCACGGTCTCACTGTTGTGGAAAGTAGGAAGTAAAATGCACCACCAGGGACACTCCTAAGACCAAGCAAGGAAAGCCGTCCCCTTGGTTGGAAAACTGAGTTTAATAGCAGCGGGGCTCTGCGGGGCTTCCCACACTTGAAACCGCCTCGCCTCCCCTCTGTGTTTACCGGCTGTTTTCCTCCAAGCGTACATTTCTTTAAGGACATACTTAAAACTCCAAGCCAAGGACCCTTTGTAAAGGCAAACTTCATATATATGCAGAATCGCTTTTAGGGGATACGTGTATTAGAATTCCTTGCCTTGTGCTTAATTCGAATTTGTAGGCTTGTTCCTTTTGCAGCACAGCAAGTGTATTTATTCTGCTGTGAACCATTTAATCATTACAGGCGGTATCCGCACTCCAGGGATGTATTTGAAACACAGCTGAGAAATTTGCAGGGAAAAAAAAGGGTATCTTTTTCTCCTAGCTTGCAATCAGAGAAATACGGACGGCCGGCGGAGCAAAATAATAACAGCCGCATTAGTAACAATAACCC
Organism: Catagonus wagneri; assembly: GCA_004024745.2. NCBI lineage: Eukaryota > Metazoa > Chordata > Mammalia > Artiodactyla > Tayassuidae > Catagonus > Catagonus wagneri. Next base: position 30,368,313 of record PVHT021183543.1, on the reverse strand, counting down.
GAATTGCAAAAAAAGGTAGAAAATAACACGCATTTAAAGAGCATCAATAATAAGCAAAGCAGAGGTAACTGACTTGCCGTGAGGTGTCAGGATCAAGTAACACTTTTTTTTCTTGCCGGCATTCAATAAATATTGACTGGCTGCTGGGCGGATGGGCGGCAGACTTCTCGGCCCATGCCAAGACGTTAAGCAGCCTTGACATCTGTCCATTTTAGAGCTGCCTGCTTCTCCCAAGGTTTGCAGCCCATGCTTTGTCAATAATCTCCCAGCCTTGCTCGGTTTTAGGTCAATGTTTGGTGATGCATTGCGGCTCTGTATTCCATTACCGTGCTGCTGTCCGTAAAAATCTCTCTTGCATAGCATTTCTTTGACAGGCAGGCACCACTGAAATGTCGTCCCCGCCAGAGGCGGTATGTTATGGAGCCTCACTGGGTGCAGCACGCTCCATCCATTACACCCTAAAGAGTAAGAGATTCCGGATTCAGTGTACTTCCTGGCCACAGAAAAAAAGTTTACTATAAATTCAGGAAGAGGGAAGACATTTATTATTCAAGCAACCAAAATAAAGGGAAAGAAGGATAAATGGATGCCAAGAAATACCTCTCTCTCCGTGTGTGAGCCCGCTTGATGGATAGCATTAGTTAAACCTTCAAATAAGAAAGATTTTCCATGATTAACTTTTTTAATTAAAAGTCATGTTTCATTTTGAAGAACCCAATGCGACAGGCCAAAGAAGAGCATGTGAGAAAAATGGGCTCCCTGGTTGGCTGTTAGCACAGTGATAGAAGTCCATACGTGACCCTGGTGACACTTGATGGTTTAGAAATAGACAAACATCTTTCACTTCTGTCTTTATGGACTAATTCTGAAATCACCTCCTGGATAATAAAACCCAAACTGCCTTCGAAGACCTGATCAAAGTTTTTCTTTCATGTGAGCTTCGAGACTGCCTCCTAAGGTGTTATTAGCTCAAAAGTGGCTGTTTGCAATCAGCCTTCTCTCTTTATCCAAACCAGAGCACAGTGAAAGCCAACACAGTTTAATTTTGTGAGCTCTTCCGGGCCATGGGAGAAATATTACAAAGTGTTGTTTTATTTTTTTTAATTCCTAACCCCCTACCTGGATTATGCAAGTTCTCATTATTTAATTGTTTCCCTTCAGCTAAAAGAAACAGACTTAACACAGATTTGGGGGTTATGGAGAGAATTGCATAGGTTGTAAAAAATATCCGTATGTTGGCACAGTCACGTTTATTTCAGAAACAAATGTTTGCATGCCATGTAAGAGGATTTTTAGTCCTCAAATGGCAATAATTCTTTTCTTTTCTTTTTTTTCTTTTTTTGCATTTCAGGGCCGCACTAGCAGTATATGGAAGTTCCCAGTCCAGGGGTTGAAATGGATCTACAGCTGCCGGCTACGCCACAGTCACAGCCTTGTGGGATCTGAGCCGCATCTGCAACCTACACCACAGGCTCACGGCAATGCCAGATCCCCAACCCGCTGAGCGAGGCCAGGGATCAAACCCGCATCCTCTTGGATACTGGTCAGATTTGGTTCTGCTGCACCACAACAGGAACTCCCAGTAATTCTTTTCTTAAGCGAGAAAAATATAATAGATTATGATGGACAAGTGTAGTGATATATGAGTTGCTTAGTAGGGAATAAGTGATTCCTGAATCAGTTTCCTCTATCTGTGAAATGGGACTGAAATTCCACCTAGAAGGTTTGCATGAGGGACTAGAGAACACTAGTACACGGTGCACTTAGCACAGAGCAGGGCACACGGCAGGCACGCTCTAAAATGCAGCAAATGTAACTGGGGAATTCAGTGAAGGGGTTTCTACAAGATCTTAATCAAAGTTTCTCCAACTAGGTAGAGAATGAGGGAAATTATGCCAAAGGAGTAAAGATATGATCCCATCACTCTTTCCCAGACCCATTCTCTCATCCGAGCTTTTAACAAAACTAGATAACAGTCAGCTCAAAGTTAAACTTTCTGGTGAGAGGCTGGTGCCTGTGTTTCTGCACTGCTGATTGAAAGAAGAGTTGTACCCAAAGAGAGTTTGTACATGTGTGGGACAAGGTTAATCTATTAGGGAAAAGGAAGAGCCCAGCATCCAGCCTCAGGAGGCTACCTCCACTGGGGTGTTGGAACCGTGGGCCACGCTCTCTCCGTGGCCTTGTCTGTAGACCAGACCAAGCTCCTCTGCACAGACCCTGGCACAGAGGTCGAAGGTCATTCTTCCCCCACGTCCCGTGGGTCAAAGCAAGTTACCAGGTCACCCCAGCTCAGGGGGAAATATACACAGGAGGGGAGAACTGCTTGGATTCCTTTGGTGTAATGGAGAAGGGAGCAAAAGGAAGAAAATTAATGACATGACAGTGGTTATTGCAGAGAACATTCTAGAACATGAGCCCTTGCTCAGAATCGTAAGGCTGACAATCTTTGGAAAGACAATCTAATGAATGCCTGGGGTTTTTAACCCGGTCAGCCTTGGCTGCACCTAGAGACTCTCATACAAAGTAAAGTCAGTCAGAGAAAGACAAATACCATATGGTATCACTTATATGTGAAAGCTAAACTATGACACAAATGACCATATCTACCAAACAGAAGCAGTCTAACAGGCACAGAGAACAGACTTGTAGTTGCCAAGCAGGAGGTGGAGGTAGTGGGATGGACTGGGAGTTTGGGGTTCGTAGATGCAAGCTGTTATATTTAGAATGGATAAGCAATGAGGTCCTACTGTACAGCACAGGAAACTATATCCAGCCTCCCGCGATACGAGTTCCCATTACGGCTCAGGTGTAACAAACCCAACTAGTATCCTTGAGGATGCGGGTTCAATCCCTGGCCTCGCTCAGTGGTTTGAGGATCCAGCATTCCCATGAGCTGTGGTGTAGGTCGCAGGTATGGCCCAGATCCCAAGTTACTGTGGCTGTGGTGTAGGCCGGCAGCTGCAGCTTCTATTCAACCCTTAGCCTAGGAACTTCCATGTGCCACAGGTATGGCCCTAAAAAGCATAATTAATTAATTAATTAATTAATTAATTAGAATGTGTCTGGGTATATATATATATATATATAGCAGAAATTGGCACATTGCAAATCAACCATACTTAATTTAAAAAATGAGATAAAATATGGCACAAATGAGCTTATCTACAAAACAGAAACACACTCACAGACATACAGAACAGACTCGTGGTTACCAAGGAGCAGGGAGAGGAGGTGGAATGGACTGGGAGTCTGGGCTTAGCAGGTGCAGCCTATTACATACAGAATGGATAAACAACAAAGTTCTCCTAATAGCACAGGGGACCGTATTCAATATCCTATAATAAACCATAATGGAAAAGAAAAAAGTTCATATGGACATTGAAAAAAAATCTGGCCAGCCTCAAAGTTCCTGTGGATCCCTTTGTAACAATGCAAAATGTTTCCTCTGTGTGTGCTTTTTTTGTTCTTGGAGGAAGGTGGGGGATCTGTAGCATTTAATTCATCCTTAAAGGAGGCTAGAATCCCCCCCCCCCAGAAAAAGGAAATAACCTTATCCTATAACTGACAGGCAGCATCACCCACCTGTGGACAGAACCAGTCTTGAAAATAACCACCTGCCCACAATTCTAGAGCTTAAAAAAAAGAAAAAAAACAGAGCTGTTCCGACAGCACAAACCCATCTTAGATTGTGTTTCGTTCTCACAGGAAGCCTATGACTGTCTTCTGCAGGAAGACATTTCAGATTTTAAAGTAAAGATCACCTTTCAAGGCTGACGATGTTCTGAGAAGCCTCTTTATGGTAGAAACAAGCCAAGGTCAGGGAGGGCGGCAGGGAGGCAGGAGGGAAAGAAAAGAGAAATACAGATGGAAAATCCAGGGGCCTGGGCTGGCTCCAGTCTAACCGAACCTTTGAAAAGAACCCAATTGCTTCAACTGATAGAATTTAAGGAACCTTCTCCAGAGCTGTCTGACCCTGTGTCTAACTTGTCTTTATTTCTCTCCACAGCCACGGGACCCGATGCGCTGGGGAGGTCTCTGCCGCAGCCAACAACAACATTTGCGGAGTCGGAGTGGCCTACAGCTCCAAGGTCGCAGGTAGGCTGTCCGTCTCCCTGCTAAACAGACCCAGAAGGCATCACGCTTGCTCTCTGGACTGCTCAGAGGCCGGTAAAAATTCCCAGTGGAGCAGGAGAGCAGGGCTGGTAGATTTAGCAAGAGTGGTATCAATAAACTTTAAAATTTCAAGTGTTCCCAGAGTTCCCATTGTGGTTCAGGGCTTAATGTACCCGACTAGCATCCATGAGGACACAGGTTCGATCCCTGGCCTCGCTCAGTGGGTTAAGGATCCAGTGTGGCCGTGAGCTGTGGTGTAGGTCTCAGACATGGCTGGGATCCCGCGTTGCTGTGGCTGTGGTGTAGGCCTGCAGCTGCAGCTCCAATTGGACCCCTAGCCTGGGAAATTCCATATGCCGCAGGTGTGGCACTAAAAAGAAAAAAAAAATTTGCGGAAAAAAAAAATTTGCGAAATTTCAAGCGTTCCCGTTATGGCTCAGCTGGCAAAGAACCCCAAATAGTATCAGTGAAACGGTGGCTCTCTGCTGGATCATGCAGCTCTAGATGTTTCTTCCTATGCATATTGAGTGTAAGGTGGGCATGTTTGTGGTTGTGAAACAGAGAGAGAGAGCTGTAGGAAGGTATATCAGTTAAGAATTCTTTTGAAGTTCCCGTTGTGGTTCAGCGGGTTAAGAACCTGACTAGTATCCATGAGGATGTGGGTTTGATCCCTGGCCTCACTCAGTGGTTTAAGGATCTGACGTTGCTGTGAACTGCAGTGTAGGTCGCAGATGCGGCTCGGATCCCCCCCTTGCTGCAACTGTGGTGTAGGCTGGCAGCTGCAGCTCTGATTTGACCCCTAGCTTGGGAACTTCCATGTGCCATGGGTAAAAAGAAAAAAAAGAAGAAAGAAAAGAAAAGAAACAAAACATTACCAGCACCCAGAGCCATCCCTGTGTCCCTTACCGATTACTGCCCATGTACACAAGAATAACTATGACCCTGACTTTAACAGCAAATGTTGCTTATTCCCAGTTTTTAAACTTTTTAAACTTTTTGTGGTTCAGTGGTTAATGAATCTGACTAGTATCCTTGAGGGTGCAGGCTTGATCCCTGGTCTCGCTCAGTGGGTTAAGGATCCAGCATTGCTAGGAGCTGTGGTTGTAGGTCGCAGATGCAGTTCAGATCCTGCGTTGCTGTGGCTGTGGTGTAGGCCAGCAACTAAGCTCCAGTTTGACCCCTAGCTTGGGACCTGTGGCCCTAAAAAGAAAAAGAAAAAAGAAAGAAAACCTTTATGTAAGGGGAATTGTACTGTCTGTACTCTTTGTGCATCAGTATCCATAACGTTTTTTACTGAAGTATAGTTGATTAACAATGTCATGCCAATTTCTGCTGTACAACAAAGTGACTCAATCATATATATACATATACATATTTATATATATATATGTAAATTCTTTTTCATATTCTTTTCCATGATGGTTTGTTATAGGATATTGAATATAACGCCCTGTGCTATTCAATTGGATCTTGTTTATCCATTCTATATGTAGTAGTTTGCATCTGCTAATTCCAAACTCCCAGTCCATCCTCCCCCCACCTCCTCTCCCTTGTCCACCACAAGTCTGTTCTGTATGCCTGTGAGTCTGTTTCTGTTTCATAAATAAGTTCATTTGTGTGACATTTTAGATTCTTTTTGATTCCCCATAGGTGATATAATATGGTATTTGTCTTTGTCTGGTTTATTTCACTTAGTATGATAATCTTTACGTCCAGCCATGTTGCTGCAAATGGCATTATTTCATTATTTTTATGGCTGAGTAATATTCCGTTGTGTATACGTACCATATCTTCTTTATCCATTCACTTGTCGATGGCCATTTTGGTTGTTTCCACGTCTTGGCCATTGTGAATAGTGCTGCAGTGAAATTCAGGGTGCAAGTATCTTTTCAGATTATAGTTTTGTCTGAGTATCGATAATATTTTAATAGGACTCAAAGATGGTAGAATATAAGAATGTGTATACAAATTATTGTAAATACACTAGGAACTTTTCAAAATGTTTTTGGTTGGTTGCGGTTTTGGGGGGTTGTTTGTTTTTTTGTTTTGGGTGTTTTTTTCCACAATGCATCTCATTTTTAAGAAAATATATATTCTACCTAAAACCTTTTTATTCAGTTCCACAGGAAAGGTGTTTTAACAAAATTTTTCTGGGGACTTTAGAAATGAGGGTGACAACAGAACACCAGAAGTTTAGAAACCAGCACCACAAAAAAGAGAAAGAAAGAAGGAGAGAGAGGTTTTCAACAAGATGCTGAAGAACGGAGTGGCTCCTGGCTCCTTCCAAGTTTTGCGTCAAATTTGGTTCTTAATTTATTCAGGCTGAGTCACCCAACCTTGTTTTTCTTTTTTTACAACAGTCTCGATGTTTTTTCCCTGGTGATTTAATGAAACCATAAACATACTCTGTGCTGACACTTGCATTTTCAGGGACCTAAATAAAGCAAGAGCAACCTATACAAACCCATCATTAACCTCTTTCACAGCCGTTTGCTAAGATGCTTGCCTGAGCTGGTTGCTGAATTTCACACAAGAATGCATCTGGAAGGTTCTGAAATGTAATGGGGAGGGGGCTTTGCCCCCACCCCGGGTTTCAGCTCTCTGTGTGCCTCCAAAATGTTGGCATTAAAATGTCAGAAGCCATTATGAGCTCAGGGGAAAGAATATCACCCAGTTAATATTTTATCAGCCTGGCTCACACCTCGGGTGCTATCTAAATGAGGTGGATTTGCTATTCACAGGACAGGCGGGAGGCAACTGAAAATTTCAAGCCTGGATTTCTCATTCACGATGATGGTCTTCAAAAGAGTTTTGAAGTTTCTGCATGCCCAAAGTCACTGGGCTTTTGAACAAGAGATTTTTAGAGCCACTGCCTGCAGAAGTGAAGAGCTGGGATGAGCCCATGGCATTCGGGGTCCATCGGGGTCTTTCTCTCCATCTGTTTCTTCCATCTCTTTCTCTCATAGTCTCCACTCTAAAACATCTGAACTGCTCACTAGCTTACCCAATGCTCCTGCTGTCTTTGCTTGAATTCCCTAAAAGCTGACCTGAAGCAAGGATCTGGGGGCAAGGAGGTTTGGGGGGTGGTAACCTCTGGCAGCCAGAGGGAGGTAAAGAGAAAGAAAGATGGTGAGGGGAGGGCCAACAAAGGTATGTGGTTGAGCTGGATGCTCCCATGGACAACTGGGGGTCTAAAGGACTGTGGGGTTGCCCCTCAGAATTGCCCCCCAGGTGAGGCAGCTGGGGCGTTTATCCACCAGCTCCCATTGGTGGGGGGAGGACAGATTCTCAGCCACCAGCACCTGGCTTGTCCAGCCTGCAGCTCACGTGGGCTGAGTACACCCCCCGCCCCCGCCCCTCAAAGCAGAGGACATGCCCCAAGCAAAGACCCTCAGACCGGACCAGCGGATCCAGGCAGGCTGTAACAGCCTCCGACCTACCAAAGCCCAAAGGCAAGTGAATGCAGTCTGCTACCTCAAAGATACGACCTGACCCATGCTGGTGAACCCCGATACCCACAGATCTCCCAGCAATGCTCTGAGGATCCAGAAACCAAGCCCAGAGCCGGTGGGAGGTATGTCCAGCCCCACAGATTCTAAGCAAAGGAGCCTCCTTTTTCTATTCCGTTAACCCCAGCTTTGCTTCCCGGTACCCAGTTCTATGGGTCCTAAGTGCTCAAGGGCCAGAATCTCCAGTCCCCATCCTCTGCCCATCCGCACGTCCGGTGACCTCCAGTTTCCCCTGAGGAGTAAAAGCAATTCTTCCTTAGGAAGCCCTGGAGAGTCACTCAAGAGTCACAGTAGAAGCAGAATTCTGCTTTACAGATTTAGGGGGAACGTTTTATTCATCCTGGCCAGCAATGCCAAAAGTTGGCTGGTTTTCAGTATTCTAAATGAACTGAACCCTCCAGAGAATCTTTCAGGAGCTCTCTGAGCTAGAGAGACCTAGAGTGCCACCTGGTGGCCAACTCAGATCACTACTAATCTCAGTGTGTCAATCACAGGTTAGAGAGGCGCTGGGTCCCGGGTCTGCTTTCACCTTGTCTTCAAAATCAAGGCTAAAGTTAGGACGCTGTAGAATTAAGTCCATAAAAATGAAAGGAAAGTGGACATAAGATTCTGAAATGAGTCTTCTGAAGGAAAAGAAGGAAAACATCATTGATTGTCTGCCCATCAACTTGCTGGGCTACCCTTCTACTCATAAACTTTGCTCATTTTTCCATAGGTGTTCCTGTCTTTTTCCTGTTAATTTGCATGTGTTCTTGGTATGTCTCAGATATTAGTCCCCAACCAGTTTTTTGGTTTTGTTGTTTCATTTTATCTTTTTAGAGCCGCATCTGCATCATATGGAAGTTCCCAGGCTAGGGGTTGAATCAGAGCTGCAGCTGCCAGCCACAGCCACAGCCACGCCAGATCTGAGCTGCATCTGCAAACTACACCACAGATCACAGCAATGCCAGATCCTTAACCCACTGAGCGGGGCCAGGGATAAAACCAGAGTCCTCATGAACACTAGTTGGGTTTGTTACCACTGAGCCATGACAAGAACTCCTAGCCCCTGATCAGTTTTAATCAGTGCAGGAATCTTCTCCCAAACTTTCACATAAGTCCACTAGTACCTCTGGATTCCACCGTTGTATGTCATGGCAGCTGGGGATGCAGGTTTATTTTTCTCCAAATGGTGAGCCAAGGTCCTCGATACCATCTACTTAAAAACCCACCTTGTCCATCTGTGGTGCCACCTTCGTTGTATATTAAGCTCCCATACGCAGGTGGTAAGTCTCTGTGTAAATCTAAATTACATGAAATTTTCTAGCAAGTGTAAGTTAGTGTAGCCACGTGCCTCCTACTACTGGGCCTTTGAATGTGCTCTTCCCTCTGCCCAGAGCACCTGTCCTCCTGCACTCTACCTGGCCACCTCCTTGTCATCCCTAAGCAATCAGGTCCCCCGTGGCATCTTTCAGCATCACCACCCAGGCCAGTTCCTCATCCACACTTGATAAAAATGCTGGATCTTCTCTTGCCAGCACCAGCCATGTTGGTTACCGCACATTATTGTGTGTGGTGCTTTGATCAATAAATATCTTTCTCCCCAGGCAGACAACAGTCTCCACAAAGTCCTAGTCAACCCCCAGCACCTGGAAGCCAAGCTTCCACTTAGAAACAGGCTTACCTGGAGTTCCCTTCGTGGCTCAGTGGTTAATGAATCCGACTAAGAACCATGAGGTTGCGGGTTCGATCCCTGGCCTTGCTCAGTGGGTTAAGGATCCGGCGTTGCCATGAAACAGGCTTACCTGGATGTATAACTGAATCACTTTGTTGTACAGCAGAAATTATCGCAATGTTGTAAATCAACTGTACTTCAATAAAACCTTTAAACATGAAGGAAAAAAAAAGGAAAGAAAGAAACAGGCTTGGGAGCTCCCGTTGTGGCTCAGCAGGTTACAAACCTGACTAGTATCCATGAGGATGCGGGTTCGATCCCTGGCCTTGCTCAGTGGGTTAGGGATCCGGTGTTGCCATGAGTTGTGGTGTAGGTCGCAGACACAGCTCAGATGTGGTGTTGCTGTGGCTGTGGTGCAGGCAGGCAGCTACAGCTCCGATTCGACCCCTAGCCTGGGAACTTCCATATGCCGCGGGTGCGGCCCTAAAGAGCAGAAAGAGAGAGGGAGGGAGGGAAAGGAAAGGAAGGGAAGAGAAGCAAAGGGAAAGAAACAGGCTCATCAAGAAACACGAGCAATCTTTGTTAGCGGAATAACATTTTCTTTGGATATTTTTGTAAGGAAAGACTTGGGTAAGTTTCAAAAAGGATAGTGTGGATGGGTCTGTGCATCCTTTCTGATCCCTTAAGGTGTAACTCACACAGCCTGAGGCTGGACTCGGAATTGTTCAGCCAGCGCCCTGGGGCCCCAGGGTGCTGGGATGGCAGACCCTCCAGCCACAGGTCCCCAGCCTCCTTCCCCACCTTCTCTCCTGTGAACTGGGGACCAGCACCCAGCGCTTTCTGTGCCCTAACGTGTCCACAGGTATCCGGATGCTGGACCAGCCCTTCATGACAGACATCATCGAGGCCTCTTCCATCAGCCACATGCCTCAGCTCATTGACATCTACAGCGCCAGCTGGGGCCCCACCGACAACGGGAAGACGGTGGACGGGCCGCGGGAGCTCACACTTCAGGCGATGGCCGACGGTGTGAACAAGGTAAGGTCATTCTTGCCACCACAAGGTCCTAGACCACGCATGCGCAGTGGTGGGGGAGGGGGCGGGCGGGTGCAGGGCTCGGGGCCGGGAGAGGAGGTGAACATGACGGTAGAGTGGAGCTAGGGGTTAGGCAGGGGGCGGGGTGGGGCAGCTACCCTGTGTGTCAGCTCTGAGTCCTTCGAGAAATGGATCCCAGAACAGGGTTCATGGTGCAGAATTATTTGGGGAGGCACCTGGGAAGGACAAAGGGGAGGGGGCGGCGGGGGCTGGGATCCCACTGTGGCGGGGGCGGGTGGGGGGACCGCTCTAGCACTGCCACACCATGCGGGCATGGCTTCTAGTACGCACACGCACTCACGCGCACACACACACGCATACGCGTACACACACGGTCCCAAGGGGGTGGGAGCACTTCCTTCTGGTGCCCGGAGCAGCCCCAGAAGCAGGATCTCCCGCGCAAACGGGTGGATTAAGGGCACAACAGCAAGGGCGGCGTCCAGATAGATGCTCTCCAGGCAGGAACTGGCTGCATTTTTGTGGCAGCGCGTCCCCGAGGTTAGCCCGGGGACAGGCAGAGGCAAGGAGAAGGGCCCAAGGCAGCGCCTCAAAGGGAGGCAGTCGGGAGCCAGAGTCACTGCGCCGGTCAGCGGCCAGTGGCGAGCAGAAGGAGGTGGCTTCTGCAACCTCGGGGCAGGGTCCACCCCAGACCAGACACAACCAGGCTCCAGAGTCAGAGTCTCCCTGGGTTCAGGTCCCAGGTCCATTGCTCAGGTTTGAGTGTCTCTTCACCGGCAGTGATTTGACCTCGCTGAGCCTCAGTGTTCTTGCCTGTGAAATGGTGGTAAGTGTGCGTTTCTGCGGGTCGCTCTGAGATTTGAGTGGGACAGATGTGCAAGGGCTCAGCCTTGGGGGGTGCGGCAAAGGGTCAGTGTTTGTCCAGGTCACTGCGGACTGTAACCAACCCTGGGCTTCTGGACTCTTTGGTCAAGAATCCAGATGGGAGGAGTTTCCGTCGTGGATCAGCAGTTAGGGAACCCGACTAGCATCCATGAGGACAAGGGTTCGATCCCTGGCCTTGCTCAGTGGGTTAAGGATCGTGCATCACCGTGAGCTGTGGCGTAGGTCACAGACGTGGCTCGGATCTGAAGTTGCTGTGGCATAAGCTGACAGCTACAGCTCTGATTGGACCCCTAACCTGGGAACCTCCATACGTCAAGGGTGCGGCCCTAAAAAGACAAAAAAAAAAAAAAAGAATTCGGGTGGCAGGGAGGAGGATGGCCTGGCCCTGCTCCACAATTCTTGGGCCTCAGCTAGGAGACTGGAGACTTGAATCATCAGCTTCTTGAGTGTTTGCGCCCCTTGCAAGGGGCCGAATTATTCGCTGTTGGTGCCATCACACCCTCTCCTTGGAGCCCTCAGTCATTCGGTCTTAGTCTTTTTCCAGGACTGGATTTGCCCTCAGGTTGACGGGAGCCCTCTCCTACTCTCAGTTTGCTGAGACATCATATCCCAAAGGTTACATACAACACAGATGCGCTGAATAAGAGTCCTCAGGTCCTAAGTGAGGGAAAGACAGTGCCTGGGGTTTAGAGTATGGATTTTTGGAAATCCATTTTAGAATTTTTTTTTTAATTTTGCTTCTTGGCATTTTGACAACTTTTAAATCGATGAAATGGTTATAGCCATATTCGAATATGTAAACTGGCAGTATTATAAATAAACTGTAAAATGCATCTGTTCTATGTATATGTTTAAATTGTTTAGTCTGTGTTGGGGAATACATAAATTCATTACCTGTATATTTAGAATACTAAAAGAGGTATACGTACAAAATACTATATATTTAACAGTAGCCCAGAAGGGTAAAAATATTGAAGAAAATTAGGGTGGACTGCTGAAGGCTACTTTGGGGGGAAGAGTTACAATATACCAAATATTGAGGTGGTTTTGCTTTTCTTTTTTTAACTATAGTCACCATCCTGTACATTAGATCCCCAGAACCTGTTCATCTTATAACTGGAAGTTCACACCCTTAGACCAACATTTCCCATTCCGTTGCCTCTCCCTCAGCCACTGGTAACTACCATTGTACTCTCTGGTTCTATGAGTTCAGGTTTTTTAGATTTCACATATAAATGATACCATGTGGTATTTGTCTTTCTCTATCTGGTTTATTTCACTTAGCAAACTGCCCTCAATACTGCCCATCCACATTGTCACAAAGGTCAGGATTTCCCTCTTTTTAACGACTGAGTAATATTCCGTCTTTATCCACTAATGTGTCAGTGGACTCTTGGGTTGTTTCCATGCCTTGGCTATTGTGAATAATGCTGCAATGAACGTGCAGGTGTGGATATCTTTTTGAGTTAATGTTTTCGTTTTCTTCAGGTGAAAATCCAGAAGTGGGATTGCTGAACCATATGGTTGTTCTATTTTTAGGTTTTTGAGGAACCCCACACCGTTTTCTGTAGTAGGTGCACTGATTTTCATTCCCACAATGCAATGCAAAGGGGTTCCCTTTTATCCACATCCTCAACAAGATTTATCTCTTGTCTTTTTCATAATATCAAAGGCTCCTTTTTCTGTATATTCCCTGAGATCAGAGAACATCTGTTTTCCTCTCCAGCTAGCCTCAGGTATATCATAGGACTCGAAAACATGGTATCCAGCTGTTCAATAAATAGATATGGAATTGGTACCTGACATTTAATGGCTGGGAGATTAAAAGTCATATAGGCATCTGTAACTGTAGTGGATGCCATTAGTGGCCACCCTCAGCTGCTGGATTTGTTGCCCCACACTGGAGAACTGCCCTGGCTGATGGGAGCCTTCTCACCCAGAAGGTCATCTGCACCCCCACCCCCGCCTCCATATACCCAGGGAGCAGCCCACAGCCACTGACCGACAGGTTCTGATAGGAAAGGCTAGCCAGCTTCCCTCCAGCAGGAACCACTCTGCAGTGTAATTTATGCTCCAGGGCCCCAGGGAATCAAGGCAAGGCTATATTTTACTCCAGACCACATTATTTGGAGGTTCCTTCCTTTCCCTGCCCGCATTCAAAAGTTTCTCCTGAGAGCTCTCCCTCAATATATCTGGTGCACCCAGGTCCCTGCCTGGGGCTCTGCTTCTAGGGAACCCACCCTATGACATTAATCCACAAAAGTTCGCTCTTCCCTTTGGCTGCCTGGAAGCTCAGAACTAAGTTTATGCCTAACACCATAAACTTTTTTAGGCTAGGTTTCCCGCTGCCCCTCCAGTTTCTCCCCATCTTCCCCAACCTTAGCCTCCGAAATCATTCCTTAGCTTTAGTTCTTGTATCATTTTTTGTATTTCTGTTCAAATTAGGCCTCTGAACACTAAGCAGTGTAAAACTTATGAAAAAAAAAAAAGATGAAATGAGCTTAATTTGATTAGATTAAATTTAGCTGTGACAAATCTAACTTTGGATCCCCAAACTGTTGCCTGCTTACACACATTCCCAGTCTTAATGGACTAAAGCATCTCACTGGACAAAAATTGACAGCATCTGGGCCCCAAACAATAGTCCAGAATAAGTCAAACCAAGCACAACCCATCAGAGCAGGGGCCAGTCAACCTTGGGCCACAGGCCACACGGGGCCCACAGCTGCCTTTGCGAAGTGAGTTCTCTTGGAACATAGCCACGTCCATCAAGGCCTTTGTGTCTTCCCAGCCGTGATTTCTCTTTCAGCCGCAGCTGTCACAGGCTGCACGGGGAAGGAAGCCCAAGAGCCGCCAAGTGAATGGAATCATTACTCAGAGTCCTGGGTCTGGTGCTGGCCTGTCCAGCCCTCCATCCACACTAGACAACACACACTGCCTTGCTTCTGCTGCTGCCAGGATTCTTTTAAGAACCAGCCTGAGAGTTCCCGTTGTGGCTCAGCAGTAACGAACCGGACTAGTATTCGTGAGGATGCAGGTTCGATCCCTGGCCTCACTCACTGGGTTAAGGATCCAGTGTTGCCGTGGCTGTGGTGTAGGTAGCAGACATCACACAGATCCTGGGTTGCTGTGACTGTGGAGCAGGCTGGCAGCTGCAGCTCTGATTCAACCCCTAGCCTGGGAATTCCATATGCCACAGGTATGGCCCTGGAAAGACAAAAAGAAAAAAGAAACTTGGTTCTGTTGCAGAAGTTCTGACTTGAAGTGTCAGAGGTCAGTCAGAGGTTGGTAATGGAGCCCTTTTCTCTCCTGGAAAACATCACAGGGCAGACGACTACACTGATCCTAGCTTTTTAGCCCCAAATGGAGAAGGTACTTCTCAGCTGTTGAATTGTTCCAAAGAGCTAAAGAGAAGTATAACACCCCCTCTGTTACTGGTTGAATTGTGTCCCAGCCCCTCACAAAAATTCATATGTTGAAGTCCCAACCCCCAGTAGCTCAGAATGTCACTTTGTTTAAAAAGGGTCATTGTGGATGTAACTGGTTAAGATGACATCATACTGGAACACGGGAGGCCCCTAATTCATTATGACTGGTATCTGTATAAAAAAGGAAAACTTGAGCTCCCGTCGTGATGGAATGGGATCGATGGTGTCTCTGCAGCAGCAAGGACACGGGTTCCATCCCCGGTGTAACACAGTTGGTTAAGAATCTGGCGTTGCCACAGCTGTGGCATAGGTTGCAACTCTGTCTAGGATTTGATCCCCACAGGAACTCCATACACCACTGGGCAGCCAAAAAAAAAAAAAAACTTGAATCAAATAAAACTTTACCAAAAGGGTACCTTGGACAGAAACGCACCTACGAGGAGAAGGCCCTGAGAAGATGGAGGCGGAAACTGGGGAGTGGCCTCTACGAGCCAAGGATGGCCAGTGACTCACCAAAACCACCAGAACCAGAATCTGCATGGGCAGATTCTCCCTCACAGCCCCCAAAAGAAACCACCTCTGCTGACCTCTTGACCTTGGATTCTGAGCCTCCAGAGCTGCTAGACAATAAATCCCTGTTATTCACACCCCTAGCTGGTGGTTCTTGGCCACAGCAGCTCCAGAAAACCCAAACCCCTTCTGGTCTTAGGATGGACTATCAAAACCAGGATCAGTCAGGCTCAGGGAGCATGGAAACCACACGACTGTCCAGCTTACTCTCGATGACGCCTGGTTCTCTCTTGTGTAGTCGAGACGGCGAATAGGTGATCCAACTCCAACCGTTTTTCTTCTCATCTGGGATTGTGAGGGTAGCCCTCCTCCAGTCTCTAATGCCATGCCTTCGAGAAGAAGCATGATGTAGGACTAGGAGAGAAAAACATTTTTCTGGGCCATGCTGGAGTTGGTTCTCAATGACATCACCCTGGTAACTTGAACTTTGACACGGAAACTGGCATATAAAACTACATGTGCCCCTCGGAGAGCCGGTGGTCAGACACTTAACAGCACACACCTGGGTGGAAGACCCTGCTGGTTTCCATTTAGAGTTAGCATCTAGATACCTACTTATACTCCCCCACTGAGAGGAAGACCCAACTTTGCCTTTAGGGGTTCAGAAATTCCCTTTGGAAAAAAGAACATCAGCTAAAGCACTATGGTTTTGTGTTTCCCCAAAATGACAAGGCTCCCAGCCATAGCCTTCAGTTACCCAAGACTTTAAGGAATTCAAGAAAATATCTCATATTCTAGGCCATTCAGCACCTGTGCATTTAAGAAAAGGATCCCAGAAACACAAGCGTGAAAGTCCTTGCAAGTGGACAGCTAAACATCAATTGCTACACTTGGACCATTATTTAGGAAATAATGATGTAATGATTTATTCATAAAGGTTATGCCAATCAGCCATTGACATTCAGCCTGTCTGAGACAGCCACAAGGATCCTTGACATTTGGTACAGTGCAATTTACAGAGGGGGTTTACCAGTAGGATAGGGGGGTGCAGAAGCTAATGAGGCTGCCCTATTTTAGCACTTGGACCCTTAAGAGTCCATACAGATGGCTCATTTCCCTACTGCATTACTCACTGTGTGGCTGGAGAGAAATGGTGGCACATCCAAGCCCAGGACCAGGTTACAGCAGGTACCTAGGGGAGCACTTGGCAGATGTCCCCCTTCCCCATCAGACATGGATTTTCACTGAGAAGCATTTTTTGACACCCGATACCAAAAGTGAGTAGAGGAGTAGGTGACACCTGGCCTCGGTTGGAATTTACAACGCAAATGGGCTCGGCGCAGTTAACCCCAGGTGGCTCCTGTCATTTTCCATGAGATTTTGAACTGCTCCATTCCAAGGTGGGGAATGTCTCTCTCTTCCATCTGTAGTGTCCCCTGCTGCAACCAAAAAGGCTCTTTCAAGTGTGTTTGTTCTGCAAAGCATGCTGAAACTTAAGAGAAAAAAATATTACGACCTATCTTCAGATGACAGTGTGTAAATATTTCAGAAAGTGAAGTAAGTATGGTGTGAAATACACAATTTCTCATTTGACTTTCCCCCAAGCTGTGGGAAGGATTTCTTCCTGTTTCAAGGTGACTTTTTTGGACAGTGTTGTAGAATTGTGGGAGCAATGGGATATTACACATGAGCAAAGATCTCCTCCCAATTATTTCAGTTGTCTGGTCTAGTCTAAAGGAAAATCTACCTCTGAATGGTGATCCCCACGCAAACAAAGGAGTCGGATAATTCCTATTATACTAAGGATGATCTTAAGCTTGTCTTCACATTTTAGATAGGTCTTTCAGATAGGTTTTGTTGGACCAACATTGTAATGATAAAAAGGAAGAGGAAGAGGAAATGGAGGATAAGAGAACTTTTCACGGTGTACTATTTGTCACAGACCCCAGCACCCCCAGTCATCTGACAGCTGCTTCTCCCATAAACATCACCTACCTGGCTCCTTAGGGATTTCTGTCTGCTTTTCCCAAGTGTAGTGCTTAAGGGAGGCAGCATGGAGCTGGCATAAGCCGGCGAAGAAGGAAATTTTTTCAACCTTTGTCTCAGTGTTTTCCTCTTTAACTGAACATGTTGAATTTACAGTTAAGGCATTCCTCACACGTACATATGGGAGAAGGAGACCACTGAATGATGAGATATCCAGTAATTGACATCTTAGTCCACGATCCCCCAGAAGCAAACCCTGAGACAAAGATTGAGTTCACATTGTTGATTAGAGACATAAAGGGGATATCAGGAGTGAATGGGGAGATAAGAGACAGGGAAGAGAGGAGCCAATAAAGGGTGTGTTAGCGAGCCAACTACCACTGTGAGCACCTGGAACTTAATCTCACTGGGAAGCTGTAAAACACGCAGAACACACGCTGAAGTTATCTCACCCAGCGGCACAGAACCTGGCGTCAAAGTCATTGGCTGAGATTATCCCCAAGGGACCTAAACCTCCTAGCACTTTCAGCCCGGGCACAGGTGTGCAGGGCAGCCTTCAGCCTCTTGGGAGAAAGCCCTTAGGCAAAGAGATGCCTGTACTGACATCTGGAAGTCCCCAGTGCACGAGAAGCCATAAGGTCTCAGGAATGTAGGTGACACCCACTGCCATCTACTGCAATCCCAGAGTGCAGTTGGAGCAAAGCACAATCCAAACTTGGAGTCATCCCTCTCCAGGTAATAAAAAACCAACATGACAATGTGTTTGCTGGTCAGAAAAGGATGCAGCCCCCGAAGAGAGACTGATGGGGAACAAAGCCCAGCCAGCATGGAACCCAGCATCTCACATCTATCACCAGAAGAGGAACTCAGAGACCTCTAGAGGGTCTTGAAAGTGATAACTGATTCATGAACTTCTTTCCACATCTTAAAGAAATGCACCCAGCACCACCCTGGCATATCTCTGGCTGACTCTGATAATTATGATCTACCAGAGGGAACATCTTAAGAATATTTAAAGACAAGGCAACTGAAAATCCTCTGGGGCACAGATGAGACAGAGCACTGATTGTTTATTTCCTGGAAGGTTGCAGAGGACTCCAGCTCACATCCCAGATCTTTGAGCTGGAATGTCAAGGGGCCACTTACAAGACGGTGACTCAAAAGCCACCATCCAGGAAGGGGGGTGGGGGTGGGGGCTGCCCAGGGAGACAGTGATTAATCAGGATGGGTGAGGAGAGGCTCCGGTGTCCCCTGCTGAAATGTAATCAGAGCAGCGGGTCAGACACCGTGGCAGTGAGTGCCAAGTGCCGGAGCCTCTGGCAGCAATGATTGATTGCTCTGAAACCAAACGAAGGTTCCCAACTGCGCAGGGGCTGCCGCCACACAGAGTCTGCAGTTCAACCTCTGAAATGGTAGCTGCAGTTGCAACCGCTCCTTTCATTTCTGATAAGGAGAAGGGAGAGGAAAAGCTGGTGGGTTTCTGGTGATCTTTCCTAAGGTGGAACGGCCAACCATTCTGACTGAGCGGGACTTTCCGGCTTCAGCCCTGAAATCCCAGCTTCCCAGGAACTCCCCAGTCCCTGGCAAATCAAGAGTTGTCATTCATGTCTAAGCCTTCCTGATGCTGGTGACCCATCTGTACCTGGTGAGAAACCCAACCCCTGGGCTGAGCGATTGATGTGAATGTATGCCTTCAACAATCTCCTGACAGCAGAGAGGTTCATCACAGTGTGTCTGGATCCTGCTAGAAAGAGACAGGATTGCACAGGGGTCATATCCAAGGTGGATATACAGCAAGACAAGTCATAATTAGAGGCAGCTACATGTGTGGTGTGCCCGAGTGAGGGATTTAATCAGAGGCTACCCCACCCACTCCTGCTGAACTCCACAGAACCGATGGGAGCTCAAGGCAGACCCTGCAATCCGGTGGCCCCGATGCATTGGCCCAGCTGCAGCTTCCTACGCATCAGCAGCACCAAGGGAGGCAGCCCCCGGTCCCAGTGCTCGCAGCTCAGACCACGGGACCATGGTCAATGCACTGACCTGGGGGCAAGTTCACAGGTGTCTCCAGGGGCAGAAGAGGGGGAGACACCTCATCAGCTCACACCTGGTTGGCTTTTTTCTCTTCCCCATGCTCTCGCTCCTGCTCACCTGTGCCTCCTGGGATTCCCCCCACACCCCCCCATAATTAACTACCTGCTCCCAAACTAGTCAGAGCAATTTAGAAGGGACATAAATTTGGACCAAACCCTTCTCCCCGTGGGTGTGGCCAGCAGTTATCTGAAGTGAGTCTGGCTGGTGGGGTGGGGGGTGCAGGCTTTCATCACCCTTGTTTTTTGTTATTGTTTTGTTTTTTGGGGGTTTTTTTTGGTTGTTTTTTGTTTGTTTTTGTCTTTTTTTTTTTTTTTTGCCTTATCTAGAGCCACACCCACGGCATATGGAGGTTACCAGGCTAGGGGTCTAACAGGAGCTGTAGCTGCCGGCCTTCGCCACAGCCACAGCAATGCGGGCTCCGAGCCACATCTGCAACCTACACCACAGCTCACGGCAACGCCGGATCCTTAACCCACTGAGCAAGGCCAGGGATCGAACCCGCAACCTCATGGTTCCCAGTCGGATTCGTTAACCACTGAGCCACGACGGGAACTCCTGCTTTTTGTTTTTTGGGGTTTTTTTTGTTTTTGTTTCTGTTTTTGTTTGCTTTTTAGGGCTGCACCCACAGCATATGGAAGTTCCCATGCTAGGAGTCAAATCAGAGCTACAGCTGCTGGCCTACACCACTGCCGCAGCAAAGCAGGGTCCAAGCCATGACTGCAACCTACACCATAGCTCACAGCAACACCAGATCCTTAACAGACTGAGCGAACCAGGGATCGAACCCACAACCTCATGGTTCCTAGTCAGATTCATTCCCGCTGTGCCACGAAGGGAACTCCCCATCACCCTTGTTTAAGGTACTCTATGACTTCACCACCTCCAACACTCCACGTACAGGAATAAAGTGAATAAAGATTAAAAACATAAAACAGCAGATACCAGGAAATATAGTTCAATCACTGATATTGTGCCAGAGAGGGGTTTTCTAAACACAAAAGCAAAGGGAAAATATTTACCTCCCCCCCTCAAAAGAGTAATAAATATTACTCACAAAACCTTTCAAAAGTTATGCAAGTCTGGTCATTGTTAAAGCCGAGCAGTGGATACGTGAGGATTCATTATACTAGTCACTCTGCCTTTTGTGAAGCCTAAATGTTTTTCAAATTAAAAGGTACTTAAAGCAATTCAGTAGGTGGTTAAGTTGTCAAGAGTCAGAATATACATCTAGGGAAAAGTGAGAACAGTAACAATTCTAATATTATACAAATGTCTTGGGATAAAAATTTAAGGAACTGCATTATACAGAGAGCTTTTTTTCTTTTTTTTTTTCCTGTTTGTTTGTTTGTTTGTTTGTTTGTTTATTTTTTTAGGGCCACACCTGCAGCATATGGAAGTTCCCAGGCTAGGGGACTAATCGGTCCTGCTGGCCTACACCACAGCCACAGCAACACAGGATCCTCATTGTGTCTTCAACCTACACCACAGCTCAGAGCAATGTCAGATCTTTAACCCACTGAGCGAGGCCAGGGATTGAACCCGCATCCTCATGGATACTAGTCGGGTTCATAACCTGCTGAGCCACAATGGGAACTCCTGCAGAGAGTTTTTAATGATGTATCTGATATAAACTTAATGGAACTGAACATGATGAACTGTATCAGTCAGGAGAGGTTATATTGAGCTGTGATAACAAATTATCCAAAAGCTCAGAGGCTTCAAAGTTTTATTTCTTTTTAGGGCTGCACCCATGGCATATAGAAGTTCCTCCCAGGCAAGGGGTCAGACTGGAGCTACAGCTGCCAGCCTACGCCACAGCTACAGCAATTCAGGATCCACGCTCACACTATAGCTCACGGCAACACAAGATCCTTAACCCACTGAGCAAGACCAGGGATCGAACCCACATCCTCATGGATCCAGGTTTGTTACCACTGAGCCATGGCAGGAACACCCCCTCCGTCTTGGTTTCTGAGAGCAGTCTCCTATTTGGATGGAGTTTTCCAGTATGGATTTACCAAAACGCTGATGACAGTTCTCAGTTAGTGGCTGAATCAATCTTGTTGACATACTGACTCAATCACTGGCTAATTAAATCCACATCGTTAGAAGCAATAAAAATGTCATTCTTCGGGAGTTTCTATAGTCGGTCAGTGGCTAACGAACCTGACTAGAAAGCATGAGGTTGCGGGTTCGATCCCTGGCCTCACTCAGTGGGTTAAGACTCCAGCATCACTGTGAGCTGTGGTGTATGTAGGTCGCAGATGTGGCTTGGATTCCATGTTGCTGTGGCTGTGGCGCAGGACGGCAGCTACAGCTCCGATTGGACTGCTAGTCTGGGAACCTCCATATGCCACGGGTGCAGTCCTAAAAAGACAAAAAACAGTGTCATCCCTCATCAACAAGTGGCAGAGAGCCCTTGAAAGTAACCCAGTCATCCATCTCCTTTCCTCTGGCATCTCTGTCCCTAAAGCACTGAGTCAGGACTGAGGACCCCTGCTGGCCGTGCAGGGTCAGACTTTCTCTGCCAGGGCTGGTTTGTCTCCTTGCCTGGGAGAGCGACCCAGTGTCCTGGTGGAGCTGGACACCTGCCACTCACCTCCCACACTGCATCTCTGTCCTCCTCTCCACCCACCCAGTCCACTCAGACCACACGGCCAAACAGAGTAGTCTGGCCTACTGCCCCTGGGGTCGGAAGGTAAGAAGCCAG
Source organism: Catagonus wagneri (assembly GCA_004024745.2). Taxonomy (NCBI): domain Eukaryota; kingdom Metazoa; phylum Chordata; class Mammalia; order Artiodactyla; family Tayassuidae; genus Catagonus; species Catagonus wagneri. The sequence continues at coordinate 30,346,371 of PVHT021183543.1, read as the reverse complement.
AAGGAATGGCCATTCCTGGGTTCTGGAGGTAGAGAGACTACTCCTTGAAGACAGAGAACAGGAAAGGAAAGACGTAAGCACAGGAACATAATTTGAACAGAGGAGCAATGCAGACTGTAGGTATCTATATAACTAAGCTTGCTGGTTACAACTAATTAGCATATGGTAGTAATCCTTGTGCATATTGTTATGTTTAAGGCTATTTTCTGTACGTTTGGCTTGATCATATTAGACTTCCTGCTTATATTTGGTGTTCCCTTACACATGTACAATATATATATTGAAAAGAATTCTAAATATCCAATTGAGTTTAAAAACTTTTTATTTATTTATTTATTTATTTATGTCTTTTTAGGGCTGCACCTGTGGCATATGGAGGTTCCCAGGCTAGGGGTCGAATTAGAGCTGTAGTCGCCACCCTACTCCACAGCCACAGCAACGCCAGATCCAAGCTGTGTCTGCAACCTACACCACAGCTTATGGCAGCGCTGCACTCTTAACCCACTGAGCAAGGCCAGGGATTGAACCTGCGTCCTCATGGATGCTAATCACATTCGTTTCCTCTGAGCCACTACGGGAACTCCAAAATGTGTAGTTTATACTTATAATATCTATTTACATGTGTGAATTTATATAATATATATATAAAATCAACGATGTATAAATATCTTTTATATCTCATAGAGCTAAGTGTAAATATATACTGAAAAGTGCTTGAATGGGTACATAAGAATTGAGCAATAATGATATATCCAGGTGGATTTTTTTTTTCAATTTTTTTCCCATATACTTTGACTTTTTACCATGAGGATGTACTAAGTTTAAAAGCAGTTGAATCGTGGAGTTCCCTTGTGGTGGAGTGGGTTAAAGGTCTGGCATTGTCACTGCAGCATTTTAGGCAGCTGTGGCGTAGGTTCAATCCCTAGTCTGGGAACTTCCACATGCTCTGCCCCCCCCTTCCCCAAAAAAGCAGTCCATTTGTAAATTTTAAGGAGCTTCCTCCAGCTTTCCTCACCTCGTTATTCCCACCTTAAATTGTAATTCGGATGACTCCTTCCTGCAAAGGCAAACTCTCCCACAGCCAGGCTAGCACAGTGGTTTCCGGGGAGAGGCAGAAATGAATCCAGTCAGTGGTTCAGCGGCTGAAGAAGCGCAAGCCCCCACCCCTGGGCCAGAGCCCCCGCAGTCCGTGGCATCCCTCCCTGTCCCCACCCCCTCCTTCAGGGCCGAGGGGGCAAAGGCAGCATCTACGTGTGGGCCTCCGGGGACGGTGGCAGCTACGACGACTGCAACTGTGATGGCTACGCCTCCAGCATGTGGACCATCTCCATCAACTCGGCCATCAACGACGGCAGGACCGCCCTGTACGACGAGAGCTGCTCCTCCACTTTGGCCTCCACCTTCAGCAACGGGAGGAAGAGGAACCCTGAGGCCGGCGTGGTGAGTGCGAGGCTAGGGGATGCAGGTGGACGGTTTGTGACGTCATACGTAGACACCGTGACGTCATGGGAGGAAGGGCTCTCCCGTCTTCCCTCAAAGAGTGGGCGCCTGTTCTGAGGGGAGAACACCCCCCTTCCAGGCTGATGATGCTTTGTTACCAAGGTAGAGACATGCGAAAAACAAGAACGTGATGGCCTCTTTCCTGCTCATTTTCCAAGGACGTTTTCATTCATTGTATTGGCTTATAATTAACGATTTTCTGGTTTACCAAAAGTTGCCGCAGCTCATCGTTTCTAAGGATAACATATTAAGAACTGGGGCATCACACAGGCACCCCATACGAGCCAAGAACCCATCCATTTATTATAGAAATTTAAAAATAGCAGAGTTCCCTTTGTGGCTCAGAGGGTTAAGAACCTAACTAGTATCCACGAGGAGCTAGTTACATCCCTGGCCTCGCTCGGTAGTTAAGGATCTGGCATTGCCTGGGAGTTGCCATGTAGGTTGCAGATGCCGGTGGGGGCCAAACTTGAATTCCAAGTTGCAGTGGTTGTGGTGCAGGCTGGCACCTGCAGCTTGGATTCAACCCCTAGCCTGGGAACTTCCATATGCCCCAGGTGCAAGTGGCCCTGAAAAAAAGAAAAAGAAAATAAATAAAAATAAAAATAGCATCCTTGGATGGACTTTTCTGTGTCCATAAATCACCCCAAATTGGATGCACGTGAATTTTCTCCAGGGAAGAGTAGTGTGTTTGATCATACTTTTTTCAGATTGTTTTTTTTTTTTTTTCACTTTTTAGGTCCGCATATGGAGGTTCCCAGGCTAGGGGTCGAATCAGAGCTACAGCCACTGGCCTACATACACCACAGCCACAGCAACACCAGATCCAAGCCACATCTGTGACCTACACCAATGCTCACGGCAACGCCAGATCCTTAACCCACTGAGCAAGGCTGGGGACCGAACCCACAACCTCACAATTCCTAGTCAGATTCATTTCCGCTGTGCCACAACGGGAACTCCCGATCATACTTTAAAACAGGTCTATGTCTGAGGAAACAAAATGGTGAAGACTCACAGACTGGGATTATGTATTGCACTTTTCCAAGCAGCTCTCCCTTCCTGGGCAACTAGGTATAGGAGTGCATTTTCCGGGTCCCTCAGAAATGTGTACCCGTAGAGCACAATGAGCATTTCCAGATCGCTCCCTCTCTGGGTATTCCACTCACATAGCAGCCTTTGCTCAGACCTCCCAGCCGGAATTCAATGGGTGGTCCAGTCGTCCTGCGGAGTTACATCCTGCCTGGCCACCACCCGTACCGTACCGGGGCTGGATGGAGAGCTGGAACCTGGCCACAGCCATCAGGACCAGCTCCACCTCCAGAGCCAAGTCCCTACACAGGCTCCGCCTGACATGCTGGCCAAGCTCTCACAGGAGCCAGAAACCCTCTACCTACAAGCAAGGCAGACCTCAGCCTAGCTCCCTCCGTTGGCCCTGCGGGGGAGCAGAGGGGGAGCAGAGAAGAAAGGAACAAGTGAGGGCAGCCCCAGCCCTGCTCTGTTTGTAATGCTTCCCCTCCCTCTAGAAGCTCTCTGCCCCAAGGGTCTCCCAATGGCTCACTTTGTCCTCAACCCCTGTCTATGACTCTTTCTACCACAGCTGGGGGATGGCCTCGAATTCTCTTTGAATACTGTTATTTTCACCCAGTTGATGCCTTTAAACCTCCCTGATACTTTGTTCCTCAAAATAATAGGTGCACTTGAAGAGCTTGCTGACAGTGGGAGAGAGGAGTATTCTTGTGGTTTACAATCTTAATGAAAACCCTGGCTCTCGCAAACATTGCCAATGAGGATTTTTTGTCTCTGTGAAAGTCCTTTAAAAGTCAGCTGCTTAAAAGTCATGAGGAGGAGTTCACATCATGGCTCAGCCATAAGGAACCTGACTAGTATCCATGAGGATGCTGGTTGGATCCCTGGCCTTGCTCAGTGAGTTAAGGATACAGCGTGGCTGTCAGCTGTAGTGTAGGTTGCAGACGTGTCTTGAGCTCTGCCTGTGGTGTAGGCCAGGAGCTGTAGCTCCAATTCAACCCTGTAGCCTGGGAATTCCATATGCTAGGTAAAGCGCTAGAAAGAGAGAGAGAGAGAGAGAGGAAGGAAAGAAAGAGAAAAAGAAAGAAAGAAGGAAGGAAGGGAGGGAGGAAGGAAGGAGGGAAGGAAAGACGAAAGAAGAAAGAAAGAGAGATAAAGAAAAAGAAAGAAGGAAAGAAAGAAAGGGATAGAAAAAGAAAGAAAGAGAGGGAAAGAAAAGGAAAGAAAGAAAGGGAAGGAAGGAAAGATAAAAAGAGAAAGAAAGAGAGGGAAGGAAGGAAGGAAGAGGGAAGGAGAAAGGAGAGTCTCGAGGGTGATCATTCATGCACCATCTTTACTCAAACACGTCCCAGAATCTCTGTGTGACCTTTAGATGTAGTGAACAGAACATTTTCTCTCCAATAGCCTGTCCCTCTAGGCAAACTTTAGCTGAGCATGTTTATTCTTCCCTCTTTGGGAATACCACCCTTTTCCCTGAAGGGAAAAGAAATACTGATTAAATGGCCCTTGAGCTTTCCAAGCCAATCCCAATGCAACAAAATTCACCGTTGCAGTGACTACGGTGATGATATCGACTTTCCACTTGCCATCTATAGTATTTCCTTTTAGGATCCCAAAACAAATATCTCTCTAGTCCCTAGATTAGTTGCCGATATGCTTCTCTGAACACTTATTTTTATCTGTGGGCACTGTAACTAAAACTGTGTCCCTTTTTGCATGGGCTACTAGGAAGCTCAGATAAAATGTACGGTGAAAGATATATGAGTGCTGAACTTAGCTGTAATTTCATCTTAATCTTCTTCAGAACAAGGCAGGGTTTAAGTAAAAGAAATAGAAAATCCTCTGCTCCACATGGTTTGGGGTTCTAAACAGTGTGACGTCTTTACTCATTATTCAATATCTTCCCTTCCAGGCAACCACAGATTTGTACGGCAACTGCACTCTGAGGCATTCTGGGACATCCGCAGCTGCTCCCGAGGCAGCTGGAGTGTTTGCACTGGCTTTAGAGGCTAAGTATGTTTCCAGCTCAGGACCAAGGGCCGGCTCTGCAGGGTGAACTAGCCCGTGTCTCTCCACCCAACACCAGGTGTCCACGGAGGCAGAAGTGGGTGTGAGAGTCAGTGAATAGTCAGGGCCAGTGAACTCTGGTGAGCATTTCTAAGTGCTACACACCACACACACACACACACACACACACACACACACACACACACCACAAAACTACATCCCTGCAAAAGCCCAAGAACCCAACACCCAACCACCACAGCACATAAATGTTTTCTTCAGGAAAATTTGTTTTCATCTTGCGCAAATATTTACTCTAATAAACAAGCAGTAGCGACATGTGACCTTTTTACATGTGGCCATTTTACTCTAATAATACCCCCAATGAGATAACTGAAGGAATACCAAGCTCGTTATCTAGCAAAAGGTATTTCAGAACATGGGGCAAACAGGATGTTTGTTAACTTAGAAAGTGAACTCACTTTAACATTGAGACAAGGTGGGTGAAGTCACACAGTGTAGACCAAGAAATGGGCTTTCCTGGGAAACCTTCGAGCTTCTGGTGAGAGGAGAGCTCTCCCTCTGTTCTCACCACCACGCGGAGATGTCACATGTCACTACTGCTGGACCCACCTTGGATTTGAGCATCAGTGGCGGTCCCTGTCCACCTGCTCCTCCATCTTCTCTTGGTGCAAACCAGAGGCTGGCCTTAGTTTTTTTTGGTTTTTGTTTTTTGGGGTTTTTTTGTCTTTTTACCTTATCTAGAGCTGCACCCACGGCATATGGAGGTTCCCAGGCTAGGGGTCTAACAGGAGCTGTAGCTGCCGGCCTTTGCCACAGCCACAGCAACGCGGGATCCGAGCCGCATCTGCAAACTACACCACAGTTCACGGCAACACCGGATCCTTAACCCACTAAGCAAGGCCAGGGATCGAACCTGCAACCTCATGGTTCCTAGTCGGATTCGTTAACCACTGAGCCACGATGGGAACTCGTTGCTTAGTTTTGAGCAATGCTGTGGCTTAGTTTTGAGCAATGATGTGGCTTCAGGTGCCACCCATGAAATGTAAGTGAAAAATGCCCATTATGTAGGGAGTCCATAAAACCAACAACTTGTAAGAAGTTGGATTCAGGCTCCTGGAGGAGGGAAGCTGAGTTCCCGTCCCTACCAGCCTTTGCTAGGCACCCGGTGCTTCCAGCATCAATCGTCAGGCAGCCCTGCTGGACTCTCCACAGAGGCAGTGCCTTTTCTGACTTGCAAAGGAGGTAGGAGCTGATTCCTAGAATGAAAGGACTTCAAAACGTTGTCTAGTCCAAACCCTTTGCCGTCAAGCAGAATAAGGCATAATTATCCTCCTTTTACAGATAAGGCCCCAAATTGGGGGTGACTTCTCTTTTTGGACCAGGCAAAACTTGGATTCTGCTGATAAAGATCAGATGGAAAATTTAGGAAAGCTAGAGATGGACCCTGGTCAAAGACTTCCTATTAAGCATAGAAACCAAAATGTACTCACATATTAGGTGCATTTCCTGAAGATGAAACTTCGTCTCAGGGCCTGTGGGTCCTTGAGTCTGAGCTGGTCTTGCTCCAGCTGGGAGCAGACAACAGAAGGAGCCCGCTGCCTGCCCCTGAACCTTGCAGAGAACAGGGAACAAGAAAGGGCTTCTGGTCTCTTTATTTTATTTATTTTATTTTATTTTATTTTATTTCATTTTATTTACTTTTTTTTAGGTCTCACAGGTGGCATATGGAAGTTCGCTTGCTAGGGGTCAAATCGGAGCTACAGCTGTCAGCCTACACCACAGCCATATAAACTCGGGATCCCAGCCACGTCTGGGACTTACATCACAGCTCACGGCAACACCAAATTCTTAACCCACTGAGCAAGGCCAGGGATCGAACCTGCGTCCTCATGGATACTAGTCAGGTTCATTACTGCTGAGCCACAATAGGAACTCCGTGGTCTCCATTTAAATCTAGGAGGGCAGAACTTGTCTCCTTGGATTTTGGCAAGTTCACATCCCCCAGCCTGTATGGGTACAGAGAGACAGTCTAAATAAATGAAATAAATCGAAGTGATGAAACAGGCTTCTGGAACTTTAAACAGATGTATGGGCTCTGTGCCAATTATTCACCATTCTTTAGCACCCTTGCAGATTAGCCTTACAGAAAAAAAATGCAGTCACCACTTAGGCACACTTTGTTTTAGAACAATGGTCGTGAAATTTAATGCTGTTACCTTAAATAAGGGGGAAATGATACTTGCAGTAGGTGGTGCAAGCCCATCATAGGAGCCAGTCCCAAAATTCTCCAGAACGACAACCACCTGAGTTGGAAGCACACCCTGAGATGAGTTTGGTACGAGTGACTTAGGAAGAGAGGGCTCCCAGCAGAGACCATTAGGAAAGCGTTTCAAGCCCCACTCCAGACTTGCCAAATAAGAATCTGCATTTTAACAAGCTATCTAGCTAATGCATATGCACATTAGAATTAGAGAAGCACTGCTTAGCATTATGATTTTTCTTAAACTTAGATCAAATTATTCACTTAATCCAAACGAAAGACTCCTTTAATCACATTGCCCAGTCAGTTTACAAATTATTGAAACTTTTGAAATGGTACACTAAAGTCATTTAAAATCAATGAGAGGGAGTTCCCGTTGTGACTCAGCAGGTTACAAAAACGACTAGTATCCATGAGGATGTGGGTTCGATCCCTGGCCTTTCTCAGTGGGTTAAGGATCTGGCCTTAGCTGTGGTGTAGGTTCTAGATCCTGTGTTGCTGTGACTGTGGCTGTGGCTGGCAGCCGCAGGTCTGATTTGACCGCTAGCCTGGGAACTTCCATATGCTACAGGTGAGGCCCTAAAAAGCAAAAAAAAAAAAAAGAAAAATCAGTGAGAATATTATTGACCCAAGCACTTTCTCTATATGCAGATCCAAAGTACTTATTTTGATTTATTTACTGTCATGGATACACTGAACTTTTTAACTGAATTAAGTATCAGGAAGCTATAGAACACGAATAAAAAGGAAAAAAAAAAAGTCAAACATTCAGATGTATCATCTGCATGGCCAGATCCCTAAGTAGCTAGATTTTTTTTTCTCTTGATTTAGATGTTTTGTCATCATAGTTACAGTCTAATTTAATAGGTACCTCTTGTCACCTTTTAATTTTCAAACTAGAAAGAATTACTTGGAGTTCCCATCATGGCTCAGCAATAACGAACCCTACTAGTATCCATGAGGACACGGGTTCGATACCTGGCCTCACTCAGTGGGTTAAGGATCCGGCATTGCCGTGAGCTGTGGTGTAGGTCTCAGACTCAGCTCAGATCCTGCGTTGCTGTGGCTGTGGCATAGGCTGACAGCTGTAGCTCTGATTCAGCCCCTAGCCTGGGAACTTCCATATGCCTCAGGTGTGGCCCTAAATAGACAAAAGACCAAAAAAAAAGGAGGGGGGAATGAAAGAATTACTTCATTGTAATAGGAAATGATCTCTAGTTTTAACTTCATTGCAAGTCAAGCAGTTAATTCTCCATAAATACTCATGAACAATAACAAAGCCAAGTTTGAACTGTAACCACCTTTGACTACGGATGTGCTTAGACTAAGTGGTTATCTAGTCTGTTTTACTCTCTGACCCTTGCATTTGGCACCTATCACTATGAAACAGCACCATGATAAATACTGACTTCAGGTAACTACTTTGACATAAGAATCATGTTCTGAATATCAAACTATATGTCAAAACATGTTGGTGTTTTTATCCAGGAAAAATCATTTGTTTCCTTTTTTTTTATTATTTCCTTCTCAGTCTATTAAGCTATGATAGATATAATTGAATGGTATGCATGAAACTATCACCAGAATCCAACATTAAGATAATAGATACAGGTTAGGGATGGGAAAGAATTCAAGCAAGGTTGAGATTTCAGAAATTCTAGCCTCAGCCTGATCTCATCGGGAGCTCTAGAGTGTAAATGAGGTGGGGTTTGTTCCCCCTCAAGGCAAAGGGGCTGGGCTGTCATATTTCTGTGCTGCCCCCAGGGCTGTTGGCTAAGAGCCCAGGCTGGGGGAGTGAACCCCAAGGCTTCTCTGGTTTTCTGTGTCTGTGGGCAAAGGGGCTCCAGGAACCAGCAGTTAAAACCACGAGTCAGCATGAAATAGCCCCAGGAGAGAGCCCAGAGGGAGGAGAGGAACACTCCGCGTAAAGGATTCCTACAGCTCATCTCTATCTGTTGTTGTTGTTTTGCTTTTTTTTTTTTTTTAGGGCTGCACCTGCAGCATATGGAGGTTCCCAGGCTAGGGGCTGAATCGGAGCTGCAGCTGCCGGCCACAGCCACAGCCACAGCAACGCAGGATCAGAGCCACATCTGCGACCTATAGCACAGCTCACGGCAACTCCAGACCCTTAACCCGCTGAGGGGTGTCAGGGATTGAATCCGCATCCTCATGGATACTAGTCGGGTTCATTACTGCTGAGCACCAATGGACACTCTCTCATCTCTCTTTAGCTTGAGGCAACAGAGAGTCCTCGGTGGCCTGTGTGGCAGTAGTTCAGGACGGTTTCCCAAATGGATGTCCAACAAGAAAGTGTCTCAAAGCAGCTTGAATGTAGTAAACAACTGATCTAGTCTAAATCTATGCCCAACGGGACCATGAAAGAGGAAAAATGACCACCCGCATGGCTCCAGGGGACAAAGAGACACCATTCCACGGTCCTGAGCAGTCATCCCCTTGTCGTTTAATCTCAAAAAATGACTGTCTACCACATGCTTGAAAAATGCCTCCTTGAGTTGTGGGGAACACCACTCACAGCGTGACCAAGAGTAGAGAAATGTCAAAGAATTTCTTTAGTGGGGTGTCCCTGCCAGTCTCAAGTATTTGGGCTTCTCTCCATGACCCCGGGCTTCCTGTGTGGTTCTAGAGGACAGAGTTGGGCTTGAGGGGTAGATGTCATAGAGAGGCAAATTTGTGAGCCAAGAGAACCATCCACAGTAAAGTGGCTCATATTTTGACTAGAAGTGTTTATGGACTTCTCTTTGTGGCTCAGCAGTAATGAACCCGACTAGCATCCATGAGGATGCAGATTTGATCCCTGGCCTCTCAGTGAGTTAAGGATCTGGCGTTGCTATGAACTCTGGCGTAGGTCACAGATGAGGCTCCGATCTGGCATTGCTGTGGCTGTGGTGTAGACCGGCACCTACAGCTTCGATTGGACCCCTAGCCTGGGAACCTCCATAGGCTACGGGTCCAGCCCTAAAAAGACAAAAAAAAAGTATTTCCAAAACTGACCTTCCAAGGGATGGATTTTGTTCAAGTAGCCCTATCAAAGTGTGATAGACACAGAGAAAAGTGCACAAATATTAAGTACAGCTCAAAGGTCTCTTATAAACTTAACGGATTCATGTAATCAGCAACCAAACCAAGAAACAGACCATTACCTAAGGACCAGGAAGTGCTCTTTTGTTCAGCATTATATCTGAGCATTTCCTCCATGCTGTTGTGTATCGTTAAGTGTTGTTCAAGCCCATCATTGAATACCGCTCCACTGTACAAATGGCTCTTTGGGTTGTTTCCACATTGGGGCTATTATGAGTAACATTGCTATGAGCATGCTTGTATATGTCTTTTAGTGAAGATGTGGACACGTTTCTGTTTGAAGTATAGGAGGGAGTCAAAAAGCTGAACATACGTGCAGTTTTCCAAAGTTGGTACATTCGCTGACACTCCCTCCAGCAGTGTATGAGAGTCACAGTTGTTCCACATCCTTGCCAACATTTAGTATTATCCATCTTCTGCCCTTTAGCCATTCTTATCGGTATTCAGTGCAATTGCACTGTAGTTTTGATTTACATTTACCTGATAACTAGTGAAGTTGAGCACTCTGGGGAGTTTTGAAAATGACAGATTCCCAAGTTTCAGCCAAGAGTCACTGAATACAAATCCTTGAGGGTGAATGGCCCAGGAATCTGTCTTTTCGACCCCTTTTTCAGGGTCTGTGGACTGGGCTGTCTGGCGTCTAGGAGTAAAGCAGTGGCTCTATGAGCCTATGACTCAGGCGCTAGTCTGTGAAATGTGAACATGAGACTCTGCCTCTGATTAGGTGCAGGTAACTGGTCAAGATTGAAAATAGGGAATCCAAAAGCAATAGCTAAATTGAGACAGGGGTTTATTTTTCTACCATGTGAAAGATAAGGAGCCCAGGGCTAGTACAGGGCTGCCACTGCAAATCAGAGCGTCTGTCTCTTTCTAGATTTCTGCTCTTCCATCTTCATGTTATCTAGATGCTGCTGGAGCTCCAGCCATCATGTTCACATTTCAGGCAGAAAAAAAGGAAGAGAAAAGGGAAAAAAGAAATGCACTAGCTGAGTCAATCTTGTTAAAAAATTTTTCAAAAAAGTTACCCAGTGACTTATTTCCTATTGACCAGAACTTAATTTCTTATTGGCCAGAACAATCACATGACCTCCCACAGACTGCAAAGGAGGCTGGGAAATGTAGTTTTGTCACTGTTCTCTCCTTAAATTCCCTTTGCTGTCTTTATTATTAGGAGGAAAATGTGAATTCGTTTCTGGAGGATTTGATACTATAAATAGGGGAACTCTGAAAGACAGCAGTCTCACAGATAGGGAACTCAAAAAAAAAAAAAAGGAGTTCCCGTCGTGGCACAGTGGTTAACGAATCCGACTAGGAACCATGAGGTTGCGGGTTCGATCCCTGCCCTTGCTCAATGGGTTAATGATCCAGCGTTGCCGTGAGCTGTGGTGTAGGTTGCAGACTCGGCTCGGATCCTGCGTTGCTGTGGCTGCGGCACAGGCCAGTGGCCACAGCTCCGATTAGACCCCTAGCCTGGGAACCTCCACATGCCGCAGGTGCGGCCATAAAGTGACAAAAGGCAAAAAAAAAAAAAAAAAAAGCCAATATTTTGTACCAGCGGGCAGTTAGTAAGCCTATTGTAAGTTTTGGTGTAGGAGATAGGTTTCTACCAATCATTCATCAGCAAAAATTCACTTGCCAGGACCTGCTTTAAGTGGCTTAGGAAACAGCCCTTCCAGCCAGTCTCACCCTGAGCTTCACACTGCTTTTCCCAAGATCCTCACACTGTCCTTGCTCAAGACAGAGCCAAACTGTTTTCACAAGTTTTACACTCCCAACAGCAAAGTACCCAGTTGCTTCATATCTTTGTCAACACTTGGTATTGTCAGTCTTTTTCATTTTAGCCACTCTAGTGTGTGTTAGATTTCACATTTGAAATATATTTTAGTAAGAAAGGCAAGATTTTTTTAATTGACATATATCTCTATCTATATTCTAAGTAGTGCATATAAAGCCTCCCTTGACTTGAGGGTTTGTAGATGCTTCAAAATCTTACCAGGGTCTACGTCCTAGCTTAGTCATTGTGTCTCTCTCCCTCTCTCTCCTGCCCCTCTCCTTCTCCCTTGCCCTTGTTCTCCAACTCTCTGCCTCCGATACCCAGCCTGGGTCTGACCTGGAGAGACATGCAGCATCTGACCGTGCTCACCTCCAAACGGAACCAGCTTCATGACGAGGTCCATCAGTGGCGGAGAAATGGGGTCGGCCTAGAGTTTAATCACCTCTTTGGCTACGGAGTCCTTGACGCAGGCGCCATGGTGAAAATGGCTAAAGACTGGAAAACCGTGCCTGAGAGATTCCACTGTGTGGGAGGCTCCATACAGGACCCTGAGTAAGTGGGGCAGCAGTTCTGCGGCTGCTGCTAATGGAAAATACCCCAGAGATGGCACCATATCATTGGTGACCACATCAGACCCCCTCCGTGTGTCACCCTGAGATGCTCTGGATTTGACTCAGGGACAGTCAGCTTTCAGGCAGAGCGTTAGGGTGGCACGCCTCTGGGAGCATCATTTACACAGGACTCACTGGATAACTCAGGAACCCCCCCCTTGAGGCGTGAGCTTTTGGGTTTTGCAGCTTATGCCATTAACTCTAAGTGCAGAAATCTACCAGTGTAACCAGCTTCCAGATCAGTCACCACCACGACTAATATCCCAGAAGGCCCTCTGTGTTCCCCTCCATCACCATCTCCTTAAGAGTCACTGCTATTCTCCTAACCCCATAGATTATTTTGCCTATTTTTTACTTATTATAAATGGACCCACACACTGTGTTTTCCTTTATAAAGAGGTGATTTTGTTTAGGATGAGTTGACCGTATTGAGTGTATACTTTAGTCCATTGAGTCTCATTGCTAAATAGTGTTCTATTGTGTGACTATAGCACAATTTCTTTATGCATCTGCTTGTAGGGCAGCATAAGGACTTGATTTGATTCTGAGGGAGGTGGAGAGCCATTTGGAGGGATCCAAATGAGGAGGTCCCCACACAGGAACCACTGGGCTGGTCACATATGCCTACTTCCTTTCCAATTTCCCATCACAGTAAGAGGACCGGATGCTAAGGGTCCCTCCTTATTTGATTTCCCCCCTCATAGGTCCATCAGAAAGATGAAAGTAGGAGTTCCCATCGTGGCTCATCAGAAACGAATCCAACTAGGAACCATGAGGTTGCGAGTTCAATCCCTGGCTTCGCTTAGTCGGTTAAGAATCTGGTGTTGTCGTGAGCTATGGTGTAGGTCACAGACGTGGCTCAGATCTGGTGTTGCTGTGGCTGTGGCTATGGTGTAGGCCAGCAGCTGTAGCTCCGATTCGACCCCTATCCTGGGAACCTCCATATGCCACAGGTGCGGCCCTAAAACCACAAAAGACAAAAAAAAAAAAAAAAAAAAGGAAAAGAAAAGAAAGCTGAAAATAGCAATTCTTATCATTATTTTTAACTGAGGTGTTATTTACATGCAGTGAAATGCACAGAACCTAAGTGTATTATTTGAGTTTGGGTAAATGTATATACCTGGGTTGCCATCCCCAGTCCAGTGAGAGAACATTCCATCACCCTCCAAAAAAATTCTTCGTGCCCCCTTCCAGGAAGAACCGTAAGGGAATGAGGGGTTCAGGAAGCAGCTGAGCCAGATGTGGCATCCGGTGACATGCAGGTGTGGCCTGATGCCAGATCCACCAGGGGCTCTGGAGCATCAGTGGTACCACACAGATGTCCCCACTTTGAGGCTAGGGCACGGGCCTAATATATCACATATCAGCCAGGAATCCTGCCTGACCCCCAGACAAGGCAACTCCTAGTGCCAGGGGCACAACTCTGCAGAGAAAAGGGACAGCTGAGCTAAAGCTCAAGCAGCAGTGGAGGGGATCCAGCTGAGGCGCCATTGGCCAGGGAAACCCACCCAGCCATGGTTTGGATCAGTCCAAGTCTCTCTTCTTCTATCCTAAGGGATCATCTCAGCCTTGGAATAAGGAACTGTGTATAAGGAACTGTGCTCACTTATAGAAACCCCACTGCATGGTGGGCTGTGGATCCAATTCCCAGCTCCAGCGACCATCCCATCCCTGATTCTTAGGCAATCGAAGGAATTGTTTCAGTTTTACCCCAGGGAAGCAATGTCACTTCTCTGCCAGAGGTTCCATGATATGACTTGCAAAGTGCCCTGGGTGCACTGGGTACAAATGAGGACTAAAAAAGGCTAAGCTTGTGTTCTGAATCCTTATGGCAACAGTGACCATTGTGGAGTTCCCATTGTGGCTCAGCAATATAACGAACCCAACTAGCATCTATGAGGACATGGGTTCAATCCCTGGCCCCTCTCAGTGGGTTAAGGATCCGGCGTTGCCCTCAGCTATGGTATAGGTTTCAGATGCAACTTGGATCCCATGTTGCTGTGGCTGTGGCTGGCAACTGCAGCTCCAATTCAGCCTCTAGCTTGGGAACTTCCATATGCCTATATGGCTCGAGTGCTGCCCTAAAAAAAAAAAGAAAGAAAAAAAATCGTGACCATGGCATGTGACAAACAATTAGTGATGCTTTATATTACCAAGATGGCTATTACTCAGATAACAGTCTCTGGGTGTTGGCTTGTGGATTTCCTTCTTGAATTTTCAAAGTGGACTGTCCTGCAAGATAGGAAAAAGGTGGAGTTCCTGCCGTGGCTCAGCGGAAATGAATCCAACTAGTGCCCATGAGGATGCCAGTTCAGTCCCTGGCCTCATTCAGTGGGTTAAGGATCCGGTGCTACTGTGAGCTGTGGTGTGGGTCGCAGATGCAGCTTGGATCCTGCGTTGCTGTGGCTATGGTATAGGCTGGCAGCTGTAGCTCCGATTTGACCCCTAGCCTGGGAACTTCCAAATGATGTGGGTATGGCCCTAAAAAGAAAAAAAAAAGATAGGAAAGAGGACTCAAACTCAAGACAGGTCTCAGAGCCAAGGTCCCCCTTCCCTCTCTGGGCTCTGTCATCATCCTCTGCTGCCTCCAGGTGTACTTCTCAGAGAGCTCCAGAGCCCCTGAGACTCAACTCTGAAAGGAAAGCCTCCTTTCTGGATCTGCCTGCTTCTGCTTTTTTTTTTTTTAATTATAATAGATTTACAATGTTCTGTCAATTTCTGTTGTACAGTATAGTGACCCAGTCATACATATATATACATTCTTTTTCTTATATTAGCCTCCATCATGTTCCATCACAAGTGATCGGGTATAGTTTCCTGGGCTACACAGCAGGACCTCATTGCCTATTCACTCCAAATGCAATAGTCTGCATCTACTAACCCCGAACTCCCAGTCCATCCCGCTGCCTCCCCCCTCCCCCTTGGCAACCACAAGTCTGTTCTCCATGTCCATGAGTTTGATTCTTTTCTGTAGATAGGTTCTTGTGTGCCATATATTAGATTCCAGACCCAAGTGATATCACACTATATTTGTCTTTCTTGACTTACTTCGCTTAGTGTAAGAATTTCTGGTTCCATCCATGTTGCTGCAAATGACATTATTTTGTTCTCTTTTATGTCTGAGTAGTATTCCATTGTGTATATGTACCACATTTTTTTAATACATTCATCTGTCGATGGACATTTAGGTTGTTTCCATGGCTTGGCTATTGTGAATGGTGCTACAATGAACACAGGGGTGCATGTATCCTTTTTGGAACTGCCTGCTTCTTTGTGTAGAAATTCAGTGATAGAATGTGGCATTTCACTCAAAGCCAAGGCTCTGGACATTCTAGAAACCTCTAGCAAAGTGGCCAGAAAAACTGCATAATAGGATTTCAGTTTCCCCAGCTGTTTTTCCTACAGCCTGTGAGCTGTGGCAAAAACAGAATGTGCTTGAAACAGAAGCCCAAGAGATTTTCGGGGTGGTGGTGGTGTCATTATCAGGTTCAAATTAAATATAGGCCAGTGATTAGATCTGTGCCACCCAACACAGAAGCAACTAGCCACACGTGGCTATTTAATAAAATTAAATTTAAATTAATCACTAAAATTGCATTTAATTAATTCAAAATTCAGTTCTTTACTCATACTCATCACATTTTAGGTGCCCAACAGCCACATGTGGCCAGGGGCTACTGTATTAACACAGACGTAGGACATTTTCAACATTGCAGAGAGTTCTTTTTTTGTTTGTTTTTTGGGGGTTAGGGGGTGTTGGCCATGCCCGTGGCATATGGGAGTTCCCAGACCAGGGATTTTACCTATGCCACAGCAGCAACCTGAGCCACAAAAGTGGCAACGCTGGATCCCCACCCCACTGGGCCACCAGGGAACTCCTACAGAAAGTTCTACTGGCCAGCACGGGTCTAGACATTTGTAAATATACAGCGTATATGAATGTGTGTATATATTTTATCTTCACTGCAACTCTTCAAGGTAGGAAGTAATATCACCACCATACAGGTGATGAAAATGAGGTACTGTTCAAAAGCTTTGTCTACAACTGGACCTTCAGTCTTTCCCACATAGCTTTCTGCTCGCAGGCTGGAGCCTAAATGATCATTAATCATGTATCAGGTAGCTTGTTATGTTCTTGACCCTATTCTAGATAAATGGCATCTTCTTTGAGAGATACAGGTAGTAGCTTGCCCTACCCACATATCCAAAACTGGCCTAATGTCTGCTCTCCATTGAATTGGATGACTTCCCAGAGCCTGATGCCTAGGACCCCACCTCCACCGCTGTCACTGGATCCCTATGGCCAATGGCTGCATCGTTCAGAGCACACACAGCAGCACTCCATGAAACTGCTTATGTGTATATTTTTAAGTTCCTCAGGAGCGTATTGCCTTTATCAATGAGCTTCAGAGACACTCTGTCAGCCCTCCCAAGTTCATTGCTTGCGGGAATGCTGGATCCTTAAAGCACTGAGCAAGGCCAGGGTTCAAACCTGCATCCTCACGGACACTATGTCAGGTTCTTAACCCACTGAGCCACAATGGGATCTCCTGTCCTCATTTTTCCTACCATGGCCTTATTTAATCTCACAAAACCCACCCACAGTGACAGTCAGACTTCAAGTATTTAATTTGCCCAAGCTCTCCTAACCATAAAGCATAGAAGCAATAAGCATAGACCGATAAGCAGAGAAACAGAATTCTAACCCATATAGTTTTATTCTCAAAGCCTGGAGTCCTTCCATTATCCCATGGAATCTTCAGCTGTAATTTCCTTTATTATGTTTCTGGAGCAAGAACTCTGAGCGTCTCACCTCCACAAGAGGCCATCTCCAGAAGGGAGATCCGATGTATGGAAAGACAGTTGAGGGATTCATATTTACCCTCTATGGGGCTACAACTCTGTGACCAAAGAGGGCCCCAAATTTCCCTGACTTTTCAAAGGGCTGTTCTTCACCAGGAGTAATCAACCCAAGTTCAGCTTTTTTTTTTTTATGATCATAAAAACAATCACACTAGCAATAATTTCTCTTTATCAAGATAGACTTAGTACTTTTAAAGAAAAGCATATGCACTCCTATCTCACTGGGTTGCCCCATAAGTAGACCCTAATGGACTTGGAAGTTGACAATTTTTGAGGGATGATCTCAAGAAACACAAGTGTGGTAGAGACAGAGATGTGGACAGGGAAGAGGAAGCAATCCAATAAAGAAGTCATTGATGACGCATTGGTGGGTCCAATGCCACCACGGGCCACTAGGCTCAGTCCTACTAGGGCCATTGGGTTGTCCCCATTGGGGTCAAGGAAGCCAAGGTACCATTACCCACCACCTTCCCTCAATCACTGGTAGAGGGTCTTCCCTGCAGGGTTAATGCCTGCACATAGGAAGCTCTCATGGAAGGTCCAGGGAGGAGCTCCAGGAGGGAAGGTGGGAGATGCTGATACCTGAGATGGGATGCAGTCAGGTCCACGGGAACCTCGGCAGAAGACGAGCCCGGAAGTGACTCGGGCATCAACCGCATCTGCTCCAGCCCCCATCCACACAGAAGGTTCAAAGAGTGTAGGTGACTTGCTCAGGTTCACAGAGCTGGTGTAAGAAGTTACCCCAGAGCCCCTGCTCTTTCCACTCCCCAAAGCTGCCTTCAGAACCCCTGGGGTAGCAAGCCGTCCCTTACCGTGTCTCCCCATCACTTTGCCCTCAGGAAAATACCATCCACTGACAAGCTGGTGCTGACGCTCACCACTGATGCGTGTGAGGGGAAGGAAAATTTCGTCCGCTACCTGGAGCACGTGCAAGCTGTCATCACGGTCAACGCGACCCGAAGAGGAGACCTGAACATTAACATGACGTCCCCCATGGGCACCAAGTCCATCTTGCTGAGCCGGCGCCCGAGGGACGACGACTCCAAGGTGGGCTTCGACAAGTGGCCTTTCATGACCACCCACACGTGGGGGGAGGATGCCCGAGGCACCTGGACCCTGGAGCTAGGCTTTGTGGGCAGCGCGCCCCAGAAGGGGGTGCTGAAGGAGTGGACGCTGATGTTGCACGGCACGCAGAGCGCCCCTTACATCGACCAGGTGGTGAGGGATTACCAGTCCAAGCTGGCCATGTCCAAGAAGGAGGAGCTGGAGGAAGAGCTGGACGAAGCCGTGGAGAGAAGCCTGAAGAGCATCCTGGGCAAGCACTAGCGCCACCTTCCGGCCGCCGCCGCCCTGCCCGACTCTGCCACTGTCCTCGCTCCACACCCCGCCCAGCGCCTCGCAATCACTGTCCCCCGACCCGCGGTTCCTGATCCGATGCTTCGCTCACTGTCAGTGATTATTTTCATTTACCATGGAAGCAATCTTTTTTATTCTGTGCCCCAAATACAGTGTTCCCACCCACACCTCTGTCCCATGTGTGACTCCAAGTTCTTTATTTCTGTCATTCAGGTAGGGGATTTCCTGCCAACCAATCTGGGACGGCTTTACCCCTCAACTTCTTTCCTAGAAGAGAGGAGGAGAGAATGCCTTTAAAAAGCCACACACGGTGACTCCAAGGACCGTTTATTCACGGTCTCAACTGAGGATCTGTGATCTAAAAGCAGAATCCAAGATTATGTCTGAGGGTGAGCTCCGAGCCTCTTAAAGCACAGATGCTGTAAATCCTTTGGAGAAAGATGTTTTGATTTCATGAGATTTTTTTCAGGGGACGTAGGCATGAACTGAAAGATGGCATTCGTGAGAGCCATAATTACCAGGTGGGGTGGAGAGAGTCCGGAAACATGAGCCTTGGAAATCTTGCCGCCAACCACAAGGTCATAGCTCATCCCACTCGGCCAGCGGGATAAATGTAAGATCTAAGGAGCCTGGCTGTTTGTTCACCAGCTGCTGCTCTGAGTGATGGTAAAACCTGCTAGAGATGCCCAAACTATTCTCAGTGTGTTTTGTGTTGACCCCAGCCCCGGTTTTCTGGGGTCCCTCCCATAGCAATCCCAAAGCAAAAAGGCAAGGTGGGACCAGCAACAAGTCTGCGCAAGAGTAGATTAGCAGTTTTTAACTGAGAAATGTTCCTTTTCCTGAGTCACTCTGGGGCTTTTTAATCTGATGGACATGAAAAACGAGGGGAGGGTCTGCGACAGCTTTCCACATGTCTACTTGGGCTTTGTTTTCCAAAACATATGATTGGAGGGAAACAACTTACTTTGTCATGTTTCGATTTCTTTGATGAGTTGGGGAAGGACCTCTGTGCCTGAAGACATGTGTGAAGGGCGGGGGGAGGGGGGTTTGAAGAGGTGAGCAGCCATCTTTCTATGCACCCCCATTTGTATGGAGCCTCTTCTGCCGCGAGGCGGGGTGGGGAGGGAAAGCCAGCTCATCCCCCAGCTTGAGGCCTGAAGGAAGCAGGAAAAGCCCTCTAGGGAAAGCACTCAGCTACCATCTTGGCAGCTGAGCAGTCCAGGAGGGGGGTCGGTTTAATCGGCAACCCTAAGGAGACACATCATTGTCCCCTGTCACTCCCCAAAAAACACCATCTCATTACCAGATGGAAATGCTTCCTAAGCAGCTGTCACTTTGTTTTCCTACCCAAGGATTCACTCCTCATCCCCAGTCCCAATGCCACCCCTTCCCTTTTGTCGGTTTGATTTGATTCCCAAGAACTGATCAACCCCTCTGGCTACATCTCTGCCTTTCATGGGAGCACATAACAAAGCCCAGAGTTCTTTTCCTTAAAACCAGCAACACGGGGCATGAGGTTCCATTTCCCAGAGGTGGCAGTTTTAACAGAGAGACCTGGAAAACCCATTTTCTTTCCTTTTATTCCCCCCTGCTGGCATGAATTTCTGTCTTCTCTCACACCGTGTGACCTTCTCTCTGTCAGGCTTTACAATGTGATAATGTTTGTGATTTTTAAAAGAAATTTATTACATGTTGCGAAGGTCTTTTTAAACCAGTTTAGATTTGAAGCAAAAATAAATGGAAATCATCAAAATTTCATTTCACATTAACAGTCTGAAAATAAACCAAAGGACATTATGTGTGCATGTGGCATAAGTGCACACAGAAATATATATACATATGTAGACTATATACACGTGTGTATATATGTGTATATATCTTTATATACACCTGTATAAATGTATATGCACACATATACCTAAAATGTGTGTATGTGTATTTATTGGAGAAACAGACACCATATCCACCTCTAAAAGAATATTCAGAGGCTATCAAGATGTTTCTGGCTGAAGAAAAAAGGCCAGTGGAAATTCAGGTGAAATGTTCATCAATTCTCATTTCTTCACTTCTGTAATTTTGCATCTCTCTGTATAAGCATTGTGTCTTATATAGCAGCACAGATATAAAATAGTTGTCCATATTTTCACAGTTATGGTATAATTTATGAAATTAGAGAGTAACTTATCAGCTTCTTAATAGAAATGGCAAGTTTTGATATGAGTATACAGTACATAAAAATATATATAGTGCTCTTTAAAAATGTTTGGTCTCTATTTCCTTTTTTGCACCAGTCTTAACACTGAACTATGTCTGGCTAGTGAGGTTTTTATGATATCCTGGTCCTAATGCAAGAGATAGTTATTTATAGTCATTTATTTTAAAACTGAAAATAAGTGAATAATGATTAATCAAGTTATCATTGTTACTCCTTGTGACAAAATTTTATAAGTAAATTTAAAAATACATGATGTAAATTAGGAGATTCAACAATAAAACATTACCTTCCAGAAATGATGTGGGATGTGATATGTATTACGTAAAACACTTCCATCCATTCTGGGAGCAGATAATAAAAAGTTTCCAAAGAGAGATCTAAAAAGCTGACTTTCATAAATATGCTTGAAAGATGTATAATTAGCAAATAAATCATATCCAGACTATGATCTATAGCAGCATTTTTCAAATTCAGGAGCAGTTTTCCTCCTCCTGGCAGCATTTACATCCTCCTAAAATGAATTTAAGGAGTCAAAACCAGCATTTGGAACAGAACAGAGCAGAATAGAACAGAACAGAGGAATAGATTATACATGTTAACGATAAGTTTTGTTTCCTGAAATATTTGTTTAACAAATGTGTGTGTGTGTGCGTGTGTGCATGTAGGTCTGCACGTATTGGCTCCCAAGGTAAAATGTATTTCTTATTGTGGGTCATGGTCAAAAATCATATATTCACCAGGCTAGATTAAGTTACACTGAATCAACAATCAACCTCTATCTGGCAGAGGTTTAATACAACAAAGGTTTACTTATCATTTACACAAATTTCCCTGAGGATCTGGGTGTCTCCCCAAGGCCACAGACCTCCATGCATTGGCTCAAGGATTCATGCTGCTTCCACCTTCAATTTTAGGTTTATAATCACACGGTCATGAGGCTGCTATAATCAGCAGCAGGAAAAGGGAACCCGTGAAGACTCCTGCACTCTTGCATGCTGTCATCTGACCTACCATGCATTGATAGCCAGTACAGGTCAGTGACTTTGCCTAAATGCAAAGCAACTGAAAGACTGTATGTAAGACAACTAATGGGATACTCGGTGAGCACTGGAATCTGCCTCAGAGAGAGCTTTACCTTCTCTTCTCTTAGGTACCAATTAACATGGCAGCCTCTCTTCATGGATGCTTCCATGCACAGTGTTACAAACCAGCTGCCCTCCATACATCCACATGCTATTCTAGCAAATCTTGACAGTTATTAATAAAATATTAATATATCTGTTATAGTTCATTGTAAAAACAATTTTCAATTTGGTCCTATGATACACTCCTTACCAAACCCAGTTAGTAAACTCTTAAGAGAGGCTGTGGCTGAAATTAGATACTGAAAAGTGTAAGGGCCAGTCTTACCTTGTGACAAACCGAAATGCTGCTTTTCAACACTGAATTTCAATGACCGATCTCCCAAAGATTATGTTATCTTAACAGATGAACTACTGTATATCACTGTAATTGTCACTTACAAATTAATGAGTGGTTTTCATAGGACCAATGCCTCCACTGGTTGGAGTAATCACATGAAAACCACATGCTACAAAACCTTTAAAGGAGTTCCTATTGTGGCACAGCAGAAATGAATCCGACTAGTATCCATGAGGATGTGGGTTCAATCCCTGGCCTCACTCAGTGAGTTTGGGTGTAGGTCATAGACGTGCCTTGAATCCCACATCGCTGTGGGTGTATGTGGCATAGGCCAGCGACTTACAGCTCTGATTCGACCCCTAGCCTCGGGTGCAGCCCTAATAAGCAAAAAAATTAAATTAAATTAAATTAAATTAAATTAAATTAAATTAAAAAAACACTTTAGAAAACATAGCCAAGCATTTTATTTTTTTATTAACAATTTTATTTCAGTTATAGATGTACAAAGATCATAAGTCAATACAATAGATTTTGTGTCCCAAACCCACAGTACATCCCCCCACCCCCCAGATTGTCTTATTTGAAAAATCAAGGTTTTCCAAAATCTGTGAGTCATTGTCTGTTCTTCAAAGAAGTTCATTGTGTCTCTTTAGTTTCCACATGTAAGCGGTAGCGTTGGGTGTTGCTGTCTAATTGTCTGACTGGTTCCACTTTGTATGATAATTTCTAGGTTCATCCATGTTGCTATAAATGTTATTCTGTTCCTTTTAATGGCTGAGTAATATTACATTATGTGTATGCACCATATCTTCCCCATCCACTCCTCTGTCAATGGGCATTTAGGTTGTTTCCTTGACCTGGCTTCTTCCCTCTCTAGCTGCTTTAGATGTAAAGTTAGGTTGTTTTTCTGAGCTTTTTCTTGTTTCCTGAGCTTGGCTTGTATTGCTATATACTTTCCTCTTAGCGCTGCTTTTGCTGCATCCCAGAGGTTTTGGAGTGTCGTGTCTTTGTTGTCATTTGCTTTTAGGTATTTTTTAATTTCCTCTTTGATTTCTTCGGTGATCCACTGGTTGTTTTCTTGTTTTTGTATCCATTCAGCTAGTCTATGTCTTTTGGTTGGGGCATTCAGTCCATTAACATTTAAGATAATTACTGATATATATGTTCTTATTGCCATTGTATTCACTGTTTGGGGTTTTTGTTGGTTTCTTTTTTTTCTACCCTGAAGTTTTGATATAGGAGTCTATATACAAATGAGATTGTTTTAAGTTGTTGGTTTCTTAATTGCACGTGCATCTCCAGTGACCTTCATTTGTGCTCTCTTCTCATGATTTCTGATTTTGGTAGCATAGTTGTGCATGGATGCTTTAGTATCTTTATTGTATATATGCCTTTACTGGTGAGCCTTGTCATTTGGGGTGTTTTTGTTTGTGGTTGTGGCCTTTTCTCTTCTGACTAGAGAAGTTCCTTTAAGATTTGTTGTAAAGCTGGTTTAGTGTTGCACAAATCTCTTAGCTTTTGCTTATCTGTAAAGGTTTTGATCTCTCCTTCAAATCTGAATGTGAGCCTTGCAGGGTAAAGCAATCTTGGTTGGAAGTTTTTCCCTTTCATCACATTTAGTATATCATGCCACTCCCTTCTGGCCTGTAGGGTTTCAGATGAGAAATCTGCTGATAACCTTATCGGAGTTCCCTTGTATGTCATTTGTTTCTTTCCCCTAGCTGCTTTCAATATTTTCTTTGTCTTTAATTTTGGTCATTTTGATTAATATGTGTCTGGGGGTGTTCCTCCTTGGGTTTATTTTATATGGTACTCGTTGCATTTCCTGGATTTGACTGAGTGGTTCCTTTCCCATATTAGGGAAGTTTTTGGCTATTATCTCCTCGAATATTTTTTCTGTCCCCTTCTCTCTCTCTTCTCCCTCTGGCACCCCTATAATACGGATATTGGTGCGTTTAACAGTATCCCAGAGTTCTCTGAGACTCAGCTCATTTCCTTTCAATCTTTTATCTCTTTTCTCTTCTGCATTAGTGATTTCCACTAATCTGTCCTCCACCTCGCTGATTC
>PVHT021183543.1:30296248-30321147 GCA_004024745.2 Catagonus wagneri | reverse complement strand
GGTTCCACCCAGATTGCTCTGGAGACTGCTTTGCCCTGGGACCCGGTGCACGTGAAAGTCTGTGTGTGCCTTTCAAGAGTGGGGTCTCTGTTTCCCCCAGTCCTGTGGAGCTCCTGCACACAAGCCCCTCCGGCCTTCAATGCCAGATGCTCCGGGGGCTCTTTCTCCCTGTGCCT
Source organism: Catagonus wagneri (assembly GCA_004024745.2). Lineage (NCBI taxonomy): Eukaryota > Metazoa > Chordata > Mammalia > Artiodactyla > Tayassuidae > Catagonus > Catagonus wagneri. The sequence continues at coordinate 30,320,971 of PVHT021183543.1, read as the reverse complement.
GATCCCCAGGCGTGGGGTTTTGACTTGGGGCTCAGAACTCTCAGTCCTGTAGCTGGTTCTCTGTGATGCAGTTACTGTCCAGTCTATGGGGCTTCCCACCCAGGAGGTATGGGTTTGCTTCTATCACGTAATCGCCCCTCCTACCTCTTGATGTGGTCTCTGCTGTGTCTTCCGGAGTAGACTATCTTCTTTGGAAGTTTACAGTCCATTTGGTTGAAGGCTGCTCGGCATTTGGTTTTAGTTTTGCTGTTTCTCGGGAGAGAAGTTGAGCTCCAGTCCTTCTATTCCGCCATCTTAATCCAATCTCATAGCCAAGCATTTTATATTGAAAGAGAAATGATGAGTGAAATAGGAGAATCAGTGCCCTCAAAGCCAGAGTAAGTTCTTGGTTGCAGAGCATCTCATTTGATAAAAATCTCTAAGAATCAAAATGCCAAGATTACAGACATTGGTTGTGGGAGAGAACGAGGGGTTTTAAAAATGCTGGGAGTCTGGAGTTCCCGTCGTGGTGCAGCGGTTAACAAATCCGACTAGGAACCATGAGGTTGCGGGTTCTATCCCTGGCCTTGCTCAGTGGGTTAACAATCCAGTGTTGTCGTGAGCTTGGTGTAGGTCACAGACTCGGCTCAGATCTGGTGTTGCTGTGGCTGTGGTGTAGGCCGGCAGCTGCAGCTCTGATTCGACCCCTAGCCTGGGAATCTCCATATGCCATGGGTGCGGCCCTAAAAAAAGAGACAAAAAAAGGCACTAGAAATTGAGAATAAAAAGATGTATTGAAGAGTTCCGTGGTGGCTCAGTGAGTTAAGGATCTGGCGCTGTCACTGCTATGGGTCAGTGATGCAGGTTTGATCCCTGGCCTGGGAACTTCCAAATGCCACAAGTGCAGCCAAAAATTAATAAATAAATCTTGATATATGTGTGGGGAAGAGAAACTATTCGATTCTTCTGAACTGTTCATTTTCTTTTTTTTCATTTCATGCCCTTCTGTAATCTAAATTATCAGCATTATTTTCATCAAACATAGTGTTCCTTTTTTAAAAAATAAAAATTTAATACCTTTCCCTGAATTATAGACAATAAAATGTGGATTAGGAAAAAAAATATTGCCCTCTTAATTAGAAAGGCAAAAGCAAACACTAATGTAGCATGTGGACCAGGCAGTCTAATACCTATGCAAGTCGGGGGGCTTGCCACGAAGTGAAGGTGACTCGGAGGACCATGGGGGGATGCCAGGGAGTGGTACCACCGTGAGTGTGAGTGGCAGTTCCCAGAAGACCTAGACCGCTGAGGAGGGGCATCGACTGGCTGCTGCAGGTGTCCCTGTGGAGTGAGGCTGGTTCTGCGAATGTTGGAAAAACTGAGAACTGGATTCAGCTGCTGCTCCGGGAGGGAACTGCCACTGCCGGGGTGAAATTGCCCTTTTGGACGATGAAGACAGACCAGGAGCAGGGCCTGGCTCCCTCTCCCAGCCTGTCCCTCCTTCCTGACCAGGGAGACACTGACAAAGTCGGGACGAGATAGCAGTCCCAGCCCCGGCACCAGAGCATAGGAAGGCGGGCCTGGAGCAAAGAGACAGGTGCTCGCTGAGGACACTGTGAGTCCCTGTGATCACCCCTCTGATGAACCACCTGCACCTGAGACCCCCCCGGGGACAGCAGTTAGGACCAGCCACATGGGGCACCAGCCCTTTGGGTATCTCAGGGCTTGGTAGAGCTCCAGCCTTCTCTGGTCACCGATGCTACTGGGAGGACTGCTCTGAACCCCTGTGTTTATTTTTAGCAAAACTTAAGTGCTTGTTTTCAGAAATCTCCGGGAGAGGGAAAGCCAGGAATGAAGCCCATTCTGCAGCTCTCCAGGGGGAAACAGAGCCAGCAGGAAAAAGTGGAGAAGAGCAGGCGAGAAGACGAGCAGGTGGGGCTTTGGAGTGGGGAGTGAGAAGCAGAAAAGAGCCTGAATAAACCCCAAAATGTCCACTGCAGGGAGCCCCAAATTTCACGCTGTGAGCCTGGCTTTCAGGTTGCAGTGATCCTGCCAGGAAGTGCTTGCCTGGCCCTGCCCCCGGCCTTGACCTCTCCTCCTTCCATCATCTACCACAACCTCCTTGATTCCTCCTCCTTGAACAGCCCGTGTCCATTTCTGCCCCAGGGCCTTTGCACTGGCCGTTCCCACTGCCTTCAATGAGCTTCCCTCAGATCCACACACGACTGGACCTTCTTGTCATGCAGATCACATGTCCCCTCATCCATGGGGTCTCTGCTTGACCATCCAGTCCCCATAATTCCAGCCCATCACTTGTGGGATCTCCTTCCTAGTGTGGCCTCTGCAAGATTTTCTCTTACTTATCTGCCTGCTTGTGCAAGTCCTTCCCCACCTCCCCGACAGAGTGTCATGACTGTGAGGGCAGAACCACATCGAGTGTCCCCTGCCATCCCCCAGGACCCAGAGCCAGGAGTGGCACAGAACAGGTCCCCAATCCATTTTCTGATCATTGATTGAATATAATATAAAAATGACCTTTCTTCCTCCCTAATATCCCCCACCTTTTAAAATAAGGATTTAGTCCAAAAAATAAAAAGACTTAATGGGGAAAAAGAAAAGATTTGTTTTTGGCTGTTATGTTGAACATAATATACACACAAATTCAGAGCACATTCTGGGCTCCAGCCAATGGTTTCCATCATTCTCCCTTAATCTTTTAAATTACATGTATCTCCAAACTGTGCGTGATGGGTTCTCCACTCATTCTTTAGAAAGAACAGCAAAAGCGTATTTTGAAGTCAAAACCTCAAATGAATTCAAGGCAAGATTTTGTAAAGCTCTAAATTGAAAGGAAAGGTGACTCTGTTTAGTATTCTTTGTATTATTACTAACAAAGAAATAATAGGATGTAATTTATGACACCATCAATTTTCTCTAATAATGTGGAGTTGTCTTTCCAGATACTTTCGTTTAGGCAGATCCAACAATCCATTTAAGCACATTTATTCACTGCCCTTAATGTATTTTGGAGCATCTACATGGGGAAGGAGTAATTTCTTTTTTCTTTTTTCTTTTTTCTTTTTTTCTTTTTTCTTTTTTTTTCTTTTGTATATTTAGGGCCGCAAGCACAGCATATGGAGGTACCCAGGCCAGGGTTCAAATCAGAGCTACAGTCTGCCAGGTTACACCACAACCACAGCAACGCGGTATCCGAGCCGTGTCTGCAAACTGCACCACAGCTCATGGCAACACAAGATCCTTAACCCACTGAGGCCAGGGTTCAAACCCACATCCCCATGGACACTAGTCAGAACCACTTCCACTGCACCACAACAGGAACTCGCAAGAAGTAATTTCTTAATTGGATAAGTAAAAAATTATTTTTGGATTGTTAGTAGAAAAAAAGATGCCTAGAGCCAACATAATTTTCATAAAGTTTCTGAATTCAAGTAATTCCTACTTCCCAGGATGTGACACCATAAATATCTGAGCGCATGTGTGCATGTGCCTGCATATGTGTGCATAGAACTTGCCCAACCACCTATATTATGGTATATTATATTACAGTAATTAAGGTCATTTGTTAACTTCCCATTGGCAGCACAGCACACTGTCTAGCAGAGTATGTGTTCAATAAACGCTTCTTGGACTAGTTAATTAACTAAATGCCAAACAAGGAACTACACTGTGACGCCTGAATTTGCTTTTGGAAACCTGACCCAGGAGTGCACTAAGAAATTCTAAGTAACTTGGACAAAAGGACATTCAACACAAACAACGCCGCGGCAGGTGGCACTGGGGCCCCACCTGCATCCCCATGACCCTGACCGTTTCCATGTATTTCATGCCTGATGTCCAAGTGCCTGCACCTGTACTTCTTAGGGCTTCCTGAGGGATTTCCTGGTCTTCAAAGTCAACGCCCTGGGAGCGGCCCTCCCTCCTGATGGACGGGAGCTGGTGGATCAATACCCCAGCGTCCTCACCCTGGCAGGGTAACTGAGGCACGTGTTCTACTCCCCGGGTCGGGGTGGGGGGCTGCTGAGCTGCCACAGCCTGTAGCACTGACCCACCAGGTGCCCCACCTCCTGTTGGCTGCCTCATGGTCCCTGCCCTCCTGACACTTCCTGATATCACAGCCCCCCCAAAATTATATCAAACCCTTGCTTCGGGGTCAGCTTCTGGGGAAACCCAAACCAAGGCAGACACCTTGAATCGTTTTACTTCTAACAGAACACTGCTCACGTGACCATGCGCTCGCGCCTGGAAAGCAGTGAAAACGAGCCAGTGCCATCAACTAACAACGCGTCCTTGTGAAATCCAGACTCTGAGGCACTAATGCATCTTTCAATGACCATGAGGGAGGGCGTGTCTCTCTCCTAAAGGGCTGTTAACAGGGCACCCCTGTCCTGAGCACGGCTGACCCCCACCCCCCACAAGCCCACAGCCCCTGTAAATTAGACAAAGGACATGCAAGCAAAGAAAACTCTTTAATTAAGGCTTCACTGGCAATGGGGGTTGGGCCAACCCTGCGCTAACCCAAACAAGAACCCTCACTCTTGAAGGGTTTATTCTAAAAGAGCAAAGCCCATCCCCACAGCAGCCCCAAGGGCCTTTTCCCCCAGGAGCTAGGCGACCGAGGAGCCTTTCTCTCCCACTTTCTTCCTGTTGGCCTTCGTCTTCTCAATCATGGTCTCCACGATCACGGCCGTCTCTTCATACGTCTGAATGTTCTCGGTGGAAAACTTCTCGATGGACTCCATCACTTCCACCTTCTCGTAGGCCAGCGTCCTGGGAGGGCTTCTGGCTGGCAGGCTGCCGCTCCTGGCCCCAGGCCCCAGGGGCCCCCCGACAGTGACCTGAGGCCCTTGGGACAAGGGTGTGGACGGTCCCTCTGGACCAGGCGTGACCGTGGGACAGGGCCTCCTGGCCCCCTCCTCCTCCTTCTGAGCATCCTGCTTCTTCCGGGGGCCCTTTTGTTCATCTGTCTCACCCCCCTTGTCTGCAGCAGCATGCTTGGTGGGGGGCTGTCCGTCTTCTCTCTCCCCAGGAGGCCCCTGCCCGTCCTCCAGAGCATCTTCTTTCCCCGGGGGAGGCCCCTGCCCATCCTCCAGAGCTTCTTCTTTCCCCGGGGGAGGCCCCTGCCCGTCCTCCAGAGCTTCTTCTGTCCCCGGGGGAGGCCCCTGCCCGTCCTGCAGAGCTTCTTCTTTCCCCGGGGGAGGCCCCTGCCCATCCTCCAGAGCTTTTTCTTTCCCCGGGGGAGTCCCCTGCCCGTCCTCCAGAGGGGGCTCAGGCTGCGGGGGAGAGGGCTCCACGCTGCTGTCAGGACGCAGGGAATCGTCCCCCTTGGAAACAACCACGCCCCCTTTGGCGGGGACAGAGAAGGAACAGAAACCCGGGTCCACGAAGTTGGCATCCCCAGAGACCAGCACGTACCGCCCTTTGGTATAGAGCTCAGGCGGCGGCTCGGGTTCTTCGGGACCTTTCATTTTCCCCTTGACCATCTTGCCTAGTTTTTCAAAGGCTTTGCTTATCTTCCCTCCGTCTGGAACATCCTCCGGCGCCCCTAGCGGGGGCGGGACACTCACGCCTTCACCGCCCGGTTCGAGCTTAGATTCTTCCTCTTCCTTAAGTACCACCGGCCCCCGTTTTGCGTCTTCCAGACCCTTCAGTGGTGCTTCTTCCAGACTTTCATCTTCTTTGTCTTTCGCTATAATCTCCTTCTTCCTTGGAACGTTCTTGGGGAGGCCTTTTTGTCTTGGTTTTGCTGTAGTTATATCCTGCACAGCCCTGGTGAGATCTTTAAAAAAAAAAAAAAAGGATGGGAAGATGAGTGAAATATAATCATCAATGAAAGAGGAAGAAAATTATTGGTTGAAAAATGCATAGCTGTGGGGTAGGCTCACAGCTACAGCTCCAAGTGGACCCCTAGCCTGGGAACTTCCCTTTGCGGCAAGTGCAGCCTTAAAAAGACAAAAAAAGAGAGAGAGAACCCAGAAAAGAAAAAAATTTTTTAAAAACTCGTTTTAAATAATAAAATGACTTAACGCTCTAAAAATTGTAAATCGACTATAATAAACAATTTTAAATTAAAATTTTTTTAAATTATAAATCAACTATAATTTTTAAAAAATTTTTAAAGAATAATGTGCTAATCATCTCAGCCCTATGCCGAGCACTGGGGTACGGTTTACTTTATGATCAGAAGCAACAGGGAAAGCGTCCTGAGTCGGCTGCACCCACAGCTCACGTGGGGGACCCAACTCTGACAGCCACTGCGTGGCTTTGGACAAGTCATCTGTCCTCTCTAGGCTTGCAGAGGGAGGGGAAGGCGGCCTCAGCGCCCATCACCCTGGGTGCGACTCACGGGGCTAAGTGTTCCTCCCGCAGTAATGCCCTGTGCGAACAGGGCTCCCCGCCCAACGCCGGCCGTGCCGAGCTCATCCCTGTGACATTCGGATCCGCAGACGAGACAGGGGGATCCGACCCACAGAGCCATTCCCGCCTCAGGCCTCCCCAAAGGAGAGACGAAATGCTGCCTGGGCCACTGACAGCTTTGGAACAGCTTCAGGCCCGGGGGTGGTACCAACCCACGGAGCGGCTCCCTTGATCCACCTGCACCCCAAACTAAATAAACACGACCGCCCCTTGATCAGCATCCCCTTCTTCCGGGGCAACAAGAGGAAGCACTCCAAGGAAACTCAGAACAGGAATCCCCTGTGACGGAGGCCGTATTCGTTTCTTCAGACCAACTAAGCGGTAAAATGGAAAGTTTAAGAAAACATAAAAATCTCACCCTGCCTCACCCTCCAGCTTTACTCGTGCAGTGGTTTTTTTTTAACCTTTTCATCCCAAAAGTCTTCTCCAGTCCCTCCCTTCCATCGTTAACCAGAGGACGAAGACACACGGAGCCAAGGCATCTAGTGGGGCTGACCCTCAGTGACAGGGCGGAGTGAGCAAGAGTGGCAGGTGCAGGCTATGAGGCCATCGGGGAGGAGGGGACACAGAGGGGACACGTCAAAGGAAGCCGGCTGGGAGCAGGTGTGTGGGAGAAGGGCGTGCTGCTCAATTGTGGGGCCCAGTGAGAAAAGAAACAGCTGAGCCCCCTGTTCAAAAGGGGGAAGAATTGGAGTTCCTGCTGTGGTGCAGTTGAAACACATCTGACTAGTATCCATGAGGATGTGGGTTCGATCTCTGGCCTCACTCAGTGGGTTGAAGATTCAGCATTGCCAGGAGCTGTGGTGTAGTTCACAGACACTGATCGGGTCTGGCGTTGCTGTGAACGTGGCGTAGGCCGGCAGCTGCAGCTCCGATTCAACCCCTAGCCTGGGAATTTCCATATGCTGCAAGTGTGGCCCTAAAAAGAAAAAAAAGGGGGGGTGTTGATTTCCCAGATGGTGACAACACAGTGTCAAGCCAAGTCTGGGGACCCTGTGAGTTCAGTGCCCTGCACACAGCCACATGCCCTGGAGCCAGAGCTGGGGGTCTGGGGACCACTGCCCCTGCAGCAACATTCTGACTCGGGAAGCCCATCTCCAGAAGCCCTCTGAGCTGTCAGACAGCTGATCTCTCACAGGAGCATGAAACCTGTGAGACCAAATGCTGAAGGCAGAAGCCTCGCTTGCCCAGCAAGCTGCTTCTGCTCAGCTTTGAACAGAAGAGAAAACAAACAAAAATGAAGCATCTACTCTGCTCCTGACACTAGATTAAGCACCTGTGCATAAAATAGTTCATTGAGAGAGTTCCCGTCGTGGCGCACCGGAAATGAATCTGTCCATTGAAGATGCAGGTTTGATCCCTGGCCTCAATCAGTGGATTAAGGATCTGGTCGCAGACACAGCTCGGATCCTGTGTTGCTGTGGCTGTGGTGTAGGCTGGCAGTTGCAGCTCCGATTTGACCCCTAGCCTGGGAAACTCTATATGCTGCAGGTGCGGCCCTAAAAAAAGCAAAAACAAATAGTTCATTGAGAAGTTCCTGCTGTGGTGCAACGGTTTTGCCAGCGTCTTGGGGGCACTGGGATGCAGGTTTGATCCCCAGCCTGGCAGAGTGGGTTAAGGATCTAGCATTGCCACAGCTGCGGCTCGGGTCACAACTATGGCTCAGATCTGATCCCTGGCCCAGGAACTCCACATGCTGTCGGGTGGCCAAAAAGAAAAAAAGGAGGGAAAAGTTCATACAGGAGTTCCTGTTGTGGCTCAGCAGGTTAAGAAACCAGCTGGTATCCATGAGGACGTGGGTCTGATCCCTGGCCTCGCTCAGTGGGTTAAGTATCCGGTGTTGCCATGAGCTGCGGTGTAGGTCACAGACATGGCTTGGATCCCATGTTGCTGTGGCTGTGGTATAGGCCAGCAGCTGTAGCTCCTATTTGACCCTAGCCTGGGAATTTCCATATGCTGCAGATGCGGCCCTAGAAAGAAGAAAAAGAAAAAAAGAAAATTGTTCATTTAAATGGGGGGAGACAGATACGATTCAATATTCACTTCCTGCTGAAGTAAATGCTGAACTGCCTTTTTTTTTCTCCCCAGTTAAACGCCTCACATTCGAGGATGGCATTCTCGGGTGCCTACCCCCTGTCTAGCTTTCTCTCATAAACTTTTGGGCTCCATCACCCGGGACCTGGAGATGCACATCAGCAAGGGAGAGAAGCGGACTTTGCAGAAAAGCACTGAGTTTCCAGGTGGATCAGAAGGGAGCACGAAGGCTAAGTTCAGGGAGAAAGCCACTCGATTTTTTTTTCCATTTTTCCCAGGACAGAAAATAGCAGGAGCCAGGGTTGGGGACCTACCTTTCCCGCCGTGCCGAGGGCTGAGGGAGGCTCCGTGGCTCGCGGCGTACAGTGTGATAGGTGTTTCAATGAAGGCGGAGCTCAGTCTGGCAAAAAGAACCGGAAAGAGAGTGGTCAGTGGTCACCATCTTTAATCCAACGAGCCAAAGAGATGGTGGGGGCAAGAGAGATCCTAATGGAGAGCCAAAATGAGAAAGATACATTTCCAAAAATGAGAAAGGTCACTAGATCCAGAAGCTCAGGAAACACAAACACATGTACACCCTGCATGACAACAGAACGGAAATAATCTTTTCTTTGGGCTCGAGTCCTAAACTGTGAGACACACTTACAGAAAAATTGTAAAGCAGAAGTTGATCATTTAAAAATGCCCCGCATCTCTGCTGAACAGAGATTCTAGTTTTTTGGGGGAGGGGGGTGTGGGGAGAGGTTTAAATAAAAGAACAGCCAGTCAGGCTGAAGTATTTAGGCCAACCAGGATATGATACCTCCAATTTCTTTTAAATCATTATATATAATTAGAGAGAGCAGTAAGTTCAAGCAATTGAGACAAAATATAAATGGCTGGTGAAGCTGAGAGTATTCAGAAGGTGCTTGCTCTATGCCTGCAATATTTCTATCAATGTGAAGTTATACCAAAATTGGGAGTCATACATAAACCAACAAAAGGGGTATCCAGTTACCTTTTGGTGAAGCCCTGCCTCTGAATCAAACATTTTCACAGGGATGTTTAAATGCCAGTTGAAGACGTATTTTAATACCTGCATGCATGAAGCATGGTGACATAAACATAGTCTGGAGTTCTACACAGTACATTGACCATAACTAGAGAAAGTAAAAGAAAACCTTGATTTCCTGCCACACATTAGAGCACTTGCAGCCAAGACAGTGTCAGGGACAGGGAAGGAAGTGCTCCTGTGGGGAACTCCCGGGTGCTTCTCCTTTAACTCCACCTAGACCCAAGTACTCAGCAAGATGGAACTGAAGAACCTCAACTTAGTAGAGAATCAGAGTCCTTATATGAAGTGGCTCAGTCTGTTCCCTGAACACCTTTGGATATGGATGTGGAAATAGACATCGATGTAGCCATGGAAACAAGTGTAGGTGTGCATATAAATAATGGAGATGAAGCTATAGGTGGACATGTGCATGAAGATGATATAGATACAGATGATTTAGGTATAGCTGAGATGTAGGTGTAGGTTTAGGTGATGAAGATGTAGGTGTAGCTACAGAGAATGTAGATACAGGGATATGTGCAGATGAGAGATGTAAATGATGCAGATGTCGGTGTAGATAGAACATAGATGGAGACGATGTAGGTGTAGGTGTAAATCATATAGGTGTAGAAGGAGATGATGTAGGTGTAGAAAATGTAGATGCGGGGGTATATGTACATGTAGATGACCCAGACACAGATACAGGTGTAAGCGTAGGGCTAAGGTGTAGATATAGACGATGTAGGTGTGGGTGATGTAGGCGCAGGTGATGCAGACATAAATGTAGGTGATGTAGAGGTAGGTGTAGGTGTAGATGATGTAGATGCAGATGGTACAGGTGTAGCTACAGATGACATCGATAACATAGACATGGTGTGGCTGTACACACCTGTAGATGATGCAGATACAGATGAAGACCTAAGTGTAGATACAGGGTAGACATAGATGATGCAGATGTACATTGAGATAATGTAGAGTAGATGTAGGTATAGCTGCAGATGGTGTCAGTCATGCAGGTGTAGATGTAGATAATGCAATGGTCGATGATGCAGATGTAGATGACGTAGGTGTAGATGACGTAGATGATGGAGGTGCAGGTGTAGATAACGTAGATGGTGTAGGTGCAGATGTAGAAGATGTAGGTACAGATAATGCAGATGATGGAGGTGTAGGTGATGCAGATGATGGAGGTGTAGAAATAGATGATGGAGATGCAGATGCAGATGATGTGGATGATGTAGGTGTGGATAATGTAGATGATGGAGGTGTAAATGCAGGTGATGGAGATGCAGATGTAGATGATGTAGGTGCAGATATAGATGATGCAGGTGTAGATAACGTAGATGACAGAGGTGCAGATGTAGATGATGGAGGTGTAGACATAGATGATATAGATGACGTAGATGATATAGGTGTAGATATAGATGATGTAGGTGTAGATGATGTAGATAAGAGAGGTGTAGGTGATGTAGGTGCAGATGTAGAAGATGTAGGTATAGATGATGTAGATGATGAAGGTGTAGATGGTGTAGATGATGGAGGTGCAGATATAGATGAGGTAGGTATAGATAATGCAGATTTTGGAAGTGCACGTGTAGATGATGGAGGTGCAGGTGTAGATGCTGGAGGTGTAGATGTAGATGACACAGGTGCAGATGATGTAGATAATATAGATGCAGGTGTGAATGTTGATGAGATGGACACAGAGACAGGGATATATCTCCCAGCGGAGTTGAAGCCACAGCTCCATTACGCGGAGGAGACCAGACAGCCTGCTGACAGCCACATGACTGAACCAACCAGCTGCTCAAAGCCACGATGGCAGCAGCAGTCACGACACCAATGCCTCTGAGCGCTGGTCGAGTTACAGGTACTGTGCAGGCACCTCACCTGCCGCATCTCACCGATGCCTCCTGATTATCTCTCTGCTAAGACATTTATGTCCCCAGAGGCCCGTGGAGTCGGAAGGAGCCTTCTCCAGAGGGACTCTCTGACCACCCTACTTCACATTTCAAACACTCCCATCGCCACTCCCCCCCTTCCCTGCCACTGTTTACACCACTGCATTTGTCCCAGGCCACACTCCCCCACAAATCTACAAATCCATTCCTCCTCTGTCTCCCCCACAGTATTCCAGGTCCACGGGGTCATGGATCTGGGGTTTCATCCCCTGCCACATCCCCACTGCCTAGAGCTGGCACCCAGGAGGCGTGCCACAAAGATCTGGGAACACATAAGTGGCCTGATGGAGAGGTGGGCACACTGCCTCGGCCGTGACCACACCTGTTGCCTTCATTCTCAATGATCCGGTGGTACCGGTCCAGCTCGTTCCTCAGGGTCTGCTGGGCAACCAGCAGCTGGCGGCAGTCGTAGGAAGACCTCTCCAGGCTCCTCTCCGACTCCTCGATCTCCTTCCTCAGGGTATCGATCTGCTCATTATAGAGCTGAATCTCATCATCGTAGCACAGGTGCGCATCTTTAATAGCTTGTTCAAGGGCCGCTGTCTGTGGACAAAGACACAGCAATAAAGAAACCCACCCCATCCTCTCCCTCAGGACCCAGACTCAGCAGGGAGGACCTGGACTCGGGACATCCAGGTTCTTCTGGTTTTCCACCCGCAGCATGTGGAAGTTCCCAGGGCCAAGGACCAAACCCGTGCAACAGCAGTGATAATCCCGGATCCTTAACCACTTGGCCACCAGGGAACTCCACAGTTCATCAGAAGGAGTGGTGTTCAGGGAAAACAGTAAAAGCCCCACTTTCAGCAGCTCAAAGTGGACTAACGAGATGTCTCTGATAGGGGCGACCTCGGAATGGACATCAGGCACCGTCCTGAGCCTGACAGTGGGAGAAAGAGTCACGGACCTTCCTTCCAGGAGCCACAGTCCAGTGGTGGAGGTGGCTTGGTCACATATACAAACCCAGGGTGTCCTGGAGCCCACAGGGAGGCCCAGGGTGCCGAGGGCATCACAGAAGGCTTCCTGGAGGAGGTGGGGCTGGTCTGGGTGCTGCAGAAGCAAAGGGACCCGAAGAAAGAGGAGTGAGGAGCAGAGGAGCGGGTGCTGGAAACCACATCAGGGGTCGGGAGTGGAGAGAAGAGAGTAGTCCACAGATGGCCCAAGGTCACTTCCAGGGCAGCAGCCGGGCAGATAGTGGAGAGAAAGGCAGGTAGAAGGTGGAGGGCTTGGGGCAACCTGAACTTCACCCTGAGCAAGGGTGACTGTTTCCGCTTGGACTGTTTCCATCCGGCTTATATCCATCTCCCCACTGGGCTGTGGGCAGCCCAGGCAGGAGCCACGCCAGGCTCCGCTCAGTGTTCCCGGACCCCACGTGGGCCTTGCGAGAAATGCCTGAGTGACAGATAAGTGTTCACACCCAGCTGTAGGGCTGGTCTTTGCACCGAACAGTCCTCGGGGCCCATGACAGTCTCACAGTGAGCCCCACCTGGAGGGGAGACCTCCTACCTGGTCCACCAAGGCCCCCAGACTGCTTTAGGTCCAAGGTTGTTTTCAAAAAGAAGAAAGAAATCATGTCCTTCACGGATTACACACTGTCTTACCAAAACTAACCACCAGATGGCGCTAATCGACCTTAATGAGAAATGATACTTGCGGGAGGGTCACATTTTGCAGTTAATTATATGACTTTCTTCACTTTCCAGTCACACAACTCAACACTTGGTGGCAGAAGGACAGCGACTCAAAAGGGGACCAAGGGGAACCTTTGTTGGGCTGGGAATGAGCGGGATCCACTCTTCCCACTAGCCCAGGACTTTTCCAGTCTGGGCAGGAAGGCCTGCGTCCTGGCTGGAGCGCTCCGTCAGAGCGGACATCTGGTCGACCCCTCAGAAGGCTGTTCCTGGCTCTGGGGGCTGGGCACACAGGTGCGTCAAGTTTGTGAGAATTCACCACGTTGGACAGGTGTGCACCCCTCTGCATGCACGTGACACCTGCATAAGATGTGCAAGCAGAGGGCACGAGCCTACCTGGGCCTGCAACTCGGCCTTCTGGGCCTGCAGGAAGCAGAGCACCTCCCGGCTGTCCTCCAGCTGACTCTGCAGGGAAGCAGCTTCCCGTTCCGTCAGGAGCTTCTCCTGCACAGAGAAGCCAGATTCAGCTCATGCACGCTCGTGCACGCACGCGCACACACACACACTTGCAAGGAAATGCGAAGAGGAGAGGGGGGAGGAAAGTGAGGGGCTCTCTTGTGTTCTGCATTTTAGGTTCCCCCTAAATTCACAGGCTGAAACCCTAACCCCCAATGCCACAGCCTCTGGAGGTGGGAGCTTTGGCAGGAAGATAGGTCTACATGAGGCCATGAAGGTGGGGCCCCCACAACAGTATGAGTGTCCTTATACGAGGAGGAAGAGATGGAGTTCCCTGGTGGCCTAGTGGTTAAGGATGCAGCGTTGCTACGTCTGTGGCTCAGGTTCAGTCCCCGGTCCCAGAACTTCCACATGCCTCAGGAGCAGCCAACAACAACGAAAAAAGAATATGAAGAGGAAGAGACACCAGGTCCCCCCCTCTCTCCATGCAGCCACCAAGGAAATGCCACATGAGGACACTGAAAAGGTGGCATCCGCCAGCCAGGACGAGAGTTCTCACTGGGCACCGAATCTGCCAGCCCCCTGATCTTGGACCTCTGGGCTCCAGAACTGTGAGAATTGAAAGTCTTCTGGTTGAGCTGCCTGGTCTGTGGGATTTGGCACAGCATCCGAGCTGACTCAGATGGGCCCGCATGGCCACTTAATGCCCTTTCACTTTGTCTTCTAAGTCTGAACCATAAACGCCATTAAGTGTAAAGCGTGGGAGGTGTCAGGTGACCTGCACTGGGGGCCTGGTCATGCCACAAACTGGCTGGGGGACCCTGGACAAGGCCTCTTCCTTCCATCCAAAGGGAAGCTCAGGCGTTACTCTCACTGGACACCGCTCTGTGTCCACGTGGACAGCACAGTCAGCCCAGGCCGCAGCCGCAGACTGTGCTGGGCTCTCAGTTCTGCACAGAACAGGGACACCAGAAGGGAAGCCTGGGTCAGTGTTCCACGGAACATTCTGGAAGGAAAGAGACTCTCCCTCAACCTCTCCACATGCTGCAGAACAGGGGTGCTCTATTCCCGCCAGCCTCTCAAAAACATCCAAACCACTTCCCAAGAGTCAGAGTCTGGCCACTAGAGCAGCACCTTCTCTTTTTTTTTTGCTTTTTTTTTTTTTTGCTTTTTAGGACCGCACCCGAGGCATATGGAAGTTCCCAGGCCAGGAGTTGAATCGGACCTGCAGCTGCCAGCTTATGCCAATAGCCACAGCAACACCAGATCCAAGCCACATCTGTGACCTACACCACAGCCCACAGCAACTCCAGATCCTTAACCCACTGAGCAAGTCCAGGGATCGAACTTGCGTCCTCGTGGATCCTAACCGGGTTCGTTTCCACTGAGCCACAACAGGAACTCCTAGAGCAGCACCTTCCGACACAGAGTCTGACACGAGTACCACCTGCCGCGACTACGTTCACGACCACGTGTTCTCCGGCCACCTGCAAAGTGGCCAGAGCAACAAGACAATGCAGAGAAAGGGAGAGTAAGACAAACAAGCGCAGGAGGAAGAGTGGGGCTGGGGACAGAGCTGCGGAAGGACCTCCCTGACGGTTCGTTTAACCTTGAGTTTCTCGCTGGAGAGGTTCATTCTCTCAGTCTCTCTCTGGGTCTCTCTCTCTCCCTGTGTCTCTCAGTCTGTTTCTCCCTCTGTCTGTCCTCTTGGCTTCCCTGTGCTTCGGTCCCCACCTCCCAGCCTCAAAGACGCAGCCGAGGGGACGGCTGGGAGCAGGAGGGGACTCGTGTCCTGTCCGGATACCACTGCGTGGAGGACGCACAAATTTTCCTCGGGATGGAGGCAGACACAGCGCAGACCTCCTCGCCGGGGCCCCGCCCAGCTCCTGTTCATCCCTCATCCCTGACCTGGGCTGCCCACAGGGTGCCCCCCGAGGTACCTGGCCCCCAGGAGACCCCTCGGATACTCACTGAGAGGAAGGAAGACGGCCCTGCAGCTGGAAGCTGGCACCAACTCCACCCCCGCCCCGCCACGACGCTCCATACTTATAAACTTACAGCCGATGCCACCCCAGCGGCCGAAGATGTCACTCCGGGATCCCAGGGGAACAAGACAGCCAACGAGACCACTCTACAACTGTCTGAGCTCGGACCAAAGGGCCACAATGGAACCACAGAAATGATCACCAATAACCAGTGACGCTGCTTAGCTGCCAAGCGCAGCCTTGGCCTCACTCCATTTCTCAGCCCCCGATGGGGATACTCAGTCCTAAGATGTGCCCCCACGAGAGCCCCCAGCCCTTCGCAGGGCCTGCTTACCTTCCCTGGTCCCCCAAATCACAGGCGGCAAGCCTGTCACACATCCTTCCTCCCCAGTGTGCACCCTCCTTTCCCGCAGGGAGTAATAAACCCGCTTTATTTGACCACAGGGGTGTCACAGTGGCCTCGGGCTGGAAGGCACTGACATTATGCTTTAGGGACATGTTGTCCCTGTGCTCCTAGGAAGCAACGCTAATTACATCTTTTGTGCTAACATGACTGACATTTTCTAGGACCGTAACAAGAGTCAGTGGAGCAAATTGGAAAGCAACCACTTTGTTCGTATGTAGAATTTTTAAGCTGAGATTAATAAAGAACGTGATACATTCTAAACGTTTTTAATGGGCACACAAATCCCTGAGCATCTTGCTAAAATTCAGATTCTGACTCAGCAGGGCTGCTAGGGGTCTGTCTGAGGAAGGGTCTAAATTTTTTTCTTTCTTTCTTTCTTTCTTTCTTTCTTTCTTTTCTTTTCTTTTCTTTCTTTCTTTCTTCCTTCCTTCCTTCCTTCTGTTCTTTCTTTTGTTCTTTCCTTTTTTGCTTTTTAGGGCCGTACCAGAGGCATATGGAAGTTCCCAGGCTAGGGGTCAAATCGGAGTTACAGCTGGGGGCCTTCGCCACAGTCACAGCAACATGGGATCTGAGCTGCATCTGCGACCTACACCACAGCTCAAGGCAACACAGGATCCTTAACCCACTGGGTGAGGACAGGGATCGAACCCGAGTCCTCATGGATACTAGGCAGATTCGTTTCCACTGTGCCACAACAGGAACTCCCTTTCATTTTTTAAAGTTGTATTGAATGAAGTATGGTTGATTTACAATGTTGTGATAATTTCTGCTGTGCAACAAAGATAATTTCTGTTGTGCATTTTCCTCAAGCTCCCGGGTGACACTGAGGATCAGCAATGATCACTGACACTATCAGAGTTGAGACCTCTCTACATTCCTACAGCTCAGAAAAACTGGATTACCAAGGAGCAGACGATATGATTATAAAAGTGTGCTCCAACATAAAACACCTTTGAATTAAAGGGGTAAATGGGAGTTTCCGCCATGATGGAACGGGATGGGCTGCATCTCTGCAGCACCAGGACGCAGGTTCAATCCCCGGCCTGGCACAGTGAATTAATGATCCAGCATTGCCGGGGCTGTGGTGCAGGTCACAGCTGTGGCTCGGATCCAATCCCTGGCCCGGGAACTACTTATGCTGTGGGGCGGCCAAAAACATTAAGGGAAAAACGAGTTCACGAAATAGAAATAAGGTGTCTGGACTCGTGCTTGCCGGGGGGGAGGGGAGAGAAAGTGAGATGGACAGAGGGGCTGGGGTTGGTAGAATCAAACTATTACATTTAGAATGGGTAAGCAGTGAGGCCCTACTGTACAGTACAGGGAGCTACATCCAATCACTTGAAATGGAACATGATGGAAGATACTATGACCCCAAAAAATGTGTATCTGTGTATGACTGGGTCACTAGGCTATATAGCAGAAATTGACACAACACTGTAAATCAACTATACTCTAATAAAAAATTTAAAAAGGAGAGAAGGAGGGGAGGGAGAGAGGAAGAAAGAATCTGGAAAGAAATCTCTGACAAGGAAATCAAGGCTTTAAGACAAGCTATTTTTAGGCCTTGGTGGCAACCCCAGTTACACGAACTAAGGACAGCAGAAACCCGGAATGACGGCTGGTAAGCCATGTGGACAAGAATATCCCCCATCAAGGCCCAAAAAAGTGAATCTCCCGCCTCTTAGATGTTACTTGGCAAGGTTCAAAAGTGTCTCAGAAAGCAAGTTTTGGGATTTCTTTAGCTTTACTATAAAAAATTAGGTTAAAATAAATAAACCTCAAGCAGGCAGCTACCCTAGCCCACCAGTTCTGCAGGGTGTGGGCTTAGACAGACTTCTGCCCTAAGTTACCTGGCAGAAAAACCCAGAATCTTATCCACTACACAGTCCATGAAACCCTAGACCACTCCTCTGGAGAAAGGACACGTGACACTTTTGTTTTCATCTGCATCCTTTTCAGTTTCTTTTTACCCCTGTCATATTATGCATCACAGAATCCCATCAACCACATCAAGGAAAAAATACGTCGCTATCCTGCTGAGCTGCCAGAGAGCTAAGTGAAGAAGGAATCTGGAACATTATATGGGGAATAAGGTTCTCCATCCAAGTCCCAGTTTTTAACAAAGCAGCCGCAATAATCCCTATTCTTTCCCAACAGTTTGCATGCTGCGGACGCCTAGCATCATTAGCAGGCCTTGAAAACAGAGTCACCAGTTGTCTGGGGTTCTCTGTATTCAAAAGGATTGTCAAATTGATAAGGAGAATAAGGAAACAAACAACCCAATTAAAAAAAAAAAAGGTGGCAAAAAGACTCGTGTGGAGAGTCCAGCAAAGAAGATATGCAGACGGCAAGTGAGCACATGAAAAGATGCTCAACATCATTAGACATCAGGGGATGCAAGTTAAAAGCACAGTGACAGACACAACATAGCTATCAGAATAGCAGGCAGCAGAGTTCCCGTTGTGGCACAGCAAAAACGAATCTGACTAGGAACCATGAGGTTGCGGGTTCAATCCCTGGCCTCGCTCAGTGGGTCAAGGATCTGGCGTTGCCGTGAGCTGTGGTATAGGTTGCAGATGGGGCTCAGATCTGGTGTTGCTGTGGCTCTGGCGTAGGGCGGCAGCAACAGCTCCAATTAGATCCGTAGCCTGGGAACCTCCATATGCCTCAGTGCGGCCCTAAAAGGACAAAAGACAAAAAAAAAAAGAAAGAAAGAAAAAGAATAGCAGGCAGCAAAACCACAACAAAACCCCAGCATATCCAGGACAGCAAGTCAGCAAAGCAATAGAAACTCCCATTCATTGCTGGTGGGGAGGCAGCAATGCTTCCATGCTCACAAAACAGTCTGGTAGTTTCTTTAAAACTAGGCAAGAGGAGTTCTTGTCTTGGCTCAGTAGTTAACAAACCTGACTAATATCCATGAGGACATGGGTTAGATCCCTTGCCTTGCTCAGTGGGTTAAGGATCCGGTGTTGCTGTGAGCTGTGGTGTAGGTCGCAGACGCGGCTCAGATCTGGCATTGCTGTGGCTCTGGCGTAGGCTGGCAGCTGTAGCTCAGATTCGACCCCTAGCCTGGGAACCTCCATATGCGCCCCCCTCAAAAAAAAACAGAACAGCCCATAATCCTCAAGAGGAAATACCTAAGAAGATGGTCGGGGGACAGTTTATGTCCTCAGAGGTCTAAATACCAGCGTTCACCGTCTGAGTTAAAAGACCAGAAGAGCGAGTTTCAAGTGTGAACGCACAGTGAGAGTGAGAAGGCCTTGACCCGATCTGGCCCCTCACGTATGACCTGAACCCCTTTCCTGGGTCTCTGTTACCCAGGAACACCCGGGGCTGTAAGACAAGCCCCCACGTGCAGTTTCCTTGCAGCCTGGACTCCAGTTCTTACCTCCCTCATCCCACTTGTTATGGCGGCTGCTTGCGGGGTGGTCTGGATGATCTGCTGCAGGATGGTGACATAGGTCTGAATTTCCAGAAGATTCTGTTGGGGGAAGAAAAGAGTTCTCATTAAAACTCGAGGAGTTCCCATTGTGGCTCAGTGGTAATGAACCCAGCTAGTATCCATGAGGACACAGATTCGATCCCTGGCCTTGCTCAGTGGGTTAAGGATCCAGCATTGCCATGAGCTGTGGTGTAGGCTGCAGACGAGGCTCGGATCCCATGTTGCTGTAGCTATGGTGTAGGCTGGCACAGACTGGGAACATCCATAGGCCGTGGGTGCGGCCCTAAAAAGCAAAAAATTGAAATTAAAAAAAATTAATTATTAAAAAAGAAAAAAACTTGAGCTGCCCACGAGTTCCTGCTGTGGTGCAGTGTATTAAGGATCCAGCATTGTCTCTGTAGGCGGCTCGGACGGCTGCGGGGGCGCAGTTTCAATCCCTGGCCCAGGAGCTCCCTCATGCCACAGGTGCAGCCAGGAAAAAAAAAATTGAGCTGCCTGATTTTCTCCCTCCAGGACCAGCTGACTCCAGGATGAATGCTTTCACACGTTCTAGCATCACAAATAGGACAGACCATGATCTGTGCAGAGGGCATTTAACTCTTAACCTTCACGAGAACAACGGGACCAGTGAATACACTGAGGCTTGGTTTATGTCCCCTTCCTTTCAGTCACACGGCTGCTTTGCTGCTGTCTCCACAGAGCCCTGGATGGCAGGGTTAGGACAGAAGAGCAGAGATGGAGGACAAAGGGGCGCCGGTGGCTACAAAGGATGCTTGCTGACATCAGAACAGGGCGGTGTTTCAAAGAACGGGCTTTGATCAGCGGGGCCTGGACTAAATCACTGACTACCTGCCAGTGGCCTTGGGCAAGCTATTTAAACCTCCTAAAACTCAGATTCTTCTATAAAAGAGGGATGACAATCTGAAGGAGGTGCCTGAACCCTTCGGCCAGCAGAGCCCCCGTGCCCAGCTCCGGGCGTGCGGGCTGACGACACAGCCCAGCTGCCCCTCTGCAGAGAACTGCCCTCGGCCTGATCTGTCCAGGAAGCTTCAAAACTCCCACCAGTTCCACCTCATCCCCAGCCTGGACCAAACACCTGCTGGCACAGAAGGACAAAAGGCCGACCCTCTCGCCTCAAGGTGGGGCCAAGCTTGCGGCGGCATAACTCACGCTCTGGAGCTCCCCATGGAATTAAGTGAGGCTAGACTCCACTGAGGCCACAGCCTTGGTCAGCCCCTCCCCCTCCTCCTGGGAGCTCTCCACCAATAGGGGACCTAGAACACTCTCTCCTGAGGATGCTGTTGGGATCCAGTGAGATAAGGCATGGAAGTTTCATGGTGTAAGCTCTGACTATATTGTTATTATTATTACTACTACTATTACTACTACTACTACTATTATTATTATTATTATTATTATTATTATTATTATAAAAGGCCTTGAAACATGCTTTGAGCTGCTTAGAAGCTGCCCCCAGGCACTGCTCCCAGGATTCCTGAAAAGTACAGCAGAAGCAAGAAGGCAGGTGGAGAGGAGGAAAGAGGCAGGGCCTGATGGAAAGGTGGAGGAAAGAAGAGACGGGTCATCTCTTCTGTGCAGAGCAGTGGGGCCTCCTGTGGTGCTGAAGCAGGTACGCACTGAAGCAGGAAGAGACGTTGGCGGAGCCCAGCCGAGCTATAGGTTGCACCAGGTGCCTCACCTGTATTTCCTGACCTTGCCTCAGTCTGCACTTCCCCAGCGGCAGGGGGTTATAGGTGGGAGGTCATGTCCCTCCAAAATTCTTATGCTGAAGCCCCACCTCCCAGAGGGAGGGCATTTGGAGGTGGGGCCTTTGGGAAATTAGATCTAGGTGTGGTCATGAGGGTGGGACCCTCGGCACGGGATTAGTGCCATCATAAGAAGAGGCACCTGCTCGCTCTAGACAAAGGAGTCGAGGAAAAGCCAGATGAGCGCGTGGCAAGAAGGCAGCCATCTGCGAGCCAGGAAGAGGACCCTGGCCAGAACCAGACCCTGCTGGCCCCGCCCCCTGATCTCCACATTCCGGTCCCCAGAACTGAAGAGGAATGGGTTTCTTTTTTTCTTTTTTTGCTTATTAGGGCCGCACCCTCGGCATATGGAGGTTCCCAGGCTAGGGGTCCAATCAGAGCCACAGCAAGGCAGGATCTAAGCCACATCAGTGACCTACACCACAGCTCACAGCAACACCGGATCCTCAACCCACTGAGCGAGGCCAGGGATCGGACCTGCAACCTCATGGTTCCTAGTTGGATTCGTTTCCACTGCACCACGACGGGAAATCCAAGAGAAGAGTGCATTTCTGTTGCTCAGAAGCCACCCAGTCTGTGATACTTTGTGGTAGCAAACCCCAGCTGAGTAACACACAGACCCTCAGAGAAGGATCTGGGTGCAAACAGTGTGCTTGGGCACAGACTCCAGGACACATGAACACAGAGGAGAGGTAAAACAGGGGAGGGAAGGCAGCTGAGACAACACACAGCGTTATCAGCGAGTCGCCCATGGGCACCGGGATCTCAGCCCTAGTGGGGCTCTCAGAACAGCAGGCAAGTGGGAACTGGGGTATGTGTTCACCAATCCATTGGTCCCTGGCTGAGGCTACTCCTGGGGCATGAATTCCCCAGCACCTCCTGTGAGACTGAGCTGCCCTCCGCTGCCCAGAGAAGGTCTTGTAGCAGAGAGGCAGACCCTGGCAGCTGGAAGGAGGCCAGAGCCCAACTGGACAGGTCAGCCCCGAGGGGCGCGGCCAGGCCCACAGGTCTGCCAGGCTCAGTTAACACAGCTGTGCAGGAAGTCGAGTCAGGCATTTGCATTTTGAAGATGGAAAAGCTCAGAGAGGTTGGGTTACTGGCCCTTAGTTATACAGCTCCAGGTTTGGATTTTTCCAGAACATCAAGTGACCTCATAGAGTGAGGTCTGTGGGAAGCTGGTGGGGTTGGGGGCTGAGCACAGCATTATATGAGAGGAGGTCCTTGGATGCCATGTGTTCCCTCACCCGAGGCTTAAAAACTTACTTTTTGCATTTTCTCCATTTTCTGGGCTAAACCAATTGACAAGTTATAGCTTGACCAAGATTGACCTGCACACAATCATTTGTGAACCATAATGTCCTATACAAATATTAGTTCCCAACACTTCCCCACCCCCGCCACACACACACACACACACACACACTGCAGCCCCTTCCTCTGCACACCTGACTCACTAAGCGCCGTCCAGCAACCAACCCAGCGTCCACGACACACACAAAAGGCAGCTCACTCAGCTGTCTCATTTTTCAGCCTTGAATGCCCTGAACTTGTTTTCTGGAGGGAAGGGCTCTGGCAGGGTCGAGGTTACCTTTTTGTACCTGTCCTTGGCCGCACTGATGTCGTCCTGCAGAAACTGGGCTTCGATCTGAAGGCGCAGGTTTCGCAATAGAGCCTCATCAGCTTCCTGCAAGGAGAGAGTCACACGGCCAACTGGAGAGGTCTCCCTGCGAGGCATCGGACCTGGGTGTGAAATCAGCCAGGTGTCTGAACACACAGGTCTGAATGCAGGTTGTTAGGAGTCCCCGTCGTGGCTCAGTGGTTAACGAATCCGACTAGGAACCATGAGGCTGCAGGTGCAATCCCCGGCCTCGCTCAGCAGGTTAAGGATCCAGCATTGCTGTGGCTGTGGTGTAGGCCTGCAGCTGTAGCTCCAGTTCAACCCCTAGCCCGGGAACCTCCATATGCTATGGTTGTGGTCCTAGAAAAGATAAAAAAAAAAAAAAAAAAAGATTGTTAGAGTTCACTGGTGGATCAGTGGGTTAAGGACCTGGCATTGTCACTACTGTGGCTCTGGTGACTGCTGTGGCATGGGTTCCATTCTTGGCCTGGAAACTCCTGAATACTGTGGGTGCGGTCAAAAATAATAATTAATCAATCTAAAAATGCAGATTGTTGCTTGGTAGGTCTGAGAGGGCGTGTGAGATTCCGCATTTCTAGCGGAGCGTGGAGTCGGCCTGTTGGACCTGATCTAGAACAGTCGTTCCCAGCAAGGAGTGATTTGGCCCCACAAGGGGGCATTTGGCACAATCTCCAGGCATTTTTCATTGTTGCCACTTGGGGGTCACTACTGACATCAACTGGGTAGAGGCCAGGAATGCTACTAAATATCCTACAGTACACGAGACAACCCCACACAACAAAGGATTCTCCAGTCCAAAATGTCAGCAGTGGAGTTCCCGTCGTGGCACAGCAGAAACAAATCCAACTAGGAACCATGAAGTTGAGGGTTTGATCCCTGGCCTCACTCAGTGGGTTAAGGATCTGGCGTTGCCGTGAGCTGTGGTGTGGGTCACAGACACGGCTCGTTTCCTGTGTTGCTGTGGCTGTGGCGTAGGGCGGCAGCTGTAGCTCTGATTGGACCCCTAGCCTGGGAACCTCCATACGCCATAGGTGTGGCCCGAAAAAGCAAAAAAAAAAAAAAAAAAGGAAAAGAATGATTGATATCCATGAGGATGTGGATTCGATCCCTGGCCTTGCCCAGTGTGTTAAGGATCTGGTATTGCTGTGAGCTGTGGAGTGGGTCACAGATGCGGCTCGGATCCTGCGTTGCTATGGCTGTGGTGTAGGCTGAAGGTTACAGCTCTGACTCGACACCTAGCCTGGGAACTTCCATATGCCACAGGTGCAGTTCTAAAAAGCAAAATAAATTTAAAAATAAATAAATAAATAACAAAATGTCAATAGTGTCAGGGGTGAGAAAAATGTGATCTAGAAAGATCGGGGGAAAGTTAGTGTATATTTACATACAAATAACCTTAAATTGTAAGTTCTGCCTGTATTTGTTCCCTATCTTATAGCTTATCATCTGTGAGTTGAATTTCTAAGACTGAGAAATGGTTCTCCCTTGACACTGAAATTTTTTTTTTTTTGTGGCCACGCCCACAGCATGCAGAAGTTCCCAGGGCCAGGAATCAAACCCTTGCCACAGCAGTGACAACACTGGATCCTTAACCTGCTGAGTCACGACAGGAACTCCTGAAACCTTTATTTTAGAATGAACCTAGACTCCTTTTTTATCATTCACAAAAAGTGAACTCTAAATGGATTAAAAACTTAAATCATTTAAAAAAATCACCTAAAACAAAAAACTCCTAGAAGAAAACAGCTCCCAGACATGGGTGTGGGCAATGATTTTCTAGATATGACACCTGAGCACCAGCAACAAAATCAAAACGTAAGCGAGACTACATCCAACTCACAAGTTCTGCACAGCAAAAGAAACAATCAACCAAGTGAAAAGACACCCTACGGAATAGGAAACCTTAATTTTAATGGCTTTTCTCCCAAGGATTCATCACATTTACCTTGAGACTGT